>OY754874.1:15065056-15676306 GCA_963576445.1 Lithosia quadra
AAATTAAAACTGAAAAGAAACTTAATTAAAATAATTTCCTTACTGCATGCTTTGGTAAGGATAATGTAAGAGTGGTTTGGGTTTGAAAACATGCCCCCATTGGCTATGATATTCAAATATAATGGCATCTAAATAATAATAATTATTACATTATTAAGGGCAGTCGTTAGACTGATAACACCCATATCCAGATTTTTCTGATTCAGTTGTCAGTTAATTTGAATGCAATCAGTAAATTAGTCATGCTTGTTAGTACATGAATCTTAGACAACCTCCTTAGACTGTCATTATCACTTATCTAGGTGTGCTTGACATATTGTGGAGCTATATTAATGAGTGATTACTATTATGTTTAATTATTTCATACCAGCCCGACCTACAACTTTTAGAAGTTTTCGAGGCCTTAAAACAAGGTAAACACACCTGTTAGTTACTGTTAGTACACCTAGTACTGTACCTAATAAATGTCCCTTTATTAAGGTGACATAATTCTGTATTTAATTTCTGGTCAGTAAACCAGTGATGATTGTAATTTTACTTACTTAAATCAAATGCACTTCCAGGCTGGTGGGTTACAAACCCCCAACCTTGAGAATCAGCACTGGGCACGATTTTATTTCGCTAATGTTAATCTGAGTAGGTACCTAGTAGTCTTCACTCTCAAGTTCAATGATGTGAAGACTTAAGTCTATGTTATTATTAAGTAGGTATTTATTCTAACAGGTTAATTGTTAGTTCGAGCAATAACATAATATAGCAAAACTTGAGGCATACGGTCAGTAAGGTAACCAACTTAAGTACCTACTTTTAATCATTTTATCTCCATTATAGTACAGAGTGAACACGTTTCGACGTGAATCGACTTTTTGGACAGCTTGTTTAGCGGCGTCATAATATAAACGCCTCTCATCTTCCGATGTTGAGTAGCTGTTTGATATATTATATGCGTTTTGCCCTCTCTTCCGAGCAGTCGGCAGAGCACCCTCGTGTTTAGCGATATTCGTGATATGGTAAAATACCTACTTACCGAAATTTTCGGAAAAGGTCACGAAAAGATGCCCTGCACTTACTTTTCAACGCTATATGACTATATACGGCACAAAACCACATATTTATCGGTATTTACTATGAATTTCACTTTTTAAAATAACTTTTCTCTTAGTTGAGAAAATTTTTCACGTTACGCGGCAAAAATCATAGACGCTATGAAATATCATGGAGGCGAGCCACAGATTACCAAAGTATCAGCGCCCCCTAGCAGGTGAATATGTAACTATCACAGCGAATTGGAGTTTAAAAGGTATGTTTTAACCAGTTTTACGCTAATAAAGGGCAAAAATCTAGGCAGCTTCTTCAAACAACGCTATCTTGTGGAGGCAAATAATCTATAGATTACATTACATTACTACTATTTAAAGCCTAACAAACACAATATTACTATTCTACAATATTTTAGAGTATCTACACCGGAAAATATGTATCTATCGCTATCAGTGAATTGCCTCCTACATGTACTGTAGCATGTGACTCTTAATTGAAACAATACGGACTTCATCAAACGTCACATGAAACTGATTCCGTATTCTGAAGTTATTGATTAGGTACATTGCGTATGTAACAAGTAGGTAGGTGACAAGGTAACCTGTAGCGCCGGGTCAAGTCCTTGAAAAGGGAACAGCAAGATTGTCTTTCAGCGCTTTTCGTCCGTAATCCACCGTCAGAGAATGCTACTGGGACATAACAACAATAACTCTTATCAATCAAGTTCAATATACGATAGTCTCAAAAAGGAAGGTCGAACTAGACTCATACGAGTATATTATTAAAGGTCTCAATTGGAAGTCGTGCCACTCCACATTAACCCCTAAAAGGTCATTGTCAAGGACGCTTTTCGATTACAAGACGATACGAACAAACGTCAAGAATTAATTAAACAGGGGTTATTTATGTACGCTAATGTCAATCCGCCCTCTCAGGGACATTAATCCTAACAAATGTATAGTTATTTATAAGCCTACAGAGGAAACAAGGTGAAACATGCTTAGGAAGCCACATATGGTACAGTTACGAGTTCAAAGTTGACAATGCAGTTTATGAATGTAATAAGATAAGAGACTTCGCATGCAGGATTTCCTAGTAAATCTTTAAAAATTCAAAATAAATGCGTTAAATAACATATTAGCAAATTGGCTATAGATCCAAAATCATTGTTACAAATTTAAAGTAAATTTCAAAAATATAATCTTGATTTACAAACGTTTCAGGTTCAGAGAATTTCAGTTTACCAGAGTAAAGACTATTAGAAATCTCAACGACTGTACAAATAGGACACTTTATTGTAACCCTTTTGTAACCTATAGGTACTATTTATTTTTATTGCAACAGATGCTTGCCATAAGTTACACATAAATAAATTCCGATCTTTCAATGCCTGTAAGAGATTATCACAGTGGTAAGGTAATCAAATTGTGATCCATTCAAAATTGTAACAAATCCTTTAATATTATCAGTATTACTACAACAAACAGAAATATATTCAAGCTGACAAGTACTGTTTTCACAAACGTTTTCCCTATTTATAATACAACAATGATCCACACTTTGCTGACGATTTCATCGCAATTATTGCGCAGTTATCTACAGCTGCCAATTTATCCTATTGCCAATTCTTCCTTGTACACTGTACTATTATGAAATAATTAAACATTATGTCAAGAGATCTGCTGTAAATGAAATAAAAAAGGAAAATCAAATGCGGTCCTGACAGTCAAAAATGCTTGATACCATTAACAATGTGTTATGCAATCCAGCATGTTACATTAAGCATGTGTTAAACAATTCCGAACGTGTTATCAACATTTAGGACAATTTGCCACGGATCTCAGTAATGATTCCTTTCTGTAACCTAGTACTCGCCTCAATGAACTATGAACAGCCAGCGACTTCCTTCAAGTTTATACAAATACTAAAAACTTGGCAAGTCTTTACACATACATTATAATATTAGCCAAGAACAAAACTATCCAATACTAAGACTAGCATAAGAACATCAAGAACAATTTGCAAGATTTTTGTTTACGATTGATTTACGAATATCAACGTGCCTATTATCGTATTTTTAACGTCTGCCCAAAAAGGAGTGTCACTTCGTCAGGCGTTATATATTATGTATGTATGTTTCGTTTTACAACATAACTTCTAAATGCCTAAACAGATTTATTAGTGGCAGACATGGTCAAATCAATATAGCGCCATTTTCAAATGTGCTATTATATCTCTTCGTTTTAGGAGGGCAGCCGATTTTTTTAACTTATATATTACGGTATACGCCGAAAATATCCTAAGAATACTTTAAAGAATGGATGACACGTCACACTTTACCATCAAGGTCCAAAAACTGTTATCTTAACGCTATCAAGACTGATAAAACAAACAAGGTGACTACAATCGGTCGTGTGTAGTAGTTGATGATGTAATGCTATTTATCTATAATGACTAGTGTTACTCATTTTAATTTAATTATGTTATGTTTAACTAGGTGTGCCCGTGACGTGACTTCGTCTTTCCGTCGCGTCGGTCGTAGTCCAAGTCTTCGCCTTATAGTGTACGGCATCTAACTTCACAAGATTTTGGAGTAGCGTGGGCCCCACTACTCCAAAACCTTGCCAAGTTAGATGCCGTACACTATACTTGTTTGTGGCAAAATGCGTCGCATAGAAACAAGTATAGTGTACGGCATCTAATTTGGCAAGGTTTTGGAGTAGGTAGTGGGGCCCACGCTATTTCAAAATATTGGCAAGTTAGATGCCGTGCACTATACCATCTTATTATCTCTCTGTAGTTATTAGCCTCGTATTTCGCCAGTTATCTTTCTAGTGTACCAATTTACAAATTGAATGAGGCTCAATCACGAAGATAGTATTCCAATTTTCAGTTAATGTAGGATCAACTTCGTCTTCTATTTTAATACCTACATCGAAAAACAACAACAAGAAATCTTTGTTTGCAGTATCTTTTAGACCTAATTATCATCATCTTAGCGATGATCATTCGTGGGTTTCACCTAGGAGCCCGAGGTCAGCTTTCCATTTCATCATTTAGACTCAGTAGGCATGCGAAAGTCACTGAATAATATTATTACGCGAAATACGAAGTAGGTACATCACGCAAGAGTGCTCAGACAGTCGTAGAATCATATTGATCGACGGTGTCGCTAAAACACTTCTCTTACACTTAATGCCGGCTTAACACAAATCATTGATGTGCTAATTTTGAAGCGAATGCCCTTTCTGTATGAGAAAAATACATTTTTTATATGCCCATGAGATACTGACAGTAACCTTAGAGTCCTTAGACACACAAGAGCTTGAGAATTGCTGTCTTATCACTAGAAGTAGGACTACTTAGGACGAAAATTAAATATAAAATCTACCAATAAGTAGCTAATTCTATCTACCTACCTAGTATTCTGTGAATGCTGGAGTCATGTATCAGGTATTAGCTTACATTGTATTTCTGCATTTATTCATGGAACCGATCACCTTTACAGCATAACATTCACGTTGGTGTTTGTCCAGCCGTTTTGACATAATGAGCCAGTTCACTGTGTTATAATAGTACCTATAACTTGAGTACGTGTTATAGGTATTTTAATTGTTACCTAATGATGGTAATATTATAATGATGAATAAACTAATAAAATAATACCGAAGCAAAAGAATAATTAAGGATAGGTGGTCATAAATTGTCTAAGTTACGACGTAAGTAAGTAATACTATGATCGCCGAATTTCGCAAAAGTAAGTAATGCCTAAATTTCAAGATATAAAAGTGGCAACCCTAGTCAGTCAGCATCAGCAACAACTCTACACTAAATAGGATTAGACAGTGAAGCTTTTAATATCTATTCAATTGATATCATTTCGTTACTCCAGAGGTTCGCATACGTATTATAAAATTACATAGGAACTTCAACATTCTATGGTAATTGAAACTGTTGCGTCTTGATCAAGAATAGCTGCAACATCAGACATACATATATTACATTTATTTGGTATGTGTAAACAAAATAATTATCAATACAAAGTGGTTCTCAAAACAGTTCACAAGCAATTCGTACAGGAATTTATTTGTAAACCATAAAACTAGACGGCATGCGCGAACGCAATGTAGATTGGTTCGTTAATTTCAAAACCCCCTATGAAATATTATACCCGTTTCGTGTGTGTATAAGTTTTAAATACGTACGAAACGAGTTCTTACGAGGCGAAGAGCTTGTGCATAATGGAATTTCGCGAATACTTTGGAGTCGCTTGACTGAAGCAGGAACTCCACCAGCAGAAAACTACTGTAATAACCACTACCTGTGTTGTATTTCTGTTGGTTAGCGGTTGAACTCAAGAGCAGGAGCATAAAAAGCAACATACCAGGAACATCTCTAGAGTTTTAACATTTTACAGGCTTCGGTAGTTAACTTATCATATAGATCATGTCCTGGCTTACTAAATTAGTATATAAAATATATGTTTCTCAGGCAAATTGAGTAGATCGGCAGTTACATTTGAACGTGGTTGGTTAATTGGCGTCAATTCACACTTCATTGACCCTGGGTTAGGGACGTATAGTATCGAATATCGAACACCGACGTTGATTCGGTAGAATGACGTAGATGAATGTGGAGACAGAGGCCATACATACTTGCACGTCATAAAATCAAACGCCTATGCGAATCTATGACCACATTCAAACTACAATCCTGCATCTTTTAGTGATAGAATTAATCGGATATTCGGAGATTTTTGAGATTTGAAGTTCAGACTTAATAAGAAGGGATCAAGATCAAAAGAACGTGTTAGTTTATATTATTAGTGATCTTTTAATAATACCCTGGATTGAATAGTACCTATATAAAAAAAAGTTATGAGCCATGAAGTAAGTAAATTCTCGTACATATGGTTCTCGCTTACCGGAAGCGTGTGGAGATTGAAAGCTCAATTGAAAGTTATCTTGTAATTATGGATAAGTTGGTTTTTGGTGTAACAATGAGACAAGAATTAATCCAATTAGAAATCTATAAAAATAAATAAAGAATTTTTTTTTAATTGTGCCTGTCCCTTTGGATGAAGTAATCTCTGGAACAGTGGGGTCGATTTTTGACCGGACTAAATATATGTATAGTCAGACTAAGCTACGGACAGTTAAGTACCTAATATTATAAGGCGTAACATAGGCCACTTAGAAAAATAATTAGGGTAAAATACAACCTTAAAAACCTAAATCAACGTGGGCGAAGTCGGGGGTACATCTAATCCTATTTTTTCGTATTGGTTTTTAGGTATTAAATTGTTATATTGGAATAAGTATCGTCGACCTTTCCACTTCAGTGGAGCATCTTACCTGACGTTTTAAGATGTTGTTAAGTACCTTGTGAAGTTGTTTTTTAGAAGCCCGGTTTTCTTTTCGACAGATATTTTTTTAGCCATCGACGTTCGTACTTGAGATGATTGATCGTAATAAGGAAGAAAGAAGCTAAAATCTTGTAACCTTGCCATTCGAGTGTTCACTAAATAGGTCATTATAATTGATACTAGCTGTTGCCTGCGACTCAACTGTGTAAAATTCTTATTCTGTTTACCTAGGGGTATAAAACATAGCCTACTACTTGCTACTACCTATATTCTCAGATTCTAATGCACTGCATGCACACGTAAGAATCGGTCAAGCCGTTTCGGAGAACTAGAATTGAGGCCCTTGGTAACTGTTCACAGTGACTTTACCAAGCAAACAGTTTAAATTTATTTGAAATCCTCCCAGTACCATGCTCACTATATGACATGTGTGGCCAAGATTGTAGCAAGTTGAAAGATGTTGTCTCTGCCTACCCCAATGGGAAAAAGGCGTGGTATTTATGTATGTATAAATGTGGCAAATGCTTTGCTGCACTGCTTGATGATTATATGAAACTATGTAGCTTGTGGATAGAAATTCTTGAATAATACTCGCATTAGGTAAACAAAATAATTGAATCCATATTTATTCTAGAACAAATTATCTAAGTATGTTGTGTGTTAACAGTGGCCACCAATTAAGATTAATTAAATAGAATGATATCACAACTAGGTATTATTTTGAACTTACTGATAGACAAAACCATTTAAGTTCCAAAGGTTATTGTCCTCAATGTTACTTAAATAAATTGAATAGTTTAATAATTATGCACATATTGTTGATGATTCACAGGTATAATTCACCTGAACTATTTTTTTATAATAATTATACTAGGTAGCAGACAAGCACATCGCCCATCTGATGGGAAGCGGTCACCGTGACCTTTAGACATGTGCAACACCAAGTGTCACACACACGCTTTTTATCCTGAAGGGCCTTCCCTTAAAAAGCAGGAAAGGGGCTACGAAGGGGAACTATGTTCGGTCCCATTATGATCGTCTACTTTTTTAATAGGCTAAGTTTATAGCCAGACAGACTGTTGACCTACAACTTTATAGACAAAGCTAGATTGAGTGAGTACCTATTTGATAATTAAAAAAATAATTACCTCATGATTATTATATCATAAAGTGTGTAATAGACACTTTATCTACCTGCTGCAATTTCTAACTAGACTTGTCTTGCAACAAATCAAATCAGAAATTTAAATACAACAGTAAGCCAGCTTTCTTCTAAGCAACACTTCCATTGATCCAGCATAAAGTAAATGGAAAGTAGTTAGTCTACCAGAACTATTTAAAGTCTGTAATCCTAGCAATGAAGCTTACAATAAATCCCAATTAGAGGTGAACTGCCAGTAGATAAATTATAATAAATTGACTTCCCTACAAATCATGTTTGTATAAGCCATTGTTACCAACGAGGAAAGATTTCAGATATGATTTTATAATAATTTATAAGTTTACACTTTGGAACCCGAGGTCTCTTTGTTGTTTTTGATTAGTATGTTCACTTTAGACCTCCCAACACTGAAAGGAAGTCTGCATCAGACTTGTCTGTTGTTTAGAAGGCACACAGATTTACAGGTTAGGTTGGTTTACGCCTCCAGGGTGTTAGTAGGGCATCATACACACTGAGTACTAAATTGTGATCAATCAGAAAAGATTTTAGACATAGTAATTATAATTTACAATCACCTAAGTATGATATAAATATGTAGGTACTAATATGCTATCACATAGATAGACTAAGTACCTTCCTTCCTAATCTAAAACAGGATAGTCTACAAAGTCATTGAACTGAAATAATTTTGATATGTTCAAGTTGATACAGTGGTAATATAACATAATGTTTTCTGTCAGAAGTTCTGTGCATAGTTAGTAGTAAAACCAAGTTGTTAACAAGCCTTAAGTACACATAGGTATGTATACAGTGATTTAAAAAATTTTAAAAATATAAAAAAGGTATTATTGAATATTGAAATCAGAACAAAATTGTTCTTAAACTTTAAATGAGCAAGCTGAATCCAGCTTAACTATTTTCAATAACTGAAAGAGTTAATCGTATCATAACAACAGATATTACTGTGATTCATCGGGCGGGAAGTCGGCATTACTAACATCGTTATGTACTGGAAAACTGGTTACGGATTTGAAAAGTAAAATATTTAACAAGTCAGGTTACGCGAGTAAAATGAATTTTAGGGCATTTTGCATAAGCCTTTAGCGTGGATGTACATCCTCTCACAATATGAAAAGTATTGTCATAAATGTCACGTTTTACTGCAAAGGCGGAGCCGAGCCGACCGTCAGCAAGCTTGGGCGATGGCGGTCAAGTAACGGCGGCTTACGTCTCTAACCATCAAATCAGATACCATGAGCTCAACAATTCCTGATATAATCGTAAACGTAAAATGAACAAATTAATCGAACTTACCACATGACAATGATAGATTACACCAATTTATAGTATTCACTCACAACACAAAACACTTCGCATCCACGAATCGCGATTTTAATTTGACAATGACAGGCGGTCACTTCACTCACTTGGTTCGACACTAGCGCCACGTATTGGAACTTGATTAGAGTGAAGTGAGGAACAAGACAGTGGGTTACCAACTCTACTTTAATCGCCCACCAGAGTTTGGCAGCTTGGAAGGTAGCCAAATCATATACCTAATAAAAACATAATAAAATATACACAATATAATATCAGTCTGATTACTCTGATTCAGGAGGACATAAACCCATCACTGCTCACTCACTCAAGTCGTCATCATCAAAACGTTACCCAGTTGCGTTCACAGTTTGCACTTAGGCTTAGGAGCCCATGGTCCGTTAATTGTTTTTGATTGCTATTTCAGCTTTTTCAGGAGTGAATGTCGAATGACACAGAGTTTGCGTCGCGGAACCAAGAGAAAAGTCTGCGCCACGAGCCAGCACAGCAGCGCCAGAACCAAGCTACAGAAATGATGGCAACATTTTTGATTTTAAATTGTCAACTATGTCATTGTCAATGTCAAGTATAAGCAGTCAATTGTCAAAGTCAAATTAGTCAATCAAATTGTTTTCGAGTTTCATAAATCTGAATTCGGTGTTTATTTTATTATTAAAGAAAAGGAAAAATGATAACAAGACACTATGTCAAAATCGCAAGTTATTCAAGAGCACTTATGCGCAATAATATAGTAACTAATGAAAGATATCTCAATGCGCTATGTTGTAATTTCCGTAGTAACGTTCTGATTACTTCCTCTAGGTTAGGACATTTTCATGCTATTTATGTGTACTACAAGTGCGCTATTAGTTGAGACCTGACCGCTAGACGTTACCGGCGCATGTTTGTACAGCGCACAAAAAAAATCGTAAACAAGCTTCCACCCGAGACGTTACCCACCTGTCTACCTATTTTTTTGCGAACAGTACGTCAGGGGTCACGGGTGACTGAGGGGCAGTGCAGAGGGAAGTAAGCGGAGAGCCCAAGTCTCAACTTATAGCGCACGCGTTATAATTATTGCACATTATTATTCTGTAATACAGTATGATTTTTAATGCTTTGCAGGCCGTTAAAATCTTCTAGTACTGTAAGTAATAACGGGTCATCGGGAAGTACAACTAATTTAAATTCATTTAAAACATCTAATACAATATCAAATGAAATGAATTCAACTCTGAAAAAACCTACTCTCTCATCTGAGGAAGTTCTTGAGAAATTCATAGGTAGTCTTAATACAGATATATACCAAAAAAACAGAGTTTATAGGAATGATTTTTTGCGAGTGTTGGCTAAAGTGAAAGAGTTGAATTTTTCTACAAAGAAACAAGGCTTACTTTTGATTCGATGTTGCGGTGAATTAATGCCGGATGAGAGTCCGCCTTATAGAATGAGTATGGTGGAACAGGTGTGGACAACAATTAAGTAAGAAACTTGTAAATACATTTACTTATCAATAGTTAAGAAAACTTTTCAAATGTAATAATACATAAAACATACTGTGTCTCTGCCTACCTCAGAGGGAGGGAGTCGTGAGTATTATGTACATTTATGGATGGATGTACAGCCTGCTGCCTTACTCTGTACTTATCAGATTTAATATCATCAATGGCATCACATATTTCGATGTGGATAGCCAAAACTGGTCATATTTCATTAAATTATTGGCTTAACAATTTCCATTGCACATTATTTAACTGTGGGAATGCCTGCCCTTACCTCGGTGGAACATTTAACCATCAATTTCCATTGCACATACCTATGTATATGTATATTTATTGTGGTATAACTTATTTATCCAGAATAAAAAATATAGGTGTAGGCAATGAAAAATTTAAAGCCAATTCAATTTAAATAATGCTTTTCTTGACATGTCTGTATGTACCTAGGTAGGTACAGTAGATTTCTTAATGTTATTCTGAATTTTTCATTCTTAATAAAACTAATAAATTGCATTCTTCACCTCTTCACAATAATGTAAACTAGCCCCTATTATTATTTAACTTGATACTCCAATTTCTTTTATGTTTCAGGCCTCACACAAAATTTGATGTAGATCATTACAATGAACTACTGAAAGTGTACATTGCCAACAACAGAACTGTGACTGCCAGTGCATTCTTAGCCAAGATGTCACCGATTTCACCTACAATCACCACTTATGAACTCATAATAAGAACTCTTGGAGAGGTAATTATAATTAATTTGTATTGTACAGAAAATTTGTGTAAAACAAGTTTATTAAGTATAGAGTTTAAATACTGATATGGATTTTTTATTTTGAGACTTTGATATTAGGATGACTTCATTTATTTATGTATTTTATATAAATATAGATATATAGTTTTGGTGTTATGGTCAAGGATTTATAAAATGTTTAATGGATTTATAATGGAGGGGGCTTTCCCCTCCACTTTACCAGTACCAGTTTAAATTAAAAAAAGTACTTGAAAAGAAATTAATTAGTTTCTAATTTCAAAAATATCCAATAAGAATGGGCTGTATTGTATAACTTCATTACAGGCAGGCGATATCAACCAAGCAACTGAAGTCATATCTAATATGAAATCGATTGGCTTACCAACAACCGAAAATATATTTAATTCTCTCATAATCTGTCAAGGAAAAATTAGGTGAGTATATTTCTATAATTTATCACAAATTCTTTTAAGGAAGCCATAAAAAATATACACATTTGTCTTGATGCCATATCCCTGGAATAGATTGCCAAGGATTGCGGGAACAGAATCACAATTCTATTCTGATTCTGTACCCGAATATTACCGAACGACTTGTATAAACTTAAATAATATCCTGAGTAGCTGCTGTTTTTGGCGTGTTGAAATAAATTTTCAACATGCTGGGGAAACATAATTGGCTCTGCTGCTGTTGTTGTTTTGCTTTAATTTTTTTTGTGTGTTGTTTCGGGTTTCCCATTGTACATTGTGATCCGTAATTATTATTTTTTTTTATTTCTTTCTTTCTAATATCTTCCATCAGGAACCCTCAAAATATTCAAGAAGTACTGTCAATGATGAGATCTCTTAAAATAAATCCCACGATAGATACACACACAGCAATAACAAGAGCTTTCGCTTGGAACAAGAAGACAGATGCAATGTTGGATACTATGAAAAAGGCTGTTGGGCTCGGTTTAACGTTCACCGAGTTTCATATCATGGATATTGTTAAAACTTTGTCAGCAGTTGCCTTATATGAGCCTATACCGCAGGTATGTTAAAGATTTATTTCGAAGTCTCCTACTCTCTTGTGGATGGCATATCAAAGGCATATATGTTTTACAAGTCCTATGCCTTATTAGTCTTACTATACCACCACCACCAATTTGTGAATTGGTACCCATGTTATAACTTTCATGGCTTTTAAGGCAAGCGTCCACATGTCCGCATTGTACGCAACGGACGCATCACATCAAACGGATTGTAGTATTCTTTGTATAGAAAGTCAAGCAAGTGCGTCTATTAATACGTATCGTACGCATCGCAAAAATAGTACAATTCGTTTGATGCGATGCGTCCGTTGCGTACGATGTGAACATATGGACGCTTACCTTTATTCGACGTCCTCTGTAGCGTAGCAGGGCCCGTAGAAAAGTGCCACAAGTCTAATTTGCTACTATCGCTAAGGAATAGAAAAGATTAGATCAACCAATCACACTCCTGCTCGTGATTCCGCCGTGGCGCGCGCATCGTACGCCGGCGACGAGCTTGGTTGTGATTGGTCGACCTAATCTATTCGTTTCCTTAGCGACTTACCTTGTGACACTTGTCTACGGGGGCAGTAGTGTAATCGACAGCTATGACATGGGGCGAGAGTTCGATTAAATATTTGCATGCCTGAATATATCTATTTGGATTGGTTTGGGCGTTTATATATATCTTGCAGCAGTTTATCTGCATTCTAGAACCTTGAGAACACAAGCTGGTTAAACTATGCTTACTTTGGGTTTATAAAGCGCTGTGTAGAATATTGATTGATTTATTTATTAGGGTGTTTTCTTGTCTTACAGGTTCTCAAATATCTCCCGACAGAAACTCTGAAAACCCCATCAATATCAGCTTACATGCAGAGTGTGACGACACAGCTGGTGTTCCAGAACCATCCAATAGCCGCCTTGGAGATTTACAAGTGTTTACCGTTACCTTCATTTGGTCCCAAAGATGATAGAGGATTGCATGGAAGGAGTCTAGTCAGGGATTGTGTGAAGGCTGCAATAGTAAGTAATCTAGTTCTTTTTTTATTTCAAGTCTGTAACGGAATTATGAAGCAATTTGTATGCTTACTTTACCTGTAAATATATTTTTTTGAAGTATACAACATACATACATATGCTCACGCTTTTTTTCCTCCGGGGTAGGCAGAGACAACAGACCACCACCTGCCTCTGTCCTGACATACTTCACGCGCTTCCTCTACTGTCATTAAGCCTTTCATGTAAGCCCACCGGTTTCGAGTGCTCTTGATTGCAATAATTCTTTAATTTGGTCAGTGTAAACTCTGCGATCTATACTAGTATACTAGTAATCTAAATTATTAATATACCCGGTAACCCCTCCAGCTAAGCTTGTGTTAATAGTGGGTTCACGTCGGTAGTGTACCTTATGCCCATGATACGAATTATAAGATATGTTATACATAAATCGGCCAAAATCAACATTCAGGCAATTTTAGAATTTCAACTTGCCCGAACATGTCCACAAAATTAATTAAAATTAGTCGGAGTTTCTGTCCTGTCCTGGATATTATATTTTTCCGATACAAATTTATAGGGGAAGCTGGCATACCAATTGCTGGGGTGTATGAGGGCTCCACCCTGGATCCATATCAACCTCATCTGCGAACCGGTGGCACCGGTTAATTAATGGACAAGGCTTTCCTGTTAAGTTTGGGAGAGCAGACATTACCTGTTCCCTCAAAAGTCAAAATCTCCCAACTTAAAATGAAAACATAGGTTAAGATACTGACTAATTGCTTTAAAATATTTATTTAACTAAAACAACCCTATTTCTTATCGCAGCCGTCCAGCGTAATAGGACTCATCACTCAAGATCTGATGTCAACAGGACGGAATCCCATCGCCTTGCAGAACGCGGCCGAAGCTGCCTTGCAACAATCAAAGACGCCTTTGGCACTGGACATGCTAACTAGAATGAAACAGCTAGGGATACCTGTCAGACCACATTACTTCTGGCCAATATTACTGCATAACTCTAAGACTTATGGCGAAAAAGGTAATTTTTTAACCGCTGAAAAAAAAATAGGAGGAAGTTCTTAATACGTTTTTTTATATTTCCTATTTGTTTGCGTCAGTATGACTTCACCTCACCTGATGGTAAGCTAAAGGTAAAGTCTCAGTAGTGAAAGCAGCTTGATAGCCTCGTTAAATGCTTTTTCACGCCCTTAACTTACTAAAAAGACCCGGGAACTATGTCGAACTTGAACCGATTAAAACCGCACGTTATCTTGGGTTATAATATAATACGTTAGGGTGTAATTTGGTTCAATAGGCATTTTCCTCGCACTTCATTTTTTTTTCTTCGTGCGAAAATCACCACGGATACCAGACCGGTTGGGGCAGCGGAGGCGAACTTAACCAACTAAAACCGCACGCCATCTCGGGTCTTAAAACACCAAATTTAAGGCGACCCGAAAAGCATTTCCTACGCACCCCGGCAATATATTGAGTATATTGACTGTAAAACATTCAATTTTATATATTTAATTCTAGGTATAATGGATACCCTCATAACTATGCTACAAATGGAAGTGACGCCCGATTACGAGACCATCATGGAGTACACACTGCCCTACGTAAGCTTCACATCTCCGCAAAACTTGATGAAGAAGTTTCTCGATGCCGGCCTGTCTGTGTCGACTGTGCTAACAGCAATGATGGAGACGCTGCTGAGTACAGGACAAGTACGGGCCGCGTCCGAAATATGTAAGTGATTTATCATCTTACTTCTATACAATTCATGATTTATATACATATTACTGATTCCTGTATATCTTTGAAGGGCTAGGCAGAAGTGTGTCGATACCCACATTTCAACTAAGGGTTTTTTTTCGCGAAATAGGCGGCGAGCTGATTAGCCGATAAGCAGACGGCGGCGGGGCGGTCAAAATGACCGTGACGCACTCTTATTTGTACGATAAGGTTGCATTTGTTCGCCCAATAGCTCATATCGCTTGTCAGACATATGCGGGCTAAATGCGATCTAATGACAGTAATAATAAGAGTGCGTCGCGGCTATTTTGACCGCCCTGCGCCTCTGTCTGCTTGACACCTTTTTGTCAACGGGGTACTATTGCATGGGCTGTATTTTTACTGTTGGGTAGAGAAAATCCATACATCCAACAAACATGTAAACATGTTCACAAACCTTCCAAATTCATAAAATTGACTAGCCGGTGCTCGCGGTTCCGCCCGCGTAAATGTCGGTTATTGCAACTTTTGGTTCTACTTTTAGAGGCTATACCTATGGGTGTTACGTGGGAGTATATCAATAAAAGATAGCGTACACTTTGATTGTTTATTTGTAATTACACATATGTCTCACTGGATGTACGACTTATACTAGAATTACTATAACACTTGATATTGACTTAGAACATCTATAAGTGAAGCGAGTTATATGCGGCTGACTATGGCAAGCCTGCAGTATGAACTGGTGTTCCCGGGCGCGGACGCCCCGTCGCTCTACAGTGGGGACTTTTGCTGACATCGCGTATGCGACGCGGTGCCGGCACAGTATTCCCCCCTTATTTTTAAAAATTTTTATATAAAAATTTTAGAGAAAAATCACATCTATAACTAACGAAAAGTTTCATCAAAAACAGTACATCATTACATTGTTCTTAAACTATGCATCGCTTATGGTCTCCGTGCGATTCTTGCTGACTTGCACACTCGGGCGCTGCTACTGTGTTTACGTAACACATCCGGTGTCGCAAGACTGTGCCCTGTTGTAAAGATTATTACATATGAAGTATTGTGCCTGCCCATGTGGTCAGCAGAGACCTTCTATGCTACTTATTCTATACACATTCATGCCTATTTAATGGTAGCTGCCGTGATGACCCGCTCTGCTATATTTAATTACATCCCTTGGGATCCTCAGCGTCCATCACGACAGCGCCTGCAACTTCTTCCATTCATCACTACTCATCATACCTCCCGCTGGCATTCCTGTGGTTTTTACTTACATAGTCTGTTCTAGGTGACAACTACTTTGGAGAGTGGAATTGTTCTGGGCCCTTCGGGGTTTCGACCGGAATTAACTGCTGCTGCTGTCATCTGTTTACCTATCCAATTTTTTGTTCTTTTGTTACATTTCTTGAAAGCCAAATAAGCTATTAATACACTTATTATTGTTAGCATTGCGAACAGTATTATATTGAACTTTGATATCTGGTACTGTATGTCTGAATTATTTGGTCCTTCTTGGGCAATGATTACTTGTTCGCTACCTTGATTATTACCCATTATTATAAAGCTCTATCTTTTAACAGTGACAAACTGTGAATGAGTGCCTTTTGAACAAAGGTATCAGTATATTGTGCAATTCCACTATCCAATTACAACTTATTATTTCGTAATAGCTGTGTTGAATTACATTTGCGCACATGTTATATGTTAAACCTTACTGGCCGCCTGATGGTACGACCGCTGCGCGAGGTACGAGTGTTAGCGTTTTCATAAGCGGATTCTTTGACTAAGATACCTTTCTGTGTGGTTTCTCTCTCCGATTCTGACTCTGATTGTGTGTTAGGACTGTTTGGTAGGGGGCTGATGGCTTTGCTGTTTTCCTGACTATCCGTATTTAATAGGAATGCTGGTTTGACTCTGTCAATGGATACGTTACTAATTCTATCTGGCAACTGAATTGTGAGGGTTTTGTCTGTACGGGTAATTACTCTGTATGGACCTTCATACGGGGGTTGCAGTGCCTGTTTTTTTATTTCTTTTCTAATAAACACATGAGTACATTTTTTTAGTTCTGGATGGACAAAAATAGGTCTGGATGATCTATGAGACGCCGGTTTTGGTTTTAATTTACTAATTACTTCTTTTAGATGTTGTACGTACTCTTGTGAGTCGTAAAACTTTCTGTCTGTGCTGTCATAGAATTCCCCGGGTAATCTAATGGTGCAGCCGTACACTAACTGTGCTGCGCTTACGTTAGTGTCGCACCTCGGTGCTGCTCGTAATCCCAATAATACTGTCGGTAATTCCCCTAACCAATTTTCGTTGTCTAATTTAGCTTTTAGTGCGGCCTTTAATGATCTATCACGTCGGGGTCACCACTTTAGAGGCTATACCTATGGGTGTTACGTGGGAGTATATCAATAAAAGATAGCGTACACTTTGATTGTTTATTTGTAATTACACATATGTCTCACTGGATGTACGACTTATACTAGAATTACTATAACACTTGATATTGACTTAGAACATCTATAAGTGAAGCGAGTTATATGCGGCTGACTATGGCAAGCCTGCAGTATGAACTGGTGTTCCCGGGCGCGGACGCCCCGTCGCTCTACAGTGGGGACTTTTGCTGACATCGCGTATGCGACGCGGTGCCGGCACACTACTCAACCAATTGCAGTCAAACATAAGGCAGATTTTAAGTCTGACCAAGATATTTCTGATTAAAAAAACCGCATCAAATCTGTTCAATAGTTTTTACGTCCATCGTGAAATGACAAACAAATAGAATGCCAAATGTACAAACAAATATTTTCTTAATGTCTCCAATTTTCACACAAAACTCTTTTACAATTTTATAAAATAGTATAGAACAGGATACTACCCGTTCTCGCTAAGTTTGCCGCTGTTTAATGACGTCACTATAGCGTTTTCTCACTGGTACTAGAACTGAGTGAGTGAGACAAAGCTAAACGCGTGACAGTTGACAGCGGCAAACTTAGCGCGAACGAGTAGTAGTCATTGTCTTCAATTACCAAAAAATCCTTTGAAAACAGGTGAATTATTCTACGGCAAAGTTGACGCGGACAAGCTCCTGAAGCCTCTTCTAAAGGGCTACTTGATCAGTGGTGACGTGAAGTCAACCATACACACGCTAGAAGATATGGTCGCCAAAGCTTCAGACAAGAACAAGGACTGGGTTGGACGGTTCCTATGCCATTTTATGGACCATAAGAAAGTTAAAGAGGATATTAGTGATGTTATCAACCTTCTGAAGGTAATTTCTTCAGTCCTATTAGAAAGGCCGAACTTCGATATTTTCCGTGAAGCGACTGCCATTTGACTTCCACAACTCACTGGCAATATCAAAGTTCTATCGTTTGACCAGGGTCTCGATTCTGTTAAATCAATCCACTATCATGCTACTCTCATGCCACTGACGCTTAAAAATGCCATACCATTTTGGACTTTATTGTTATCAAAGTCTAAAATTAAATTATATTTTGTAGAGTGCATGAAAAAGTTAAATGAATTCTTTTTATTTTATTTTTATTCATGTAGTCTAATTTTTACCGTTTGGCGGGGTGAAGTCACAATAACTTAATATTAAAAAATACTGACTAATCAATTATTGTTCCTTTACTTTAAGGGTCTAAACGAATCGTCATTAAAAATATCCACTGCTGCATTCGATTATTGTCTGTTTCGATTACCGGACAAATATGATGAAGAAACAGCGTCGACGTTCCGAAACTTACTCATGAACGTCATTGATGAACGCCTGGTCGAAGAAGGCGATGTGTTTGATCAACAAGTCATGCTACATCCGGTAAGTCTTTCAACTCGATTCGTATATCGAATCGATTATTGCTTTTGGTTAAGTTATCAATGATTATAAGTATGATACAAAAAAAAAATCTATATAATCGAAACGATTACAGGTTCTATAGTTGAGTCAATTTAATAGGCCACATTTGACGTTTGTCAGTTTTATATTTATAATGAGGGGACCTGTTAAAAAAGGTCGATTAAAACGAATGAATCGATACGGACTTGAAAGATAATGTGAATTTTTAAAATCCTCAGGTGAATCCCTGTCTCATTATTATTTTTTCTTTCGTAAATTTAAGGAGCAAAATAAGACAAGTACATGATCTATACTTATAATAAAACTGTAGACAGGTCAATTCTGTTCATTGAATATATTTACAAAATAACTATTGGGGGATGATTGGTGATCGATACTAATGCAAAAAATGCAATCAGTAATTTTTTTTGTCACAACGTGGTTATTAATTTTATGATGATATTTCTTCACAAGTAATCATTGCATTCGATTCTACTTATCAGCTTTCGATTTTTAGAGTAACATGCCTAATTTTTAAAAAGAAAAAGGATTAACTGACACAATATTGTAATGACAAGGTAATGACGTTCAGTTCTATAAATCAGAAATTGTTTATTATGTTTAGAATGGTTTATTGGTGAAAGCAAAACGTAAAATTACTTGTATCTGTCATTATTACAATAAATATGTAATAGTAATTGAAAAAAGTTAAGCAATTGTGCAGTTCTAACAAAACGAAAAATATATAATTTGATGCCCACCGCGGCGCGTCGCGTAAAAGGTTGCGATGTTGAATTTTGATGAATTGTCAAATGTGGCCTATTAAATTGACTCCACTATAGTTATAAGCATGATTTAAAAAAAATTGTAAGCCCTAGTAGGCTACTGTTGGCAAATATTATTATTAAGCACGCTTAGGCTGTGGAATGATCTCCCTGCTATGGTTTTCCCTAGCTTCTACAATATGGGGTTCTTCAAGAAGGGCATTAGAAAATTTTTACAGGGTTGACAGCGCGAGTGTGATGCCCCTGGTGTTACACACCTCCATAGGCCATGGTGACCGCTTCCCATCATATGGGCTATGTGCTAGTCTGCCACATAAATATGGTTCATTATAAATATAAATATGGTTCATTAAAAATTCTATCAAAGCTATACTATTATATTCTTGTTCTATATTTCAAATGAGATTAAACGCTTAATACTAAAAATATTTACAGAAACAAATGAATGAAGAATCGCTGCAGGCTCACCTGATCGAGTTGGAAGCTAAGGGTATGAACACACGAGGAGTGCTCAGGAAACTGCTCCAAAAGTACTGTAGGGAGGGCAACCTTCCAGCTGCCAGAGAAATAGCGACCAAGTGTGAGAACGAAGGGGTAAGACTAACGGCAACTTTTATTGATAAATATTTTTTTTTGGATTTTTAAATTAATCCTGTTATTCAAACTGTGTTCAAAACGACTTTAAAATCAATGTGTATACAGGATTAATTTTTCCCCTTCCTGCACTAGGATCCACAGTCTAGATCCACGTGTAGATCATTCAACTGGGCGTGCATGCATGGCCAAATCTGAAACTATAAGGAATACCGAAAAATGTTCAAAAGTTCTTTGATATCATGGAGCTACTCACTACTACACTAGTGCTGATGCGTGATTCTGTATCAGTTTTTGTACCGCACTCCGTGAACGGTTAAGTTAACCATTGTGAAATTTTGACCGCTCTTGACGGTGATGAGAATTATTATAATACGTAAACGGGAATTAACGCGATTATGGTATAGGTATACACATACCTTTGGATTGCCTGACGTATCGACCAGGTTACACCGGCCGTGGTCACAGGCTGACTGTCTCAGCTGCGCACGCCCTCCGTCGTCGAGTCCGTGAGGTAGCCGGTTGTTCATCTACCCGCACATTTTCGACATTTTTCATATTATTGTTTCTCCATGTACCGTCACATACCACACTCACAGGGTCCCTAGTATCTGAGCAAACAGCTCGGTGTCTACCCGACCGCGCAGAAAAGCGAGGCAGCAAGTTTTTTTATCACTGAATTCCATGTCGCAGATTATTATAATCATGGAACGCGAAAGTTTAATAATTGGTGATGAGAATTCTCGAAAACCCTTCAGCTAAGCTAAATTGCTTGTGATACGTGAGTAGTGTAAGTAATAAAGGATTAGAACATGAGACCTCTCGATCTTAAGACCTCCACCTTAACTACTAAACTACATGGTGATCATGTTATACAAGTTGCCTATTCGTTATTTACAGATGTTCCTCTCAGCTGGTATGAAAGCCTCTATCTTCGACCTTCACGTCAAACTCGGCGAGTTGGACTCAGCAGAGTTGATACTGGCCGATCTTAATAAAACATCGCCTAACTTCAACTTAGATGAGTTCAAAGTTATCGACTTTGCGACTTTGATGGTGTATAGAAAACAAATCCAGAAAGCTTATAATTTGATTCGTGAGCAGTCCAAACGGTAAGGTTTTTGGGAATATAGTCATTATTGCTAGTAAAGTAAGGTCGGGTTTTACAGTTAATAAGCGGAAAGCATTCTTAGTGTAAGCACTTGAATGCTTGCTAATATATACCTAAAAGAAGTGTCTCAAGTACTGTTTTTGTATAGTAAGTAAGAACATGATAATAAGCTCATCTATTTATTTAAATTGATTTATTTAGATGCTAAATAAATCAGTTGATGTTATGAAATCTATGGAGGTAGGACACGACGGTATCTCCCGTCCGAACTGAGCAGTACCGCCGCCTTACAGAAGACCGCGGCCATAATAACCATCGTGTTGTTCCCGGCGGTAAATAGGGTAGCCAGAGCTCACAATCTCATCCCCCAATCCCTCCTCCAACCCCTCTCTCAAACTTCCTAACCCTTCCCTCTCCAGGGTCGGCAGCGCGAGTGTGACCTTCTTTCCACTTGAACCCCCTGGGAGGTCCATGGACATTCACTATTCCACTTGGAGCCCCCTGGGGGGTTCATGGACATTCACTATTCCACTTGGACCCGCTTGGTGGTTCATGAACACTCAGTATTACACTTGGACCCCCTTGGTGGTTCATAGATACCTACTCGGTGTTACTTGAAGGGAGTGTGATACCTCTGATGTTGATGTCAAAGACAAGCACACGACCACTTCCCATCAGGTGGGTCGTGTGCTTGTCTGTCACCTCAATAATTAAAAAAAATTATATCTTTATTCATTCGGCGATTAAACTTACAAGATCTGCCTATCAAAAATATACTAAGGTCTGTGTCTAATTTTTAGGAAGGTACAAGGCGGTAGGAGCATAGCAATGAACTGCTGGCGATTACTGGACGCAACTGCAGCGCAAGGCACAGATAAAGATGTTCGCACCATGTTCGATCTTCTCACGAAGCTCAATTACTGCAAACCTACAAATATTCTACTTGGACCTCTTGTCAGAGTGCATTTGAAGAGGTAAACCACTTTGGATATCTATCGCAATATATCTATAGTTCTATTTATACGTAGTCATTTTGCACGTTAATAAAGGTAAAACATACATAATTTCCTCCACATCTATACTAATATTATAAAGAGGAAAGGTTTGATTGTTTGATGTCTCGAATAGGCTCCGAAACTACTGGACCGATTTTAATAATTCTTTCACCTATAACTACAATATCTGGGAGTAACATAGGCTATAATTTGTTTTCAAAAAATTAAGGAATTCGAACTCCACGCGGGCGGCACCGCGGGCAACAGCTAGTACTAATATAATCCACCTAAAAGTGACTAAGGTCACTTTTTCACTGTTTATTCCAGCTGACTGAGGCAAAAACAGGACTTCTATCCTATTATAAAATCGGGAAGTACATTGAAGATATTTTTAAAAACTATACATTGAACGATTCTAAACACTAATATTTTTTTTGGAATTCTTGTGTTTTTTTTTTACATTAACTTAGGTGGCAGACAAGTACACGGTTCACCTAATGGGAAGCGGTATTCTGGCCTGATGGACAGAAGACAACTAGGGGAGTCCGTTTGTTCGCGATGGACGCAAAAACTACTAAACGGATTTTGATGCAATTTTTTTGTTTGAAAGATAGACTTAAATCTTACGCATAATTTGATCACAATCGTTTAAGTAGAACCCGAAATATAGTTCCAAAACACGAAGACCGACGTCCACACGGGTGAAAGCTAGGATAAAGTGATATGGTAAAAAATAAGTCGTGAATTACAGTGGAAATCTCGAGGAGGCGGTACGTCAATTCGTGCGATTATCTACAAAGTATAGTAAGACACCCCTGAAACATGAACTTCTATGCAAGATCCTGCACAGCATGGGCGACGGGAACTCCGAGGAAAACTTCGTGAACATTGAGAAGAGCAATGGAAGATTCAATAAACTGGTGCATACGGTGCTGGAAGTAGACAGGAAGGTGCATGGCCCGGGAGATGTGCAGGTACAGTGAAATCTATACATAGGTACATACATTATGCTCACGCCTTTTTTCCTCCGGGGTAGGTAGGGGTAGGGTAATCTATACAAATTAATAAAAATTGGAGTATCTGTTTATAATATTAAAGTAACTTTTTACTAAGTGTATTTGGATGTATACACGGTACTTATACCGAAACTTTTTTTTTTTACATTTTTTGTGTCCGTCAGTCTGTTGGTTTCGGCAAAGCTCTAGAACGGCTGAGCCGATTTTGACGGGACTTTCACTGGCAGATAGCTGATGTAACAAGAAATAACTTAGGCACTTTAATTTCAGAAAAATAATCAAGATACCGCATAAAAAAATATAACCTTGAATATCTAAATCGGTTTCCGAATAAAAAACCCGCATAACACTACCCAACCCGGAAATCGAATCCACGACTCGATTTAGCTGCGTACTTTTAGGGTTTATGTATTTGTCAATCAATCAATGTAATCATCCATTGCTTCGTAAGAATATGGTCATACATTGGTAGATAACAGTAAATTGCGTCCTGGTCACGGCTACCGCTTCCCATCAGGTGGGCCGTGTGCTTGTCTACCACCTAACTGGTATAAAAAAATAAATAAATAAACAAAAATTACTTTCCAGCTAACCCTAATAGCAGCGTTAGCAGACGTCAACTACAAGAAGACTCTTCGTAAGATGTTTCTAGACCCCACGATGAAGTTTCACCCGGACGCGTTGAGGCGGCGCTGCGAGCGGTTCGCGGACGAGAAGAAAGTTCAGGCGTTGGAGAACATCGCCGAGAGCGCCCGCGGTCTGAGGCATATTGACGTCGAGGAGATATATGAACTGATACTGGACGTACACTGTAAGATCTTGCTACTATATTTTTGGCTTCTTTGCTTCGCAATTTGCCACAAACAAGTATTATAATTTTCATATAACTGTATTAAGCAGTGTTTTCGTCATTTAGTCATAGTCAAGGTCTTCATAGTCAATAGTCAAGTCAGTCTTCCTTCATAGTCTTGCCCCAGTAAAATAGTGGAGACTTTACTAGAGGCTTCTATGGAGTTTTGGAATCAACGTTGAAAAGCACAATTCACGGTAATATACCACTTTCCCAAACTTGTGCACGTTGTCGAAGATGTTATGTTTAAAAATCCACCGTTTTTCACATAATAACTACATTTTACACTAATTTTAGAAAATGATACAATGTTCTGATGTGACTTTTTCCGCGTTAGCGCCAAAAACTCTTCTTGCTACTATTTGTATATATATAGCCGGGCAGGGGGGATTGTTTTGCAGCACTAGTGGAACCGGTGGGTGTCACGCGGACATTTTGATTGCCCCGCGTCTCCGTCTGTTTATCGCCTAAGATCTTGGTCAGACTAAAATTGGTTGAGTAGAATCGCATAATATGGCCAAAAATGTAATATATGATTCTCCAACATCGACGCGGGTAGAGCCGCGAGCATTAGCTAGTCACACATATTTTCAACTATCAATCTTCTAGACTAATAATTTTTCTTCCTTAGTACGTGACGACAACTTAACAGCTGCAAAGGCCCTCTGGATACGTATGCAGGAGGCTGACGTCAATATTTCCAAGAAGTTTATCGAGAACCTACACGGGTTATATAAGTCTAATAACAGGGAAGTTCCTTCCGAACTAGCAGTTCTAGTCGAAAAGCAGGTAAAGAAAGCTTCGAAGTCTTAAATGGTTTATCATAAAACTAACGAAAGACTTAGGGTCCGTTCACACAGACCGGCTCGGAGAGGAGAGCAGATTCTTATCACGTTCAAAACAGAGTTTTTAGTATTTGTAGTAAGGTTTATTTTTGCATCATTATGTCATAATGTCATTATGTTATTTGTCATTATGAAAATCATTTGTCAGTGTGAAAAGAAAAATGCGCGTCGATGTTCTCCGAGCCGGTCTGTGTGATCGGACCCTAATACTGCATTCGGTTAAGTACTTAACTAAACGTAGGTAAATTTTGATGTGTCTATTTATTAATATGTTTTATTTAAAAATTTAGTTTATGAATATTTTTGAGTTTAGAAACTCATTTTGAAGATAAAAAATCGAAATTAAACTTATTTATTTATTTTCTTTATTTTCAAAATAGTGCAACGTAATTACATCTTTTTGACGTCAAAGACTACTTAATACTAAGTTTACCACCGCTTCCGAGGCGCTAGTGGAGAAGAAACGGCGCAACAAACTCCACAAACCACTAGTTAGTCACTTAGGTAGCCTTTGTTATTTGTTTTTATAAAAAGTCGCTACAAGATTGAGTTAAGTACCAAACCAAATAGAGTATAATTTGAACCATCCCAAAATAAAAGCAATATTATTAAAGCTTGTGCTTTTAAAGCTAGGTTTAAACTATCTTTGTTGTTTCGGCTTGGTTTGAACTTTTTTTCGTTTTATAATAAGGATGTTTAAGATTTTGTACTAAAATATTACTAAATATGTTTTATTATATATATCTTTTACGCAATCAAACATAATGGAATACTGCATAACCGAGTTCTCGCCTGCAGGGGGGAGGGTATGACGAAAACAGGGACCGTGCGCGGGGGTTGTAGGTATCTGTATAGCGAACGAAATGAGTTTTTTGAAGAATGTGCCTGCCCCTACACCTCACCTGATCTTTCTCGTCCTACCTCCACATACATGGTACCCTGTAGGCGAAGACTGAGTTATGCGGTTTACCTTCTAGAGTTCAAATGATAAAAATGTCTAGTTCTGTTTTGCCAGGTAATATAATTGTGTTGTAAGTTTTAAATGTTAGTAGGTACGTTGAATGTCTAAAATGTCTGTGATATTAAAATATTGACGTAATAAAATATTTCGATGAGAAAATTGGTTTTTAATTCGATATTATTGATTCCTCACATGGCACTATAGTACGGCCGTTAACATTGAGTCGACCAGTCATAAACGCCACAATGGATATTATGGCATAGTGAGAGCGAGCGGGACAGATACTGAAAATAGATGATTTAAATTATAACGGCGGTACTATAGTTAAAGTGCAACTTATCAAGTCAGAATAACATCAGCCCCCGTAGACAAGTGTCAAAAGTCTAAATCGCTAAGGAATAGAAACGATTAGGCCGACCAATCACACTCCAGCTCGTGATTCTTGGATGCTTGGATCTTGGAGCTTGGATGTGATTGGTCGACCTAATCGTTCCTATTCCTTAGCTATTTAAGACTTTTGACACTTGTCTACGGGCCTAAAGTGCAACTTATCAAGTCAGAATAACATCAGCCCCCGTAGACAAGTGTCAAAAGTCTAAATCGCTAAGGAATAGAAACGATTAGGCCGACCAATCACACTCCAGCTCGTGATTCTTGGATGCTTGGATCTTAGAGCTTGGATGTGATTGGTCGACCTAATGGTTCCTATTCCTTAGCGATTTAGACTTTTGACACTTGTCTACGGGCCCAGCTTTTGAATTGGCATGCCGAGAAGGATGAAAATAGTAGGTTTTGTAGAGCATTCTCTCTTTCATACACGGTACTGACGGTTTGATACCTTTATAGAGTCGGTAGTTAAAACCGTTTAATATTAGGTAATATTATAAAGCTGAAGAGTTAATTTCCGAAACTACTGGTTCGAATTGAAAAGAATGTGTTGGATAGCCTGTTTATCGAGGAGGGTTATATCTATATATCATCACGCTACTACCCAGAGGAGCGGAGCAGTAATCATAAATATATCAATAAACCGAGCAAATGTAATGGACATTATAGCAAAACTAATAAATTACAGGCATGTATGGGTTAATAGGAACCTCAGGCGAAGCCACGGGAGACAATTAGTAAATAATATGTAACAAAAGCAAGGTAAGGTATGAAAGAAATTTCATTCCGCGCACGCTTAGGCTGTGGAACGATCTCCATGCAGTGGTTTTCCCTGTCGGCTACAATATGGGGTTCTTCAAGAAGGGCATTAAAAGGTTTTTGCAGGGTCGGCAGCGCAAGTGTGACGCCCCTGGTGTTGCACGCGTCCATAGGCCACGGTAACCGCTTTCCATCAGTGTGGGCCGTGTGCTTGTCTGCCACCTAAGTGGTATAAAAAAAAAGTTAAAATAATGTGAAGATAGAAGATAAATGATACACATTAAAAATGTTATAACAATTATAATTAAAAGAACTCTAACAAATTACTATTAATAAGATTTAATGTTATTCAAATCATCAATGATGCTCTTATTCAACGAAGCCAGTTCCTCCATAGCCTGTTTCTTCAAAGGTTCGTAGTCGGCCTTTAAAGTGATAGAGGCTATGTCTTCCTCTAACACTGTCTTTCGTGTTTCCAACTGTGCCAGCTGGTCTTCCAGAGCATTCAGCTTGGTATACATTTCGTTACCGTCAAGACTTGTCTGAAAGGAATAAGTAATAAAGGTATGCTGACAAACCAATGTGTATTGGCTTCCTAAAGGATCTTTGAGGCACATGCCAATATCTGTCAGCCTGTGACCACGGCCGGTGTAACCTGGTCGAAACGTCAGGCATCCAAAGGTATGTATAATGTATATACCTTTAACGTGTATCGCGTTAAGTCCCGTTTACGTATAATAAAACATGCCAATATCGTCTGCAACCCGGTATACCTGCTAATTGAGCGACGAGGCTCTGGGATATAATTTTCTCTCGATTGAGGATCTCGTTATATGGAAAGGAGTAAATTTATTATTTATATTTTTATTCATTTTCTGTGCAGGAAAGCCCACGGTAGTATCGCGTTGCCGCGCCTGATTAGCCAGAAGGGTGACAGGAAAACCAGCCCGCCCCTTAGTTGCTCTCCGCTGTCCTTTCTGCTAGTCAAAGGGTTTCTGCTAGTGGAGAGACCCCAAATAGCCCTATAGGGCCATGCCCGCCTTGGCTGGAATTGGCCACAGCAGTGTTCATTGCCCAGGATGGATCGCGTGGAAGTTCCGGACTACGCACCCCTCCAGCCCTCGCACCCCCAGTGCAGTCCCTGGGCTCCAAAGTGCAAGTTTTGGATGCAACCAGGATTGGCGTGCGACGAAGAAGACCAGCTTATGTAGTAGGTTCTTTTAGCTAATGGTAACAAACCTGCAGGTTTTTAAGTTTGTTAGTAGCCTCTACAACAGCGCTCTCAGTTGGCACCAATTTCTCTCTTAACTGGCGTAGTTCAGCCTCCAAAACTTTTTTCTGCTCCTCTCCTAATGCGAAAAAACGAAAATTTGGTTAACACTTTTCATCGTGAGTGATGTAACTTTAGGCGCACATTGGGCGAAAGGCGACAACGACAGCTCGGCGTTTAGACGCGACGACGAGCTGCGGCCGAGAATTTCATATATTTTATTCTAAGCTCCGCACACTTGGCGTGAGAGACGCTGAGTCGCAACGACAAGCTAGGGGAGTTGCGCGCGCTTGCTACTGTCGCCGCGTCTAGGCGCCTATCGTCAAGTGTGCGCCTAGGGTCAGTAGTGTAGCAATAAGAGTTAATACAAACCGCTTTCTCGAAGCTTCTCTAAGTCCGAAAGTGTAACGAGTTCTTCTTGCATAACTTTAGTTTTCTCAGGTAGTGTTTGCAGTTCAGTTGCTAATCTTTCTCTTGTAGCTTCTGCCTGGAATTGGAATAAACGTATATTGTAGTAGTAAACTAGGTACCTCTACATTAAAATGAGTCGCTTAATTTGTTGCTAAGCTCAAATCTTGACTATGGTTGGATCGATTTGAGTGATTACTTTTTTGCTGGGTGTCCACGGGAGTAGGTAGTTTACGAATGAGGGGTTCCGGATAAGAGATTCCTGGTCAATATATATTCTAGATTTCATGATAGCTTCTCACAACCTGTTCAAATAAAATTAAAGACATCACTCACCTTTTTCAAATTACTTTGGAACCTTTCGTAATCCTTAGTCAGCGTATCAATGGACTTCTTACTATCATCGTACTGTGAGATATACCCTTCCTTCTGTTTCAAAGAGTCGATTTCACTCAAATCCAAGTCTATATTAGAACTGCTATGTTCCAAGGAGAAGACGATGTCCTTTTCATACTGCTCAATTTTCTCTTTCTCCTTTTTGAGGTTTTCTTCGTATGTTGACATGAAAGCATCCATTGTATCTTCCCTTTTCTTCAGTTCACGATATTTTTGATGGCGTTCGGAATTGCCTTCTTCGAGATCCTGTTATGTTTTCAATAAAATATTTAGATGGCTATGGGCTTATTGAAGGACTAACTCAATTTGATTATTGCTGGTTAAATCATGAGCTCATTAAACAATTAAAATCAGAACCTCTCAAGCATGAAAGAAAAATCCCTATTTGTAAGTAATCTACCGGTTTTGTGGCCGTCCAATACCTTAAACATTGGCCGCTTCTCTGTTTACGTCTACTTACTTGCTCAGCCTGCTCGATTAACTCCTTTACTTTCTTTATTTGCTCTTTTAAGTTAGCGGCATTGCTGTCCAAAGATGCAATAGCTGCATTATCTTCGCGAACCTGCAAATGAGGCATTATATCTTAATCTGTATTAGTTTTAACCACAGCAAGAGATACCTGAATATTGTGGTATACCTGAAGTAATAATTTCTCCCTTTCTTCTTGAGGGTCCAGACGATTGTTCATTTCATTTTTTATATTATCACGTTTTTCTTCAGCTATTGCCAATCGACGATGTAGCTCCAGAAGGTGAACTTTAATCTGTACATTACATTGATCAGTTAAAAGTGCGAAATGATAACATTAATGATGACTTTCAGTGAAAGACACAAGACTTATTTCTGGATTGTTTTGTTTTGCGTTCCAAAAGTCGGAGATTCTTAGACACGTTCCATTATGGTACTATTGCCATGCTTAGAATATAAGCACACCAAAAACGACATACATTTATCAAGTCTTTTTGGCTAAATTGACTTAAGAATATGCTACATACCTACTGATTCGCATTCCGTTCTTGAGAGACCTAACCATGTTCATATAACTTTTCCAATATTTGTCTGACTACAAGTGAAAATATGCGAGTAACAGCATATTAGGTATGTTTCAAACGTTTATCGGTCATGTAAGCGTTTGTACAAAAACAGGTAATACTACCTGAGATCCAGATATTTCCTTGTTGAATTCATCTTTTTCCCTATTCAAGTGATCTATTTGGTTTCTTGACTGTTCAACGTCTTCTCTCAGAGCAGTGGCAGTCGCTTCTAATTCGTTATATTCATCTTTTTGCTCTTGCGTCATTTCAGCTAGTAGTTTAGTTATCGTCGATTGCTCCTGGAATTATATGGTCAAAGTAATCAATGTTAGGTATTTAAAAATGTAAATTGGTTCGGACTGTCACCGGTATTCTGGTATATCTATTACTCTGCCTATCCTGTTCATGTTCGACTTATCCTAAATTTGTTACAACTCTTTATAAATACAGCTGCTGGTATCTTAACAATGATTATTCATTTCTGATTGCATTCGAGTTTCAATCTTCTTATGAATTTTTTTTATACAACTTAGGTGGATGACAAGCTCACGGCCCACCTAATGGGAAGCGGTCACCTTTTCCTAGGGACGAGTGCAACACCAGGGGCGTCACACTTATTTCAAATAATTATTCTATGTTGAAGTTAGATGATTAAGGTATTAATTACCTTATCCATTTGTTCTCTCAGTTGTCTTAACTGGTTCTCCTTCCTCTGTTTCTCCATGAAAACCTGCTCCACCTCTTCTTGCATCTTTAGGTTACTGGCTTCTATGTCTTTGGTTTGTTCCTCCACTGACTGTTTCGTAGCCTCGCCATTGGCTATACGAATAGCAGTATTATAATCTGCTAGACGTCCTTGTAAATCTGCAGACAAAAATCTGTTTGAAAAATCTTATTTTACACTTTTTATATAGGTACGTTGACTATGTAAGGCACATGTAGGTAAGTGGGCAGGCAAGCCGGGGTCGACCTCGCAGAGTATACACTGGTCAAATTAAGGAGTTTTGCAAAAAGGGCAAAAGCACTTTAAACTGACAGTAGAGGAAGCGCGTGAAGTATGTCAGGACAGAGGCAGATGGCGGTCTGTTGTCTCTGCCTACCCCAGAGGGAAAAAGGCGTGAGCATATGTATGTAGGTATGTATGATTAAATAGTAATAGGAAAATAGATATTTTTAGTCATTTGTAGTCGACTAACCAGTCAATTCTTGAGCTAGTTCCCTTACTCTCTTCTCATAATGCTTCTTCGCGGACTTTTCTCTTTCACCAGCATCTGCTTGCTCAGTCAACCTGGCGATTTCTGCCTTCATCTCGCGTACTTTCACCTGCATAAGCTCTTCCCAATAGCGTTTGTCTTGCAGCTGGCGGGTCCGGAACCCTCGAGCTGTACCCGTACGGAGTCCTGATATCCCTTGTTGGGTTATGGGCCTATTGATCTGTGGTAATTATGTAACACATTTTAGCATCAACATACTACTGAAACACAAATGGGGTTTGTGTTCAGAATAAGAAAAAGAAGAAAAAGAACAACCACATTAGAAGGAAAGGGAACTTTGGCTGACAGTTTGCCATTGGAATAAATACTGTAGGAAAGTTGCCTTCGCTGCAGCAGTTACGTTTAGCGGTGGTTACCACTTGACTATTTGAGTGACAAATACTAGACTCAAGAAATACTGATATTTCTAGAGTCTGCTTTTTTGCACGGCATGCATGACTGTCGAATGCGAAGTGGAGTAGCAAAAACTGGGGTCCCGAGGGTCCTGACACCAAGGTCAGTCATTCCAGTATTTTTCGGTGAGATCCCAAGATCTCACCGAAAAATACTGGAATGATGATAACAATAGTTAAAGTCTTTGAGGCAAATGACTAAATTCAAAATGCACTTATTGAAATTTATTGATATGGGTAATAATATTCGAATTATTAATTATTTTGGACGTCAATAGATATAGTCGTGATGTGTTTACCATCGAGAACCCAGTCATAGCCGTGGGCTGTCTACTGGCAGTCGGCGGTGCTGGTCCAAAGCCAGCTGTCGATAGCCGCGATGCTGTATTACCTCGATACGCTGAAGTAGGCCTCATTGTACTGGTTCTGAGAAGAAAATAATTTTAAATCTGTTAATATTAGATATTTTTTTCTTTTTCTTTTTTATACCACTTAGGCGGCAGACAAGGGAAGCGGTCACCGTGGCCTATGGACGTGTGCAACACCAGCAGGGGCGTCAAACAATCGCGCTGCCGACCCAGTACAAACCTTGTAATGCCCTTCTTGAACACCATATTGTAGACGCTAGGGAAAACCACATCTGTCTGTTAAATAACTAAATGCGTAAGTACGCATACAGGACATGAGTTTAAAAGCAATAGATGCATCATATCACCGGTACAGGATTAATTAATTAATTCTTAATTCTTCATATATCAGTGTGAAATCACATTAGGTACATACCTACATAATAAATTACAGTCAAACCTCTACGCTTGTGGCGTCGTTGTAGGCAGAGACCTGCAGAGACCACATGTTTCTACTTGCTACGATCCTGGCACACACCTTAAGCTTCTTCTACTTTCACAATAGCAACGAATACTTCTTTTTCAAAATTTGAAAAAGAAGTATTCGTTGCTATTGTGAAATGACCATTTAATGGTCATTGCGGGCGGAGCCGCGGGCAACAGTTAGTAGTCTATAAAGAATGCTTTTTACTAGGTATATTTTTTGCAGTATAGGCACATGATGAAATAATATAATAACAGTAGGTTTAAATCAGTAGGTAAATGGTAAGTCCCATCTATAGTGCTACATACATGCATTGATCTCTTTAATACGAGTAGGTACCTACCTACTATAAAAGCTAAATGTCCTTAAAAACAGTAGCTTATCACACGGAATTTTCACTATTCAGTATCAGTAAGGCCCAGTGAAAACAACGTAACAATAAATATACCTACCTAATAAATTATTAACTTTACTAAAACCAATTATTTTAAAAACAGTTTTAATAATTAAATAGTCAACCTATACCTTGAAATCGCAGACCCAGTGTTTGTAAAGTCTCTGTGTCCCCGTCTTGATACTGGTCGTGAAGCGTCCGCTCTCCTTACTCCGGCACTACCGTCCGAATAATCCATAAATTATGCAAACTAATTAGTTTTTTACTTTAAAAATCGGGTCAAATGTAGCGGACCGTCGACAGGCGCATTAGCTTTGTTGTTAATCGTAGTTGCCATGGAAACGACGCTGTCATTCATGTGAACATTATTTTCTAAGTAGGATCTGTATTATCTATAGCACGGATCAGTGGTACAGGCTTAGCGGACCGCCTTTCACGTACAGTTAATGGGTTAAATAAGTAAATTACTTTAAATACCTAACGTTTTTCTTATGTACCTACAACTGACGATTAATGTAATACGCTAGGTCGCTAGTTACAATGCAGCCATGAATTTGTTAAAAGTATATTTTAAACTTTTCATAACTTGGATTTATTACCTACACAGACTTATTTGGTTTTTATTATTAAACGGTTTTATTTAACTTGACCTGTGGGTCAAATCTAGTAATTGAAATTTGACCCCCTTTCAGTTGTCTGATTGGTCTGATATTTGGCAGAAGTACCTATTTAGTTCTAATGACAATCAGACAACAGTAGGTAAACGCAAGTAAATTGAATAAAAGCGCCTACTCAATTAGAGTTAGTTAACTGTCTATAATTGGCGTTAACTTTTTGTTCAGGAAGACTGTCAATTTTATTTTTTTCTAGCGACGCGGCTTCGATCGAGAATAAATTCTTGAGAAAAATTAATGAGCTAAGTGCTAAACCACTAGAAAATCCAGAATCAATCTCTTTAAGTGGTTCTCATTTGGTTTGATGTAACGAATCTCTATTTTGCTGTTTGTCAAGGATCCCAAATACGTCAATATACATGATTATGATAATTACTACCTACATGAGAGCAAAACCTTTAGTTAAAAACTGTATTGATAGTATACCTATAACTAATGTGATTCTATGATATTGTATATTGTTAAGTACCCGCATGTCATGTTGCAAAAATGTACAAGTATGTAAGAAGGAATGTAAGGGAGATGATGCACAAATGGACCACTGTTGCGATTATCGAGTTCACTGTTACGAAGAGTACAAAACAATTTGCACTGATCTTCTCTGTGGCTGGCGTAGCGATAGAGCGCTCGACTGCTATGTCAGAGGTCGGGGGTCGATTTCCACTCAGTGTAAATATTTGTGTGCATGGATATGAATAATTGCATTGGTCTGGCTGTTCCTAAATATATGTATGTACCTATTTAGAAAATAAAAATATCTAAGTAGATATGTTTATCCGGCTTCTAGAATCAATAACACAAGCTAGTTAAGCTATATTTACTTACTTTGGGTCTAGATAGCGTTGTGTAAAATGTCGTACAATATTTTATAATAATGTGAGGTTGTGAAGTGTGTAGGACATAAGCACATGCTTGTCCTGCCTCGGAGACAATCTTGCAGAGCCTGCATGTTAAACTCAAACTCTCTATATAGCGTTTTTGCGTGTAGATCCTCTTCGGTTTCACGTCACCGGAGCTAACGATAACATGCGGCTTCCAAACTCGAACCGACTAAAACCGCACTGTATTTCACCACATCGTCCCTTATGGAGGACCGAAGATAATTTGTAAATCTATGTATTTTATTTTCTCGTCCATTTAACCCAAACCTCCCTTTAATACACCTTACAAATAAGCAAAATGATTATTGTTCACATACTTAGCGTAATACACTCATTGGCTAGTTGTAGGCGTCATGAATTTAGTTCAAATAATTATTTTTCTGAGTGTATTGATTTGTTTAACTAACGCGTTAGGTTTCTATGGATTAGGAAACGTACACAAGGTATTTTTTAACAAACTTAATAACACTCATGGGTTATTCGATACGATAACGACTACAACAGCTTGGATTAAACAACCTTTGGATCATTTTGATGCAAATGAGAATCGTACATGGAAAATGAGATATTTTCAAAGTGTTCATTTTTGGAAATATGGTGGTCCAGTGTATTTATATATCAATGGTGAATGGCAGGCCAGCGAGGTTGTCTTTCGTACAGCAATATTACGAGATTTAGCAAAGGAAACTAATGGTGCTTTATATGCCTCGGAACATAGGTATTATGGAGAAAGTCAACCGTTTAAAGAGTTGAACACGAAAAATTTGGCGTATCTTAGTTCGAGGCAAGCCCTTGCCGATATAGCAAAACTGATAAAACGAATTAAAATGTTACCTCAATATCGTACATCAAAAGTTGTTGTGATTGGTGGTTCATATGCAGGTAACTTGGCAGCGTGGATGAAGTTGTTATATCCTGAGTTGGTTGATGCAGCTATTGCCAGTAGTGCACCAGTATTGGCGAAAAAAGACTTCTTTGAATATTTAGAAAGTGTTAGTTATGACTTTGAGCAATATGGTACTTCTGGATGTCATCATGCAATCAGAGCTATGTTCAACAGATATGATAAGTTATTTAAAACTAGTGCTGGTATTGATAAACTAAAAGAAGAAGAAGAAATATGTAATAGTACAGACATGCTGAAACCTGAAAACAAACAACTTTTCTTCTTAAACAAAGCGAATCAGTTTATGTATGAAGCACAATATGGAACTCCAGACAGTATTGAATATTTCTGCGAAGGAGTGAAAAGGGGCTCGTTTGTTTTTTCTACAAAAAATGATGAAAATGACTTATGGAATACAAGAAACAACTGTTTTAACTACGAATTTGATGACATGATAGAGGGTATGAAGCAGATTGATTGGGTTACTGCGTGGATGTATCAAACTTGTACAGAATTTGGATACTTTATGAGCTCAGATTCGGAAAAACATCCCTTTACAAACAATATTCCTATTGAACTTTACTATATTATATGCACTAAAATGTATGGTTCGGAATTTGATGAAAAAAGAGTTGACAAAGGTATTCAAACTACCAATAAAATGTACGGTGGTTTAAGGCCTAATGTAACTCATGTGGTATTTGTGAATGGAGAGCTAGATCCTTGGGCTAAATTAGGTATTTTAGAAGACATTTCATATCATGCACCTGCAAAAATAATACCTCGGTCATCACATTGTGCTGATTTATATACAGATGAATCGGATGAGCCTGCAGAGTTGACCGAAACTAAAACTTACATTAAGTATTTGATAAAAAAATGGATAGGTGCTGATAAATATACCTAAACCCGTTACATCACATCAAAGAATATAATTTCAGCTATACCTATGCTTATTATACGATTTCCTAGAGTTTACCTATTTGTTTTTTTTCTTCCCTTATACAATTTTTCTATCGCATCACTAGTAATATGTTTGTGGACCTTATCTACTACAATTTGTGCAATCTATTGCAATATCTGGCTCTGAAATAGGGCTAAATATATTTGTTATGTAAATTTATGCAAATAAAAAATGTAGATATATTATCATGAAAAAAAATTGAGTGACGCATAGGCTAAATGTAGGTATTCGTAAGTATTATAAAAACACCAAAATACAATAAAACTAAAATAGTCAGCCAGTATTTAAAGGTTTTTTTATAGCCTTAATAGATAGTACTTACGTATATTAGATAGTACCTAATTAAATTACTATAAATAACGTTTTTCGTACAACTGATGATCAATGTAATGTCGCTAGTTACAATGCAGCCATGAACTTGTTAAAAGTATATTTTAGCCTTTTCTTAACATGCATTTATTACACAGACGTAATTGGTTTTTATAATCTTCGACGTGCATTATTGTTAGAACTAAGTATCCCGGTATCAAAGACAAAAGTTGCGGAACGTTCCATCATCCAACCGTTGGATCATTTTAATAGTAGTGATAAGCGTACCTGGCTAATGAGATATTTTGAAGTGCTTGAATTCTGGAAACAAGGAGGGCCTGTATTTTTATATATAAATGGTGAGGCGGAAGCAAGTGAAATTTCTATCCAAAGTGGAATAATACACGAACTAGCAGAAGAAACAAATGGCGCTTTATATTTGTCAGAACACAGGTATTATGGGAAAAGTAAACCTTTTTCTGAATTGAACTCTAAAAATTTGATATATCTTAGTTCACGACAAGCACTTGCAGATATTGCAAATTTATTGAAACATTTTAAATCACTGCCCCAGTATAATGAATCAAAAGTAGTCGTGGTCGGTGGGTCTTATGCAGGAAATTTAGCAGCATGGATGAGATTATTGTACCATAATTTGGTTGATGCAGCCATCGCCAGCAGTGCTCCGGTATTAGCAAAGGCAGATTTTTATGAATATCTAGAAACAGTGGGTATGGATTATAAACAGTACGGAACATGCAAGTGTTATAATAAAATAGCAAGAAAATTTAGCCACTATGATCAGCTTTTTCAAACAAGTGTTGGTATAGACCAATTAAAAAAAGAAGAACAAATTTGTAACTCGACAGACTTGAGTAGAATAGAAAATAAATACGTATTTTTCTTGTATAAAGTAGCGTATTATGTGGGATCTGCACAATATGGTAATCGTACGAAGATAAAACAGGATTGCGATCATATCAATAATATTTTAAATCACAGAATGCGTGAGGGTTTATCTAATGATTCTTCATCCCAGTTTGAACTTGGCTTTTGGAATAAAGAAAAATCTTGTTATGAAAGTACTTTTGATAACTATATTAAAGCTATAAAAAGTAATGACAATGCTATGCTGTGGACTTTTCAAACCTGTACAGAGTTTGGTTATTTTCAGACTACAACTTCCTTAAATCAACCTTTTACAAATAATATACCCATAGAAATAGCTTATAATATGTGTTCAAAACTTTATGGAGTAGAATTTAACAAAACTAAAGTTGATGAAGGCGTTAAGAAAACCAATGACATGTATGGTGGTTTGCGACCTGACGTGACTAAAGTGATATTTGTGAATGGAGACATTGATCCATGGTATAGATTAGGAGTGTTACAAAATCTTTCGAAGGACGCTCCTGCGATACTTATACATGGAACGTCCCATACCAAAGACCTGGGTTCTGAAAACCCTGGAGATCCCAAGGACTTGAAAAAGACCAAAAAAATTGTTAAATGCTTGATAAAGAAATGGATAGGAGCAGAACGTAATAACCGATCAAAATTTCTTTTGACTGATTAAGACTTTAAGAGTACCCTATCAGTCAAAATTCATGATTGGTTTAAGCGAATTTTGATTTCTGCGAGTGTAAGTTAAACGTATTTAGCGGTTTCCCCAAGCCCCAACACGGTTACATTAGATTAGAAGGGTTTATTGGATGTCTTCACTATGTCTTTGTATGCCTTTACCTGTTGGTAACTACCTACTGGTACATTTAAAACAGGATACTGGATGCATTCAACGTATCAAAAATATATAAATAACCAGTAGGTAAACAAAAGTGAGTTAATTAAAAGCGCCTACTCAATTAGCGTTAGCAACAGAAGTTCATAATTGGCGTTAAATTTTTGATTAGGGAGACTGCTAGTTTTATTCTTATACTCGCGGCCCTGGACCCGACTTCACCCGGGAATAAATTCCTGGAAAAAATCTTATAACCCGATTGCACTGCCACCTACTGGCCCTGAATGTAAATGTAAGAAACAAAAATAAGTTTTAATATCGAATTTCATGCTTTTTAGAAACTAAAGACGTTTCCAAATAACGGACATCCATACAACAATTCTGTTGAAAAACTGGATTCACGCTACCTTTTTTATGTTATTTGTGGGTTTAGCGGTTCAGGCTTTGCATTTATATATTAATTAGACAGTTAGTCAATAGGGACAAGTAATTATATATTTATATAGATAAGATGATCAGGATATTAGGTATCTTATTTATATAGGTACTTGTATTTTTTCAGTATTTATATATTCTATGAATAAATAGCATAGTTCAACATATTTATATTATTATTGTATTTGAAAATTTCATTAGGTAGGTACCTATAAAATAAATTGTTATAGTAAGTGCCTACTATTTTAACAGCATGTCGTAAATAATAGAATTAGCTAATAAATAAAAACCTAATAAAAGTACATACCAGATAGTAGTTGTCACTGTGTCAAAGCACTTACCTACTTTACATGAAACAAATAACGTTTCTTTAGGTCCACGTACCTACGTTATGCTGATCATTGGTTGCTTTTCGATAAAACTTTAATAAAGTGGTTGTGGTACTGCTAGTGTTATCATGACGACTTATAAACAGTTCAGTTTCGGAGCAATCCTATACAAGTTTAACGCGTTCGAGTATAAATGTTTTCAACCCGAACGCTATTTAATATAATATGCATGTACCGAATTACCGCATATGTACCGAAGTGAGATATTGTCCCTGGTCTGCTTTTCATTGCATAAAATGGGAAAGAGATCACGATATACAAGTTATAAATGTGGATTAGGTACTTTCATTAATTTTTCAGTAAAAAACGTTTGTTGAACAGTTTGTTGACGGTTGTTGTTACCTACGTGGAAATAGATCAATTTCAAGATGGGTGTATGGGTACAAATATGTACAGAATTTGACTATTTCAGACTAATATTTTTGAAAATCAGCTTTTTAAAAAGAATAAATCCATAAAACTGTATTATACCTAGTACCTACTTAGGTATTTGGTCAAAACTTTATGCAGCAGATTAAAAAAAACAAATGATATGTACCTACGGTGGTTTCAAACCACCAGATTTTTAGGTGATAGTTGAGTTAGAGTAATAATAGTAAGTGAATAGAATAGAATAGAGATACGAGTAGTAGGATAAAAATAGGTATAGGTAAGTACTAAAATTGAAACCCAAATATATTACAGGTAATTGTATATTTTATTCATAAACGGTCTTCCTTATGATAGGTTACTTGATAGCCAACACCCTATATTATACAACATAAGTGGATGTTGATTCAACTTGAGTTAAATTCGTAATAATTCCAGTACTATAACGGGAGCAGCCGTAGGACAAAATGTATATCATTGACTTAAATAAATGTCCTAGTTCTATCATTGGATTGAATATTTTTATAAGTTCTACATAAAGTTCATGATACGCGTAGAACTAAATTACATGTTTTATATATCTTCGTTTTGTATTAAATATTTTCTTGTCATCTGTTTCAATGTGTTGTTACATTCACCAAGATATTGACGAAACACAACTTGTTCAAAACAAATGCTTTATACGTAGTTATTTATCAACTACAGGCATTATAGTTATCTACAATAATGAATAAGATACAATATGGTAACCTGTGCAGCACCTCCTAATAGTAGAAGCTACATATCAGTTTTATTAAGTTTATAAAATAAAATCAAATAAGAAAAATATGTTGAATACATTAACATACTTCTCTCAAAGATATTATTTTGTAGTTTACAACACTAACAGATACAAAGTATAATCTAAAATATGCTACGTATAAAATAATCACCTCTGTATAGAGACATACAGTATTTGTGACAATAAATTTCATTAATGGTTGTACAAAACTATAACATATAGTATTGAGTATTGGAGAGATATAGGAATATTACATGCATACAAATACTTAGGTAGGTACGTAACATTTTTGATATAAAGGAAATATTTACAAAAGATATATAGTTCTAACATTTAGTTCTTATTTCTAGTAATAACTACATTTTATCAAATAATGTGATTATTATTCACGTCGTATATGTACTTAATAGAAAATACTATTATCGTATTACAAAAAGGCAGTAATGATACAATTACATGAATCTTTTTCTAGCAAAATATATTTATTTTCTTTAAATAAATACTATTGTCTGGTACAGTCTAGTAGTTGGAGTATTTGGGAAATAGCAATCGCAATTTTGGAAATGATAAGGGCAGGACATTGCTATGTTTAAAAAAAAAACAACGTGGTAATACGAAAATCCCCAATCAATTGAAAATTTTCCCAACCCTGTTTTGACTAGGATTGACACTTAAAGATAAAAAATTATAATATTTAATAACAAGAAAATGTTATGTTATCGAACACGCAAATCGTTAAATACGTTGGCAGTGATAGTTAACTTATTGGTTCAATTAATTTAATTTTTTACAATATTCAGTTAAATACTTTATAGCTAAAATATTGGTAAAGTTGAGTTAGTTATTATAACGCTGTAACTTAAAACGATTACAAAAGTTATACAATTGATGATATACTAGACAATTTAGAATTTTGTAGATCATTCATCGATGTAAAACACTTGTAATTTAATTCTATATTACAAATCGACACCTACAATGAGAAAGACTGTCACTCAATTTTCCAGACTCTTGCAACTTGAAATCAATTAAACATTCAGTCACAATGTTTTTCTTGCAGGTGTCGAAATCATTAGATATTTACAATGTGGTATAAAAATTATGATTCTCAAGATACCGTCACATCGAGATCAAACTGAATTTCTTTCAAATTTAGTTTTCAGCTGTTTACTAAAAACTTATCCTATTTTTTATTTATATATTTATTTAACACCGTTTTTTATCCAAATCAAAAATCAATGTGACGTTATCTTTTGTACAATCTAAGTAGCCAGGTGAGTGAAGTGATTCGCACTCTAGTCCCATTCTCCAATGAACATATGACGCGCGTGAGGTGCTGGTGGAGGGGGGAAGCCACGTCCAGGCAAGGGCAGGCGACCGTACAGCGCGTAGGGGTCATAGTGGTCTCCGTCTGCAAGCAACATCATCATCTACGTTTTAGGCTACGGCGTAGTCGAATCGTTCAAAGTAATAAAAAAGTAAGATATTGCAGTCCGCTTGCCGCGTAAAGATTTTATTTGAATTTATCCGTAGGCCCTGATCTAAGTAGAAAAAATATATCAAATATATTTATCTCAGCAGGGTTAGTAGAGAGGTTAAACAATTAAAGGAATAAGCGAAAGGTTACATTAGTTTTCAAAGTAGGTAAATTAATCACAAAAATAGTAAAGGAAAGGTAAGCAGGTAGATTCTAATTTTAACCTAGCGACGAATTTGATCATATAAAAAATTGTCCTAGTTTAAAAACTAATTCTACAAATTGTATATCTAAGGTGAAAGCAAAGCTTGCGATATAGAAATGTTTTATTTGAAACCAAAAACGAGAATTGACATGATTGCCAAGAAATAAAAATAGACATGAAATTCAAATGGAAACAAAAATTGTAATTTAAGTGATGATAATGGAGCGTGAACTCGAAATAGGAACGTGAATAGTGTTGAAGTCGAAGCATACAATCAAGGTAAGTAAATGGCGAGTGGTGCTACCAAGCGAAGCTGTCTAATATAACGGAAAGTTTAAATACCAAGATTGGAGCGAAGAGTCCGCAGTGGCGGTGGAATTAAAGTGCGGGGTTAGTCTGTATAATACACTAGCGTGGCTGCTGAATCACGAGTGGTCGCAGCCTTTTCTCCTTGTTCGGATAGAATTGAAACATGAGCTTCTCTTTTCTGGGGAGACGATCGTACGCACCGATTCCGCTCTCGTATGAGCGAGCGTGCCACAGTGCCTGTGGTGGCATTGGAGCATGAGCAAACGGTGGCATATGTGGCGGGAACGGACCAGGGTGTGGAGCGTGAGCAACGCTGTAGCGCTTGCTGGGCACAGGCACTTCCTTCAAAGTAAGCCGCTCGGTCATCGCTGGTAAAACTTTGGCCCCATTAGCCTTTACAAAGTTGGGAACACGCGCACGGAGACCGCAGTAGTAGGGATCATCTGGAAACAAATAACACATTTGATGTTAAAAATCCATTACATACTAAACAAATACTTGGAGCATGCTCTAAGTTACTAGTTCTATGTTAGAAACAGCGAACATATTCGTTAATATAACGAAGCGCTTGTACGCTCCATCCCATGTTCCGCATCCTACGCCTGACTTGTTCCAAATACCGTCGATTCAAATATCAAGGATATGCCAAAATGCCAGCCGGTGGTTGCGACACTGGGGCATTGTTTGCTTATAACCTCTGCACTGAACTCTTTGTATGAATGGAAAATAAGTGTAGTGAAATTGAATTATTAAAGTTGATCTAAAATGTCAGATTCAAACACTTGCGTTAAATTGACGTTCACTCTACGCTGAATCTCTTTGAATGTAGCTGTCATGCATGAGACGTATAAATTCATTCATCATAATGTGCATTCTTTTAACTTCACAACTAATATGTCTGAGTTCTTTTATATTTTAATTTTGTCTAACAAAGTCAATCATAAAATGTGCTCATATTTTAAAGAGATACATTTCTTTGTCAAGCTTATATTACTCTTTACTTAAATAAAATAAATAAATTTAATAAATCAAAAAACCCGACTTCCTAAAAACTAAAAAGAGAAAAAAAACAAGCACAAAATGTCCGGTGGTCTAGAAACAACAACTAAACAGTCGGGATCCATTATTCAACTGCCAATCTAATTTCAATGGATCCCGACTGTTCAGTTGTTGTTTCTAGACAACCGGACATTTTGTGCTTGTTTTTTTTCTCTTTTTAGTTTTTAGGCAGTCGGGTTTTTTGATTTATTAAATTTATTTATTTTATTTCATACTTTTTAGTTATTTACATAACTGCCCGCATAATAATTAAGTGTAAATATATCTTTTATGGAGTTAATAATGTTCAAGTAGTGAAGGGACATCACCGAAATTCAACCTTAATTATTATATTTTTGCTCATATCTTCGGTTCTACTCAACCGATTGTAATCAAACAAACGTAAGATTTTAAGTCTGACTAAGACCTTTTAAACAGATAAAACCGCATCGAAATCCGTTCAGCAGTTTTTGCATCCCTCGCGATCAAATATTTGAGGCACCAAAAATCCGCCATTTTGATTTTCTAGAAATTTTAATATACCTGGTATCAGTCACACAATCACGATGTATCAATCAACACCTTGCTTGTCAAAATCCGTCAAGCCGTTCAGGCTGTAGAGCGTGTAAGATAAATTTTCAAAATTTTCATTTTGGCGCCATAAGTCCGCCATTTTGATTTTCTAGGAATTTTAATATACCTGGTGTCACTCACACAATCACGACGAATCAAATGATACCTCGCATGTTAAAATCCGTCAAGCCGTTTAGGCTGTAGGCCGTGCCAAAGAAATGGACATACATACATACATACATACATACATACATACATACATACATAGTCTCGAAAAACATTACCCTCCTTTCTTCGGCAGTCGGGTAAATAGTATCACTATTCCTTTTAAGGGGACACTCAAACACTACGTGTATGGAACACCATACTCGTAGTGTTTGACTAAGTGTCTCCTTGTAATCTGTGATATATGGCCACACTCTTGATATACCACCAAAGTCGTCGCTAGTCTTTTTGTAGTCAAAAGCCTTATTAAAAAACTTGAAACATTCTGAATGTGTATTATTAAACCAATATTTAAATGTCTGGTGTGTTTTTATTGCTAGTTTATTAGTTAGTTTTTCATTAAAATACATGCTAATGTAGGAAAATAAATATTCTTTTAAGTGTAGGTATGAGCAGTCGTAAAGATTATTTTGACACAGGTCTATACTTAACCTTAAGTCTATTATTCCATATTTTATCAATATCGCTTTAAAGTACGACACGCGTGAACATGGTTTTATAAATGATGATCTGGCTAAAGATGTTGATTTAAAGGTTCACACTTGCAATGTCGTTGTATAAATTGCAACACAGATTCATAAATCCATTGCATTGTCAACTGCATCGTGTACCAAATGGACAGTCGTGAATGTTACGAAAGATTACTGAACTAATATTATAATGCTAAATAATTCTATGTGACATTTAGAATTTAGTAATGAGTTGACAATGTTCAATAATTTAGACCAATGCTGCAATGATAGTAAATTGTCGTTTAAGCATGTTAAAAAAGATCAACATGAAATAAATTTTAAAAACATTATAAATTATATGTATATTCATAGTAAAGACGTTAATGAGATAGTAATTGTTTCAACAGTATCAATTTGTTTTGTCATACCTATGGTTGATTATACAGAGACTTTAATTGAAAAAGAAACCACCCAGCTTAAAACAATTATGGAACATTGTCGGCTAGCAAATCACTATGTAGTAGTCACACTATCAGTTGAAACCTATTTGTCCATTACCAAGAAATTATGTCCAGAATAATGACCAAATACGGTGAGCAATCCGCCGACCAGTCTCAATGTAGGCGCCGCGAAGAACTTCGACTTTTAAATACTGTTATTACCCATTCAGCAAGACAGAACATCGTGATACTACCAAAAGAATTTATATTGTCCAGGTAATTAATGCGGGATATTTTGTTTACTTTTTTGATCGCCTTTGTTGCTCACAAATGGAAAAGTTAATTGAAGTGAGGTTAAGTTATGAGAGAGAGGGCGGGACGTAATTAGGAACTTGTAATGTGAATGGAGAGATTGAGTAACTGAATAGTTGACCACTCAAGTAAATATTCTTTAGAAAATAATGGATCTGCTTTAATTTGGTTTGAAAGAAGTACAAGCTTTTATGTCTTTTTTTGAAGAATTATGATTATTAAAATGTTTCTTAGTATTTAAATAATTACTTACCATATTTTTTATTGTCTTTGCCTTTGTCTGATTTTCCCCTTGGGAACTGGGTCGGCACACGTCCATCACCTTCGATGTCATCATAATCGGGCTGTGAAATAAGTAATAAAATATTTTAAGACGGTAAAATAAAAAACTTAAATTGTCTTGTAGTTAGTAGTTATTTATAAGAAGATAAATAGTTTCAACTACTCCAAGCTATTAAATTTGTTAAACGAAAATGGTTTTGTTGGTGTATGAATCTATTTTATTAAAGAGATTGATATATTTATGCAAATTAAACTTTTTTTTTATAGCTTAGGGCCATTGTGATTAAATGAATTAGTAAATTTATTTGGTTACTGTTACTTTAAAGTAAACAAAAATAGCAATGTACTTAAAATATAATACACACAGCTGCAAGAGGATCACCCAGATCGCAATTACAATATATATGTAATGTATATAGTAAACAACACACTTGTGCCTAAGAACACGTAAAGGCAAGCCGTTCGTGAATAAAACACGAGGCAAAAATCAGATGCAATAGTATGAACGTGTGGGCGCCTTACAATCTTTTACCTTGTAACGAACACAAGATGACATCAAAAAATAAAGAAAATGTGATATATAAAAGTCATAGAAACAGGATCTTATCAAATAAAGGTTATGGAAACCACTCCGACAAAATAACACATCGATTCAAGTTATATATATTTTCTTATTAAACACCTAATAGTGACAAAAGTGAAGCTTAATAGCCACACAAAGGACATTGTTCATTTGTATGGTGTCAGATGCTAAACTGGGACTAGGTAAACCTATACAAGACTAAAAGCCGACTCGGGTGGACTCGATATCATTTATCTTTGGAACCGATGAGATGTGAGATACGTCAGCGTTATCTACCCCGCAGCGAAGTACCATTGTCCTCTGCCGTACAGTTGCGATAGTGCATGTCTACAATTATCTGACAAGAAGTCGGAACCGACAGGCGTTAATCGGATTGAACTTTCACCTGTGTTTAATGTTTATAAGTTATTCTTCACAATGCGTATGATGCGAGACAATATTTACGCAATACTAGATGAATATGTATCGTAGATGGAAAATGAGTTATTGATGATTGACGGTTTAGTTGAGGCTTTGAATGCTTGATAGACAACAGAATATTAGTCTCGACTTTTATTGATCGATAGATCTATTATGAATTCTTTAACTTGAGTTCAAAATGTTTAAAGTGAAATATTTCATAATCATAGTTAAAAACAACTAACTGTAGCTGAAAAAAACAGCTGTAATGAAGAAGTTAATTCAAATAATAAAAAAGATATCTATATTGTATAACAGTGAACAATGTCTCAGGGCGTTGCCTTTTCATTTCCAAACACGGAAGGTTGAAGGCTTATGCACCCATTATACAACTAAATTCGTCATTTATAAAAGGGGCTTAATGAAAGGAGAGATTAAAAGCGGAAACGATAATTGGAATTAAAAAAAATTTCTTATAATTTTTGGCATAAACCTTAAATCGATTTTTCTTTTTATGTTCATATATACGAATATTTTAAAAATAATAATCCTAAGCTGACACAAGACGGATGCAATCTTTATTTCATATTTCACAGATGGCTTACTTGCGTTCAGAGTCAAATTATTATCGTGCGCGAAATAAATAATGTTATGTTAGTGGTCAGGACAAATGAAGCCCGACATTACAATACATACATTATACATTTTAGCATTATTATAATATTTCATGTATCATTTGTCATTGCATTTACAGTAGACGTTTCAATTCTAAAAGAGCGTTATTTACTGTTAATTTAATTCTTATTATTGTATTTAACATAAAATTGTGTTTGATGGTTAACCTTTCATGCAGGAAGGAAGTAATAGAGTGATGATAACTCAAGTGTAACAAAATTATATGATCCTGTCCGATGCGAGAACTTCTGTAAACGCTTAGTAGGCATAGACAAAGGACAAATAACTTAATTCATTACCACTAATAAATAACAAATAATGATAACCAAGGCAACGATGAAAAAAAAAACAAAAAATGGTTCAATGAAATATACAAGACTCATAGTGCAGTGCAAGAGGCGGAATCTTTAATAAAGGAAAATTACTAGTAAGTGATTGTAATAAAAAAAGCTATGCCATCTCAAATAGTAGATACCTTGATGCACTGCTTTAACAATGAAAAAATATTCGAAATGTAATTTTCACTTCGAAGATTGCTTTGTCGATTCGCAACCGCACTTTACCTTTTATATCAAAAGAGCTAAGAGGATACGAGATTATATTATTCAACGATAAATCTATGGTGCCAGTGAATCGCACCTTATTAAATTAATTCTTCACGAAGAGTGAATTTTTGATGCAGCCGATGAAAATTGATTTACACTGCTACCGGTGATATATTTTTTTGTTTATTTACTCACTCTCGAATCGCTCAGAAAATATACTAACAACCATATTTCTTGAGTTATAGTTTTTTAGTTCTGGCTATAGAAGGTGTATCTAAACCTATTGCTGCACATGAGATATTTTTCTAAACTCCGTGTTGCTTTGTGGAAGAAGATTTTTCAAAAAAATACATAGAATATACTTTGTCCTTCCCAGCATTTTAATGAAACCGCGTACTATTCGGTAGATCTTGTGATTATTTTTAAGAGCTAGTTGGTGTGAAGTAAGCAGTGGCGTAGATCTTACCAAAGTAATAGAAAATAAGAATGACAAACCTTAGGGATATCAGCAGGTCCGTATCCATTTTCTCTAGGTGGGAGTTTAGGAGGTTTATCACCTCTCCTTTGTCCCATCTGCATCATAAGCTGTTCCCTGGTAGCAGCCACTACTCCATGTCCGTTGTTATGCCCGTAGCCTCCAGAGCTACCACTAGATCCAGATCCATTGTTGTTCGAGCTGGCGATGCTGTAAGGATCCTCGTCAGGAATCGGAATGCGAGGCCGGTTCTTGATATCCATCGGTCGTTGCACTGAGGACAAAACTGTGAAGGATTATGTTAATGTGATGGTCAACATAATTATAATTCCTCATGACGACAATCTCATGAAAACCGAAAAAGTCAAACAAATAATTTATTTGGAATTGGCTCACGAGGTTGTTGACATTTGGGATGTGGATTCAGCAATTATTTTGCCAATAGTTGTATCAGTTCATGGATTAATTGCTAATAGTTTCGACTAACATCTGAAGAGGCTCGAGTTAGGCAGTTGGGTCAGGGACTTGCTACTTCTCCATAATTATTTTTTTTAATTTATATGTGTATTTAATGACATAAAGATTAAATAATAATAATAATATTTGTGTCTCATAAGCAAAATATACTGGCGCTCACTTATGTCTATAATTATTAACCTCAGTGAAAGATTGAGAAGCGAATGTTAAGTTTTTGCAAGAATATCTGAGTAGACTTATAATGGTAATTGGTTTAGGTCAGTAGGAAAGAATATGTCAGCTTATTTTAAGTCATAGCAGCTAGATCACTGAAGACAATAATGTAAAAAAATAAAGGTCTTCAAAATATGGTAGAACATGTTTCTTGTGAATTATCCAAGATTCTGTACACATAACAATTGGAAACATTTAGCGACGACGCTTGCGTAACTTGAAACACGAATGTAGCATCGTGATACTCAGATCGGATGGCAATCACTCCTATTCACGACTTCGACCAACCTACGGTTATTAATGCGACGCTAAAGGTTCTGGTGTCTTCATTGCACCTCAGTTCACTCATTACCAGTATCAACATCAAAATAAACGACACGTCCATGATTAACCAACTTTACTGTTAGAACACAAGGCTGTATGAATAATAATCTTTAAACAATACGTTATAAATTCTAGTGAATACTAGGCCTTTTAGTTGTGAAATTGCATTGCATTAGCAATAAAATTGTGAGAGGCATATATGACAATATGCCGAATTGCTGCTTTTAGCTTACGATTATACGTTATAAGCATCTAATAGCAATACTCAATTGAGCGGCAATAAATTGAAACTAAGTGAACGCATTAAGTAATTATTTTTAATATTAGGTACTCCTGATTTGTATTCCTTTTCATTATTTTGATTACAGTATTATGCTACTATTACAATGAAACAGTTAAAAATATTCAATAATACCAATCGAAATTTAAAAGCTTTTAAGGTTATTTAACTCACTATGACTTTTTTTGTAGTTTTCCATCGTAGACATAAAGATATTGTGGACACGATAAGTCTTTATTTCGCACATAATCTAAGTTCAAAAGATACATGTGTCTGGAAATACCGTAGACGCCATTTCACAACGGGATTAGAATCCAGATTAGCTGCAGCCAATGATATGAATACCAAATGCTGAGGAACAGCCTGTTTTAAATGCTGAGCAAATGACGTGTAACAATTTACAAAAAAAGGGAATTTTATATTCGCTTTGCTATTTGTGGTATGTGATGAGTCAACAAATAAAGGTCATAAGGATACCTATCATATTGAGTTTGAAAATTAATTAGTAAAGAAATATGATTTAGTAACAAATCAAAAATAGTTATCTACCTACTTTAGATTTAAAATAAATAATCTTAAGATTCAAATTGCTCATTGCATCTTGCAACACTGTAATTATTTTGACCCAGTGCTTTTTAAGTTTATGTTTGGTATCTACAGTCGGATTACTTTCAATAATCCCAGTTGTCGTCAAATCTGTTTTGCATAACATCAGTCACGATTTACGTCTGCACAAGCCTATAATGATTCAATTGGTGTTCGTTATAAATTCAAAGTGAATTTAATGGGTTATGGGCAATCATTGCATAATTGTGATCCAATTTCGTGGTATGACGACCTTCGTTATGAAATCGGAATGTGTAATATGAACAATCATGTCGCCCTATCGTGCACAAATGATATTCAGTTAGGTCAAAGTTATGCTGAAATTACTGGTAGGTACAGATAGAACGTCAATGAATTGTGAAGGGGTCTTCGATCAATTGTGATGTAGGTATCAATGAAAATTATAAAATAATAATGGTTCAGGCTTATGATACAATGTATAAACGTTTGATTCGATATCGGCAAAAATGGCAAGTCCCCACGTTTAAGTGTCACGACTAGCACATAGAAAACATTAGTTACGTTACTCAATAGATTTATTTGAGTTCCTTAACAGATAAACAGTGGCCAGACCGCGAAACCACTGCAGAAAATCTATGAACGCATCTTATCCGTGTTAGAAAATCACGGGAATCTCGCGGTGTGGTTTCTTTCCCATAGATCCAGCATGATTTGCGCAAAACCAATATTAGATGTTGAATTGTTGTTAAGTTGCCAATAGAGATGGGGTAAGTTAGAAATTTGCAGTATGGTTTGAGTGAAATGAGGTGCAACACATCATAAGATCAATGTAAGATTGCATTGTTGCACTATAAGCGGCTACTGAGAAGTGAAGCTCTGCATAGTCGATGCGGTTGCGTGCTATGGGAACTAAATCAGATTTGAAAATTATGTATAATATTCGCTTCACACTTGGCTCTAGCTGGTTATTTCCAAGGACATGCAAAACATTATTCGCAATTCATATTTCCTACCTATAGAAATTGCTAATACACTTCTGCAGTGAGTGAAGGAATAAAATAATGTTGCGGAAATTAAATTATCAATTGGACATCTTTAACCCTGATTATAAGAAAACCAGAACACTGTGGGTCTTGTTCAATATTCTTAAGAACGTTGTTATATAATATTCCTACGACAAGATAACCGCATCTGAAGCATATGAGCAATTAATTTATTTGAACTTTCCGCACTATTTTTTTCTCTTCTACTTAAAACTTTAAACTCAAGGTTAAGACAAGTTTTGGTTAAACGCTCGCGGTTGCGCGTGAGAATATTACTGTGCATTATAAAAAAATAATTTTGTGTATTTGTCTGTTAATGATAAGTGTAGAGGTCGTCCCATTGTTCCATAATACCCTAGCTGCAGTACCGGAGGTCTAAGACAAGGTAACTGTAACATTGTCCGATCTTTTCGTGTCTCTAGTCATCGTCTACGTATAGACAAATCTTTACAATAGTAAATTGTTCTCAAATTGATAAGATACTGTAGAATATAAACTGTTACCTACGACTCCAGCTTCGTAAAATTCTGATCCCGTACACTATGATATATTTCTTTACTAAATTTCAGTAAGAGCGTAATTGAGTAACAAACATCCAAATATCTTCGTCATTAGTAGGAAGTAGGATTCTGGAACGTAACTAATGATATAGAAACAAAGTAAAGATCGCAAAAGCTTTCAATCCAGCGAATATTGATGAATGTACTGAAATAATATCGGTATCAATGAAGATGTGACCGTCAATGACATTTAAATACATGATTCCTTGCCATACACCTAGCACCCACACAATAAGGATTTGATAAATGTTGTTTACAATGGACTATTGTAATGGGGTGTTTTTATGTTCCGAGATAAAGAGTTCAAGTTAACTCTTCACTGAACTCATGCGTCTCTGTCTGATATCGGTGTTGTGCAATTTATTCGCTATGACACGTATTGTGCGTTCTGTCCTTTAATGTCGTTTTTGATGTTTTTTTGTTGATTTTGCCTGTTTCTCCGCTATTGTTGCGGGCAGCGTGAAATCATTTACTCCTTCTGTCAACTTCAACGATGCGTCACGAGACATTGCCTGTTATAGATTTAGATAATTTAGCACCATAGTCGGTGTATTTATAACTTGACGTTCTTACAGTGATAAAATTCAGAGGTAAATAACCCGGCGTAAGTTATGTCCATACTAAGGTCGCGTAGGTTTAATTTTTGATATTAGTGGGCGAAAAATTTCTCTCTAAGGCAATATTAAAATTGTTTATCAAGTTTTGTATGGATCGTGTAATTATATAGATAACTATGCGGAAAATTAAACACTCGTGTTTGTGAGATACTTAATTGGATTTGTGACCAATTTATAACTTGTATAGAAGTGCTTTGAACTAATGTGACCGTGGTATAGACTGAATCATTTCCTGATTAGTTTCGTTTAAAAAAGCTTCTCGTATTTTTTTTGATGCTTTGGAATATTGACATCTGACGTGATAACTTAAAAGAACTGCATGACTAAAAGGAACTATATTTATATTTTACTGGCTTTTGCCCATGTGGAATTCTGTTGTCGTTCCCGCTGCCTATATAAATCTATTGCAGAGAAAGGGTGAAATAATTCCCGCTTAGTGTAAATATTTATGCGTGTATGAATATGAATATTTGTATGGATATAAATGTATGTATAACGGCATTACAGAATCCATTACATAAGCTAATTAAGGTCTAGATAGCACTATGTGAAATGTATTTAAAAAAGTTGGGATTTAGTAATCTCGGCATTTTATAATTCTGTGACTGGAGGTGCAGATGTGAGCACTACTTGCTACAACTATGCTCATGCGCATTACAGTAGTATGAAAAGATCCACATTTGCAATCCGCCCACCTTGACCATGCTTTACTTAATGAAGCCTGTATTAAAAAAACGCACAAAAACAATGAGTCTATCGTTAATTTTTTGAATTGGTGGCTAGCCTCAATCTGACTCAAGTGATGATATCGCTATGTTTTTAGTACGGAAGTATTTTTATTATGACGTAACTTAAATATGTATCTATACTATGTATTATAAAATTGTATATTAGTTGTGTCTGTATGTTGCAAATATTTAAGAAAATACTTGGGTTATGTTAAATGAATGATTCTGAACACAAGGTTTTAATTGTTCGCGATGGCCGCAAAAAGTGCAGAACGATGCTTGATTTTTTCTAATAGAAAGGTCTCGGTCAGACTTATAATCTGCCGTATATTTGCTTGCAATTGGTTAAGTAGTACCGCGGGTATTAGCTAGTGTTTCATATAAATACTTCGGGAATTGTTTCTATTATTATTGTACTGCATGAAGTGTAGGACGGTTCCGAATGCACTGTTTTTGTACAAAAACATACATAGGTAGGTAGTAATTAATTATCTTGAGTAAACTTGGCTCTATACACAGGTAGTAATTTTAAATTGTGTGTATTCTCAGATTGAAACTTAATTACACATTATTGTAGGAGAGACATAAGTACTAATTTGTACAAGAATTGTAGAAAGGAACAGAATTATGAAGGTAGGTACTAGCAATAAATGCAGTATGTAATAAGATTTCTAATCTGCATAATATTCTAATCACATTAATATTTTTAAATTGAATTATTAAACGAAACCAAAGGGTTTATTATACAAAAATTAACATAATTTTATCATATTGTGAAATTATGTTAATTTGTAAATAATAAATATCGAAAAGTCTAAGGTTATAGGTTAGCTTCACGCAACTCCCAATAGTTACGTAACTTTAGAGTATAATTCTCACGCTTATGTCATCACTTAAAGGTTTGTCGTCCTATAACCTAAGTGATTCAAGAAAACCTTCAAATATTAATGATAATTAGTAGTAATAAACGAAGTCTTTTCAATATTTTAGTATCCTATTTCATACCGCATTTTATGATTCATGTTGACGTAGACTGCCCAGTCATTTATTTTTAACCACTTTGGTGGTGGACAAATATGTGCACAGTTCACCAGATAGGAAGCGATCACCGTGGCCTATGAACGTGTGCAACACCAGAGGCGTCATAGTCGCGCTGCAAGCTCAGTGCAAACCTTATAACTTTCTTAAAGAAACCCATATTGTAGAGGCTAGGGAAACTACTGCAAGGAAATCATTCTACAGCCTAAGTGTGTGCGGAATGAAATTCCTTTCATACATGCGCGCTGTCGGATGTGAGGATGAATTCTTTGACTGTGACGAGCGGTACTTATAATCATTTTTAAAATTACTCCACAAAAGAAAATCATTATTCTGTTGTAGTAATTAAACTTGACGGATAGATCGATATTGTAATTACGAATGGATTGAACTACAAAGTGCACGCAACAGAAAGTGACAGTGAACAATGTTCGACCAAGGCCGGCAGCTATAGCGATACCCGGATCCAAGCTATTGTCAATATGGATGGAGGAGGCAATGATAGTGTATGTCAAGAGCAATGTGAAAAGAATTGCAGCAATTTAATCATTTAAAATATAGGTACTAAGCATGATTTTTTATTACGTATAATTGTTGCATTTTTTTATATTTAGTCTGGCTGATTGACTATAGTGGGAACATGTGTGTGAGAGTATTCCAGTTCCTTATCGTACGACAAAGATAATAGACAGGAATCACCAAACCGATTGCTTCGCGATGGTATTGATTTCACCGTATGTGGATGACACCGAAGTCCTGCACGTGTTTTTCGGACCAGGGTAATTATTCTGTTTGACATTGATTTCTAATCACAGTCGAAACGTGAGAAGTCAGTCGATTTCAATAGGTTAACATAGAGGAAAGAACCGGTGTAAAACTAAACCAACCTAAATGTGTCGGCTAATACGAACGTGGATGGTTACGGTATGATTTGTCAAACAGAATAAGGGCCCAGGAAGAGACATGGTCGTACAAGAAAATCCTATATATTCCATCTATGTTTATCAATTTGAATCTGTAATGGTTTATGTCATAATTATTTTTTTTTACAAAAAGAATTTTGCAACCGAAATTGGTAATATTCCTCCCCAACCCTTCTAGCTAGTACTCGTAAGCTAAATTGTTTGTGTTATCGACTCAGGACCTCTCGATTGTAAGACTGATTCCTTCCGTCATTTGATAAAAAAAATTACGAACGTTGTTTGTAAATAGTGAATTCATGAGTTCAAAGGTAAAATAGATGATTAATTAACTACCAGATATTTAAGTTGCAGTTGTAACTCGTTTGGGTGCGGGCCGGAACCTCCACGTGGTGCACCTGGGCAACGGACGCGAGCAGCGCCTCCCACTCGCCACGGGAGACGCTGCTGCCTGCGGCCAATCCGGCCGGGGTGGGAGTGGCCCTCTAGAGGGCTGCTCCGAGGCTCTCCACGTGTCCCTCTGACTAGCAGATGGCACAGTGGGGAGCGAGCGGGGGGCGAGTTGATTGTCTGCGCGCCGACGGTTGGGTGACAGGACGGCCTCCTGTCACCCTACACCCCACCGTCGGCGAAGTGGCGCGATGCTCGCCCCACCCCCCTTTTCGGGGGGTCGAGGGGGCCATCTTAAAACCGTAGATGGCCCGGGGTCAGCTGGGGTGCGAGGGATATGCCCATTGGGTAACCCCGGTTACTAAGGCCCGAGACGGCGTGCGGTTTTAGTCGGTTCGATCCCGACATAACCACCCCCGATGGCCGACGGGGGTGGTATCCATGGGGATTTCCGCACGATAAAAAAAAAAAAAAGTTGTAACTCGTTTCGTTATGCGAAAATTTGTGGTGAACAAATTACTTTATTTTTGCCGTCTTTATGTTATTCACAAAAGTGCATTTATTTATCATTAATCCTAAAAACGGCGCTCTTTTTGTATCTTTAGACTGCGGTATCAAATATTTTATTGTTGTTCAGATACTCTATATGGTGTTCTGTTAAGTGTGCAACTTCTATAAATTATCATAAAATGGAAAATTAGTTTTGTATACATACGTAAATGTTTGGTCTAAACACAAATATAAATTTATTATTTAGGAATTCTTGTCTGTTTATTCAAGATGGACGTAAGAACATGATGATTTTGATGTTGATGCGGTGTTTTATTCTAAGGTCTTGGTTAAACTTAAAATCTGCCATATTTTGTTTGATTGCAATTGATTGAGTACAATCAGAGACATGACCAAAAGTCTTGATAACCGACATTTACGCGGGCGGAGTTGACGACATCAGCTAGTAAAAAGTATATTATTGCAGTGACTCTATAAATTTTTCATTGGACTTTATCTCTATTGATTTGATTGTTAATCAACTGTTAAGATTGTGATTAAAATTTATAGTATATAAGTAAACATATTTAGCAAGGCCAAGTTTCCTGCGGGCACTAAACTATAAAAAATGTGCATATATTCATTCGTTTAGTACATGCGTACTTGAAGTTTTTATAATGCAATAACACTTGTATTGTATAGTTATTATCTCGTATCTTTACAATTTTTAATAGTATGTAAAAAATAATATTGATAACTTACCAGGAGGAAGCTTAGACTTGAGCATGTCCATAGCAACGACGTTTATGATGAGCACCCAAATTGGGCAATCGAGGAGGTCAGAGTCCGATTTGACAAATGCGATGGCGCTTAGGCACTGTGTCTCTAACCGTCTGCGGTCGGGGTACGAGCGTCGCAGTTCGCGGTTCACATTTGATTGGAATTTCTTCATGTCAAATAACTGAAACAAAATATAAAGTTAGAAAACTGTTGTATGCTGCATAGGAAAGTAAACTTATAAATATATTATGTTAGATAGAGAGAGACAAACTTCTAAGCATTTTATGGATTCCCAGTGAAAGTATCGGGTCCATCGTATGGCCGAAAGAAAATCTTTGAGCATATCCCGAGGATTGTAATACGGGTGTGGGTTTAAGGAGTATCACAAGTCTCAGGATCTGCAGGACAAGGCTTAAACCTAAACGTGCAACGAAAATGTATCATTCTTTTTTCAATACTGCAGACTATTTTAGGTGTTTTAACAGAAATAAAAAGTTCCAAATTTTTATTTGTTAAAAGTAAACTGAGTTAACTATATTATGTCTACAAACAGACATATCCTTAGTAACAGACGATGATAAATAACGGCTATCTTAATTTAAGATGAGCGTTACTCTAAAACTAATCGCCGAAGACGGTTCAATCAATGGTGCTTTGTTAGATCTTATCAAATTAATATTACATAACAAGCCTTCGGCCACTAATGAAAAGACAATCGTTCGATCAAATAAAAGCTGTATTGACTACGTTGGAGGCGCTTCTTCGAAATCAGGTTGTTAAAGTGTAAACCTTATTAGTTAAACAAATGGTCAGTCTTTAACAGTTCGTGCAATAGTTTTGCTTCGCTAAAATTATTATATTCGTTGGTTTTAGTGCCACTAAATATCGATAATTTTTATTTGCATTGCGTTTCTATTATGCTTTTTTTAAAAGTTTTATTGATATCAATTTTCGCTTCGAAAATTGATATCAATAAAACTTTTTGTAGTTTACAATCAAAGGAAATCTTACTTTTAATAATGTTTTCGTGATATTTACTATGCTATTATATATTACAGTCACGAAACTCCAAATTCAAGCACAACGTGATCCAAATTTATGAATACCATCTCAAATTTTCCCATAGGTACCCAAATCGTGCAGGGAACTCCAAATGCAACGAAATTGCCGAGTCAGATGCATCGACGAAATTGAATGAGGCTATGAAGCTGTTACATAATAATCAGTGCAAGTTGTCGAGACAGCCGTTCGAATCATTGGTCTATTTAGATAGTATCTATAAAAACCTTAGCCGCTGTTATCCGTAAAATTTCGGACAGCGACTCATACAAGCGTAATACAAGTCGTTATATTGATGATGTTTTTGAGATTTCTAATTATGACTGGAACATTCCATTGTTACGACACAAACTCGACTAGTTAATTGGGACTATCTTGTAAGTGATGAATTGTTTTGCGCAACTTAGTTACTGAACTGGGACTTTGACTGAAATGTCTGAGAAGACAAACGACTACGTGTACCTATTACTTGAAAGATTTTGCACTTAGCACGTTTGACTTCTAGATACAGATACATCGATATATTATACGTATATATATGCTCTTGTAGTTACTATCTAAACATAAGAAATAAATCTGATGCTAGAGTAGATTAGTCGAAGAATAGTGTCACAATTTTTTAAAGTTCAAGATACCTGAGTTACTTGGAGCTATGTATTTAAAAATCGTAGTTGACACTACTGATAGTATTGTTTCTAATTAATTCAGTCACAAGGGAATTGTTTGTGGGAAACGAGTAAGATCACACAGAAAAAATCCCAGAGATCAACCAGTTTCAACACCTGACAGTATTGTTTCGAGAAAATAAGAGATTTGTTATGAAGACGACGTATATTGCAGAGCAATAGACCAAAGTGCAAACCAGTAACATATAAATAAAAAACAATATTGATGAAGATAATTTTCTCATACCGTTATAAAATATTTAGCATAAAATAATAAGACATGTATGTAAAAGATGTAAAGTTATTAATAACAATCTAAAGACGTGAAATAATTCTCACAACAACTATTAATTGAAACATCACATTGTTACCGCCGCATGATGGCCACGGACAATGGTTTACTTTCAGCAAATTCGCTTTCGTTACTCCCAAGGAAATAGAATAACATCCAAACAAATATATGAGGCAATGACCATTCTTTCCCTTACTTAATGGTACATTCTCCTATTGTTTGCTTCATACTTACGTAAAACGATGTAGGTAATGGTATATGAATTAGTAATGAATCTTTCAGATGCTAGGAAGTGAATTTTTCATTGTCTTGTTAGGTACAAAGGCAGTTTACTAAAACTGCTCCTATGTCGGTTAACCGATAAATTTGTGATCGGGCTCAGCTCGCGTTATTATATTCACATTTGTGTTCGCTTTGTCATTAGTACCGTATTCATAAATGTCATGGTCTACACGCATTGAATAGTATTCTGGTTACAAATACAAGTCTCAACCATAACTTCGTGTCAAATCGGTAGGGTTATAAGCTTCAACAATAAATTCTAGTATGACAATAAACATTAAGTGACCATGTTTGCGTAATGTCAAATTTTATGCCGAATGCAATTCACATTACTTTGAAGTATATTAAAAATAGCCCACCTTGAAATGGTTTAAATGTTTGGTAACAATAAAATGATGTTAGGAAAATGTAGTTATGTGGCAATGTCATGGTCAAAGTGAGTCGTGCTCGGACACAATTTGTGCAGTCGTGATGCACCACAAATGACTGATGCACTAACGCAACGGACATTAGAGTAAAAGTAATGTACCGCCTTTCTTTTTCTATACATAGATTATTGTCTTTAGTCATGATGAACATAAGAAAATTACGGAAGACATTATGGTAAAAAATGAAACAAAAAATGGAGAACGAAATCTAGTGGATGATGTTTTTATAAATATCATTGCCTCCCGGCTAAATTTTTCTAATCTGGTCGAAACTTCAGGCAATCCAAAGGTATGAATATACCGGTCTATACCATGATCGCGTTTATCCGCGTTAAAGTTAAATATCATGGAACGCGAAAGTTTAGAAGTTAATGAATTATTCTAATATTAACAAAACTTCAAGAATCCCTCGTTTGGATTACCAAACAGGTCATTTCTACCCAACATTAAGCGATGATCATCGACAAAGCAATTTAGATCATTATGTGGGCAACCATGAAATTAATAGGCAAATGTTACGACATCTTATTTCATAAACGCATCCATCTTGACGGAAATATTCACTGACGCCACCCGTTCGATGTGTTTACATCGAACCAGTTTACCTTGCTTAACCATAATTTCGAATTTAAAATTCCTATTCCTATAGGTATAGAGACTAGAATTCAGTTATAATTTTGCTAGATGATAATTTTATAAATAACATACTTGATGCAAGAGGAAGGATAGGTTGGTAACATGCAATTAGATGCACCTATTCAATTGAGGTAAATTACAGTTGCACGGATTAACTTATCAAAAGCAAAACCTGTTTTTATTATTGTTATGTAGATTTGAAATTCTGTTACATATATGGTTATATTTATGAAGTTTCTCTAAAATAGTACAATGTAATTGTTAATACATGCGTTCTTTGAGATGATTTTTGAATATCCATAAATCGAAATACATTTGTGATAAGTATTTGGATAGCAAATTATTGCGCAATATTCTCGTGTGCTAAATAAGTTAATATTATTATTAGTTGATTTGTTCTGCTGCGCTACACTTAGGTGTATTTTTCATCACTTATATTATAACAAAGATACATTACAGTACAATGATGCCAATTCTATCATTCAACTTGCCTACTAAGTATGCCTTTAATTTGCTTTTCTTGTAATAGTTTTACTGTTGGGTTATTACAATAAAAAGTTATACGTAGATATCTATCATGTGAAGCCTATGTGTACTATAGAATTACAAAAATGTAACTTAGTAAGCTTTTAAAATTGAATCTACGAAATAACTGAAATAAATGTTTTAAATTAACATCATGTCTATACGTTTCTAACTCTATATTGAAGTTTTTTTGTATAAATAGCTGTAACGCGTTATTTGTAGCAGTTTAACTAATTACACCCATAAAGTTTTTACGCATTCTTACATAAACGACTTTGTTTAAATATTATAAGTGTGGTAATTTATATAATTTGTTTTTATTTGATATTAATTTGCTATACCAATTAGGAGGAATGTTTATGATGGATGTTTTACTCTAAGCAATTATTTAATTTGTATAGTTTTAAAAATGCCTCCCAGTTTTCAAAAAACTCTTTTATCTAACAGGTGTATTACGTGAAGAATTTTAGGTTTTTAATCAAATTTCATCAGGTGTTGTTATTACCTTAAATATTTTTTCTTGTTCCAGTGAGTATCCAGGTAACTTGACTATGTCTTGTCCGATAGCCGTCTCTTCGTTACTCGTAGCCGCTGTACTCTTGACAAACACGCTACTTTTAGAGTAGCGCCTGATGAGTATGTTACCGGCATCGTCCATTTTGATTTTGACACCCTGTTGACAAAAATAAAAGATGAATTAGAATTTTTGACATATTACTCGTAGAATATAAAGTCAAGAATCAGCAAGTCCTCTACATTGTATTGAGTAGGAAAATTTGCATCCATTCTTTTTCCTAAGCGAGGCAGTGGTGGTAACTTCAAGCTTCAAGGGCCCAAATTAGCACCCTACTTGAGAATTTATGGGTCTTTACTCAAACTTCTTTACTGCTGTACGAAGTTTGAGTAAAGACACGATTAATGACAATAAATTCGTAGCCGGTTACGCAGTATCTATTTAAAATAGGTATTGTCGTAATATATATGTTAATAACACTTCTACCTACTCCTCCAGGGATATACTATACAAATTTAAGTAGAGTTGTAAAAACATTCAATCCAGTCCGGATTTCTAATTAAAATTTCATCTATGGAATTGCATAGATAAAGATTGTATTACCCGATCTCGGGAGTGGAAATGAACCATTAGAGTAATCTTGTCATCTAAACTTTACACATAATAATCTGGTTTATATTTTCAAATGAAATAAATTTATTAACTTAATCGAAGACCTTTAGCACAAGGATGTTACTCTGGGAGTGACACAGAAAGATAACATCGGCCGGATGCTCAAGAAGAACACATTAAGAAATGCAGAGCATGAATAGATGTTGATGAAAAGGTGATATCTCAAGGTTCGATAGGTAATGATGATAAGAGTCATATTAAGTATACAATAGTAAGTTATATTAAATAAAGTAAAGGTTTTAAAAAAAATTAAGCCAGACATACCCTGAATGTATCTGAAGGTGTGGTAATTTGTGTGTGATGAAAAATTTTTTCAATTTAAAAATGAAGTTTTAAGAGAAATCGTAATAATGATCTATCCTCGAAATAATTTCATTGAATACAATATAAGTAGAGCCAGGAGACCATTTGATGGTCTCCTGGTCTACTTATATTGTAGAAGAACTGAGTTTTTGATTTATAACTTTTTAACAAAAAAGAAGTAGTAATAATTCTATTAAAAAAAAGACTTAGCATTCTTATAATTTAACCATTCGGATTCAACCTCAAATATTCCAATTATCACTAATCTTTGAGTTGTCTAGCCTAGTCTATGAATGCGATTAGTGCACCTTAGTTGAAATGTCAGGCAGTTCAAAGTTGTGGCGCATTCCACTTGATCCTCTCATTTGCACATCTATACTAAATACCTATAAAATTATATGCAAAAGGTTAAAACTAAAATATTTAAATTTCAATAATACATTTTAGAAATTTTTAACAAAAAAGGTAATCACTCACTCCAAGGCAATCCCTGTTTTTACTCGACAGACATCGCAATTTATGCCCTTATCTACATCAACAAGGTCAATGCCATCAGACGTTATAGTTTTTACTTCAACATTCAAACCATCGTGATGGATGACGAGACAGAGGTGCTCAACAATACAATTGGCATCAATCTGACCTATGACATCATGACCTTAACCCTAACGCATGTCATACTATTGTTTAAAATATTCGTATTAATCAAATACGCGGAAGACGAGTTGACTTTGAGTATTAGTAATAATAATTATGATATTTGGGTATGGGAATATTTTTTCATTTGTTTTTAAGCTGTTAATTAGTTAAGTGGTATGCAAGATTCAATATTGGTAGAAGAAGTATTGATTCCAGAAAATAAGGAAAAGATCGATAAGGGCGTAATATCAAAATTATGATGCTTATAATATTATTTAGTGACAAGAGCAGAATTTGACAATTACTGGTACGAGTACGAAATAATATTACTTATTTTGTAGTATAAGCTCGGTAATTTTTTTATACTTCTTAGGTGCAATAATACGTGGCCCACCTGAAGGGAAGCGGTCACCATGACATATGGAAGTATAAAAAAACCTTCTCATGCTTTTCTTACAGAACTCCATATTGAAGATGCTAGGGAAAGCCACAGCAGGCGGATCATTCCGCAGCGTAAAATGATAGACAGTACAATGATAATGTTCATATTTTGCAGCTATTAAATTGTAAGTCATGGGTATCATTATAATTCTATATTTAATAACATTAATAGGTACCTCCCTCAAGGTTCCACCGCCAAAATTGTATTAATTTGTCGACATAAAAGTTAATGTAATAGTAAGTGCTCTTCTAATGCAACAATAGTATCGTATGTTTAATTATGCGTCTAACCATGAGAATTTGATTGACATAATTTGAAAACTAAAATAAATGAGTGTCTTCAATGTCTTCATGTATGATTTTTTTGTGACAGTTAACCTTTTGAGTAACCTTGTCATTTGGAGAGATACTGAAAGCTAAAGTTATACACGAACAAACGTTACATTGGATTGATACAATCTAGAAGAATTATTTGTAATGAGTTTGATGCTTCCTTGTCTTGTACATTTACTTATGTCAAATTATTAGGATATTAATTTGCATTCTGTTATAGTAGATGAATTCAAAAATTATAGTAGATGAAAACATCCGAGTGCTTATTCGGTTGCATTCAAAGCTTGCACTTTGATGCCCATGGTCCCTTCTCCTATTTCTCTTAATTAATGGATATCGCCTTTTATGGGGAGTAAGACCCGCCCGTAAGGCCGTTTGACCTTCCTATAAGGAAAGCCTGCGCTAGAACTTCGCTTCGTCTATCTATCAGTAGGTGTACTATCTTGTAAGTGAGATTGGTTTAGGCGCTGAAGATCTTACTTCATATATTCTATAATATATGTTGATACATTATGCTCATGCCTTTTTCCTTTCGGGGCAGGTAGAGACAACAGCTTACCATCTGTTTCTATCCTTGCATACTGCCCGAGCTTCCTCTACTTTCATTAAACCTTTCATACAAGCCGGCACAGTCTATATGTGTTTCATAGAAATAAACACATTCATAGATGACTAGCATTTTATACAATTGATACGCTTGGTTAGCTAGAGTCTATAAACTACGGTAACCACTTACCAACTAACAAACCGTAAACGTATATGACACCTAGTGGTATAAAAAATATAATATGACTTCACTTTAACTGATCAATCGATCAATCAATCAATCGCTGATGTTAATTGTATTAAAATTGAAGATGTGTTTATGTTATTATGTGATGTTGCCGATATTTTGACTGATACTCGTACAACAAAAAGTTATAGCCATGTTTACGGACATCTAATTTATGACTTTGATTTGAATTACGTTGATAACAACATAACTAACTAAAATTATTTTATTTGCTTGTTACGGACTTCTCACACAATAAGTAGAATGGGTAAATTAACGAACATTGGTATAAAAACTATATTTATATTTATAACTATATTAAGAAATTCTATCGCGATTTATTTTGTGTTATCTTAATAAGCATGTTTTAACCATATATCTAGGACTACATACTTCTAATGCCTGACACCTCATATTTTAACTCTAAGTATGAAGGTTTCAGAAACATAAGGCAAATACAACAAATATGTATAATATTAACTTTTTATTCTTGTTTCGTCCCGAATTTACTTCGCTTTTTTTGAATCATCTTGAATTATTTTATAAATATTTATATTTCATTTCTAATTAGTTTCTTCTCATATAAACTTTAACGTTTCACTATTTATGTATAATTTAGCATTAATCTAGGTACTCAATATTTGAAGCAATACAATCCCATTTCCTCATTGTCTAACAAGTTTCCTTCATCCACTTATTCAATGAAGGCGTATATTAAATACCTCATTACTGATTTAACCGGTAGTGGAAGTTGCATGTTGTTGGGCGAAACGCATATTATTGTCGTGTTAGCACTGAATTCCTTCAGACCAGTAGCCCGTAGAAATAATTCATTCAGTTATCATATAAAATAGTAGATGTACTAATTTTAATGAAATGAATGTATCCACAACATACCATAGAAGTAAGAGAATGCTAGACCACATAACACTAGTATCCATCAACGTCAATGGTCCGAGTCACACTATGAAAGTTAAGTAATATCGAAATAATACTGCTCTAAGAGTTTGTGGTAAGGCCCCAGATGTATGTTCGAGAAGTAAATTTTAATTCATACTCTTCTTATTTTGCCCAGGTGGATAACCTAAATAAAGCACGGGTACGCCCTCTTTACTGGAACTGACTGACAAATGGTAGTCGAGATCGAAAAAACCAAGATCAACCAAACAACGGCTCAAAGGGCTCGCTTCATGGATTGACCATTTCTTTTTTCGGTTGGTTCTTATCTTTGCTTCGCATTGTAAATAGGCAATCTTTCCTTCACAACGCTGACTTTTTTCAAGAAGTTTGTCGATAGTCGATATCTATACCTAGGTGAGTTTAGCGGTGTTTATATAATATCCATTATCCATACCTCCCATCAGGTTCATGGTTATGTTAATATCAAGATACACCATATCGAATTGTTCCCTTACTTAATTTGAAACTCAATTAGGCCGGATACAGACAGATCACAGTCTGACCTCACAGAAACGAATGATTTGTTTCAAGAACATGTTAGATACGGATAATAAAGCTAAGTAAAGCTACTGATCATTTTTCTCATTAGCTCCTGGCCTTACTCATGTTTTATTACAAAATTGTTCGCTGTGCGTATAATCAATCGTACTACAGACAATCATGGTTATTATATTGAGTTCGATTTTGTTTTGAAGGTAATTTATGGCTGTAGTTATGCAAACAAAATACTTAAAATTAGATTTATTACTTGGTCAAATTGGATTTACAATTTTAGGATTGGCATTTAATTGCGTGTTCGTAATTCAAATACTTAACTTCTACATTATAATTAGTATAAAGCAGAAAATAAATCTCAAAATACGATTGTTAGAAACCTTAAAGTGTAATAAAAATCTCAAATCAAGTTGTTCAAAAGTTAAGGCAGATACTCAGGCATTTAGTACAACTAAATGGCTGAGCATATAAAGATCATTATACAGTAACTGAGAAGTGTTATGGCTTAGTTTAGACTTTATCATTTTAATCACAACCTAATGACCATATTTTTAATCACACACATACACACAAAATAAGTTTCGTATGCCTGAGGTTTAGGGTTGTAAAACTCAAATTGTTGCGGTTACAGAATTAGTGCCTGGATTTCGTGCTAGGTTTTCAAATTAACGCATGCTTTGTCTCATTTATTGACACATTGTTGCGATAATTTTATTATCAGGTTCATTAATTGTGACTATAATATTCTTATCATTTAAAAATAACTTTAGTCTCACTTACTCAATTCTATCAATTACGTCATTCAATTTATTTGCTAACACATCAGATTCGTTCAGCATAAATTGCGAAGTCGTTTCTGTATTTGCTCACTCGGTCGTGAACTCATCAAAGTTTTTAGTATGTGTGTCAGTATTCATCAAGGAAGGGTATATCAGTGTAATCTGGGTCTGTATTATTAGTATTGGTTCACGGCTACCAATTTATCTATTTTTAGTAAAGGTTTACGTATTTAGCATTTATGGGTAACAGTTAACAGATTAGTTATTAAAATGGCCTTGGTAGTCTCGTTATGCAGTGGCAGTTTACATTTATCCAAGCAATCGCAAGATGACTGCAAAGTTGTTATTGTTTGTTTTTTAACTAAGAAAATCTAAGAAGCTATTAAACTTCTTAATGCCAAGTTGTCGGATAATGGGCTTAATAAGTAGCTCAGTAATTACGTGGAACCAAAATACCAATCAATCCATCTACATTTAAATACATTTATTATTGACATTTATCTAGTATATCTAAAATAATAATTTAAATGTATGAATATACTTACTTGACCTATGTGCCTTCTAACTTCTTCTGTTTTTTGATCCCTATGTGGGTTATCAAATCCGCAAAGACCAATCCTGTAAAGAAGAAAATTAATTGTTAAACAGTGTTAAAAAAGCTATGATTACTGTAGAATGTAGAATAATATTTTTTCTTGTTTATGGTCTTGTTCTTTCAAAGAGTCAGGTTTATCACAAAAGATAATAATTATAAATATATACATAACAATACAATAGCAAAATATTTTCTAACAATCAAAATGGATGCAATTTAAAACGCAGCAGTTTAACGTGCTGGTACAAAATAACATAATAATTTGTATTCAGGAGATGTAGACTATATTTTTTGCTGCGATGATTTTTGCATAGTTGGAACTTTGCCAACCGTATTTAGAATAACTTAGAATGTGAAAAACACAATTTTATTAACAACATTGTATTGTTTATCAGCCCTGGCAACCACAAGCAATTTATTTGCTTCAATATCTCTATTCATAATATTGATTTTTACGGTAGATAGCTTTGAAAGGAATTGCAATTTATTTGTAAAACTAACACGTTTTTTATTGCATTTTGAATTGAGCACGTTAGAAGCTAAATAATATTTAATAATACATATTCCTTTTTTCAACCGTCAAAATGATAGGTTCTGTGGGAACTTGTATTAGATGACGAGGTGTGACGTCATATTTCGTTAGTGTAAACTAATTTGTTTCTAACCTTCCTCAAGAATTTTATTGTGCTCTTAGATTCAAAAATATTTTAACAAATCCTAATGACAGTTTAAAAGAAAAATAAAAGAAAGAAAGAAGAAGAAAGAAATGAACATTTATTTGGTACAAAATTTGTTAATAACATCAAAATATAACATGGAACCTAGAAGAATCACAGCGTTGAAACAGTTATTTGTTAAAAAAATATCCTAATAGATAAAAAATAACGTTGTCTAATTCAATGTTTGGTTCTCATGTGTCGAATAAAATAATGACAGCATAGGAATTTGTTCTTCATTGGTATTTTGTTAACGTACCATCGGAATATCGTTTTCTCAAAACCGTTCCTTGGCATTGCCCTGAGAATGCCCACATTGGTTGCTTATTGGTATTCAAGTTTGTCATCAAGGTCTGGCTTTGTTTACTGATCGGGGATTTCTATTTGATCCATGGTTCTTTGTATATATAGTTTCTATTCAATGGGAGAAACTATTAAGCTTCATGGTTGTTTGAACGATTGTGACGACAGTATTTGCAACGAGAATTTATATTCAGTTATTTGATGTAGAAAGTGAAAGATAGCAATGTCTTTGACCGCTTATGCAAAAATCTCGCCAAAGAAAGAAACGGAATGTGTTGAGGTATTTTTGTTCAAATCTTTTTTTTTAATAGTTTCAAGTTTTGATTTGGCTACTTTAATAAATTTTAATTTTTATTGCGTGCATGAAGTCACGATTTATTCCAGTTTCTGATAAATTTATTGTCATCGTTTTTTATGTGTATTTTATATTTTTTTGTCAATTCGTGCCTTTTGTATTCATATTGAATACATTGACGAAGACTGTAGGTGATAATTTAATGGAGCACAAAGACATGGTGCGTGCTGTAACACCTTATTATTTTTCAATAACCGTATATTTTTATTTGACCTTTGCGGCATGGCATGCTTTGAGGAAAGCAATGTGGGTCAAGTGTCTTTGTTAAGTGATATATTGCTAAGTGGTGCTTGGCGCGTTAGAAATATGATTACGCTGTTTTTTGTTATTATGTACCTAGTTAGAATTAATAATGAACAAATGAAGTGGCTTGTTGAATTATTTCGGTTTAGTATGATAGATCACGAGTGTATTATTTGAGCTATACGTAATACATATCATAAGTAGGTATTTTATCATTGACGTACCCTTTCGATTTCTCATTTAGTTCTCAAAAGACCTTATTTTTAAAGTTGATCATAATTTTGAAATATGGAATCATTTACTATTATATTTTACAATGATTTACTCATTCAGTAAGTCTATTGGAGTCAGCTAGCGGCCTATAGCGTCTGATCCTATAAATAATTATAATTCCTATACGTTTTTATTTGGCAACGATGAACTCAACGTGGCTTCCTGTTTTATATTCACATGACCCAGCGGTTTTATATTGCAATTATTTTTCACGGTGAAATTTTATTTCTGTGGTCGCCTCGGAATTTGGAAGTAATACTCCAATGCCGTTCCGTATTATCAGAAACGACATAAAATTTCAATGCAGGTAAGTGTTTCCATGGAAAATGTATGGACTTGTTATAATTACGAGTAAGTTGAAGTTTGCATTCAACACCATATTTACATAGACGGCAAACCTAGGTAATATTCAGTGCGAATCTCGTACAAGGTAATGCATTACTTTCAATTCTAACCTATAGCGATCGACTTGCAAGTAGTTATAACCTCCGACCTATGTTAAATGTTTCATGGAACCGTAGTTTCTTCTGAGAATGAGCCCAATCTGTGAGTTTTTTCTCTGGTGGACACCCGACACCCATGTTTTATAATAAGATTTTCAATTAACAGCTAATAACAAATCGGTCGTCGAACCAGTCGAGCAGTCGTTTGTCGAGCAGTGAGCGGCGACCTTGCGCGTGCGCGTGCCCAGGCACCGACTACTGTCATTTCTCGCGTATACATGCCGCTTTGACTTTTGATTGGTGTTTTGTACTTGCGTTATGAATGTGCATCATTCTCACTGATCAAATTTAAATACTGAAGGCAATGCAACTCTTGACATTTAGGTATATCTGTAGCCTTGTGAACTCTAAGTAATAGTTTATATTGGTAGGTGATTACATAGGTTTAAAGATTCTGATTCCAATATGTTGCTTTATTTAACAGTTTATAGTAAACTGCAGTTAGAGTGTAATATGTACGACATTGATATGTCTTGTTAGATTTAGTAGGTATCTACTTGTTAGGTTAAAGTATTTGACCTAAAACTAACTTAATTTTGTTACTTATCCAAAGTTTCACGTTCATACTGCATGAGAACTATTATCGTATTTGATAAAATTGCTTCATCTTTATCATCATAATCATGTTTATACAAAATTACATGTTGTGATATTTATATTATAAGAGCTTCATCTTATTACTTATTTACTCGAATCTTCATATTATTAGTTAATTCAAACTCAAATCGTTAACTCATCCCATCATTAAAGCTCTTCACAGCAATATGAGCTATACTTACAGACCACATATTAGATACAGTATTAAGGACATTCGTGACTGAAGTCAAGGGTATGCCAATTGTTTTAATGAAATGGTATCTACCGCTGATATTGTTCCTTCATCTAATTCAATTATGTAGCATTTCAAGAGTCACGAATTATTTGAAGTAGAATTTGGTATGTCGAGTGATCATGATGAGGAATGTAGGTATTTGATTTATAAAACAAAGTTATGCACTTATAGACAGTCATACAATGAAAGGAGGGAATAATAATTGAGAGAGCAGATGGAGGCTATACCAATTAAATTAATTTAAGCCTTGTAACCGCTGAACGTGTCAGACGGTCTACTCACCGGCTTCCTCAGCAGCAGGATACACGAGCTCTTATACTCCCAGGGCGCCTTTCTCAGAGGGTCATAAGATGGTACGCTAATGTGTGTGGAGGTTAAGGGAACACTTCAGAAAAACACTCTTTTTATATTGCTTCTAAGTTTCTCTATTGTATAACTTGTATAAATAACACTACAATCTATGGAGAGAGTGACTATTCAGAATAAAAACACACCTAACTATTTTATCAATTGCTATTTTTTATTTTGGCGAAAGGTTTTCTATAATATGAGCTTGCTATTGAAATTTTAAGTAAGAAATAGTGAAGTTCTAAAGAAAATACAACTGCAAAAATGATCAAGAATAATCATCAAAATATTGGTTTTGTTCATGGTAATCCTTTGCGTACAATCAAATACGATAATGATGATGGTTAAAGTCGTGCTGATGGTATAATTTTATGTAGCTGTGACAAATTCGGTAAAAATTGCAAAGTTTAATGTATTTTTTGTATAAAATCTTTTAAGGCAATTGCTTTATACACATGGGCCAAATAAAAAAATTACCACGTAGATACATTACAGAATGATCAAAAAAAAACTAAATGTCTACAGTAATAAAATGTTGTAACTACATACATCTGAGAACTAGAATCTATGTTATTTCTAGTCGGGCAAGTTCTTGACTAATTTGTAGAGAATTGGTTATGCTGCGTATCAATTATGACCGTGGATGGATTTGAGACCAAGTGACATTGTTGAGCATCTTAGTTGTGCAGTGGGTCAGGAAGGGTATCAGCGGTAACGTCAGTGGAAATGTTCAGCAATGTTTGAGATTGATATACCTAATCATGAGAATGACTTCAAAATTTTAATGAAATTTAACTGTGTCTTTGTAACTTGACACATGTACCAGAAGTACTTAACATCGCAGTTTCACATTATCCATTGATAATAATGTATTGATACAGGGCAGGGCCTTAAAAAAAGTGACATTCTACTGTAAATTCAGTGTGTGGAACTCTGTGAATTCAGTGCTTCGAAGCGATTTCACCACTAAAATGACGCTTTGCCTGAATATTGTTTAGATATTCTTCTTCCTCTGAAAATCAATAATACTTTTACGGTTACGGTTGCATTCAAAACTTACAGTTTGGGCCCTGGTTGGGCTCTATTTATTTTTCCAAAATTTTATTTCAATTGGCAGCTCGAGCGACTGACATCTGACCGTTCAATCTTGAGAGGCAAGCCTACACCTAAACCTCGTCTGTCAATCATCAAATGTACATGCAGGTGTAGTTGACTTGGATCTTATATACTGAGATACTGTATAGATACTAGTTGTCAATAGTTTTAAATTACCTAACATTGCTTTAAAAGAACTAGGTAATAAATCACAGGCAAAACCAATCGCAAGCAAGAAAACTTTTATCACCATCCTAATACAGGTTATACTAGTTAGATAATATTACTCATGTATTTTGCATTTTATATGTTTTATTGTAATATGGTTTAAAGACTTCTACGACCTCGATAAACATCCTTAAGAAGAACAGTAAAAGTTGACTAGAACCAGTGCTATTAATTATACGACAAACGGGTGAGCGATTTCCTGATTTTTCTTCAATACAATTGGCATTGAGAAAGTTATCCATGGCCATCAAGTTCATAGTGTAAGGTGAAGCGACGGAATTACGCTTCAATACTCCATGAAAGCGAAAGAATATCTATTGTTTGGTTATACGTTTTGTTACACTTATTAGGCTAAGCGGATGAGAAATATTGCAGAATTCATCATCTGAGCGACGACTCTATTTTTACGTGAGTGAATTACACGCGGGTGAAGCTGCAGGTTATTATAGTATACAATCCTGCTAACGGGAATTACAATCTAATGGTATATTATATATACTAGCGGACCGGACAGACGTTCGGTTGTCCTGGATACCGACTGCAGCGCCATCTGCCGGGCTGATGTGAATCTAAACTATCCAGGGCGCCACCCAAACGCATACAAAAAATTCATTCAAATCGGTCCAGCCATCTAGGAGGACTTCAGTGACATATACACCTAAAGTAGAAATATAAAGATATCTAAGCAAAAAATGCATGTTTAATTTATCATGTTTGTAAGAGAGATCAAATCCTTATGGTTGGACTCTATCGATTGATGTCATGCAAGTATAAGATGCTATTTTTTGGGGTTTTAGACTGTTTTATTACTGTGTTGCAATCGAATTTTCCAAAATCTTTGATTGCAGTTCAAAAGGTTTTATAAATTAAAATGTCGTCTTTCAATAAAATTGACTATTTATTTAAGAAACTTCCCCTCTTTGTGGCATCGCCGTAGGATACTCGGTATATAAACGTAACTTAATTGCCCGGTGCATATCAAAATATTAAATAACTTCATTAGTTTCATTTAAAACCAGTTCTTTCAACTGCCAAATCATATAAGTGAAACTATACAGTCGAACTAGTAGCAAGGTTACTTTATTAATTGGAATTTAATATGGTAAGTAGAACATTGTCAAGTGACTTCAAAAGAAAGTTATACTGTCATTGATCAGTACATTATTTGATGATAAACCCTCTAGTGCCGTGTCCACTAACTTTGCATGAAAATAAAAATATCGATATTTTTTTAATTGTAATTTTAATCATACAAAAATTTAATAGGCAAAATACAGTCTACTGTAAAGTGTTAATCAAAAGCCCACCCCAGATCGTTCCCGGCACACAAGTGTCCATCACATTCGCCACGTTTTCACGCTGGATTGTGATGACCGGCCTTTATATCAGAAGCAATGAAAATAAATATCGGTAAGTAAGTAAGTTGAATAGTTAATTGCAACAAAAAAATTTCAAAGTAAATAGGGATAAGAATTGGGAAAAAATAAAAACAATTGTCGATTAAAACCAATATTTAAACAAAGAAAATAAATGTTCACAAATTAGAGGTGTTCATGCCTCGTTTTTTTATAAATATTCGTAGCAACTAAGTTTTTACGGTGTAAACGCGGAACTGAGCGTCTACCATGAGTTATGCACATTTTAAGCGTACTGTAATGTTTCTATAACTGTGATAGTCAACTACAGCCTGCTCTACCATATATTTTTTAGAACTAGATACGAAACAACTGCCGTGTATTAAACTGAATAAAACCGTACGGATCGTGGTAGTTTACTACAATTTGCTACCATAGGTCCACAAATTTGACATTTAATAACGAGATAAACAACAGAATACTCTAAGTGCTCGTATTGCTCTTGCTCAGTGGCGGATTTACAAATTTGCCGCCAGTAGGCTGTACAATTCTCCATGACTTCCACCCCCCCCCCCCCCCCCGTCGGCCACAAGTCTCGGGTCTTAATTACCGGGGTGTAAGGTTACCTATTAAATGTTTTTTTTTCGCTCAAAATTGCCGCCCCCTAAAATCTGCCGCCCTAGGCTCCAGCCTACTCAGCCTACTGGTAAATCCGCCACTGCTCTTGCTACGTCTCACTCGCACTCGCTAGGTTCTCTCGCTCGCTCTTTTTACGTATAGTTTACGAAGAGTTTACGCCATTAAACGTTAGACTCAAATGTAATATGGCGTCTTTAAGTTCTCTTAAAACAGCTGTTGTGCGGATGCAATTTATAAGCTCTAAGCCGGCTTAAGACTATGAGATTTATTAACTAATATTTTATCGCTTCTCATACATTTAGTGTGTGAACGGTCTCGTACAAAATGTATGACGAGCGATAAAATATTATAATAATATCCTCTAGATGTATGTAACCTAGTCAAAGGCCGGCTTTCACATAAATTCCTTTGCTATTTATTTGCTTTATGTTCTGTTTCAATGTGATTGGTGATTAGTGACTAGTGACGATATTAATCCTGTCAATTCTTGTCTAATTTATAATATAAAAGCAATCGATAGTAGGTACAATGGGAGCCGCCCATACAAGATTTTATTTGAGAGTGAAATGATGTGTCTATAAATAAAAAAATACAATTTGATACAGCGTGATCACCTGTTTTAGTACGTATGTACTAGAATTTCAACCTGAGAAGGCCGAGAATAATAGATATTCGGGCTAGAACATTTTGTAGGTTAGGTATGTGTCAATTTCTTTGATGAATGGAATGGTGTAGCTACATAATCTTTTATATAAGTACTAACTTTTGCCCGCATTGAAGTCGAACGACTCTCCACTTCACTCCATTCTACACTTCACTCGCCACTCCAAAAATATAGGATAAAAAGTATCCTATGTCAGTCTCCTGGTTCTCAGCTACCTCTCTACCAATTTTCAGCCAAATCGGTTCAGCCGTTCTTGAGTTATAAATAGTGTAACTAACACTTTCTTTTATATATATAGAAATAGATATGTACGTAGTTACTTACACATTATTCATCTATATAATTATTCCCAGTTTATACACCCACATTTCGCTACATAATATAAGTATATAATATCCAACAAGTATATTATATACTTATATCTGTCGGTAAATCAGTTTTTCTTACTTGCCTATTTTGACATCTGTAATGAATTGTAAATTCTAAACTAGTAAACACATCTAACATCAACCGGTAACGGCCATCCCCCGCGCTACCCACAGTCACGTCTAGAGTTTAGGTTTCAGAGAGAGAGGCATCGAACAATATTCTTAGGTATCATTGTAGTCTAGTACCTAATAAAAGCATTATATATTTTAGGGTGCAAAAATAAACAAAACAAGATTATTTTCTAGGAAATTTATTCATCGTCTTCTCTGACAATAATTGCATCTAGGAATTCTGCCGGTTTTGTTGACGTCTGGCCCATCCCAAGTACCAGACAAGTGTCATCCATCACAATACATGACCATGACATAATATGGGTCATACGGGCATACCTCTCTTTGTGTGTGTAACCAACATAGGTGGCTCACACAATCAGATGCTGCTATCTGGAAATAAAGAATACTATTTTAATTTCATCAACCCCAAGAATTACAATGCTGCATGCATTTTCCCAACATATATACCTATTTACATTTAAATGCATAACACAGAATGGCTTTTCCATGTACTAAATTATTTTTAAAGATTTTCATGGGATGTCACCATATGTATCTTCTTGTCTTTATTTCACAAGAATAATTCTTATTGTTCGGTAATGTATGTACCAAGATGGGGTTAGTAACATGAATAATTGCTTAATGGTATTTCATCCGAGTGCTTCCATGCTTAAGAAGGCATGTAAAGGTAGTCCTGGCTGTCAACAGTCCTTTAGTCAAGATTAAGGCCAATGTAGGTGATCTGGACCACTGTTAATGTTTGGTCAACGACTGCGACTCAGGCTTGGACATCAGCTGGTTGACAATCCCAACATAGAATAAAAACCAAGCCACATTAAGTATATTTCAAAGAGGACCTCGGACTCTAGCGCTATTAGCAGAGGACATAACCGAGACAAAAATGCTAAGATGATGACGATGAATTACCATAATATATTGTTCTTAAAAAATAATATAACCAACCTGTCTTGGTGCTCTTCTGCTTTCATAATATGAATCATAGACTGCTGCAGTTCAGATGGATTGTCCCTCAATATTTTATCACTTTGACGTCGTAACAACCACATAAAAGACACACAGTGGTGTGGCCATGGTGTCTAGGTCCGGCTTGCGGTTCACCACTGTGAGAAGCTGCAAATTAACATTCACTCTGAACATAGCAAGATATGCTTCATATACATAATCTTCATCAGTAATCTGAAAAGCAAAGAATTGTAATGTGAAAACACAGTTCTAAAGGTTTGTATTAATCAAGCAATTTAGTTTAGGTTTACACACATAGAATCATTATACTCGTAACTCATACGAATGTCTTTGAGATCACTCAACTAGTTTCTAATGTAAATGTTATCATTGAAATGAAACCACTTCTACGGATTAAATATTTGTTATTATATACAATTATAACCGATGTTTTGGCTGATTGTCAACAACCATGATCGCGGTTGTTTTCGTCTCAATGAGTAACATTCGTGTAAACTTACGATAGTACGATTCTATAATAAAACCCAATAGGTACTTACGATTAGGGAATACATCCAGCTACAAATTAAATTCGTAACTCATGTATCAAGAGTGTACCTTCCAGGGCTAGATCTCAGCGCAGGTGTATTGACACATATATTGCAATATTGATTGATACATAGAATACGGATTGGTCCACCTCCCATTTTAGCAAACAATAAGTTTCTTTCAGAACAACGAGATCCACAGAATAGGGCAAGATCGGAATCCAATATACAAACAGCACAGTCACTCAGGTAACTATCAGAGGCCTTAGGGCTCTCAAGAAACTTAAAAAAAAACATTAATGGTGATTGAAAACACTCCCATACCAAAACACAACAACGCAAATGTCATTTGTGTCATGTCTTGTCTATTTTGATTAGAGAGTTGTCAACTCGTCAATGTTGCCATAGTAAGAATATTTTATTTACTTTGGACATGGGGCTTTTAATCATGTTCACTTGCTAGTATGTTTTTTATTTACTTGCTTAATATTATGCTCTTAAAAATATATCATTAACTAACAACTTAATTGATTCAGTTTTTACAACTATAAATCTAAAAATAATTACAAAAGCACGATACTTTACCGCACAGTAGTAAATAAGACCATTGTTTTTCTAGGCATTCTTTAACATACGTGAGACGCTGCTGCCTGCGGCGAATCCTGTCGGGAAGGGAGTGGCCCTCTAGAGGGCTGCTCCGAGACTCTCCACGTGTCCTTCTGAATAGCAGAGGGCACAGTGGAGAGCGAGCGGGTTGTCCACGCGCCGACGGTTGGGTGACAGGACGGCCACCTGTCACTCCACCGTCGGCGAAGTTGCGCGATGCTAGGGCTAGGGCACCCCCCCTTTCGCGGGGTCAAGGGGGCCATCTTTAAACCGTAGATGGCCCAGGGTCAGCTAGGGTTCGAGGGATCTACCTGTTAGGTAACCTTATACCTCGGTAATTAAGAACCGAGATGGCGTGCGGTTTTAGTCGGTTCAATCCCGACTCACGATGGTCACCGGGGGTGATATCCATGGGGATTTCCGCACGATAAAAAAGGAGTACTATATTTTTAGAAGTGAAAACAATAAATACTATTTTTTTTAAAAAACAGTGGCAACCCTAAGTGTGATCGATACCGAAGCCTAAAAATGTAGTTTTTAAAATTTTTATCTGTTTGTCTGGATGTATGGATGGCCGGAATAAACTCAAAAAGTATTGCATGGATTCACTTCAAATTCGGCACGAATATTATTAAGCATACCAAAAGTTAAACTATTATACCTTGTCTAATTTAGGATGATAATTTTGACAGTTCACGTCTATGAAGTATCATATTTTTATCAACGAGATGATACCTCAAAAATTATCGTAGCACATAGACAGGTACCGCCCACTTGCCGTAGTGAAGCGACTTGCAAGAAATCAGCACAATTGACTGTAGACAAATGAATCGAATGAATCGAAATTAAATTAATTTATTAAAATGATTAAGTACTTATCTACTACATTTTTTTATAATATAACTAGCGACCCGCCCCGGCTTCGCACGGGTGCAATGCTGATACTAAATTAAATACACTACAGAAAACTATGAACGTTGTAGGTATATAAAAACATAGCGGCCTCCCCGCACTGCCCCGTCCGACCGGTACCGCCCGCCGCAAACGCAAATTTTAAATTTGTAATATCTCCGAAAATATTTGTTTAATTTACATGCTGTAAGGAACCATATTGATCTATATTAATTGCACACTGTATTTAAGGTACTTAATTCGATAAGGATTAATGCCGTATGCTTAAAATAGCTTCGTAAATAAGCCATTTTTTCACGTAAAAAGTAAACAATAAAAATGGTTAATGTGGGTTATCCCTAAAAGATAAACATATACCATCGCGGACTTTTTTGTAGACCTTTTTATGGTGTACAATACTGTAGTACATTAATTTGATCTAACTCGTAGGGTTTAGGCAGCGTTTTTGCTAAATTGCTAAATAAGCCCAAAAAAATAGGTTAATTTACGACATCACGTTAGAAACCTCTAAAATTAGCAATGTTGCCTTAGTATATGATGCATGTATTATACATATAAACCTTCCTCTTGAATCACTCTATCTAATGGAAAAAACCGCATCAAAATCCGTTGCGTAGTTTTAAAGATTTAAGCGCACATAGGGATATAGGGACAGAAAAGGCGACTTTGTTTTATACTATGTAGTGATTAACTAAGTTTAATACAAAACATAAGTACTATACTATAAAACTTCTCTTTTGTCATCCTGAAGTAAGTTACCTAAAATAATAAAAAAATAAATGCTTTTGTATTTTTGTAAGTATCGATTCCATATTCTATGGGAACGATAATCGAAAATCGAATGATTCATTTTCGATTATACTATATGGGGTACCCTACTTGGAGCTGTCAAAATTATCATCCTAAATTAGACAAGGTATAAGTACATATGAGTATAATATGGTACCTACCTATCTAACAAACTTAGGCCGGGCGTATACATCCATACATCCAACTGTTGCATCGACTAAACTATTTCGTCGAGTTGTGTATTATTCATGATTTCTACTCAACTAAATAGTTTAGTTGATGGAATTGCGCATACAATCGATTTGTATCTCCTCAAATCGATCAGTCTTTATTCAGAAATTTTAATATAGATAAAAAAAAGATACATCCTGTACTCAGTGATAGATTACCTAGTGGAATATTTCATACGTTACATTCTAAGCTATAAGAGCACTCAGATAATTATATATATAGTATACATCCTGTACTCAGTGATAGATTACCTAGTGGAATATTTCATACGTTACATTCTAAGCTATAAGAGCACTCAGATAATTAAATAATTTCATTCATTGGTCCTTTTATAAAACGCCAAGATACAAGATAGAGATACCAAAAAATCGGTAGAAATTGGCCAAAAATCGGTAATTCGGTAAATGCACGTCAAGTCCGGGAGATTTATCCAGGTTTTGCCATGCTACTGGCAGTCGGTGACTCCGACTCCGACTCGGGCTTAGTCACGGATCGACTGTTTAGTCGATGGTCAATACAAAGCAATACGAATTGAGCGCTTGATCGATAGTTGTCCAACTAAATCCAAACATAACTACATCCAAACTAAAACCAAATCCAACTAATCGATAGTTGTTAAATCAAAAGTCAGTCGATGAAGCTTTTTGACTTTTTGTCGAACAACTATCGAGTTGACAGTATGCGCCTTTCATTATATATCTTTTAAACATATTATGATACACGATGATACACAAAGACTTGTTCAACTAAAAGTTGTACCTATGTATGCGTTAGCCCTTTTTTGTTCTTCGCTTGAGAGTCTTTGAACTACTGCGTTTAGTGAACATATTTAAAAAATATTAGTTTGGATCACTTCACTGTTGAATTTATGTCATATTCTTAAGAAATTGTAGTAAATTTTATCACAAATTTGAATGAAATTTATTTCTATACCGTTTTAAATTTATTATGTTGTAAAAATAAATAATAGCTTACCTTTTGATTCATAACTCAATGGAAGATCAAAACGTATTCGAAGGCAAACACAAACTTAGCGAAATAATGTAAGATATTATATTAAAGTCATACAAATATAACTCGTAAGTACACGGAATAAAGTCTTCTTTGGCTTAGCAATTCAGCATAGTACTTCGTTTTGTTGTTACGACCTTAGTATCGTGAATTCGATTAGTATACGAGAGTTATAAAGTAGCCTCTATGGTAGAGACAACATTAATCCATTAGCTTAGTCGCTTAATGACGTTACGGCCTTCGAATCTGCGAAACGAATCATGTTTCGTCAAGACATAGTAGGCCTGCTGTATTGGATATCTAACAAAAAATATCGTGATCAAATTATTTATAGAAAAGTTTTTAGATTATATGGATGGAATTGGTTTTGTATTTAAGAACTATGGTTATCTTATCTGGTAGACAATAAAGTATTAGTTTTAAACTAATGTGTTATGATATGGAACCTGATTTTTGTGTTTTTGTGGTAGTTAGAATCTGATGTGTTACCTATAACACAAAAAGTATATTTTTTACAATGATGTTTTTTTTATAACCTCACTAAGATCTTCGGGGTTCAAGCGATCCTACCGCTTTATGGACGTGGTTTTGGTGCAGGCTTTCCTTTCGGGGTTTCGAGGTTACCCATGGCAGTCGCTCCCGTAAAAGTTTAAATAAACTAATTAATGGAGTCGAAATAGAGAGGGTACAGGCCCTATAGTGTAAGGGCGTTCGGATGAAGAAGATATAGACACAGCATTTACTAGAGGGACACATTTAGTAGATTTATATTTTGTCATCTCACCTAATTCATCATCAGCACATAAATAAAAATTATTGTTTTGTATTGATAAAAATACAATCTTATAAAGAAGCAACACACTCACAATTAAATGAAGCGAATAAGTCGATATCGATAAAGAAATGTATCTAGTGTCGTAGCACTTTCGTTCACGGAAGCAACGCGAGCGCAGTTTCATTGAAAGTAAAAGCTGATTGGTAAATACCGGATTTACCTACTTATACATAGTTTATATTCGATCTGTAAACGATGCGTTACTGGCAACTTTTAATTTTATGACTGAGATGTAACATATGATGAAGGTAAGGTATTACTTTCATTTCATTAAATTCGTTCGTCATTATGTCTCATTTATAATATTAATTTTTATTTTCAATGAAATACAGCCACAGCCACTGTAGAATTTTATTCTGTGACCTAGGTAGGTTTTTATTTTGTTAAGAATGTCCGTAAATCACATAGTTTTTTTATAGTACTGCGGCAGCACCATGGGGAGGTAGGATACGACGGTATCTCCCTTCCGAAATTAGCTATCCGACTGAGGTAGTACCTCCGCCCTACAGAACACCGTGGCCATAGCAACCATCGTGTTGTGTTCCCGGCGGTAAGTAGGGTAGCCAGAGCTTACTGTACCCCTCCCCCCCCCCTTCCTAGCCTCCCCTTTACACACCCTTAGTGTTGCCCACGTTCATAGGCCACGGTGACCGCTTCCCATCGGGTGGGCCGTGTGCTTGTCTATCACCTACGTAGTAAAAAAAAACCATATAAACACTTAGCTCACCCTATTTCTTACAAAACCTGTAAGTACCTATACGGCATTAGTGGATACATTTCGTTTTTTTATTCCAATTACATGACCGACGACATGTCACTTCCTTGATCGACATTCATTTCCGTGCCTGTCGTGGTGGTTGATAAGCAAATACCGGTTATGTGCAATTAATACCTACTATGCAATTAATAACGTTTATTGTCTAAACAAATAATAATATTGCCAATTTTATTGTAACTGATAGTATACACATAATATGGTTCTAACAAATACGCAGTAAGGGGCATTCTAATCCTACTAATATCATAAATGGGAAAGATTGTGAAGATGTTTTGATGTTTGTGTGTTTGTTACTCAATCACGCTCTAACGGCTGAACGTTCCTCGCAGAAATTTGACAGAAGTATATTTTGTCTTCTAGAATAATACATAGGCAGTAGCCTACGTTACCCATGGGATTCTATTCCAGAGATAAAAAAGTATTTTTATCTCTGGAATAGAATCCCATGGGTAACGGGAACGGAATTAGAATTCCACGTAGGCAAAGCCGCGGGTAACAGCTAGTACTTTATGAAGAGTAATTTAATTCAAATGCATTTTATAACCGGAATTAAAGACATTAATATCTAAGGTTCTGGTTAGTCAGTTTGCTATCAACATTCGCGGAAATAAATACCGCCCATATTCTCATATTATGCTACAAAAAATTAAGGACAATTATGTGTCTTCAAGCGTTACGGGTTATGGCTAATTAGCACCTTACAATATCGGTTACACAATGCTATATTTGTTAATATCTTTGTAAACAAACAAAAGGTCAGACCCATTCACTTATACATCCAAACATGGGATGATATTCATTTGGGAATTATCTATTAAAACCTTACCTTGTGTTGTGGAATGTGGGAAAAGTAAGGTTATTGAGTATTTAAGAGTAGGTATACATAGGTACCTGCATATAGATATGGTATTTTAGTAAATTCTCTTATAAAAATACGTGGTCTTATCACTTAATTTGTTGCCGATAGAATCACTCGATTGATTTCTTCATTGGGTGTTCCTTTTTGAGAAATTTTGGGGAAAAAACTTTGCCAAGAAAAAATAATTTTGGAAAAACATCGTGCGTGACGCCTGGCACAAAAATGTACATGTGTATCTAATTTTAAGCATACCTTAAATGTGTTTTACTTTATTTTCATATAGGAATTCCCACGGACTCGAACTGACTAAAACTGCACATCGTGTCGAGTCTTCAGACCCTGAGGTGTAAGGTATTTATACCCGAATAGTATTTCCCTCACACGCCGGCTGACCCCATTAGATTTTATTCCATAAATATTATGATGGCAATGACTAACATAATTTATCATTCTATAAGATTATGCCAAACTACGTTTTTTCTAGTTCTAGTAAGTATTGCATAAGTTTATACATATAATAAACTTGAAGTAAAAGACAACATACTGTACCTATAGAAAATAAGCAATTCACCATGAATGGTAATATCAATGGCTACTCTATATTCTTAAGTAAACTACACGTTTGTGGCTTGTCTCATTCACGTGCCGCCGTTTCTATGGCGGTTTGTAGCAATACCCTTTCATGGTGTCTGGTGGAAAATATGTACGTTGAGTTAGATTTAATATCTTTCAACGATGCCGCGATTATGTTCAATGTTGTATACATATTTTAATGTCGGAAACTTAGTTATGACTGCGACAACTTCAATAGCACAGCGCTGGTTAGACCGCGGCGGAATAGTGCAGCGGTTGCTGGACTATTGTTTCGAATGCGATTATCGGATCGTGTGAACATTAGATATGAGTTTTTTAGTAAGAAATTATCAGTAGCAGGGTGTATAAAAGTACCCGGTACAATAACAGGGTGGGCAAAATATTAGCTGACGAAATATTTACATAACTTTTAACTCCTCTTAGGATTTTAACAGGACTAATCCCACCCTTATTCCCACTATTCTAACCCCTGTATACCAGGATCAACACTAGTAATCCACGAACACGCCGCACCCAATGTTGTTTACAGTACTGTACTTTTACGATGTAATAAAATGTGATGATCGGTTAATGCATTTCTAATTCTAAATCCACAGCTAAGACATTTTGTATTCATGTGAGTGATTGAGACATATTTTCTTAACATTCCCTACATTCCACAATCCGGGCAGTACTACCGTTTCACTAAATATATCGACTTGTAAATGGTTTGCTAGAGTATTGGAGTCCTTACCTACCTTCCTATTCTTTTCCCTAACTTTTTTTTTGCGTTGCAAGTTCAAACCTTCGTAGTTTTGGTAACTGCACTCTACAGGTGAACCTGCTTTCATACCTACTGCCTTAGTAGCTTATCACATAAATGACAGAATAAATTTACAATTTCAAAAGCATTGCTCTGAAAATTCTCACTTCATCTAATTTATACTTCGCAAATATTTTAGGAGTGTGTGTGTTGTGGTGTTCTATACTCTTGGTTCAAATCGACGGTTGGAAGGTTAAAGAGTTTAAGCGACAATAACGGTTCACAAGAAAGTCGCTTTTCAGTAAAGTGTTTATAATGTCGGTTGGGATGTGTTTCCTTTGAACATTCCATGTCGCTTCGAAAATCAATTCTATTTCAAGTTACCTTCTAGGTTAATTTTAGTAAGTGTGTTATTTCTGTCTAGAAAACCTTGTAGGTACTTATATTTATAAACTAGTCGGTACTTATCTAGTATTTGAATATAGTTTGAAATTATCGCATTGCTTGTTAGATTTTACTGTAAGTGCACTTTATTGTAAAACCAGATTAACCGCTTATAAAGCAATATTTATTGGAAACTAGTATTAAAAGAGAAATGAAATATTAGTACAATTAAAATTTCATTAAATTCCTCTTTTAACGTTGCAATTAAACTGTATTTGTGGGGAAAGAAATTATTTGTGACATAAAATTTGAGAATTCCCTTTGTGGGCCAGTGAAGCCGCGAGCGATGTCATTTCTCAAACACCCTATAGGCTAGAGTTAAAAATATTGGAATTTTTGATAGTGCTAGTCTCAATTAGGTAATTAGTCCAACGTCACTCCCATCCATTATAGTCACTTGCCGAAACGTCTCTTTCTGAATAAATATTTTATAATCTACTTTAATTAAATTCAACATATCGAAAAATTACTCACGAATGATATAATTTTACCTTTTATACCTATGGATATTATGTTTATAGTATGCATATGCATCAAGTTTTATTTAAATTATTCACGTAGTGTCAGTGCTATCGCAACTTTCGAGTATAATACAATAGTATACGTTTCTACTGGGTACTAGGACGTATTCGATTTACAAAGTACAGTTTATTGGCATTCTATACCATTCTTTGCCCTCCACTAATCCACTCTTACGCATCATAAAGATGTTCGTTGTAGGTCAACATTGTCTATTAAACAACAATAGGGCTTGTGATGTGATCCATGGAGTGTATTCGTTCTGTGCCAAGGACTGAGACAATCGGATGCGCAAACGCCGCTCTGTCACCTTGTTCGAAATTGGGTCAATTGAAGAGATCGTGATGGGCACGAAATATAATTATATTTCTCTCATGTGGAGTTAGTATTATATCTTGATCCCTATATAAATATATACTTAACATTTCACGTTTTGCGTTTTATCCAAGATTGATGTTAATTAATACTACTATCCTATCGTATCCTACTAATGGGAAAATTTGTGAAGATTTTTGAAAGTTTGAATGTTTGTTACTCAATCATGCTCTAACGGGTGAACGGATCTGGCTGAAATGTGGTGAAGGGATAGATTATAATCTGGAATAACACGTAGGCTACTTTTTATCCCTGAAATAGGTTCTCATGGGTAGCCGGAACATGATCAAAATTCCACGCGGGCGAAGCCGCGAGCGACAGCTAGTTGACCTATAATAAGAAAACGATGTTTGTGATTGAAATTGTCGAATATATATTTGTAACAACGATAACAGAGTCTTTTAATTTCAATGCGATTATCTTTTTGAACTTTCTAATACGTACCTTAAGCAAACAGTATAAGACTGAAAATCGAAATCTCGATAAACAAAGTACTCCACAGAATAAAATGCTTCCGTTGCAAAGCTTTCCGTATTAACAGTGAAGTATTGACAATTGATTACATGCTATGCGTAAAATCAATTGATTACGCCATGAATCACTTTCTTTTTAACATTATTTGTTGCATTAAGAATGCTCTATTTATTATCTGTCACAATTTAATTGGGGGCAATGTCAATATTTCTACTTTCTTTTTCTTTCAATTCATTAATTTTGATGTTATTGTTTGTTTCATTTTTATCGTTTTTGTTTATGATACTTATTTCATTGAATAACAATGTATAACGTCATTTTTTATTTATATTAATGACTAGCTTGTGCCCGCTGCCTCGCCTGGTTTTTGACTTCTTCTTATATCACAGGTTCCACCAAGACCTTCGTTTAAAAAGAAAAGAAACCGTAACAAAATACCTTCTTTAGTTTTTGCGTCCATCGCGAACAAACAGACAAACAGACTAGAATTTCAAAAAAAGCGTGTTTAGATACGTTCATATAACAATGTACCTACAGACACAGCTACTTTACAATTTTATAATAGTACTAGCGACCCGTGACCCGGCTTCGCCCGGGTGTAAATTCCAGTTTTCCAATAAAATATAGCCTATGACACTCACGAATGACGTGGCTTTCTATTGGTGAAAGAATTTTTAAAATCGGTTCAGTACCTAGATCCCGAGATTACCCCTTACAATTTAACAAATATACAAACACACAAACTTTACCTCTTTATAATATTAGTATAGAAAGAAGAATGGTACCTAAATACGTATTATGTCAAAAATTGTTGTTTATTATTATATTATCTTAGTCTTTTTGGGACGCTGTATCCATTGTGTTTATTTAAACTCCAAAAATCATCAAACATACTTCCGTATTACTAAATAACATCATTATTACGATTAGAGTGGGTGTTTGGTAACAAAACTGATCTAGTGCAAACAGCTAAGTGGTTGCGAGCGTGCTATAGGCTATTGCCCAATCGCCTTGGGTCGCAGTCTTTATACCTTCCTGTTTAAGGTTTACTAGAGAAATACTTTTACTTCCAACCGACTATCAAGGTTTATTATATTTGTGCGTAGGCGTAATAAAGTGACTTTATGTTGTATACGGCGCAATTAACGAAACAGAGGCAGTGAAAGCTGAAGTATTATCGTAGGTAGTAAGATTATAGAAACTACTACTATTATTAAGCAGTTTCTTTGTTTTGGGACTACTAATGTTTGGTTGTAATTGGTTAAGTAGAAACGGAGATATGACCAAAAACGACCTAAAAACCTAAAAGTAGCCTATTTGTTGCCCAGAACAATGAACTATAATCGTACCAAGTTTGATCAAAATTCCTCCAGTAGTTTTTGATCCATGCGTGCACATACAGACAGACAGACAGACAGACAGACAGACAGACAGACAGCAAGACAAAAAATTTACTGATTGCATTTTTTGCATTAGTATCGATCACCAATCATCCCCCAATAGTTATTTTGTAAATATATTCAATGTACAGAATTGACCTCTCTACAGTTTTATTATAAGTATAGATATTACACATGTCACAGTAATTTAAAAACAGGTTTTGTATAAATAAAAATCAAGATAGTAGGTAGTGTGATTGACGTGGATAGACATACATTTCGGATTAATTATGGATTTCCCGTGTGTGGGTATGTGATGGTATCGATATGGCAGCAAAAAAACGCGGAAATTCCATGGGTATTTTGTTATACTATTAACCAGCTACATACATACATACATACATTGTTTTATCACTGCATTTCCTTTATAATCTTACTAGGTGTGCGGGTGACGGGAGCCCCTCCTTTCGCAGACAGATATTTCATAGAATTTCGTTTCCCAGAAAATGTTTCATATAATATTTGTTTCTTGCACCATATAAGTTCTATATCTTTTGAGTGTTTTATATTAAATAAGCAATCTAATAAAAAAGAATATTTGAATTGTTATTCTATGATATGATTGTTCTAAAATTAAATTTTGTGTAAAACAAAAATCAATGATTTAAAAATCTTTAAATTAAGTATTTTGTGCATTGATTATTCTATGAAATGAAAATTCTATAAAACAATGAGCTACAAAACAACGCACGCCTGCCGGTGACTTCACCCGCGTGGTCTTAGATCTAGGATTGAATCTTTTTTTGTGAGGAACCCTTCTTTTTTTAAAAAAATTGGCCCAACCGTTCTAGATACTACCTTATTTGAACAGGCAAAGACAGACAGACATAAGTACATACTTACAGATGACTTTTCAAAAATCATATTTTTATTATTAATTTAATATTACAAAAAATCACGTAAATTTTATGCGTTTGAGACTTTTTTCTCAATTACTAGAAATATCTTCATTATAAGGAACAACATAGTCAACAGCTACAGAATGCCAAAACAATTACATTGTGAAATACCTATGCAAGTATTTACTCTTAGAACTTAATCTTATTCATCAATCTTGTAGTTGACATTAGCCGAGATTATTCCGTGAGTAATGCTACAATAATTCATTGTTTCTTACCAAACAGTCAGCGATCTAGCATTTGGCACGGCCTGGTATTAAAGTTCAGGACAGGCATAAATTATGCGTATTGCACCCAGTTATTTCATGATTTACCGTATCTGGGCGTTTTGATGAAATAAATAGCATTTGCAGGCTTCCTACTGTGGTAAAGGTTGAAGATTCGAATACTGATAAATTTTATGGGTTCCGGCTTTCTGGGGTTTCTTCAAGATATAGCCGTGATATTTATAGTGCTGACAGGTCAAGATTTATAAGTGTCGCATTGTCTTTCACTATGAAATATAGAGCATCATGTAGTACAGTCAGCTGCAAAAGTAGATGAAGATTTCAAAGAATACAAACTTAAAAATCTGAATGAAAAATATATATTTTTTGTTTTAATTTTCGCTTTATAGGTTTCCTATATCGATCTCCCAAATGTCAAGACAAACGAAGACATAATGTCTACGAACGCCATGCTGAGCTTGCAAAACTTATCAGAAGATAATATAAAGACAGACTGTTCTAACATGAGAAGTAAAACAACGCCATGGAGACCGGTCACAATGATATGACGTAATTACATCAAATATGTCAAACCAAATCTGTAATTATACATTTAAATTAAAAACGAAATAATCTCAAACTACGCATGCATACCAAATGTAAGTATGGGGCAGTACAAGATAATGATAGACCTAAAACTAAAACTCGATACGCTTTTCCGTAAACACAAACGTACGCACGTTAAACGCCAATTTGTCCAAAATTAAATGCAAATTACTGGCGCCCAATTTCCGTGCAGCTGTTTTTTATCTTCTTTAAGGAATGTTCTATATTTTAGATGTGTAACTTAAATTATACAATGGTAAATTTTGTTTTGTCTGTACATTGGAGATATATAGGCGCAAAACTCACGAAAAGGGGGCGGGTCGGGTGCGTGTCGGTTTATTCATCGTAGTTTTCGATCAAATCTGGAGCACCAGATGTGATCGAAAACAGCGATATTAAGAAGATCTTGGTCAGGCTTAAAATCTACCGTCTGATTGAGTTCAAATTACACACTCGAGAAGCCTTGGGGTTGCTTATTGTTTTGAAATGTTTTTTTCGCTTTTAAAAGAGCGACTGGCGACTACCGTTTGAACTCCCAACCCCGAGAAGAATGCCTAAGTCAGAGTCACGTCTGTTTTTATCAGGTGACTTGTACAGTAGGTATATTGTAGAAGGTGTCGGTTGGGCCTTGTATATTCAATAAGTAACTTAATATCGGTAAATTGTATGGCACCCAACTTAGTGTTAGCTATGCTCTCTTTTTATTGAAGAAATCTACCTCCACAACTAGCTATGGATACCCTACTTACCACCAATTACCGCCTAACGCTTCAACTTAACAACTTAGCAATCAAAAGTAGTTTGCCTAAAGGTGAGAAGTACTGCCCTTCTTTTTTTAACGTGTGAAGACCCCCACAGGTCCTCTCACCGAGGCTAAAATGATACTGGCAAGTAATGCCCTGATAGATTCCAAATTTAAATGACAAATTCCTTTTAAAAAAAAAGTATTGTAAGGTGACAGTTTGTCCAAATGGATTTAATACGTATTACTGCTGTGGTATACTGAACTGTAGCAGTTCTTTACCAGTTGGCCTTGTTGAACCATTGCGAGCAGGATGTCGCCACACGACATTTTTGATTGCTATTTGCATTAATTTATTGACAATATAGTCGTCAACGCTACGGTCTGTTAGAGTAATGAAGTATTTTAATTTAGATTGGTGCGCAAAATTAAGGGTTAAGGTGTACTTCGCTTCACTGGTTTGGTTTAGACTGGGGAAACATTGAAAAACTTTTAGGTCTATATTTCTATGTGTATACTAAAGAAACAAAGATTGGTATCGCGAAAGACCACTACTTGACCAACAATAATAGCGCAAGCTTGTTGCTTTCATACGAAATGGGCGCTACAGCACCTCATTTGCCTAGTTTCTGCGTCCCGTTCCAAATTCGAAATTCAAAATTCTTTCCCGCCTTAAACGGTTGTTTAGTAGGTATAGGTATAGGTCATTGATCTGTGTGCTGTTGCAATTTTTTTTCTGTTGTTTTTTTGTTAGAAAACTATAATACCTCTAGTTTTTTAAGAATGTTCTCCTTCCATCCATTTGTCATAAGGAAAAATAACAGTTTTAAGTAGGGGCTCAATATTCGAAGTAGTATTTGACAGGTTATACCGCTGTACCAACCAATCGTGCAGTGAGTCGCGATCAATCAAATAAAAGATTAATTAGAGTTGTACATACGTGACTCGTGCCTTTTTTATTAGTATGACATCCGCTACTGATTGCTTACCTGCAAAAAGAGAAGATTAATTTAAACCTTTTTTATTAAGCACCAAAAAAGGACTTAAAACTACCAATTGACAGGACATTATGATTTAACTGGTTTTAGCTACTTAAAACTAGTTATTAACACTGAAGTCATTGCAGTTGTTAGGTATCTATATACGTTTACACCTCATTACAGAAAGCCTTGGGGTCATGCGACATTGTATAATGAAGTTTATCATCAGCTATATATAGGTCCTTACCGATATAGATATCTAACCTATCTAGGTAAGGATAGTATTACATTTATCCCCTATTAGGTATATTATACTACAGGTTGATAACATTATTAGTTTTTTTAATAAGGCCGTATGTACCTACAAAGTTCGAATATTATAAACTTTGTTATCATGCTAAAAGTTAAAGTTATAATTGACTAGCGACCCGGGACCCGGCTTCGCCCGGGAGTAAATTCCAGTTTTCCAATAAAATATATAGCCTATGACACTCACGAATGACGTGGCTTTCTATTGGTGAAAGAATTTTTAAAATCGGTTCAGTAGATCCCGAGATTACCCCTTACAGTTTAACAAACACACAAACTTTACCTCTTTATAATATTAGTATAGATGAACCTAATCTTAAAGAGCTATACCAAATAACCCTTTAACTACGCCTACACTTATAGTAAATTGAGTAATGAATACTGAAAGGACAAGCTACGTAGCATTTAAATTCCAATTAGCTCGTCATTTAAAATCTAGCATCTTGTAATAGACCAAGCCAACGAACTCAATGCATTCGGCTAAAAGGTCGCAAGTGTAATTTAGAGGATACGAGACGATTACGTTACGGCATCGGTGGATGACGTTACGAAGTGAATGTACGTGGCAAAAGAATTGTGAGAATGAAATAATAATGTTAACGCTGGAACCATTTTGAACATTTAGGTATGGTTCCGTGAACATTTCAAAATGATTATTAGGAAATTATATTACTGGTGTTATTCTGCTATTTAGTTAGTTTAATGAAATAATCTTTAATCGTTTGTTAAAGTAAGAAACGAAGAAAAATGATGACCAATCGTAATTCATCACATTCAAATTGAATAAAGCTTACGTCGATGATGAAATATTACAATGAAGGTAGATCGATTGCAGATTATTTCTTTACACATCTAGAATACTATGTAAATTAAAATATGTTGAAATAATCGATCTCTCACCAATTATCAAATTGAATGTCGTGAAATATCTGCTCTACCTCTTCTATATCTTGATTTACTAATGTTAAACTCAAGTCAAACCCGTGATTCAAATTAGGTTAAAAGAATGCACTCATTCAAAATTTTACTATAGAAGTGAATTTAAGTGACATATTCTGGATGGAAATAATATAATCTGCAAATTCAAAAAAAAACCTTCCGTGTCGTGTACGTCAAGTTGTATGACATAAAATCAGTCATATAAATTAAGAATCGGCAAAAAAAAGTTTTATTTCCTGACATCACTTAGTTACGAAATTAATCAATTTGAACTTGATATGAAGAATGATTAAAATTTGTTTAATTATGTGGTTCTACTGCTTTTAAGGTTTCAAATTTTAGTTTCGTTTTTCAATCAATATAACTCATCTAAGAGTTTTTTTTTTTTTTTTTTTTTTTTATGTCGGTCACGTCAACATGACTTCACCTCGCCTGATGGTAAGCTGAGGCAAAGTCTCTGGAATGGGAGTCACCATTGCAAACACCGATAGTGCCAAAATGGTGGCTCTCAGCTTGACGGCCTCATCAAATGCTTTTTCACGCCCCGCTTAAAGGACCCGGGACTGTATGAGGAAGGAAACACGTGAGCTGGTAAAGAATTCCAGGTTTTGATGGTGCGGCAAAGGAAAGAGGCACCGAACCGCTTGGTTCTTGATGGAATTGGAAGAGTGCAGTAAATCTTCAATATTTATGAGACAAAATGACAATGAAACCTTGAGAATAAAGTTGAATAGTAGAGACATCATAACAACTATAAGATATTTTTAAAAATAGTTTTAAGATAGCAAACACAAGGTAGTAGATGATTACTGTGGTGTAATAGTGAAAAGTCAACAAAAACTGAAAAAATAAGAACACATTTGCTTCTTACTAATATCATTTAAGACACATTTTACCAATATGCGATCGTATAGTTGAAAAAATTCTGACTTCAATCGCTAATCGCTTCTCTCATAACTGTACACATAGCCCATACCGAAGGTCGGACAAGGCCTTCATTTATTTAGAAAAGTTTGCTGTTCGCCCGCGGCCTTATCTAGCGTGATAATGTAACATTTTAATACAAGTTTCATTACAAAATAAATTACAACGTCATTATTTTTATGCTTCACTAATTGTTCTGCGCATTTCGTTGTTTTGTTTTTGTTTTTTGTTTTGGGGGGCTCAAAACTATGTTCTTATGCTTTTTGTATTAGTTTCAATTGTTTTACTCCTATAGTGTTATTAGTTCAATTTATGTAGTGTTAATGTCAGTGGATAACTTATGTAAGAGTTAACAAATGTAGGTACTTCATTGTCAAAAACAAAAATCCGTTCATCAAAACTCACGTTTTGGTCAGTGAAGTGTGATCGTGCAGTATTATTTTAATTGATCTCGGTTTCTATCATTGATGAAATCCGTTCCAAGTTTATACCATTCAATTCGTTCAGTTCAGTTGAGATTAAATTAATAACTAATTCTGTGGTGTTTTCTATAGTAAACTGCATTTTAATTAGGTACTACATTCTTTCCAAATAAAGTTCATAAACAACATTTACAAGTTCCTTTACTATTAATACAATCTATGGTTTCATTATCATGTTTTGAAGAACAGTTAAGTTAGACTTCAAACAATATGATGAATGGTTGGTCGAAATAATCAACGTCAAAAGCAAGGCCGTAGACCATGTTCGAATCGATACTTACTACTGAACATATCGATTTAATCGAATCGGAAACAATAGTTCAGCTGATGATTTTAATTGATGTGGGTTAGAATCGAGTGCTCTTAAACGTGATCATTTTGTACCCATGTGTAAATGTCTTATCGATAAGTTTGTGTGCAGTTGAGTTGTACCTTGATTTTTTAAAATAGAAGTTTTATTTAAAGACTGCATTGTTGATGTAGCGGTAACGACTGTATTTAGCTCTACATGACGCCTCGTGTTCGATTCTCGTGTTAGGTAAAGTCCTAGTAGCTTCTAATGTTAGAAATTGGTAACAATGAGGGCAATTCTTATTGCGTGAGACCAAAAATATTGTTTGTATACTAAGATTGCATGCTAAGTGGTATAAAGCTGTTTACATAAAAATTAATGGCATTAAGTACTTATGTTAAATAACTGGTTGAAATTTCATTAGGTTCCCAGCGAAATAATTTTAATGGGTTCATGTACCTTTACAAAGCTCCAATTAAGTACCTAAGTCTTATTCTTAACACCTATAAAAATAATTATGAAAAAAACGATGACTTCCTCCGCAAAATACTCATCCAAATGTCATAATACCTACACTTATATTTACCATGTGTATAGTAGGTATAGGTGTTATAAATTGGATGAACGACGAATTGGATGAGTGTGTGTATGTGTGTGTGTATGACTGGCTAAATAATTTGAGCCTCAATCTACCTCACCAATTAGAGATAGGTAACAACGTCTAATATCATTCACGTGTTATAATTAAGTTGACGAACATTGTTTAGGATGCGCATTCATTGAAGCGGAGATGAGTGGAGTGGTAAGAAGACGTAGGTATGTCAATCAAGTGATTGATTGAGTACCTATGAGTGTGGATTACAAAATGATAACTGATGTGATTAATGTATCCTCTATGCATTTGCGGAAATGATGATCATTTTGAGGACAGACTTTATCTAAGAAAAAAAAATATTGCTTTGGCATGAATGATTTTTTTTAACTAAAGCAATATAACATAGCCCACGTTTAGCGAGCGCAATGATCTTTCAAATATTGAAGGCTTTTTTTTAATACATAAGCGTAATATTTCCAAAGATTACCCCAAACATTATAAACAAACACACTAAATTAGACCTCTGTCTTTGTAATATTAGTATAGATTGCTAGATAAATATAATAAATCGTTAGATCACCGGATCAATAGATTTTTTGACACTACACGTTACACAATGGGTCGACCGCGTGTCGTCGCGTGCGCACTTATCGCTTAAAGATGTGAGATCGCCAGATTACATTGTCGCTGTAGGGCCCACTTTCACTCCGTAATTTTCACACTGATGTTCTGACGCGTCCGATGATCCTATCTTTATTGCTTGTGTAACACGGATTACCTAGTTCTACATGTTTTTACTTACATACATGTCTAAGTATACCTCAGTGCGTCTATTTAATGTGATAATTATTTCGAATATAAGTAAATTAACTACGAAGATCAAATATGAGGAACGGAATTCAAAATACTTGCGTGAAATGCGTAGTTGGTCCAAGAACATTATACTTATCACAAATTATTGAATAATTATTATTTTTACATCTAAATGAGCAACATCTGTACCTATCATCATTATTAACCGTATTTTTAGTCATAACATAATTTGTAAATCACATAAGGTGTACAATAAAGAATATTCCATCTATCCATCTATCTGATCTATCTCCAAGTTAACACACTGCATGAAGTTTATTTTCCATTTCATTTTCTCCAAAAGTTATTGCCGTGTATATAAATGTCACAAGTTGTAGCTCATTTCAAATTCATTGATGTCGGTGAGCGTGAAATTCACCTCAAACAGAACACAGTTTAACAAAGCATGTAGCATTCATATCTAAACAAGAAGTGGACAACTAGAAATACGAGTTCATGTTGAGAGGACTGCACATTTGTATTTGGAATTTGACTTTCATTTAATGACTGACATCTAATTTTCATTTTATGTTGTTTGTGCATTTTGCAGCGTTGATGTTGTTAGTGTGTATTATTTTTGTATTTTGTGAATTTGTATTTTTTATAGAGAGGAATTTTATTTCCACGTGTCAACGTAACACATAGGCGTATTAATTAAATATTAGTTTGTGCATTTGTTTCTATAAAAAAATAAAATATTAGTGAACTCAATACCTAAATATTTACTATACAAAGGATAGATAGAGATATTGTAATATTCTGTATTTAAAAAATCATAAACTCGTGTATCTAAATATTAAGTTACATTAACTTCGACAGAACTGTAAGTTGGCTTTTCTAGTAAAGGTGCAGCAAGTGTGTACTGACCATTGTAGGTATTTATGTAGATAGGTATACAAACGAAACAGTATCTTTGCTTCTAACACGACACCAGCTTGCTCAGGCTAAGTATACTTATGTAACTATCTTTATTCAGGAACAGAAACATGGCACGCGGTGCCGTGGGTCGAATCACTACCAGTAATCTTTTATTAAACGACAGAAGCGACTTAAACTAACCCACGTGCGCCCGAGCATCAGATAGCCACTATATTTGCATATATTGACAGTTTAGATCAGTTCACAAATGTCAGTGTACATACTACGTGTACATACATCAAACTGATTTGTTATTCGGATTTATTCTGATGAAGGCGCTAAACAGATTTGTTTAACTTTAACGTTAACATGTTGCTTAGGTACTGCGTTAAGGTGCAGTGCAACAATAATAATAATTTATTTATATAGATTTCAAAAGTAAGTAATATTATTTTAGAATACAATTCAGATTTAAAGTAAGAATAACTTATACATTAATCGGGATCAAACTTACAACCTCTGGTGCAGTCAGGGTGCAGCTCTTAAGTCGAACGGTCGCCACACATGTAAGAACTTTGATTTTATCCTACCAAGTTGATAAACAAAAAAGCAGCTAATCTCTTTTTAAAATTTCTCTCTAGGCCTGGGTACCATGGGTTTCTAGAATTTTATAAACATGATATTAAATCGCTAGTGAGGAAATAGCCCTGTTTTCTCACTAATAGATAGTTCATTTTAGTTTTTGTTAGTTCTCTAAACACAACAATTCTGTATTTAGGATCACCTTCTTTGTATCTTGCAACTTCTTTTGCTTCTTGTGTCTTTTTTTGAAATCTTTATGCTATATTTTTAGACTATTTTAGTGAAAATATTCAGTAAAATTTAGCTGTGAGAACTATCATTCTGTTTTTTTTAACTTCTTATTTGCTTACGTTTTAAATGACGTCGCGTCGGTTGGAAGGTAGACTGCTCTAAAATGCATACACTCCCAAGCAATGCGATACCAAGAACAATTACACTATCTCAACTTTTTAACTAAAAGCGGAACGTCCAGTATATATTTAGTTAATCGGCGCTAAGCGTCACGAAAGCGTTTCACGCGCAAGTTTAAAATCTTAATTGAGTTCTTACGAGTTGTTAGAATTGGAATTGCTTGTGGCCATTTTTGTAAATTAGATCTAGCACGCGACTGCGATTTAAGTAAGTGAAGTGGATTTAAATTGTTAAAGGTCGATTAATAAGGCGAGTGGTTGTGTTTTAGTTTGTATTGAAGTTAGGGTGAGTTTACGATATATAACACTTATTTGTATAATCGATATTAGGTGACCCGTCGAACAAGAGATAATTAACGAGTAGAAAAAAAAACCAACTAGGGAACTCTCATAAATTGTACGAAACACAGTACGATATATTCAAAACTCTTAATTGATCAAATGTATAGTGCACGGCATCTAACTTCGCAAGATTTTGGAGTAGTGTAGGCCTCACTACTGCAAAACCTTACCAAGTTAGATGCCGTACACTATACTTGTTTGTGGCAAAATCCGTCGCTTAGAAACAAGTATAGTGTAGATACGGCATCTAACTTAGCAAGATTTTGGGGTAGTGTGGGCCCCACTACTCCAAAACCTTGCCAAGATGCCGCGCACTATACCTACGTCACACCGAAAGAAATAAGGACTTAAGACCGCAGGCCCTCTTCAATAGTTTTTAAGTCTTTATTTTTTCTTCGAGTGGAAACCTACTTAGGTTTCCGCTCGTCGAAAAATAAAAACAAAAGAGCGCAGGAAACTATAATAGCCCTGTATTTTTTTTGGTTTTGAAATTCGTCATGTGAAATTTTGTAACAGCTATTTTAAAAACACATACATATATAGGATATCATTACCATACCAATACACCGCAATGCTTTATAACTGGCATTTACCACAGCCTTTATGTGCATCTTAACATCGTAACATTTTCATAGTTTTGCAACATCATACAATTAAAAAGTGATATTCAATTTGTAAAATCATAACCGCGCTACCGTTTGCGTAATGTCTGAAACAAATTCATTGACACTGACCAACGCGATCTCTTACAAAAGCCTACCTCAATGCCGTCCTACTTTCCAAACGTATCTACAGATACAATTATGTGGACAATATAGCAAACAAACAATTATATCACATAGTATGCCATGTTACGTCCGCTTTCAGTTAATCTAAAAGCTTCTTTAAGACTACTTATTAAAGTTGGAAATGGACTACATCATGCTTAGTAGGTAGCGAAACAGTTGTTGCTATCGACGAAGACAATAGAATCGAGGACATTAAGTGTGCGCAAAATGTTTCTGGAATGGCTCATGCCCCGGTCAAGAAACATTCTAATTTGGATCTTATAATTATCAAAGACAAGGTCTAAGGTTACTTGCAGAGTTCAAGAATCAGGATATAGGAGCAGCCGGCGCCACAATGTAGTTTTAGTGGTTTGTGTTATGAGGACAATTACGAAATTTAAATTTGTGGGCGTTGGATCTGAGATCTAGATCTACGGGTATAACAATTCAGTTAAATGTTAGTGGACTGTAGTAAATTTGTCTTTATAAAATTACTGGTCTGGTGTTACCACACTGTACTTAATTTGGTTTTGTAAGAAACATTTTGTAGAGCATATTAATTACAATGACTTACAACGAATTATTAAATTACGGTCCTTTGGTTTGTGAAATATATGTGCATGTCAACTGTTCTTGGTCCTAGATTTGATATAAGATAATAATGTACCTGTTAAAAAGATAAATTGTTTATTTAATGGTAACTTATTACCGCCTGTAATCTTGGCTACCGTGTGAACACGCTCAAGAATAGACTCGAATATTATATAAGGGAGATGGGTAATAATAGTTTCTACGTACTACTCACAGATATTGCATTACCGTAATGTCCACGTCGGCTGTTCATCGCAGTAGTTATATCATTATCACTTTGTACTTTTGATTTTAAAAGACATTCCTAATTCAAGTTATGTGCTGCATAACTTGTTAAAGATTTATTATATTTTCTTCATATTGGTACTGTAGTGATTTACGCTTTTGTTTTTTTTTATATTGCACACGTCAATATCACTTCACCTCGCCTGATGGAAAGCTAAAAGCAAAGTCTCAGGATTGGAGGTCATCACTACATACATCGATAATGCTACAGTGGTGGCCCTCAGCTTGACGGCCTCATCAAATGCTTTTTCACGCCTTGCTGTTTCAGTCTTCACTTCATAATTGTTTGAAAAGGGAAGGTTTTAGACTACAATTATAACTATACTTATTATCATACATCCAAGTTGAGATATATCGCCAGTGGATTGTGCAAGTCAGTTGTAAGTTGCTTCACGGAAAATATTAAAGTGCGACCGTTTCGTAGTTAGACTTGAATCCGACGACACATCGTTGAAAAAAGGCAAACTGTATTTACACGCGTTAATCAGTCTTATAGCTTAAAATTTAACAAAAGAACTGTGAAACGGTATACTAACACTATTATACACCTACATTATTGTCAAAAACCAGTTTATTTTATGAATATTGTTGAGGTTTGCGAAGAATATATAATTCTGTGAGTCCATACCGTTACTTACAAATGTTTTCCGACGAATCGGCCTATTGTGTACTTTGGTCTATAAGCTGTAACTGTATTTTTGTCATTTTAGGATATATGGACAGACGGATACATAGAAAAACGGTAATCGATACCATATATGCTTCTGATTCAGAATTATTTTTAATTATTATGATCTTTGGATCAACGTACCTAATAGAGTGCAGTTTATCGTTAATTAGTTGGAGTCGGCTTTTCAGTCTAACTACGAAGGCGTACTTCGATATTTTCCGTGAAGCGACTGCCATCTCTACACAACCCATTGTCAATATCGAAGTTATGTAGTTAAACAAATCGACGGACGGCTTTTACTAACCGTAACAGCTGCTGTAGGCTGTTCGTATGGCAACCAGGATCGCCGGTTTAAAATGCTCTCGATGTGTCAAGATTGTTTACCTATCCTAAGAATGGTTGGCTAGTATTATTTAACCTTGCAATATGTTAACCTACTAGGTTACTACTCAACCGCGAGCCCTTCAAAATCAAGTAGTTACCTATTAAAGTACCTACGTAGTTCTTAAGGCTAATATGACCTACTCGAAACTGTAATTTTACAAAAAGCAAGGTTCTCCAACGATCTATTGTGCACTGACACACTGGTTCCGTACAAAGAACATATCGATAAGAACACAATAAACAATAACGTTCGGGTATTACGCCACGGTTATGCGACTGACGATTGTAGGATTGTGTGGACTTGCGACTAAAGACCATGTTTGCGAATTTTTTTGGTCTCGAACATTCCTTTATGGGAATAAAACGGTATGTTAGCATATTGTTATCGTAGATATAAACATTGCAATGAATAAATGAATATCAAGTAGGTTATCTCTACAGAACTAATCCTACTAATATTATAAACGTGAAAGTTTGTAAGAATGTCTGGATGTACGTTTGTTACTCTTTCACGCGGCTGAATGAATCTGGCTGCATTTTGTACAGAGATAGATTATAGTCTGGAATAACATATAGGCAAGTTTTTTCCCGGGAACAGGTTCCCGTGTGTCACCGTAGCGGGAACAAAATTTCATGCGAGCGGAGCCGCGGGCAACAGCTAGTATTATATAAGTGTACTAAGAATATAGGTGAAACAGTGACCAATTTAATGTGTCAAGTTTTCTGTGAAATGGTAAAAATCGGAACTAGGGTTATTACACAAACAAATAACACAAACTACAGATTTGTGCTATTAGAAATCAGTACATAAATTACCCAATATAATCCCCGAGCGCATCTTGTCTTTTTATTAGCAATGGACGCTAAAACTACGGAGCGGATTTAAGATCTGCCGTATGTTTGGTTGCAATTGGCTAAGTAGAACCGTAGATATGACTAAAAGTTAAGTTAATAACCAACCACCGCGCAAAAAATTATCACGACAAATCGTAGCGTATGAAATATGCCAGTGTAGTGCAAATTATGATAGCAATCATCGCGTGGGCAGATCTATGTGACTGCTTTATCGACGAGGCGGAGGTAACTGGGCCAAAGTGCCAGTTGAGGTCGGGCTTGATGCAATTCGAATTTAAAAATATGTGTTTGTTTAATTCAGTTTCGTTGCTCAATTCGAAAATTTCACTAATTTTTGGTACCTGGTGGAACAATGTATAACCAATTCTAAGTATTATTTTATATGCGAAAGTGATTTTATTTATTTGTTACGCTTTCGCGCCCTAACTAGTCGATAGATCATAATGAAATTTTGCACTCATGTCAGAAGCACCGAAAACGATGTAGAGTATCTTGCACACAGAAAAGTACTGTACCTTAGGAACAAAAAAATATACTTTATAATATAGTGATTAAAGCAAACTGGGTTGCAGATAATACCTAGTTCTATAGAAGTAACAGGGTTAAAGAGATTTAAATCAGGCTGGCTGTGATTAAAAATTAGAACATAATTTCAGGAATCTTACTGTTATGCTTTACATTGTTTCAATTATAAAACGTAAAGATTTACGTTTTACTTCAATATTGTTGAAATAATAATCGATTTCCTTCCCTTAGTCGCAACAGACAGAAGACAAGGTTATAAACTTCAAGTGAGGCATTTTTCTTCTAACCGTTCTGTTACTGAGATTTTTCGTTTGAAAATTCTTGCTTAAATAAACCTTACAATTTATCTGTAAATGGTGAAATCAAATTTGATCAACAGTCGTACGCAGTCTTTGAAAGGTATCTAAACATCATTTCTAATAGCAGATTTGAAAATGAGAAAATAACAAATAAAGTCGTTTTTTTTTTCAGAGATAACAAGATTTTTCTGAATACAAATACAAAAGAAATGCATTGCATGCCGATTAATTGTCACTGTGTATTGAATAAATACATAACATTAAGACGATAAGAGAAGGCCGCGTGCCGATGTGATCGGCGTGCGCGCAGCCAGCGCCATAATGATACGGAAGTCTTTCGCGCCGTAGATCATCGGATTTGTGTTAGAGCAGCACGTGCACGTGCACTATTGGAAATTGAGGAATTTACTGCAAATGTATTTAAGAAAACTGTGGAAACTAATTTACAAATAAATTTATTTGTACTTAAATTAGTTTCCACGGTTTCAGAAACAGTAACTGCTATCTATCTGTTTCTGAAACCGTAGTACCTATAAATGTAGATGATGATTATGAAGAGTATTAGACTAAACGAATACCTAAAATTTTATCAAATTCAACTAAGCTTTTGTATCTAAGTTCAAATTAGTCCAAAAATGCTTCTGAAAGTCACTGCAACTACATTTAGGTAACAAGATTTTCAAGGATTGCATTACTTTATTACTGGAAACGTCAGAAAATCCAAAGGCACGTAGCTATATACCTATAGCATAATCGCGTTAATCTCCGTTAGCATTAATAGGTAATGCGTTAACAACTATCAAATTCCAATAATTATAAAACTGCACAAAATGATTGGCATTTATATTTTATGACGGAAAACAGAAATAAATGCCAATAAATACGAGTATAATGACAATAATACAGAAAGTAGGTGAACCAATTAAGCTTACGATCTAAGTAATTACCAACTGCACAACAACTGTTGTCTTACCAAATGCAATAAATTTTCTCCCTACTAAATACATAAACATAAAACTCAAACCGTACATTTCTCTAGGATTTATTTAAACCAAGATTTGCGCCTGGTTTTTACACGGCTTACAAGGAGGAAGTGTCGCCGGCGAGGGTACTATCAGATCCACACACACGAAAATCACCGTTTTAATGAAACCGAGCGGAGCTAACATTTAATTAGTTCAGATCGAATGTACCTCGGAGCTACAGCGAACAATAAAGATCGAACATTCCCTCTAATAATTAGGACTCGGCAACCAGATAGTGAAGCGGCTTCTAATTTTATGTGAATTAATTGGAGTTATCTTGTAGGAAATGGATTCTGGCTACTGGGAGCAAAGAATGTGAATGGTATTTTGTTTATTATTCAGACACCATTTTTATTTAAGGACAGTTAATATTGTACGTTATTTACTCGTAGTCTATATAAAGAAAAATTAATCGGTTTTGTCGATGTCGCCAAATTTGAGAACAGCTTGACCTTGACAGATTTGTATGATTTATTTTTGCTGTCTTAAAGTTAAGACAAACCACGGGGAAAGTCCAATATGACATTTTTACGCGTTTTTATCACGTACGACTTTTGATAGGGTTTCAATATCTTTTGGGTATTTCTACGATTTTTTTATATTGCATTCAGCCTTAATAAGGTTTTGAAGAATGCGGACCTAATGGGGTGGGGCACTAGTAATTTCACTTCTTACGGCTTAAGTTTTGGATGGATGGATGAATGTTGGTTACCCAAAAAGGCAAGAACGGTTGAATGAATTTAGATTAAATTAGCAAGATAACACAGACATTACGAGTACTAATGCTTTAAAATCGTGGCAATAGGTTCCTGTTCTCTGTACCGGACTAGGGTAAAATAGTTATCTACAAATTCTTCTCCATCGTATCCTTGAATACTGACTGCATGAATCTAAAACAATCTTAACTTAAGAACTTCTAATGGTAGTCATATAAATGTTATGTTATGATGCTCATCAAAACCCAATAACATTTTGCAACAGAACATAAATGTTGCGAATTACAAGTTTAACACATTACCATTATCGATTTAGCAAAAACCACATCCGAAAAAGGCAATCGCTTGATTCTAAACGGGTGTTTCTGTCATACACTTCAAGGTAATAGCATCCATCGAGTACAAAGTTGTATATTTTTATTGACTGAGTCTTAGATCTTGAATTTATAACTGACTGGTAGATCACGTTATAGCAAAAGGCGTTAGTTAGTGATGTTGATAAACAATTTTGTCTTTTTGATGTTTTGATGTGTTGATGATGATGATTCGAGAAACTTTTGCACAAGAGAGACGAACCTAATGACATAATCATTCATCAAAATTTAGCTCAGCCGTTTAGTTGTAATGAGGGAACATAAGGACGGATATATAGAACAACACAACACACATGATATTTAGTTTTTGGATTTACCGCAGTCGGGAATGAGTTGAGTTGGCGATTATTAATACAAGATCAAATAAGACTAGAAACAGTTACCACTTTTTGTAAGTGTGATGAATGTACAATTTATTATGCCTTTTTATTCAAGTTAGAAGCTTCTGAATGTTAACAAATGAATTGATAGCCCTACTGAACTTTAAATAAGCTTTTGTTAACCATGCCTGCTGGCGTTCTCGTAACCTCAATATGTATTGGTCATACGATTGAGCAATAGATTGCCATAATCGAAACGTTATCGACGTTTGCACACACGACGTTGCCAAATGTTTTAAATAGCTGTAAGGGACAGACTACGATAATCTAATCGATAATGATATAGAATTTTAAACTTAATTAGTATGCGTTCATTATGGCTTTTTATAACTTATGTAGGTATATAATCAAGACTAAGTAGATGTTCGTTAATATTTCAAATGTTACAGAAGTTACAAGCCTGTAGGATGTAGATACCTCCTTTGATAATGTTAATTATATACTTAATCAAAGTGCCACTGTTATTAATCACAGCTATCACCACCAAAGTCATACGTAAGGTGATGGTAATTACATATAAACATAAGGTTCACAGGCGATGGTAGCTGAATGGATAAGGACGCGGCCTCTTCTCAGAGGTATCGAGTTTGAATCCGGCCAGACAGTACCAATGTGAATTTCACTTTGTGGAATTTATAATGTGCTAGTCACACCTGCTGACGGTGAAGGAAAACATCGTGAGGAAATCCACATGACCTAGAAAAAATTCTAAGGACATCCGATCCACCAACCCGCATTAGGCTAGCGTATGTGGATTAAGGTCTAAAACCCTTTCAGCTCTCTCGTTAGAGAAGAGGAGACCTGTGCCCAGCTATCATCACCACAAAAGTCATAATATAGTGCACGGCATCTAACTCAGCAAGGTTTTGGAGTAGTGGGGCCCACGCTACACCAAAATCTTGCCAAGTCAGATGCCGTGCACTATACGTAAGGTGACGGTAAATCAACACAAGGTTTACAAATATTAGTGTAACCTGCTCATCCAACACTTAAACATCTTAAAAGAATGCCAAACTTTCACTATCACACGTGCTGGCACAAATCATGATCTTGATAAAAAAAATATTCTCTATTAAAACAGGTGAAACTGCCGTTACGATCGTTGGCATAACCTTGCCTGGTCCACGCTTCGTTGGCTCAGTGTCTTTTGTTAACGCTTACTTTGGTGTCTATATATAATTCACACCATTCATTGGCATCAAAAAATTCGCGTTATTGGCCTCCTAATTATTCTTGGTGCATACCGCAGCTATTAAGGTGCAAATTGAGTAGTATCGTTATTTTTAATAAATACTACAACTAGAATTCTCTATTCAAGTTTATACATACATATATATGAATCACGCCATTTCCCATTCGGGTAGGCAGAGACAAAATCTTTCCACTTGCTACGTTTTTGGCATATCTACCTACTCCTTTCGCTTCTTCAACTTTCATGATTGTTTTCATACACGCACGCCGGTTGCAAATATTTCCCCGATTCTGATATCCTATTAGTATTATAAACGCGAAAGTTTGTGAGTGTGTAGTATAGATGTATGCGTGTTTATTACTCTTTCATGCAAAACGGCTGAACATTTGGTACATTGATAGATTATCCGGGATAACACATAGGCTAAACATAGGGAACAGAATTACACGCGGGTGAATGAGTGAATGTCAAAAATAAGTTAAAAAAGATAAGAGGAGTAAAATAGATGCTTCTATTCAGGTTCACCTTTTCTTGCTAGGGAGTATCAACTAAGCACTTAAGCAGTAGCTGAGTTTTTTCATTTTATCAACTAAGGTGTTTAATTTTATGTGAGAAATCAGAATTTCAAACAAACCGTATAGTCCAATCAATGGGTACAATAGCAAGCAATTAATTATAGTCTTTTATATCACGAATAAGGTCACTCATAGACAAGCAATGAAAACAAATGACAGAAACTAAGGTGTAAGTATACTTGTAAAATAATAAGGTAACAACTCGTTCTTATCGATAAGCAAAACTTATCACGAAAACGTGACTGCAACAGGTTTTAATTTAACCGTACCAGAAACAGTTGAACAATAGTATTGAGAAACTATTTGCCATAATGATAATGGTTAACAATTAAACAAATTAATAAGCTTATCCTATGGACACAGAGATAAATTATAGTGGATAAGTATTTACGGAACTAAAGGCTGTCATTGTCAAATGAAGGTTAAAAATAAAGTTCATGCATGCATTCTACGCAGGTCTAACATTTATTTTGGTGTAGGTATATGAATTAAAAAGTATAATGTTATTAATTGTGATAAGTATAGGTTATACTTATAGAACTGGCTATTTAAGAACTATCTTAGAACTATTATCTTAGGTATATAAAGTGCCACCAAAAACTATCGACGTGAACGCACTCCCAACACAAATATTAGGTTGGGTGGGAGGGGTTAGCGGGAATACTAGTAATTTTGGTTACTGTAGGTACTCATGAAAAAAATAGAAGGTACCAATATTCAGAAATAATCAGGTATTGTGTTTTTCAAATAGAAACTTGTGGCAAAATAGTTAGGACAATGAGTTTAATGGATTCTGAAAACTGTTTTTTATACCACTTTCAATCTTCTTTATCTGTCTGTCTGTCTTATTGCTTTCTTGTCTGTCTGTCTGTCTTTAAATAGTTTAATAGTTGAATAAGAACCAGAGCATCGGTTATCAACTCCGAAACCTTAAAGTTGTCGAGATCACTAAGCTATCAGATATCGATTGCCTGTAAGATATAAATATACTTGCAGTATATATTGATGCTGTGTTTTAATTTAGAGCAGCCACGTGCCAGAACTGGCTTATCAGACTAGTGTTTATTAACGCAGATATTTCACAATTTTAGTCTTGGATTAACTGCATGTTGATTCATAATTAATGCTGGGTGTGTTTACATTCTAGATTGAGAAATAGATATTGCCTTACTTTAGATATGAATAACGGAAACATTAAAGGAAACTATCAAAATTGGTACCATTCGATTATAAATTAGAATTGGTACTTAAATTAAAAACTATTTTAGGGTATTTATAGAGGAAATATTTCGTCTACGTCAATATTATGAATTAGAAATACGCGAAAACAAATATTATGAATTAGAAATATGAGAAAATGTTACTAAATTGCACAAGATTTCAAGGTTTGGGAAATTTTAGGTTATACACTAATCTTGTAGGCTATGTATTTGTTCACATACCTACAATACGAATTTGGAAACTGTTATAAAACTAAAGAATGCATATTTCAATGGCCCCTACGTACATACGGACATGTCAAAAATGACATCTCTTTTAAATTAAATTATTGACTTTAGATTTTTCAATACACGTGCGGTTTTAGTCCGCTCGAGTCCGACTAAAACCGCACGAAAAAAAAAAGATGCGCAATGGATTTTAAAAAAAAAGATTCCGTTTTGACATATGCGTACGCAGGTAAGGACCGTCAATGTTTTATAATTATCTTACCTCATGCCATCAAAACCATCGTCTGAACCGTTGATAGTGAGTACAGGCGCTCTCGCGTAGGCTTTGGCGACTCGTCGGTTTCTTTCGAAGACTATCACCTTCGCCCAGATCTCATCGTCGATCTGTGTCCATTTGTCCAACACTTCCTGTATGTGTTCCTGTTGACAAAAAAAATACAGAATTAATCTAAGTAAGACAGTACCTACCAAGAATGTGTTTTCAGCAGACGTTTATTATGGCCTGTTTTTTTTAAGTAGGTATTAATGATGATAGGGGGGAATAGGGGGCGCTTAAATTGGATCACTCATGTAATTTTATAGAGTGGTCCAAATTAAGGATCGGTCTTATATTGGCTACTTTCCTCTGTACCACGGCTTATAAATCCTTATAAAGAACTTATAAACCCCTAGAATAGACTAATTAACATTTTTATGATCAGTTTGCATTAATTATATTTTTTATTTATCACAATATTGTTTAGCTAACAATAAAATATAGGTTAAAAAAATATGTCTATAAATGAACTACCTACAATCTATAATCGCCAAGATAACTTAGCTGGAGATACTAAATTTAATTCATAACTAAATGTAACATATTTTTTTTATTCATGATAGGCTTACGTTTGACCTCAATCCCACCTGATGGTAAGTGACGATGTGGTCTACGATAAATCACGCTTGCGTAGAAGGAACCTCACTCGTGACTTGAAAACTCCCAGGTTATAGCTTTCCGGAAACACATACTCAGGCAAGGAATTCCATTCCTTAGCTGTACGCACGATGTAAGTTTTAATTTCCACAACCTTCAATTATAATATACCACAAGTGAATATGGTTTCATTACAATGATTTTACAAACAGTGTCATTATTATTACACACTTAAGTCAACAGTTTCATTAAAACATTTGGCAAAAGCGTTTTCATACAGTATTCTTTCAAAACATGGCTGTTTAGGAATGACCTTGCCTATGTTACTTTTGTAAGTTGTTATTACTGAAGTTTAGATATTAATCCTAATGTTGCAACGTTGTCGCAACTAGATGACATCGGCGCCCGCGCAACAGTTCCGCTCTACTAACTGACTCGGTTTTCCTTCCAGTGTGGTTTACATGTGTTCGTATAAGGTAACTGGGGTCTTGTGCTATTATAAGTGACTTATTTTCATTAAAGTCACTTTTAGGTCCATGAATAACATGTTTTAATACTAAAAATACTTTTAGGTTCTCAAGTGCTATGTGTATTACAAGCATATTACCAGTTATAAAATATTAAAGCAAAAAAGTACAACCAATAAATATCATTAATGACGGATGTGTGTAAATATTTGTAATTATATGCCCCGTAAAAAACGAACACAAAAGCACCGGTGACGCAATAAATTAATCAATTATATTTAACTATGTAATGATTTATTGTAAAGTTGACGTATCATTGAAAGTGTTGAAACAAGGAAATAACAACAACAGTTAAGTAAAATATCTCCTAAAAATTGTTATTAATTTTCTACTTTGCGTCTAGTTAGATTTAGGTTCATATTTGTGTGAAATTTTTTAACATTTCACAAATAACATGTTATTGGACAACAATGGTTTGCGTAAAAGCAGCTGTCTTTACTTATATCAAACAAATAGCATATGACTTATAAACTTTGTAATTATTCTAATAGAAGATTTTTACATTTTTTAGGAAATAATATGCTGCTATTGTATAAAACCAATTAGCTGTTAAGTAAAATGTGGGAATGAAGGCACTTTATTCTCAAGTTGCGTTACATAAATAAATGCATGCGGTAGTATAGTTGCTTCAAAACAACCAAATGTAATGGAGGTAGGACACGAGACGGTATCTCCCGTCCCAAATAAGCTGTCCGACTGGGGAAGTTCCTCCGCCCTACAGAAGACCGCGGCCATAACAACCATCGTGTTGTGTTCCCGGTGGTAAGTAGGGTAGCCGGAGCTTACTGTACCCCACCTTCCCCCATCCCTTCCTAGCCTCCCCACTCTTTCCTACCCTCGCCCTTTCCCTTCAGGGCCGGCAGCGCGTGGGTCACGCCCTTGGTGTTGCACACCTCCATAGGCCAAGGTGACCGCTTCCCATGGCGGGCCGTGTGCTTGTCTGCCACCTACGTGGTATAAAAATAACAACCGAAGAGCTCAGCAAGCACTACTAATTTAGTATATTTTTTTATGATACAATTAATAAGCAATCAAAATTCAATTTATGGGCGCACTGTTATTTACGAAAGTAGACTCATTAAGTACTACAGAGGTACACTTTGAAGATTCTGTATTTTTTTCTTTTACTTTTGTACTCTGTGAGAACTATAATGTATAACGCGTTAATTCCCGTTAACATTTTAGTATATCATGAAACACGAAAGTTTAAAAGTTAACATCTATTATAGTATTGAAACATAAAATATCACTTATTTTAGGAGCCAATAAGACTTGTTACAAGTTTATTTATTTATCCCTTATACATTTATTTTCTCAAATATTGTTCTGACTGTTTTTTCTGTGTCTATGACATGAAATCAATTTAATTTCTAATTTGATCACTTTATATACAATATAGTGGATATCCAGAGAACTTCCCATGTAAGTGTCAGAATTTAAGCACACAAAGAGGTCGAAGCACAATTTGTTATCGCAATGAAAGCGTTGCAGCAAATGCAACATGCAATATTTTTTACATTCATACTATATTACACAATCATTATTCAAAGCTATTCAGAATCATAAACATGAGCATGGTGTTCTCATTAGAGCAAATGGACCTAATTATACTTGAACATCTTTATTCTTAACAGAAACGACGTAACGACTTATTCATTGCACTAAATCAAATCGCAACTTTTCTCTTCATTACTGTATCTTTTCATCTAATCAAAATCAATCACTGGACAATATCGATGGCAAACTTCATCATAAATACCTTAAGAATGTGTAGCACAATATGTAGAAGTCACACCGTCATCTTTCTCATAATCTAGCCTCATATTGTCGAATCCAGTTTGTTATTTGCACTGAATAGCGTTCGTTAGTGTAGTTTTGTATTTATTCGCGATTGGACAGTCAGTCATGCTTAATCATTCGTCAGAATTATTGCAACTAAAGATAGCATATTCTTGTAGGCTAAGGCTTTTGAGATTTTTTAAAGGTTTATAGGTGCCAAGACGTGGGTTACTTGAAATATAAAGGAAAGTGAAAGATTGAAGGCGGTAGGTACGTTGAAATAAAATTGCAATAATAATGATGACAATCTTTGGTCAGAATTTGTTTTGCTTATGTATTTTATTACGTGTATTTGTCACACACATTCGAAGGAACATAAGAAGCAATATGCTGATACAATTTAAAAAAATTCAAACACTTATTTGACGAACATTAGATTCAGCAAATAAGACTTCAAATGTAGAAAATATACCGAAAAAGGTCAAAATCTAAATATTATCTAACAATAAAAATTGAAAATAAATAAAAAGTTAGCATCCTTCTATATTACACCAGACTTATGTGAGGAGAAGTGATTTTTGCTATGAACGATATTTGTCTGTATTTCTTGTACACTGTGATATAATAATATCTATCTCACATTACCTACGTGGTTTCTGGGTAATGGTAATTTAAAACCTTCCGTTTTCGCCTCAATTCATATCAGATAAATTAAGACTCTGTTTATTCACCACCTGATTTAACATTTTATAATAGCGCCTTAGGTGCGAACCGGTGTCGGCAATGCAAGGTTGGCCACACCTCGATCACCTCAAGCTATTTTATTTATGAACAGTGAACTACATTAGCAACACTTGCATCGTTTATTTTGTCTGTTTAGAAATTTCAACTATTTGATGAATTATAATGAGTATTTCTTAACAATTATAAGAATTTGAAGATAAATACTTTTATCTTTTAAAGTTTCTTGTTGATAAGCTTCATTTTATAGCTCATGTTTTATTACCTTAATTACCATTACCTATATAAATATTTTAGTTTAACAAGCTATAGGTATATTTTGTACAAATTTAGCTAATTTTATGTTTCAACCTTTCATAATTCTGTGTACAATTTTTTTCGAAACAATTCTTATTTTATCTATTTTAAGTTCAGAACCAAAAAAAAACATGAAAAAGTCATAAGTGTAATGGGGCTTCCTCTGTTTTGGATGTTTCACGACTTCTTAAAAAAATCAATACAAAATAAATACAACTACTTTTACAAGAAAGATCCATCGCCACAATCTAATTATGAATTCCAAAGACTACCATTATTTCATTATACTACCTTGAACAAAAGGTTGCATATAAACCACTTAAGAAGGCGTTCTGTGACGTAACTAACGTGACTTAAACACGTGGTATAATTGGTTTTGTTCAATTAGTACAAAAAACTTAATGATTTTTGAATCCAAGGCTTGCACTTGGGTCCAAACATTTCACGGCTGCCCCAAATCAAAACCCAGTAAGCGCTTTTTAACAAATTTTACAGGAGAGCGCAAAAACATTAAACGAGCCAGCATTAAAAACATATTAGTGTTAAAGTAAAAAATTGATATTTTATTGGATAGAGTACTAACCACTACTTACATAATGAGTAAAATATTACATTTATAACGTATAAAGCAAGTTTTATACCTACCCCTTACTAATTTTGAAAATGGACAATCTCAATTTTAGTTCTTTCCTTGACCATTTCAAAACTTAGTAAAAGCACACTTGCTGTGTTTTGAAATGGGAATTTGAACATAGCGTCAATTATTTTGGTCAATCTAATGTCTGTATTTGTCGTTTGAAAGTTTGAAATATGAAAAAAAAAGGATTTCAGAAAATATGTCGCTTACTGGGTTTTGATTTGGGGCAGCCGTGCAAATTGGTATACTTCTTCAAAGCGACTTCCGTCTAACCGAACCCGGCGAAAAAGCTTGCAGCAGTGCGAGTTTTTGCATTTCCCATTTCACTCTTGATTAGTCGTGATGCGTATTGACTGTGGAATGGAAAACGCAAAAACTCGCACTAGGCACCTTAGAACGTCAATCAGCTGGTGAATCGCTTGCAAGGGAGCTTGGTTTCGGCTGTCAAGATCTTTGTGAGGTTATTATTTGTTATTAATTTCCGTTATCTACAGAAAATGAATAATCTATATTTAGGTATATTAGCTAAGTGTGTATACTTGTAAGTGTAGTTACCAAAAGCGTTTCATATCTATCACCTTTTGTGATAGATAAATAAATTATTAAACGAGTATTAATTGTTTCATAATTATATATCGGTAATTCCTTTACCTACTAAGCTCTGTACTCTTATATAATTAGTTTTTTGAACATCAGATCAGCAAAATGCATGTTTATTCATGAAAAGAGAGTTATTATGCAATTTTGTGCATATATACGATGTCATAGATAACAAATGTGATTATCTGTTACATAATAGGTATGATGATATTACATTGCGAGATCGTATACTGATATAATACGATTATACGTTGAGTAAATAATCAATCTATTGAAACTATCATAAAATTGTAAAGTAGATGTGTCTGTACATTGGAGATATTTAAAAATTACTAAGATAGTAAAAAAATACTAAAATATTTAGGTTATGTTATTGTAAGATTCTGAATACAATTTTTTTTGGAATTCTTGCCTGTTTGTCTGTTTGTGCGCGATTGATGCAAAAACTACTGAACGGATTTCGATGCGTTTTTTTGTTTGAAAAGTCTTGGTCAGACTTAAAATCTTACGCATATTTAATCATAATGTGAGATGTAATAAAAAAACGGGATAAGCGATGTCCGCGCAGGTGAAGCCGCTGGTATAGGCTAGTTAATTAATAAATTCGTTATTTACTAACTAAGCTAATAAAGTGGAATATTTCGCACATTGACAAAATTACCATTTGGCTGTTTTTTTTGTTTCAAATGAATATTCATTGCTTACACGATCCATCGGTGTCGGTATTAGTGCCTGACACCGATATATGGTGTGAATGGTGGAGTAGTTAAGAAAAATGTTTTTTTCTTTCGTTGCATTTTATAATGTTGATCTGTAGATCGTAGCATGAGATATTTATATCAAGAAATAGGTAACAAACAAATCGATTTTAGTCATTTGGTCATAATTATCAAAGTGTGGCGATGTCAAAAATGAGAGTTATGTGTTGAAACTAAGTATTTATATGTAGGTATGTATGAATGTATATTTTTTCCTATATTCTCTCGTAACTACTAAAATGTCCAGCCAATTTGTACGAGTGGAGTGTTGTGGATAGGTAGGTATCAAGTGAGCCGTATGCTTATTTGCTACATTAAAATTGTACAAAAATCTGATTAGGCGGAATACTAAAATGAAATCCAACGTTTCATGTTTCAACCAATAAAGAGGCCGGAGATTACCTGGCATGTGTTACTTTTTTCCTCAAAATTGTAGTACGTTGACCTCTAAATGTTTTTTTTTCTCGCCAGGACACTTTCAGTGGTAATAAATTCAAGGCACCGAGATTAAGAGCTGTATTTATTTTTAATTAGATTACACTTTTTAACCGGCCTAAAAAGGGTTATTTTATATTACAGTGAAGGTGTATTTACAACAAATAAACTTAAAAGGTTTTTCAAATGTTATAGTTTTATCATTTTATTCTTATTTGAAATCTATGACGTAAAACCACCGATTACCTTAGTAACACTCGCTGCGATTTTTACATCCTACCAACTCGTAACCAAAAGTAAACGTTTGAAAACTACTCCAAAAAGTTAAGACAAATAAAACGTATAACCAAAAAAATATCTGCTACGATTTCTTGTCAAGATGAAAAAAAAACGTTTAAAAAAAGATTAGTCGATGCCCTACATGTTTTAAATTCGGCAAAGGTTAGATCATCCGCAAAATTGGAAATGACAACCTGCTGGGAATGCTGATATTAATGTTGAGATACCAAAAAAGTAAAGTGAGTTTAAAATTAGAATGCGAAAATGATAAAAATAAAATGCATTTTAAAAGTATAGTATATAACTACCTATTCAAAGTTTGGTTTGAAAAGGAATTTTCGAATAGTGAAGTTACAATGAGTTACAATATTGAATCGAACCTTTCTATAATCATGTTCCTACGCATGGACCTAGGAATAACTATAGACGGAGCCACGGGAACAAAAAAGTGACGCTGCATAGTCAGCCAACTTTCGTATACGTATACAGTCGCCACGCACACTCTCACATCATAGTCAGCCACTTCGCGGCAAACGTCGGCCGAATCGGTCGATCTGTCAGTTTAGGCGGGAAGAAAAAAAAATCAAATACAACATGTCTTGTGCAGTGAAATGGTGTAAAAACCGTAGTGACAGGAAGAAAATAAATCCAGGGATCACATTTCACAGGTTAATCAATATTTCAATCACTTAATGTTTATCTAATAATTATACATAAATGTTCATTCAATATTTCAAAACAAAATTCAATTGTTCGGTACAAAACCAGTGATCCCAACATAAAAGTGTGCAAATTTCCCCATATTTTGGGGAAATCTGTAAATTGTGTGACTTTATGATGAAATAGCATAAACTATTTATTAGTAGTCATAACCGTAGTGATTTAACTTCTTTTTTATAAATACATGGGATTAGGAATCGCAAAAATACAAATTGTAACTAATATGAATTTTGAAACTTTTTTTGTTAATTAGGTACCTAGTTTAATCGTGTGAATATTCCCCACGGTTACCATCCATGTAAGTTTTTTTTTATATAGGTATAATGAAAAAAATAATGTAAAAAATAACTAAAATATTATTTTCATTAATTTATGATAAAATAATATTTTTAATAATAATGCCTGAATCACCTTTAATGATTGTTCATTTATATATTTTAAAATTTACCAAATAATTCTCCCTATTCCTCAACTAAAATTATAAAAAATGGGGAAATTTAGGTAAAACCTCGCATCCCTACAATTTACTCACACAATGATTGATGCCCGCCATTTTTTGACACAGACTAGTTACTCTAGGCACTCCGTCCATACTTTTCCTAAGTCTATGTTCCTACGTTAGTGGCTCTATGCTAGATAGCACCTCTTAGATAAAAAAAAATATAAATTTTAAAATTGGAATGAGTTTGTGCATCGCAAAATTTTTCATTTTTTAAAGAATTACAGCATAGACAATTATAGTTAACCTAAATTGTAATGTGCTGTATTTTTTTTTGCTTTTTTAAATATATGGTGCTATAGTTATATGCTACTATACTATTTTGTGTGTAAGTATTCATATAGATATAGATACTAATCTATATAGATCAATCCGAAATAAAAGCTATAATCATAATTATAAACGTGTGATTACATTAAACTAATTATCGATACTTTTATCACGATTCATTGAGCAACATTATAGCGCATAACTGTAATACTAAGTTGCATCAACAGTGTTCGTCGAGCCTTATACGGCCACGAATGCACTTGCGTTATCAACGACATGTGAAGGCCATCACTACATTGATAGTGAAACAGCTCAAATTTTGCTTCTAAGTATATCAAAAGCTATTGAATGTAACTTACTTTTTAGTGTACCTACCTACACATGGGGTGACGGTGACGGTAGAGCAATCGACTGCTACGTCAGAAGTCCCATATTCGATTCCCGCTTAGTGTAAACATTTGCATGTTTGCATATACCTTCGTAATTAGTGTGGGCTTATATTGGGTTGAAGATGCGCCTCCAGAAGCGCGTCATCAATCAGCATATCACCGACTTGCAGGTAAAGTTGGTTTGGGTCCCAAAGACCGTGTTGGGACCCTTTTGGGACCCACATAAATCCCCCATACTAGATCTATAGGTACACGCCATCAGCTTAATTAACCATTTGTTTACGAACAATTTTTTTTGTCTATTATTTTGTAGCTGACCTACAAAGTGTGGTCAAAGAAAAAGAACAACAAATAATGAAACAATCTACTATCAACATTCATATCATATCTAAAATACATTCCGCATTTTAAAATATTTTAAAACTACATTCAAATGTAGACCTAAGTGGCTTAACAATTCAGTTCAAATTAATATGGGTTGTAAATTAATTTAAATACAAAAGTAACAGTTCCATGGCCTTGCAGGGTCAAATTTTCTGCATTCTTGGATAGATTGGTCATAATGACAACCACACTGCCATTATATAGATTTACTAAACCAAATTAATCGATTACATTGACAGTAATCAAAATAAATTGATTAAATTGTTTGGATTATGTACTCTCAATATAATCAGACAATAATCAGAATAATTGATTATTTCATTTTGATCACCATTTTTTAATTTTATTTTTTTCAATTATTTCTTTTTGTCAATAATAATTGCTATAATTTAAAAATAAATAGGTACATAAATGAAATTAATTATGATAATGAAATCTAAAATGACATTATAAACTAACCCCTTGTACTTTTTCACGCAAAAACGGTTGAATGGATCTAGATAAGATTGGGCATAGAGATAGATACTCTGGAATCTACTTTTATCCCAAGAACGTGGATGGGCCCACGGGCAACAGCTTGTTGTAAAATACAAATCACAGGTGTCTCAAGTCTTTTAAATTGATTATCTCGTACTGGATTGGATGCGGGTGTAAAATATGCATCTGGATAAGTAACACGTATATATTTTTTGGTATAACTGGTATAACTCTCGGACTGAATACGAAATAACCCCGAAGCTAAATTACATTTTCCAAATTGACATTTATTAAATTAGGCATATTATATCTGCACATTTTTATTGATTTATTGGTTAAAATTATTTACGTAATATATTATTGTGTTGTTAATATATTGAGTTTTAATTTATTAACTTTTATTGTGTGAAAAAATGAACACATAATTTTGTTTCATTAATCTTTTCATCCAAGTGGTTCAATCCCGGTTTTTTATACCACTTAGGTGGTAGACAAGCACACGGCCTGCGGTCACCGTGTGCAACGCTAATATTAATAACCGGTTACATTCAAAACTACCTACTACCTATGGGAGTACGGTAAAAAAAGACCCTTAGGACCCCGAGTCCACTCCACTACTCCTTCCACAATTTGGTTTGTTTTGGCTTGTCTGTCGTCTGACTCCTACCAACTCCGAAAGTAAAGCGTGCGCCAGAGTCTCGTCCTTCAATCAGAGCTACTTATGTACCTACTGGCTCGCAGATGCTGTTGGCTTGGGCCCCGAATATCTTAGTGGAGCCCTATACACACGTTTTAAGTCATTAATAATGAGAATAATCGTGCGTGACTCCGGCATAAAGTTCTTTTGTGTGAAAATCCAAGTTGTTATTTTTTATATGCGTACATTTGGGAGAACCATTAATATATTTAGGGAGTGGTTGGTCGGTACGTTAATATAACTCTTTTGAAGCTAAATGGCCTTCGGTCTGGTTTTATCTTTTTCTTTTTGGGTTTCAAGCAGGATTTCTTTATAAATGCATTTATATGCTTACGAGGTTTATTTTTAGTGATTTTAGGCATTGCGTTCTAAATTTAACGCCAGTTTGATTTTGAATGTGATGGTTTTGAGTTTACATTAGGAATATATTTTTACTTATGCCTGTATGTGATTGAAAAGGTAGGCTGAGGTCCATTAATAGGGGTGAGGCTATTATCGTTTTGTGACAATAACGAAGAAAATAACATTTACTCATTAACGATAAGCCATATTTCACTAGTGAAAATATTACGATCAAGTTCAAATAAATTCAGATCAACTTCATATCAGTTTTTTTTTCAGTGATGAAATCCGACCCAAAATAAATTATTCAATAGTATCAATTATTTCCTATTATAACCTAAAAATGAAACATAATAAATAGAATGTCATACATTTAATTGATCCAACCTGATTTAATCAACACTACCTGTTACGTGGAAGCAGCCTTGGTCATCTCTTGATGACCTTTGAGGGAATGCAGTGAGGCAGTGAATGGTTCCATAAAGCTTTATACGTAAACGATAGCTTTATACTTTGTTGTTCGGCTCAGCGTGTAGGCAGATCATTCGCTTAGTATCACTTTGTTTGGTGTTAACTCCATTTAATGTTAATAATTTATTATGTAATGTCTTTGTTCGATTTAAGAGATTGAATATGGCATTTAGAATAAAGAATTTCGTTACCATTTTAACTATGACTGCTGTTATTTGGGTGTGGATAGAAGTTGCGCCAGTGAAGTGTCTTCGAGGCCCTCCTCATTAAGATCCTTGGAGTTCAAGCCAACCTCACATACAAGCCAGTACACCTATGTTAGCCAACGAGGCTCTAGCGCTAACTTTTCTTTCAGATGGCAGTCACTCCGGCAAAAACCAAGACAAACCAATTCAATATAAAAAGTGTTACAGCAGATCTAGGGTTCCGAAGTGTTAGTTAGCGATGCATCATGATCTTCTACCGTTTCTATTAATTTAGTTTACCTTGACTTTTACGGTAAAGACTGCCGTCTGACTTCCTTACCTTGAGAGGAAAGCTTGCGCTAGAGCTTCGTCCATCAACCAGGAGGTTTACCAGTCTCTTCTACTCCTCTTTGCCATTTGGAACATTTGATTTTATTCATGCAATACATATGCGGTGCATAGCTACATCTCTCTCTCTGAGTTGAATTGCCGCATTTGTTTTGCTATTAAGAACATGGTCACAAGATCCGAATATTGTCTCTGATTTTTGTGATAAATATTGCAATCTTGCATGGATATAAGATTAGATACAAACACGTATAATCTTATTCTAATCTGGTTATAATTTAATAGACCATACGCAGACCGATTTAATGGCAAGTTCTGACCTCTAACGGAGTCGAGTCACGATTTGGCAAATGCAATGAACAGTTTGATTGAGTCTTTATTTCATTGAAAGTGAATGTGGTGCGAGTTTCAGTTATGATCGGAGTTTATTACCGTTTGGTATTGAGTAAGTTTGTGTAAGATATAGAGCTTATCAGTCACGCTTTTCCAATATATTTCGTATTAATAGCTTTCGTGTATTAACATTTGTCAATCCTACTAATTATACTTAAACGCGAAAGTTTGTAAGAATGTATGGATGCATGTTTGTTACTCTGTCACGCAAAAATGGCTGAATAGATCTGGCTGAACTTGGTACAGAGATAGATTATAGTTCGGAATAACATATAGGCTACTTTTTATCCCGGGAACAGGTTCCCGTGGATTGTGGCAGCGGGAAAAGAACTAAGTATACGCGAGCGGAGGTACTATGTCTAGCTGTATGTTTGTTCCTCTTTTACGCAAAAACGGCTGAATGAATCTATCTGAAATTTGGTACAGAGATAGTTCATTGGCTGAAATAACATATAGGCTAATTTTTATCACGAGAACAGGTTCCCGTGGGTCGCGGTAGTGGGAAAAGAACTATACGCGAACTGAGCCGCGGGTAACAGCTAGTGTTGTATGTGTGTGGTATTTGTTATTTTGGTAGTTCTTGCTCAAGAATGTGACGAATGTGGACGAAAATTCAGTTATCCAGTCATATCTTATGCCTTTTACCTGTATTCCCGAAGAAGGTCACAATCCATTCCTACATACCTAATAACTACCCTGCATGAGCATACATGAAGTTAAGAGCACGATATGCTTTTAAAACTACTAAACTACTAGCCTTTTCCCCAAGACTTTACCTTCAGCTTACCATCAGGTGAGGTGAAGACAAATTAACGTGTCCTATATATAAAAAAAACACCAATAATCACCATGGATCTCAATTTATGGTCTGCAGTTGTTGACTTATGAACGCTAGCAATACAGGATAGGAGACGAAAAAGCTTAGCCATAACCTTTATTAGGTTAAGATAATCTGGTTAGTGAAGCTGGCTTTCATAAAGTCAAATAACTGAGTTACCCCGTTTTCCTCAATTAAATTTACTGTCTAAAATCGATCCGTTTAATTCGCCTCAATTAGGCATAGTTCCTATCATTTGCGTCGGATACAAACATTGCCCCCAATGACAGCATCACAGCGTTTATAAAACGCTCTGGTCAGTCACTTATCTGAATCTTTTTTATTAGTTCACGGCTATTTATAAGAAGATAATAAGACGTAAAATGTGTCGAATGGATAAAAGTGTTAAATTAACTTAAATCAAAATCTTAAAAAAACTTCGTTCAATGGCCGCGCAGGCTACTTATGCAATGTTTTTTTTATATAGGACACCTCAAAATGACTTCACCTCGCCTGATGGTAAACTAAAGGTAAAGTCTCAGGACTGGGGTCACCACTACATACACCGGTAGTGCAACAGTGGCGGCCCTCAGCTTGACGCACGCCCCGCTTAAAGACCTATAGGTATTATTATGATATATGATATTGATTATTATATGATTGCTATACATTAGGTACACCCTCTGAACCTTTTTTCAACTAATTTGGGTTCGGCATTCAGTCTTTCTATGAAATTACTGAACAGACGGCAGAAAACTTCGGCTGTAAACGAGGACAACGCTAAGATGATAATGATGATTCATTCAATTGTTTGAAACTAAATTGCTATACACATTGGCTAATAACAAATGGTACAATTTTATACTTATGTAAGCAATTGGACGTGAGATGAGCAGTCATTGCCGTTGAGTAAGATGAATTCACGAGAACAAATGTTTGTAATGCTATTAAGTAGATTCTTTGACTGATAAAATGAACACTGAAACTTTTCAATAGGTAGGTATTACCAGTTCAGTGCAATCCACAATCTAAACTATTATTTCTACACTCTAAATTTATTCGCCGGTATCAACAACGCCCTTATTCGTATTAAAAATCCGGAAAGCAGGGTCTAAATATGACACAGGATATTTCCAAGTGCCACTGTGTTAAAGACAGTCTTAGCATTTTCACTTACCGCACCACCAAGGTGGTACAAAAATATAATAATAATTATTGAACTACTTGTATTTTCATTCAGTCTTTAACCAAGTTGATCACCTTGACATCGGCAGCTAATTATGTCGACTTCCGCCAATGACCTTGAGTACTACGTTCACTATCATTATTTGAATTAGTTGTGAAAGATATGAGGCGAATTTCTTCTATCATTTTTTACAGTTAGATTAATTTTTCGAGTCTAGGTGTTTCCATACCCCTTCTCCCCCCCTTCCTATTCTCCTCACCCCTTCCTAGCCCTCCCCCCTTCCCTTCAGGGTAGGCAGCGCGTGTGTATCATCCTTAGTGTTGCACACGTCGATGGGCCACGGTGACCGCTTCCCATTAGGTAGGCTGTGTGCTTGTCTGCCACCTACGTAGTATAAAAAACACTCAGCTTTAAAGTTTTCAGTGACAATGAGTGGTTTGCGCGTCTACTGGTGGGTACCATTGACCTTGCGTTTCTAATAGATTACCGATCCAAGGACGGCCTGTAGAAAAGTTCTATGATCTGATTGTTCGCGTGATCGTAACTACTTACGAAGTCAATGATTAATAAAACTATATAGGTATATTCTATATGGGTCCTATGTCGCCAACTACTGACCAAACAAACGACATATATAAAGAAGTTATATCGTATGAATTCATAGGCTTCGGCGAATGATAGTGTAGGTACCTATTTCGTTATGGCACGTGCAAAAGTCGCTGTATTTCAATTCTCGAAGTACGTAGGCTCACTATTCAATTTGTACATTTAATGTACACATAAATAACATCCGATATTATTATGTACGGCGAGCTTAACTCCATCGGATTTCCAACAAAATTTTCGGGACATTAACTTTTTTATAGACATTAAACATACTCGTACTTAATTATATTTAACATTTTTCCAATATACAAATAAAGATTTATACCAATAAAAACAAGAAAAACGATAAATCCTGTTGCAGATGTAAATTGTGCTAATAAACTTATACTTTGAATTGGTTTTGTGGGGTAATCAGAATACAAAGTATGCCAGCGCTAGATGCGTAGCTACGTAATGCCAATAACATCTTTAATTTATGGTAGGTATGAACATAACAAAGTAAGTATTTACTTTTTCATGTTTAAAATTTAAATAAAAATATTTAAAGCTACATACTGGTAACCTTTAACGTATGTCGACTGTTGAAAAGCAAAAAGTTGCTAGTGATATCGATTTTACAAACAAAAATCATCCAAACAACATCACAAACTCTTCACAACAAAGTAATTTTCGTGTCACCTGTTGTTACCGTTTACACCCTTTTGATTTTCAACCATCGATTACCTTATCGAATAGTAATCCGGCAGTACAATAGATATAATCCAGGAAGTTGTGGTGCGTTTATAATAAATGGACGCAAGCACCTACGTAGTTGGGTATGAAGTGCCCCATCAAAACTTTTGAGGGCAGGGCAAGTCAATGTCCTCTTTTCTTCCCCCATACTTCCCTTACCGGGTTGGGGTCGAGCAGGTGTATCAACTTACTGGCGAGCTCTCAAACAGACCTTAATCGCTAGTATTCATACTTTGAAGTACCTCTGGAGTTTCAAGAAAAGTGTATCGAACAAATTGAACAATGATCATTCACTAAAGAATCAGGATTTTTCCTTGAAGCGTCCGGAAGACATATTAGTATTTAATGTTTGCGATGAATCTCAAGTTATTCAATAAGATATTTCACATAGGGATATCTTCACCACCTTAATTCTAGGATATTTTTTTCACACAAGACTTAACTAATACTTAGCTCATAATTAAATATCGTCGTAACCGTAAATTAATAATTCACGTTACATCAACAAGGCCATATCATGCAGAGACTAAACAGATTATTATGAAGTAAAGAGAAGGATGGTCAAGTGATGTCTACATATGTCTGACACGGCAGGTGAAGGGTTACTACAAATGGGTCCAAACTGACATGAGATCGTGATTGATGGTGTTGTGATATTTTATTAGCAAGGGTTAAAGTTTCGTGTTGACGGGAAATGTTTGTATTGGTTACAAGTGAGTCCAAGTCTTTTCTTAAAAATTATTTCTTAATCGGACTTTAGGGTAAGGAGAATACCTGGTCCTAGGTTTAAGTTAACATGAAGATTATCTATTTCGATTTAAAGGACTCAACCGGGGTAGTTACGTAGATAATTATCTTTCTGCTAATGAGTGGGGTCACCAGGAACCATTCCACTATGGAAAAGGCTCGAAAAATGATGATTCTCTCCTCTCTGCAGGTGCCACTGCACCAGTGACATTTTCAGTATTGCAAAAGTAAGCGCTTAATATGAAATATGCTATTTTTTTATCTTCGTGGAAGTATCCACTTTTTGTTTCTCTGACGGCTTAATTGCCCTTTGGCATAATTATTTGTGTGTGGTCCAAGAACTGTTTTACAAAATTCAACAGACTTATTAACAAGTGTTTCTGTCAAGTGAATAACAATAACTGATTAATTGTTTAACATACTTGGTCTAACTTGACAAATGTGTGACAGATGATAATGACAGACGCGTGTTTAGAAGTGAATGGAATGTACGCAAAGGCCATACAAAACTTTACGAATACGAAAGACTAAGTATTAATGACGTTAGAGCGTGTATGTATGATTCCATTAAAGTCAGCGATAAATCGAACTTCTTATGGAACCATCAATAGCTGAATAGCTGAAGAATTATGACTGGCAACTAAGAACTAGAAAACCTTCTGTAGAACGAGTCCCCGTAAGATGAACCGAAGACCTGGTTAAGTGGTAAAGAACATTTAAATTAAGGTTACGTGATTAGGTGTGAAAGTATAGATAAATTACTGAACGTCTTTAATAACCCAATTTAACAGTTCAACAGCTGAAGAATCACGGACAATTGCTACTCTAACTACAATAATATTATCTAAAATGTTTGCCGACATAACAGTCTCGTGTGAAAATCTCTGTACACATTACAGGCACGCATAGTCGTGAGCGAAAGCCACTGGATGAGACTTACGTAAATTTTTAGGTGTTGTTTAAACATATTTTAGATTATCAATAAAATATTAAAGACATAACTAAGTACACATTTACGTTTGCTTGCTAAAGCTATGTAAAACAATGTAAAATAAGTGTCATTTGAATAATTTGTGAACGCTCTTAGGTTTATATAGCTATGAGTCATTTTAGTAAAGAACAAGTTAATAATGTCCTACCCATTAAAACTCATAAAACTATGGTAAAAACAGATATGGAAAAAATAAACATTGTTCGAGATCATTGGCCTAAAAGCAACTTTATCTTATTAAGACAGAGTTGATTATGGTTTGAAATGAGAACTGCTTATAAAAGCAGCAGGACAAGACAGGTGCGTGAAAACGAAAGTTGTTCTCTTCCTGCTCACCCGTTTACCTCGAACGAAGCCAGGTACGACTATTTAGTTTTTGATATGCAAGAACGATACAAAAACAGCATTAAAGATGAATGGTATATTACTTCATTGCTAATTATTGTCAATAACGATTTTGATACTAAAATAAACTTTGTATAAAATTGTTAACACTGTATTATAAAGTAGTAAAGTAATATCTACGGTAGATCAAGATTCCACGAGAGTTTATAGAAAATAACAAGTCAATTGAGTGAAACTAATCTTGAACAAACAGTCATTCAATATCAATAAACCTAAACAATAAATGGCATATTAATTTTATGATTTTATTATACGGCACGAGCCATACGAAAGGAAGAGTTGGGAGCTTAAATCAACTGCACTTTCACTGCGCAGACGCTAAAAAGTGAAACTGGAATCGACGTAGGCAACGGAATGCCGGCTAACCGTGATAATGATGACGTAAAGATTTATAAAGAATAGCTAATATGTGTGATGGAAAGTTTTGTAGGAACTGAGTGTGTATAGTAGAAATGAGCGTAAATGATGTGATTCCATATTAAGACAATAGCAGAACCGAGAAAAATCATTATTCTCCATAGAAGTGTAAATTATGAGTCTATTGCCACCTGTTAATGAAAAAAACTTATTAATTGGCATAAATAACGGCTTGGTTAGATGTTTATCGTCGTGTATTATCTATGATACGTATTATATTTATAGCATTTCAATTCAATATATTTTACGGTAAAAATGTTAAAAGGTTCGATGAAGTTACAAAATTCCCTAAATATAACAGCTGTTGACGATAAGTTTGAAGGTCATCCAGTTACCGTAATGAGAGAAAGGGAAGGACGTAAGGATATAATTGTAGACCATAGAGGTACATACAATTGGTGAACGCGAGCCTATCCACTATAAAAATTTGAAAATCAACAATCCCCTAAACTGTTCGTAAGTGCCATAATACGATTTAGGTTGAAGAAATCAAATCGATAACGAGTAATTCCACGAATTCGATATTGAAATGAACATTATTGCTGATATTTCGATACGAAAATGACTTTGAACACTGAACTTTACAGAGAGGGTGAACTTAACGAAATGTCGATTCGTTGCAATATGAGTTGTTTGCACTAGTTATGCAAGTTTTTCGTGAGGTTGATGTTTATCAAATAGTACTTAATTATGTTGAATATCCCTAACATCATAATTTGTCAATTGTACGACAGAACAGAAAACCGAGTCACGATTGTTGACAAATGAAAGTAGGTGTGGTTGTAGGGCAAATATTTTAACTGTGACACGGTTTTAAATCTCAATAATTCTTCAATTTACAACATTTTATATTACTTCAGCTACAAATACAGTTACGGTGCTTTTTAAAGAAAAGCCTTCTCAGGTACTTCATCTGACCATGTGGCATTACGCAGCTTATTTGTTACAATGCATTTTGGAATTAATCTTTACTTTATTGCAAACAAGCGAACAGTCCAAAGAATAAAAGGATATTGACGAGTAAGGGATTTGATCGTAAAAGTGCACATCATTCGAGGTCAACGATTTCATTTCAAATTGATTCAAAATCAAGTTTCAGAACCTTCTGATAATAAGCATACAAATAACTTTTAAAATTATTCTCAACATGAAGCTGATTTTATATGGGCAGGTTAAATGTGTACTTACCTACCTACACAAAACTAGCATCATAAAAACTTTACTATTGCATTACCTTAGTTTCGATAGCATATAATATACAAAATTCAACAATACTATCGGTTCACCGGATGTGGGGTGCGTTCAAGTACTCGACGTCTTTATTTTCAAGGGCAATTCGAATACCAACTGTTCCCACGTTTTTAGGTCATCAGAGTCCCCAGTATTTTAATTATGTTTTATATTTAGGATGTGAGATGTGTTTGTTCTAGTAGATTGGTGTGTTATCTCAAGTATTTTAAAAGTGCAAGAATTTAGCAAAAGTATTATTATGGTTCTAATTATCAGCAATGCTATAAATCAAAGATAACTCATCGAGTTTATCAAATTTCGTATAGAAAAATGCAATATATATATATATATAACACTGTGTTATAAATTTTTCTCATAACTTTTTAAGTTAGAAAATATTCACCACTTCTATCAATATTCTATCGCGATTTATTTGATGTTATTTATTATTTACATTGATCTAGACGTGTCTGTTGCTTTTTATCAGCCATGGCTACAAGAAAACTGAAGATGGTAGCAGCTGTTAGCTCATTCACCAGTCTCAAAGCAATATTTAAGAATATACAGACTATCTAGTATAGGTATTCTTAATTGCTATCAAGTTTTAAGCAATTGTATCGTAGTGGATTGATTACTTAAGTCAATTCAACAGTAATAAGGTACCTTATGTTAAAATCCAGGTAATCTTACTGATAATCTACCTAATCTCCCATCACTACAAATGACCTTCAATACAGCAAACAACCTTTACTATTGCCGTTATATCACATGCGTCTAAACATCTACTGCGCACGAGTGACAACTGTAAACTTTCGTAAGACGTTGCAGGCCATTACATCATTATGGCCCGTCTTCTTTAAATGCCAAATATTGACCCATGACATGATCACCGCTACTTGTATAATTCGATAAATTTCCGGAGGTGTCGTTTGATCATCTCCGTTAAGATAGTCGAATGTTTTAGAAATGAATACTGAATGCCGGAAATAATTTTATTTATTGTGTTTCGTATATGAATGTGATTAAGTAGCGATGGATGTTGTTTGGAGTTGACGACCTAGATTGATGAGGAAGTTATATACACATGTCTTTTTATATGCAAAATTGACTTCATGTTTGTTTACATAACATTCCAAGTCCTGGTCATTAATAGTACTTGTCGTACACACTAGAATACCAAGAGTTAAGAAGTTTGTTGGTTTGTTTCAACGTGTAAATCTTTGTAACTATCTGCGCGATTTTTGCATTGCATAGCCCAGTTCTAAAGGAGGTTTTAAGTTATTTAAGGCCACGCTACGACCCTAAGGCATGCAGAAAGAGTTACGAGTAGAAACTAACTAATGGGGCACATCTAATAAATTAATAAAATAAGAGAGGTCAAGTTTAATCTAATATAATAATATCTTCTAGTTATGTTTATTTCTCACGTATAGGTATATCTTACATTGCCAATGATGGTATATCATAAACCGTCAGCCCGTTATGACTGAATACCATTATTACCTACATGTCAAAACATCTCTGCTTTTAATTACTTAGACATAATGTCAGGTTTTCACTTTCAACATATACGTCATGTTCCACGGGGTCGGCGTAACATTACACGAACCGACAATCTCAGTACAATTAAAGTGTCTAAACTAATAACTATTTAGATTAAAACGACGGTTATGTTAGGCAAGATATGAATAAAGAGACATTGTACAAAAGTAGTAAGATATAGGCACTAATAAATTAATTTATACAAGATGAATATCTGTTTGAAGTGAAAACAAAAAATAACATCGATAAAAAAGGACAATGGCATGACACAGTGAATTTGTAATATGAGCCGACGAACTTTAAACTAATGTCGAAGACCCATCAGATACGCTAAGAATAAAACTGAATGTTAAAACATCCATCTCAAATGTTACAACTTCATTGCAAATCGTATATATCGTTATCGTCTTGTATATGATTGTGTAAATTTTTATACCAACAGTGCAAGGTAAGTAAACACATGACCAGTTAATGTTGGAAACATCCGTCCACAAATTGCCAAAATATAGTAACCAATTTGTTGAAGTTAATAATATTATTGGCCTTTTCGTCTGTACAAATAATATTATTAACTTTAGATAACACTAACCGGTAGAATTAAAAACTATGATGAGAATTTATTACTCGAACAAAAAATTATTAATAATAATATGCTTAAGGCGAAAACATATTTTGTTTCAGAATTGCCGGACAGACAGGTGACTGTTGACCAATAACTGGTGTCAGGTACATACGCTTGCGACACTGACACGACCGCTGCAACCCGCAAAAAGTATATAGTTGTATAATTTTACGCACAATCGGTAACATATTAAGCAGTTTATTCTTTGCAATGACAAAATATTTTAAGTTTGGCAGGTATCTAAAATGTACAAAATTGAATACTCTTTGAAAAGTCAAGAAAAATAAGAAAACTAATATCGATAACATAAATTAATGTTATTCTGTACTACACTACTAAAGCAGTACTACTATGCTAGAGATGTCAATTACGCGGTACAATCTGCAGAGATGTAGGGACAGTATAAAGGAGAACTGGAAAAAGAATGGAAGGAAGTGTTTTGTACTCTCGTAAGCCAACAATATAATATTTCTACTTAAAAGACGTAGTCTATCCGTAGTATCTAAAACCGATGGAGATTTGAACTTTAAGCAACGTCATTAAGCGTGTCATGGAAAGATTATACCATAATGTGTTTGCAACATGAATGAAACGCCTTCCACCAGGCATATACAAATTATAAAGACTATTTTAAATATCTGTGAAAGAAACGCTCAAAACAGAATAACAATGACCTTGGTCTACTTTGGATTGCATTCATTTCTTAATTTCGGTACGAATTTTGGAAGCCTTGATATTAAAAACGAAGTTGCGAGTCTGCGGAATTCGTGATTTTAATGTAATGCCCTCTCAAATGTTAGAATAATGCAAGTCATACGTCACAGTGGCCAGAGATGCCTGAAATATAACTGAACTTGGTAACTGTATCACACATAAATGGACCAAACATAACTTAATGATGACATTGTAATATTTTAAACAGTTATTTTAAAAGTTAAAAAAGCAAATTCAAAACTGCACTGGAAATTATTATCAGAGATGTTTGACATTGTGCACCATCATGACGACTTTAAAATTTCAAAAATGTTACCTACTACAAAAATAAACTGTACATTTTCAATCAAAGTAATTTGCCGAAATGAACCTCTTAAGGTCAAGCCCTCCAACTGTCATGTCAATACCCTCAGAAATTTAATCCCATTATACTGAAATTCATACAATTATAGTACAGTTTAATATAAGTGTTAAAAAGGTGCTTTTATAAAGGAAATGAAAAAATAAATGTATGTTAAAGGAACTCGTTGCTAGTATTTTATATCATCTATTTTAAAACTTTATCGGATGAGTCCAGGGGAGACCGAATCATTATGAGTAAAAATATCAGTGTAATTTAATATAATTTTTGTTGAAATTCTGCCTGCGCCATTGTTGACATTGATAAATCTCTATCAATTTGACATTGTGGAATTATAAGGTCAAAAATGTTAGGAACCAGATGTTTTCCAGACAATTTGCGATGCCGTATCACACTTATTCACAGTCATTGGTCACGATCTCGTCTACGGGGTAGAGTTGACCCATACTTCAATTGCAAGTAAACATTACGAAAGGATACTACATGGAAAATAATATACTCGTAAAACAGTAAATTTGTTATAATACCAGTTGTTATGCAATTTGGCCAGAATTCGTAAATTGTGTGAACTTTATTTTTGCTATTACCTACGGTGAATGTTTAATATGAATACTTCGTTTATATTATACAGAACCTTTAAGGTACAGAATGTAGTTGAATCAACCAATTACCAGTAGGAATAAACCTCTCAAATGTAAGCTGTCTGCGGTTCGTTTTAATTAAAGATTTCTTAATTAGTTTTCCGTGTAGTTACACAAGAAGCGACGGAACAGTGTTGTGTCAATGTCTGTAGTTGCCATCTCAGTATTAAAACTACAGATTGAAACAGCTGTAGATTTGCTCTAGTTATTCTATATACAAACAGTAGTATGTGGTCAGAAATTAGCAAAATAACACGCATTAAAAAAACATGGCAATAGTTTTCTAACCACAACCACAAGTATCAATGAAAAAGTTAACCAATAAATATTTTTATATGATGTGGCATTTCTATTGTATGCTTTCACTGACCACCGCAGATATTATATTAGTGAAAGCATTTTGTAAAAACGTTAAACGGAGTCGTCAACTCGTCTAGTAAATGCTGAATGAGAGAGTCAATCGACACACTATGTGATTGTTACATAAAAATATATTTCAATACAATGCTACTTTGCTAGTACATCTGTGAAGTGTGATACACTTGGAGTTGTGAATGTAAATCAAAATCGCGATGCCATCGATAGTACTGTTAAAGCTAAATGAAACATAGTAAGCGCTAGTCTAGCTGTACTGTGCGGTGTATTCTCACGTCCTTAATAACTGTAAGCAGTCGGAAACGGTTACAAAAACGTAACCAAAGACAAAGGAAAGGAAAACGTAATATGCACTCGGAACAACTATGGGAGACAGTAGTGTTTAGATTGCAAATTAGCTTAATTAAATTCAATTTGTACTGGTTGTGTAAGACTAAGTTATCTTACTGCTATAAACAAATTAAAAACAAACAGATACCATAATGATACATGAGATTACAACAACAAACTAACTAAATAGACTTATATCACTAACAGAATTTTTGATAGCATTGAAATTTTCCCTTCGCAGGTTTTGATTTTGTTTACATTTTTGTTTGTAATAGAATACTTCTAGGATATTATTAAGAAAGTAAATTGGATTATTGATCAGAAAACGAACTATGTACGTAGTCTCAATATGTAGAAAGCTATGGATTTCACGTGGAAAATTTGTCATAACAGTTTCTATTACAGTCTGTCATTTACTTCTGATATTATAGCAGTGACTGCGTGAACTGAGCCGTGAACATTACTTACATCGGCTCGACGACCTCGTGATTGATGTATAGAAAGTTTAAATACCAATTTGAGTATCGCTTACCATTATGATGTGATTGCCCACTCATTAGTCTTAGATGCAATGGCAGATACTGATTCAGTTATCAAAATATATAGAACAGGTTAAATATTGTGAATATAAACAATATTAATAACAAAAATATTAAGCTTAATTAATTCAAATGGAAGTTTAACAACCTAATTATAATAACTTAATCTTTGAGAGTTATGTAAAATATATGCAATATTTAAAAATGGTGTTTATCTTGCCCTACGTTAGTTATAATTAAACTTAATTCGATCTGTGATGGTCTATAGGTTGTCGTAATAACTTTATCTATTTAGCATCAAAATTTCACACCGCAATTGTGTAGAAATGGGCAATATGTTTCAACAGTATATAAAGTTACGATGAAATCGACTTAGTCTGGCTGAATTAAAAATGTATGAATTTATAAATCGACACAATTAAAACTTTTTACATAAGAATATATTATTGCCATGCCTTAATAATAAACCAAAGAACTAAAAAATAATACTGCTTTAAATTTTTACAAACGATATTTTTCCTAGAATAAATTCTAAATTTAAATTTTAAGAAGAAAATTTTAAACGGAAATGTTGTACGCAAACCTAAATTAGTTCTTTGGTTACGTCACTATTATAGAATCGCTGAAAGAATGCGTTCCTGACAGGTTGTGAGCGAAAGGGCGATGTAACTTTGAACTGGTGTATAATTTACGGCAAAATTTTAAATATCGTTTATTGACCTTATTAACGAGTGATAACATTAAAAATTTAATTACTGTGCCAATTTACATCACACAGATTAATTTTGGGCTAAAATGATTAACAATTAATTAATTAAAAATATAAAATCAATAGTTTTTGAAAGTCATACCACGTCCAACCACGTCAAACTGCGCTGTTTCAAGGTTATGTCAAATGTTCGCTTTCATAGTGATGAGACAAAATAACAAGGCAATTGTAACCGCATATTTTAGTAATCTTAATAAAAATAATCTGTTGGTTGAAAAATATTAAATAGAATGTTATAATTTTATAATAATGTAACTTTGTAATAAGCCCCTACACAAGCTAATAGAAAGAATGAATCATATTTTTATAATGAATGAAATGAATATGATTTTTTTTTTATTTCAGGTAATAACCCATCATTACAAATAATAATCACATAAAATTAAATAAGACTGAAACAAAATTAAAAATTAAAAATTGGAAAAACAAATAGGGCAGATAGATAGCCAAATTAGAATAAAATTAAAATTAAAATGAAATCACGTTGTCACAATTGCTGACTGTGATTATTATTATGTTATTGTAAGTCGGGAACAGGTTTAGAGAACGGTTCTAGGTACAAGTTATTTATTGTACATAACTAGTCATGAAGAATTGACATGTGTCAGGAACGCATAGTCTCAGCGGCCAAACTGTAGTTTTCTTACAATAGTTATTAGGCTTTAAGTCATTAAGTAATCAACTACAAAGCTTACCTTGTAAAGTTTATCTTTTTGGTACCATACATCTTCTTCTTCCTCTACGGAAGCTGCAAACGCCTGTGTCAGATCATCGCGAGACCGCGAGAGTATTCGACGTCGTGACACCATTTCACTGCCCGCTGCCGCCTCGAACGGGCCTAGGCTGTAACAATGAAAAAATACTTCATTAGATTCATTTCAAACATAGAAACAGATAGAAGTACAGAACAGATGAATGAAGAAAAAAATTACGATGAATTTTATAATAACAGACTTGAATTTAAAAAAAAGGTTTACATATCGATATCAAATGTTAGATCTATAATGAATCAACGAGCATAAAACCTACAAAATACATTGTAATCATATTTGATTCTTGCAGCAATTGGATTATCTTTTCATTTTTGTTCGCAAATAGGCCAAACTGAGTAAAGAATGGTTGTTAGTGTTCTTAAATTTGTATTAATAAATTATTATGCAAAATTCAAAATTACGAACAAAAATATGGAATATAATCGATACAGTACTCATTTTTGCTTGACATTATATTATTATTAATTCTCTGCAAGATACAAAGTACCTCACTTTGTACTTTGGAATTTGTGACGCATTAATTATCTATTTCCAACGCATTCATTAATAGTAAGGTAATTATTAACAAGTTTTTAATTTGATGATCTGTTAAATGGCTGCTAAATAAACCTTGTTTGCAAGTTTCTATTCATTTCATCAATACATTATATAAAACTCAAAGTCCTGACTGACTGATTGACCTAGAGACAACGCACAGCCTAAACCGCTGGTCGTAGAGACTTGAAATTTGATAGGTGTGTTCGTTTTGATGCGTAGAGGTGTACTAAGAAAGGATTTTTAAAAATTCAAATCCTAAAGCCCTTAAAAGGGTCCAAAAAGGTACTTTTGTTAGAACTCAAGAACGGCTGAACGGATTTTCATGATCTATGATTTGTTAGATTTGTCTTCGCTGCGAATAGCATATAAGGAAATTAAAAAGATGTGATTAATTCATGAAATAAACAAATAATAAGAAAATTAGATGTTCGCAGACGTTTTTATCGCCATCTATAATTGTTGTCATGGCAACAGGAACTAAAAGTGACTCAGTCTAAATTTTAATCCTTTGTTTCTTTTTGCTCAAAGGCAAAGAGGATATATTTATTTTTAGGGTTCTGTGCCTCAATAGGAAAACACGAAACCCTTATACTTAGGATCTCTTCGTTATCCGTCTGTCTTTCTGTCAAGACCTCTTTCTTAGGAACACGTAGAGGCATCTATTGAATTAGATCAAAGGAATGTTGCGGATAGGCATTATACAAAGCGTAATATCCAAATTGTGGTCTCACTATCGAGTCACTTACCAACCCCAGGCCTGCGCTCATGGAGGACGGAGGTCGTTGAGTGGCCTTTCGCCACGTGAGTGAGTCACCTGCACCGCAACCGGAGATTTTCGTGCGGAAAGCCCCACGGATCTCTCCCCTCCGTAGTAGGGACATGATATCGGACTTGACTGACCAAAATCGCATTCCGTCTTGGGTCTAAAGGGTAGGTGGCCCATGACCCTGAGCTATCCAAGACTCACTGATGGGCATGGCTGTTTTGGTGAGTTCCTCCATTGTGTAGGCCGGGCGCTGACGCCCAAATGCCACCGTTGCCGGGGCTACTCCGTGGACACTTCGCCGCTTCACACATTGGCAGTGTCCAGAGTGAATAGAGTGGCGTCATATCGTTGAAGCAGACGTCGGTGTAGGGAACCTCATGCTCTGGCTCTGGTGCCGACCATGGTCACCATAGAGTGTATGTGGAACGTGACCGCTTTTTTTGCGAGGCGGTAATGAGCGCAGAAACAGCAGCAGAAAAGCTACTGGAGATATCTAGCACTGCCGGCCCTTGCCGTTGAAGGTGCACCGGGCGGCGTAGTTCGTAGAACTATTTCCGTTCTCCATGATTGCGGGTCTAGGGTGACAGTCGGGGCTAACCGTCACCCTAGCAGAAGCAGGCCCAGGGTGCCAGGACGTTATGTTTCCACGCGTGCTTTTTTATAGATAAGGTCGAGGTTTCTGGGATATGCATTCTAGGACACACCGGATCCCGGGTCACATAGGCCGATATGACGAAAGACCGTGCGATTTTAGTCAGTAGGAGTCCGACATACTAACCTCTCCGTTGTCGCGATAGCTCCGTTGAGGTGAAGCCCGACGGGGTTTTCGCACGGAGAAAAAGAAAGGGTACTTCCTTTTGGGCTAGAATCCAGATATTTTGCAGAAAGTAAAATCTTATGGCAAAGGTAAAGGTAGAAGTTTGAGAAAGCGTAAATATTACCCACATCACCAAAAAAAATCTGTGGGTACCTATGTCTGTCAGTCAAGACAAGAAGCACTGCAGCAAAGCTAAGTTCGTCCCTCAACCCAGTGTTGTACGGAACCGGGACGGTTTTTATTATTATACACACGGGTTATTATACCTACTCTTTCTTTAGTTTCAACTTTTTGAATGTCAAATCAGGTTGTCAGAATGTCAATGTCTGCATAGCAAGATTTTAATAATAAAAACCGATAAAACCAGATTTTCGGAAATAAATAATGTTTAACTAATTTGAAATAGTGCATCGAATGTGAAAGTGCAATGCAAATATGGTAAAAGGGTTTATCAAAGGGCCTCTTCCAAGTCAAACGGGATACATACGCGGGATCAACAGTTCATAAGATCAACAATCAATATTTCAACGCTTGGCCAGAGCAGCTATCTAATCCCCATAAAATCTCCATAAAAGGACAATGATGGTAGACAGGCTGGTTTTGGCCGCGATGCACGGGACTTTACCTTGAAGGATTTGATAGGACTCGAGCTGAAATAAATAAGTTTAGCTGCAACCACTGTTTGCCAAGGAATAGACACATTGAAAGTTAGTACGGGTAGTCCCTTTTTTTTTTTTTTTTTTTTTTCCGTGCGGAAATCCTCATGGATACCCACCCCGCGGCCAGCGGGGCAGGTTATGTCGGACTCTTACCGACTAAAACCGCACGCCGTCTAGGGTCTTCTGACGCCAGGGTGTAAGGTGGCCCAAAGAGCATTTCCCTCGCACCCCGGCTTGACCCGGGCCATCTCCGGATTCGAGATGGCCCCCTCGGGTTTGGGAACCGCGTGGTTCCCGTCATGCCCCCGGAATAGGGGGAGCGCTTACGCGCGCCGCCGCCTCGGCCTGCTTCTGCTAGGGTGACAGGCGGCTCCACCCGTCACCCCCAGGCCAGCGCTCATGGAGGACGGAGGTCGTTAGACCTCCGACGCCTTAGGCGTCCGCGCCCGCCGCCGTTCGGGAGAGCTCTGTGCAGCCTCTCCCGAACCCTTTCCGCCGCCTCCTTCTCGAGCATGACTTGCTCGCAGAAGGAGGCGGCGGCCGACCACGCGTCCGCACTCTGCACCATCGCTGCGATCAGCACCGGCAGTGTGAGGACTCCCACTCCGAGGGCTGCCAGGAGGGCCTGTCGCGGCACCTCCCACGCCGGACACTCAGCCAGCGTATGCAGCCCTGAGTCCTCGTCCGCATCGCAGTGATGGCACTCGGGCGTTGGCTCCTTCCGAATCAGACACAAGTGATCCCCGAAGCACCCCTTACCAGAGATCACCTGCGTCAGCCGGTACGAGAGGCCCCCGTGAGGCCTCTCCAGCCAGTCCTCCATGACGGGTCTTACCGCCGCTACAACGGCGTGCCCCGCGCTTGGTTGCCCAAGTCGGTCCTTCCACTCCACCACGGTATCCCGGCGGAGCTGGGCGTGGACGGCCTCGATTACTCGAGGCTCCGGGTCCAGTCCCCGCTCCTGCGCCTCCTTTCGCCACCAATATAGGCGCGAAAGGGCTCTCGCCTCCAGGTCCCACGGTGGAGTCCCGGCAAGGAGACTCGCCGCATCGAAGGAGATCGTGCGGTACCCCCTGATGACCCTGATAGCCATAACGCGCTGTGGCGCTCGCAGCGTGCGCCAGTTACGGCTATTCAGGGCCTCCGCCCAGATCGGGCACAGTACGGGTAGTCCCTCAGTTTAAAAAAGACTTGGCGACGATAGTCAACATTCACGCGGGCGGAACCGCGCGCGGGTAAGCTAGTTTGATATATTTGTATCTCCGAAACAGATTGTGTGATATAACAACGAGCAATTTATTACATTGGAACTTAATTTACGATCATATCAATAACTAATGATACAATTGTCAAACTTTCAACCGTGGATTAACGTTCTACCTAACAGTGTTATGAAACAATAGATGTGGCAAATGGTACAGCTGTTACTGCTTTTGTATCGTTCTCGTTTATATGTGTTTTGATCTTCGTAGGTTTGTATTCATCGTTGATGACGTCCTATTAATGGATTGATGTATATTTTAATGTCTGCTTAAAGACATACGGATGTGTTCAGATTGGTGCTTATGTAACTGAGTGTATTGTTGACGTTGCGATGAAATGGAACGCGTTGTCCTATTCTTTGCATGTTTGAAATAATTGGACCTTTTATATTAGTTTTTATAACTAGAGTACACTTCTTGCGAAGAATTGGAGTCCAACTAAGATTCTTCGGTTTTGTAAAGCTTTGTCTATATCGCACAGCAAATGCCTAAATATTAATTTCTTCAGGGTAGTTAACACGATAGCTATAGTTTGAATATTTGTTAACACAAATGGTTTTGACTATTCTATAAAAGTATTAAACTGATGCATGTTGGTTCATTATGCGATTAAGAGTGATCAACAAGTCAGACTCGCACTTTTCTTTTCGACGGTGCGCGGTGTACCAAAACAAAATTTTGTTATGTTGTAGTTGTAACTTCAACTGTGGCATGATTTTAAAGTTCTTCTTTGTTTCTACTTCCTGAGTATACAAATTTTCTTAAAACGTATGTAAATAAGCCTCATTTCTCCACTCCTACACCATGTATACTTGTAGCAGCACCAACAAAGTACGGTTCGTTTCGCTTCCTTCCGACATCTAACAATGTGTGGCATTGGATTCGACATTGGGGCTCGCGTTGCGTGTCTAACGATCGCCTCCGTCTGTTCCTCCCATTCATTTGATACCCACCACTGTTTACTTTGCGTTTTTAATTTTGGAACGTCTTTAAGTATTTTAAAGCAACCTAAAAGATGCACTAGAGATCTTTGAAAACAGTTACGCCTAACAGTCAATTGTTTATCAACTCGTAAATTTTTCATTGTCTTGAGATGTTTTTTTTTGCTAGACCACGTTTTTTCGGAAGAGAGAAAGTATTGTGTACGTTCTATGATGTGTGTGCAAAAAATAGCATTCTATTTACGGTTCAAAGCATAAACCGCACATGCCTCAGCGTATCTAAAGCTCATTAAAATCAAGTGCTGGAAAGTTATAAGTAATTTTCCTCGTGCAATTTTCTCGAAAGCAAATTTATCGCGCCGTTTTCTTGGTTAGAGAACGATTATCTTTTCATATTCATTATATCTTATGCTTTTTTATGTTTTAATATGATAGATGTAATTGTAGATTATAGCTTATTGTTTATTGATGATGATTTAAATTGAAGATTAGTACCTATCTACTTCTAGGCTAATTTCAGTTACGTATTCATCGTATTATTAGTTGCTCGTTCTTTAATAGGATTTATTTATCAATGGACCAAATTTTACACATTTTTTATATTTTGCGCTTTTAAATGTTTTATTTTTTATTTTATTTTTACAAATTTCATTGTTTTAATTTTGGTAGAAAATGTAACTCAACGTTCTTTACTGTTTTTTTTTTTTCATATCAACTTTGAAAATGCCGTGAGGCGAAACAGGTCAGATTTAATGTAAAATGTGGAAAGTACAGGTGTACTCGTTCAATATATCTAGGTGTCAATGATTTACAGCTAAATAATGATACCCTTTTAGATGTTAGCAAAGGTACAAAGCACCGCGGCACATTAAAAGCAAAATGTAAGTTCGTGCTCAGTAGGTCAGTACTTTCACAGCTGATTTACTTTGCTCTAAATACTGCCTGTTACGGCATGAGATCGAGATAGTTCTGTTTTATGCGTCGATGTATACATAGTAAGTACGTTGGTTAATAATAATCACTAGTAGTAGATTTTTATCTGTAAATAGGTGCTTAGGTAATAAATAGAAAAATAAATAGCGTGATACAAAAAAAAACTTGCTCCAATGGATATTGTGGTTGAGATTCATAATAGGCAGTAGTTCATTCGTATGAATGAATGTAGGTATTACCAAATTACAGTTATAAAATTTCGTATTGATATACAATAATTAACAGTGCCAGTAATGAACATATTATTATTATACCTTGAAGTAGCACCTAAAAAATCTTAATTTTTGGTTTTTTTTATCACTAAAAAAGATATATTTAAGTCCAACACAAACAGAACGTTTGCAAACATAATTCTAAATATCCCAAATATTACTACCGAAAGTAGATGCGTAATATTTACATTCACACAGAATTTACAACAAGATGCCCACATGACGTAAGAAAAGTATGAACCTGTAAAGGACGATCATAAAACCCAGTTACGATCGACGTCACAGGACCCGTTTAAACATGTTCACCCATATAGTGAGGTGAACGATTCAAAGACAATGAGTGCTAGAGGATGACCAATCGGAAGTCGATATTTGAAAAAAAACATTTTTAACAAAAAATTGTTTCTGACTTTTGACGATAAATGTTAAATTTGAAAAATATTTTTTTTAATAAATGAAATATTATTAACTTTTTGTTTTTATGTTTCTCAGTGAAATTCTATATATCTAAAAACGTTAATAACAGTCACTGTTTGTGTAGATCCAATTAATATGGCGGTATTTAGTTAGTGTCCATAGTTTTTTTACGCTCTAATATTTTTTTTTTCTTTTATAATTAACGACGGTCATTAGTCTCCACTTCACAAATAATTTGAATCACCATTATTTCAACATACGATCATAGGTATAAAAGTTGTTTTCGGAAAGGTTATTGTACCCTTTTTTACCCTCTTGGGCTGACAGTGAGGTGGGTAATATGTTTAAATCGGACTTGAACGGACTAAACAGCACGTGTCTCTTACGTCGGATACGTGGTATTGCGAGTCTGGTATACCTTAGATGGAAATTTTCAGGGACTCCGATCAGCCCTGGTTGCCAGCGTTACCGATTCTGTCGTGTTGTTGGGTACTGACCCCTCCTCTGAAGAGGACGCATGAGTTTCATTCTTTTTAAACAATCTAATAAGATAAAGTTTGCTATCGACCATCGATACAGTCATACACTTCCTCTAGTGCTAGTCATTACGGGAGTCTTAGCGGAACAGGTTTACACTTTTATTTTCTTTTTACATACGTGAAGGCATCCCCGAGCGGCGCAATTACTACGGTACTTATAGGGCTGTGCTTTGCCTGGATGTGCCAGAAGCTAATTTTTTTATAACAGTTTATGTACCTATGTGATAAGTAGGTACCTACATAATATTTTTGTGTAAGCAGGTACAATCAGCAACAGGAGTTGCTGATACTAAATTAACATTGTGTAATCATCAGAGGATAAAATTGTTATATTCCATGGCTTTTCAACTAGATCGGAATGTGTTAAGCTACTTTAAAAGTCCGCTGTTGCTGACTATACTCGTACGTGATATTTTGAATCGTCCTTATCAGCACCAGGAAAATTGTTAACAGACTATTTATACTGTTGAGTGATGCCACTAGGTTGTCAACAAATTAAGTTTTTGTCTTGTGGTTACTTATCTGATGACTTCAACTTTGCATTCTTTAGCAGTTTCGTATGATGTGGTCAAATATAGTTGTAAGATAGACGAATCTACCTAATGTTGAGTCATATACATATTCAGTTTTTTTTTTATCTGCTATAATTTATAATACCTAGGATGTTGTTTTACGCATTCCATGAATTCATAAATCTGAATTTAAGTCTTTCCAATAATTTAATTTTTGATATTGGTTGTTTAAACGAATGTAGTCGGCCAAGTTCTATAAATTGGTTGGCAATTTCGTTATTCAATCGACTTTATCAAAATGTGTTTCAAACTGCATTAGTCATTAACCTGAATAATTAGAGCAATGACCAAATAAATTAAATCCCGCATTGTTTGTGGTAGATATAGTTTATGTTTTATGTTATTTTTGAATTTCTTTAGGCAGAAAAATCCTAATTTTTTATTTAAATCTGAGGCCCGTATTATAGAACGATACTAAATCTCGGATTGAAACTAGTTTTAATCGTGGATTTGTCTGGCATAAAAAGTTTAATGACAGTAGAGGAAGCTAGAGAAGTAGGTATGTAAGGACAGAAGCAAATGGCGGAGTGTTGTCTCTTCCTTCCTCGGAAAAAAAAAGTGTCAGTATATATAGTCATGTATGATTTGCCTGGATATCAAGGCTGAAAGACAAGTCATTCTTTTAGCACTGTTTTGCCTTACGACATTTCTTGCGTCATCGATAGCAATGCCGTCCTAATCTGAAGTCCGATTCAATACTAGATAACATGAATAAACCTTGCACAATTCACCCTTTATAAGTGCATGTAAACTGCCAACCCTGGCAACATGCACCTGGAGAGCACGCGCCGTGATGTAATAGGCTGATAGTTTGTTGACTCGCAACTGTTCAGTAATTGTTGTTTATGAGACAAATGCCTCAGGATTCTATGTATTGGTATGTATCGTAAGAGAGATACATGCGCATGATTTGAAGTTTGATGACATGAAAGTTGAATACTTAACAAGTATTTTATCTATGAATCAATTTTGTCAAATATAATCAGTATTTTCCTACAAGGAGTTTTAATGAATGATTTTACAGAAATTTCATAAGTGTGATATATAATTATGATGAAATTCTATGTTATTTTGTTGGTCGCAAAAACTGTCAAATACGCAGGCGGCAACACGAGCAGGCTATAGCTCGTAAGTATAAAATCTAGTAAATACGTAACTAGTTTAAAAGCCTAAAATGAGGGCAATTTAATTCAAATTGTATGTGTTTGTGTGTTATATCTATGCTTGTGTTAGTGTATATAATATTAACACATTTATTACAGTTACTAAGAAGCCATTACGAAATAAACTGTTAAAAATTCAGTTGAAATTGTATGTGAGCATTCTTCTAGCCTGCTTTCCAAGTCAAATGACAACGTGGTTGCGATTCTAATTGCATGTGACTATTATACATTCGTGTCGAGACAAAAACGAACATCTCGGTGAGAAAAAATATTTTTCTAAATTACATCTTATTTTTGAAGCACTTGAGTCGAATATTACTTGATTTTTGTACTTGGTGCTTTCGTCACCGTAGGTTCTAAAGGCTCCTATTGACGATTGGATGCGTTCCATTTTTAAAAATACGTTTCTGTTTGACAAAACAATATTTTCGCAATCATAGCTTTAAGAATGTGCTCTTGAAAAGTGTGATGTATGTAACCTAATCTTTTACGGAATACATATTTCACGCAATTTTGACGGTAGTACACAAATATCATCTGACAAACGTGCTTATATTAATTTATGTTCTAGAATCTAGATGGAGACAAAATCCCGGTCAAATAATGCTACGTGCACACTGTTGTTTTTCTCGGAAAATATTGCCTCGAGTATTCTTTTTTCTCATTGGGAATACGGCTTATGGGTATTCCGAATACCCATAAGGGGCTATATCAATCGCTCTGTTAACTTTAGGTAAATAATAGCACTGCAGATCTATGTCTACTAAATGCAACATAAGGCATAAGTTACGGTTATTTCAAATATAAGGTATATTTGATGTAAGTAAGTAAGTTCTTACTAAAATTATGCAAAATTGAGAATCAGATTTTGAGCAACAATTTATCTTCTAAGTATTTCAATAAATTTTCGTAAGTTTTGAAATCACACGTTTTTAAAACGTAATCTTACTGAGTCAGGCCTCTGGTTAGAAATATATATACATGTATATTTACTGTATATGGCGCTACAGGTTGAATTTTAGGAATTATATACAAATTCGGTAACAGAGTCGGGACGGGCCACTGATTATCTAGTATAGAGACTTGTATGATACAGTTGTTGGCATTTTGAATAAGATTTGGTCCAGTTAATATATAATTAGTTGAAATTATTGTCGAGAAAGTCACACAATTTAGAATAACTGTCCATTGCAAGTTTAAAATAATAATATACATAAGAAAGTGCAGTTGATTTCACAAATTACATGTAGAAATGTTATGTGTTTGTAATTGTATGTTATTTGTAAAATCAACAATTTGTAAACTTCGAAGCGGAAGCAGAGTGGTTAGTAGGTAATAGCATATCTTTGTATTATACATCGAGAATACATTACGTATACATGCAAGAGTAATATAAATAAGACATTATAAGAGTATTTATATGTATAAGTTATTGACAACCCTAACACACTTTGGCAATTTCTTAGCGGCAAGAGTTGGAATTCAAAATTTTTTCAAATTTTTAGTTTGTTTTTATTGGTGAATTTGTGGATGATTGACATTTTGTATTTACCTTGACATACTCCTATCTTGACATAATATATTATACAGACATTTAATTTTTAATAATATTATTTAATTTGACTACATTTGTGACATTATTATTTATTATTCTGACTAGAAACAATGTTGACATGCATCTATAGATTCATTTGTTATTTTTACTATTATTATTTGATTATTAATTTTTTATTTTTTATTTTTTTGATTGATATAATGATAATTGTACCTAGTGTGATGTGGTTCATATATGATAATACTATTGTACGTCTTATCAGACATGCTACGGTGATACTTTTATGTAATTGACAACATCTTCTATCTACCTGTGACAAACAATAATTAAATGAATTTGAATTTAATTTGAATTTGAATTCATATTTGGGCAGTATGGTGCACATGGTATTCAGATACTTATTTTAGTTTTCTGTTCGTGATGGACGCAAAATCTGCTGAACGGATTTTGGGTTAGGAAAATCGAAGATATAACGAGAATCGACCTGAGCCGCGGGCATCATCAGTTCGTGAACTATTTAATGAGAATTGTAGGTGCAAAATATCTTCTTAGGTATTCTACCCCTTAGGTAAGCGAGCTATCTATATATGAAACTAGCTGTTGCCCGCGGCTCCGCCCGCGTGGATGTCGAAATCCGTTTCAAAAACTATCCTATCTCTCAAGTTGGATCGAACTGCACATGGTGTGCGAATTTTATTATAATCGGTTAAGTGGTTTAGGAGTCCATTGAGGACAAACATTGTGACACGAGATTTATATATATTAAGATTATCACCTTCTCCAATGCTTCTGACTATCGGTTTCATAGTTAAGAAACAAACGAACCTTCACTTGTTTTCAATGTCACCGTTTATCTATGGAATAGTCCTTTATATCGATGCGTAGGCGCACCTTCCTACCTGTTATAAGCACAATGAATTCTACACCCACAGTATTAGACGGATGGCTATTATTAACATAGTTGATAGTTGCTCACGATAATTCTTGTTCGCAGATATTCTGCTTCTGACTTGACTACTTTCTATAATTCGTCATCAAACTCTAGAAGATGAGAAGTATCACAAACGCCCTATTCGGTAACGCCACGTTTTCAAAACGTATGATTTCAATTCGAGAAAAACGTAAAAATACTTTGGTAAGCAGTATGATCTGACAAAACAAAACCTTGTTTTCGTGAGGTTATTAAACCTTTAGAATAATTCCGAGTTTGTTTACTATTCAATTAGATTTAGAAATCTTCGTAAATCACGCAATTTAAAAAATAACTTTACTGAATTTGGCCTCAGAATAGAAATATTTAATTGCTTGGGTACTAACTGTATATTGGTATTTGTATTTTCGGGACAATAAGTTACATTATAAAACTTTAAAATAAAGTTGGATATATTAAACGCCCAAAATACTTGTAGCTTTTCTATGAGATAATGTAACATAACATAACATAAACTCACGCCTATATCCCCGAAGGGGTAGGCAGAGGTGCTAGCACCCACATTTCGCCAGTTTATGTTTTTAGGTCCCAATGTAATAGTTGGCGAGCCTATTGCCATTAACCGGGCACATATAAACCTGCGAGATAATGTATGGGTATACATTTACAAGTATAGAAGACTGTTTAAGTGAATGTTGAATGAATTGTGAATGTTCGGAATTTATTGATGCAATACTTTCTTGAAAGTTGGGCATAACTTCTTTTCAAGAAAGTATTGAATAAATACTTAAAAAGGAAAGTAGATAAAAGTAAAGGGTTTAATATAAAAAGTAAATTTTAAATGTCAATAATATAATCGTACCATAACTGCAGCAAAGTCTGTAAAACTTTGTTGCAATTGTTTGATTTTGTATTCATTTAGATAACTGTTTTATCGATATATCTCTTGCAATGAAAATGACTCCGCCTCGATTTTTAGGGTCCTAAATCGTCCCTCAGGAGTGTAGGGTCAATTTTCGTAAAAATATAATGTTCAAAATTCAGTCTCAGTATAGTCTCGGTCTCATATCGATCTACCAAGTATCAATAAAATTATTATTTTGGTTACAAGAATACCTGTTTTGACATTTGGGAGATCGACATAAGATCGAGACCAGAATGAGATTGAATTCAGAACAAAGTTTTTTTACGAGAATGGCCCTCTGATTGTATGGACTTCAGCTCATATACACCCAGGGCGAACAGTAATAAATTAAGCAAACAGTTTTTATGCATATAAACCAGTTAATATAAACAGTGCTCTGAAATGATTACGTCTCAAATTATCGAATCACTGACACACGTCTACATCGATCGTAACAGTGAAAAGTTGATAAACAACTTGTTCGAACAAGAGTTAATCCAATTTCACTGCACGGGTGCATTAAGGGCAGATTTCATTAATGAAAGTAATTGCGATCATATCAAACTAAACTGGTTTATCACAACAATCCGTTCACTTAAGAGGAACCATTAGATATTGTAGCAACGGTATCTATAATAGTGATGGTGACCTTCGCTATGGAGATTTATCTTTAGTGTACCATCAGCTGTTGTGACGTCATATTGATGTACCATATGCCTCCTTTTTAGTTAACTTTAATGGACCAGTGCCTTAATAGGTACGCATCACAGAACAAAGAAAAATCCTTAGCACTACGCATGCACACAAAAGAGATTAGGGTGAAAAGGATAAAACTCTACTATTCTGGTGAATCAGTGGTCAGAAAACAGTGGTCTGTACTAATAGATATAAATGTAAAAGTTTATGAGGATGAGTGTATGGATGTATGTTTGTCTCTTTCTTGTAAAATCTGCACAGAGATAGATTCATAGTCTGGAAAAGCAGATAGACTACTTTTTATCCCGGCTATAAGTTACTGTAGGTCGCGAGAACAGGATTAATATTTCACGTGGGCGGAGTAATAAATAAAAACAAATATTTACACAACATACACAATTGTATACAATCAATACAATATATCTGACTTTATAATTGTTGTATAATCTATCTGTATATTAGATAACTGCCTTTACAGGGAGCCCACACCGTTACGTAAGCAAAGGTCATTATACATAAGTACTCCCACACTATAATAGTGAAGTTGGTAATAGGTATAATACCTGTTCATTACTTATTGCATGTTCCTGCGGATAATATAATAACTACTAGTACGGGTATGTGACGGCATCTTTACGCTCTCTATATGTTAAGGTATTTGCGGAACCAGATGCGTTGATTTTGTTTCCACACTATACCGTTGATTGATGTGTATATTATGATAGTTATCAGGCTATTAGTGTACTGAGTAACGTTGAGAACATGTTTGAATTGGTTGAGTTTTCTTTTTTAATAGTTTTTTCATAGTATTTTAATGTTTCTATCGTTTGGAACGTTGGAGATCTAAATTCATATACCTATTATGATACTTGTCACAAAGTTGACTATGAATGATAGGTCATTGCCATTTTATAAGCATATGAATGACGGAAACTCGACACCTACGCCAACACTGATAAGGGAATCTTTTATAAGAACTGTGAAAATCCCAAATATAATCACATTTTTAACGATGTGTCTATAAAAACTAACTTTCGTATATGGGTCATGCCATTTTAAGCTCTGTTGAAGGATGCTAAAACACACAATAGGTTGTAAAAGCAAAGGAGATGTTATCTTTAAAGCGTCGCCGAAATGTAGTCTAGGCAATGTTCTATCTAGATATGTGCAAATTACATAAATTCAAGTATTATTGTCGGTCAGCTGTGAACTTCAATGTTCGTCAAATTCATCTTAACGTTGATCCCAGTTATATCCAAGGCTTTCACTTGTTGTCCACATGTTTTAAGATATGACTAATTTGGCTAACAAAAATTCATTGTGAGAGCGACTGTTGTCTGACCTCCAAACCCCGAAAAGGGGCATCTTTATCAGAGCCTTATCAATCACAGACAGCTGCACCAGCTCGTAGCACGTGAGGATGATTTAGGCCCCAAAAATCTTAATGGAGATCCTTTTGCAATTCAAAGTATTAAAATATTCTTACATTCTTTGTCATATAATAGCCCCATCCACTCGCTAATAAACCATTGGATGCATATTTCAGGTTCCTCATAAAGTCATACTACCACTGATTTACCAGCAAGAGAACAAGTCGTTTCATTGACGACGGTGCATTCGACTGTTACAACAGAGGGTGCGAGTTCGATAATATTTGTATGCATGAATTATGTCTGTTTGCATTGGTCTGGGTGTTTCTATGTATAATATGTATGTATTTACAAAAAAAGTATACAAGTATGTTTATCCGCATTCTAGAACCCATAACACAAGCTAGTTAAACAGTGTTTACTTTGGGTCTAGAGAGCGCTGTGTAGATTGTCGTGGAATATTTATTCATTATTATTGTATATAAAAAATGTGTTCAATGCGGATTTTTAACGCAACATCTCGTAAGTAAACTTACGTATAACAAGTGACAATAATTACAAAACATTTTAATAACATTATCACTGCAATTTTGTCTCTAAATTGTTAAAAGACTGTAATAAAAATATGTCGTTCCTTATCACACACATCGCTTATTAAATTGCAATAACAGAGTCGTAAATAAAGACCGCGGGCACGTCTTATAACGGTAAGTGTAAACCATATCACCTTACGCATGACTAATGCACTTGGTACAGAATGCTAAGAAGACTTTTCTATGGAGGTCACAAACTTTGAACGGTAACGTTTAAAGACATGCTGTTATGTTCTACCTCGGTAGCGCAGTGGTAGTGAGTGTAGCTACAATGTTTAAAATAGCAAATTCGATTTCCAGGTAAATTATATTTGTTAAGTTGAGTAATTCGCCGAGCTTATATTATGCTCGGGTGCTGTGTGTTTAGTAACTAAATTGATATATAAATATAATTACTGCTAAGCATAGACTAGACATAGTCGTCACTATTTCTGTTAGATTTCAAATGAAACAAGGATAACAATCGAAACTACAAAATATTGCAATTTTTTTAAAAATTCGATACAAATATACCCCCCCCCCCTCCCCCCATAGGAGTTGGCAAGCGAAAAAAAATACTTTAAATTGTTGTTGCATTTTGGATAATGGAATTGATTTTCTCATAAAATTTGTCATTTTATTTTCTCTTACATTTTCCTTATCAACTTAAGTCTACCCTCTATAAGGTCTCTAAAATCTACCTTTGCGTAGGCAAAAGCGAGACCATATTTTAAAAATATATGATTTATTTTTTATATTTCATTTTGGGGCCAATTAAGTGTAGGATTCTGTAACTACAATCGTTATAATCAAATGTCAAGGGTGGTTTAGTAATACAGTTATGATTTATGTAATGTGTTATTACATTTGGTATTATTTACCTATCATTATTTATAAGACATAACAAGAGTTATAACTGCTTATATTTGAACTCTTAATGTCTTTTGTGCAATAAATTTGAGAGCCTTGTTAGTGTTTTGATTTCAATATTGTTCAACTAATTATGCGATTTGAAATGTAATGTTAACTAGTGCCTTTGTGTAGCAACAAATAATTACATCTTAATATTTTGGTTCGAAGAAAACGACACATCTAAAGCAAATAGGCGTAAGGCATGATCAAAATGAAACCGCATTCGTATAAAGCGTGAAAAATACAGAAAAGACAAGGCATATAGTTTACCTTACGAGGCATAATCAACGCAAATAAAATTCTGCTCGCGTAAGGCATAATGTGACATACGGGGTAGATTTTACATGACATGTGACGTCATATATTATAACTTATAATCATGATTAGTGCCTGTCCTGTTTGTCTTCGCGTTTGCATATTGCTTGGAATAAGTTGACAGTCAAATTTTCAAACGATTGATACGACTCTGAAACGGTTTACCAACAGTCGATTGGTCCATGAACAGCTGAAATTTTGCATACACGTTCATTGTGAGGACAATGACACATTGCATAAATCCTCGCAGTTTAACTGTAGTTTGTAATTCAAAGGTATTTTCCTACTTTCGCTATAAACACAGTACCTACCAACATAAACTGTGTCAAGTCTATCTAATCTCTACTTAGTTGCTAGACGAGTTGACTAAATAGACTACCGCGATCCACTTAGGCGATAGCCTGGTAACCCAGCACTACAGTTTCTAAACATTAAGATTCAGATTTCTATATAGCGGGTTTATAATAAATGTTCAACTTTCGCGGTATATATAATCTTCTTCTTCTTCAACCTTCAACCTAGCGTTAATCCCAGTCGCATCCAAAGCTTTCATCTCGGAATCTGGGGTCCGCTATACCAGTCTTAACTGCGGATTTGGCTGGACCTCGATATTTTCCGTGAAGCGACTGCCATCTGACCTTTACAACCCAATGGTGACATTAGGCTATACTATATCGAAGCATTGCGTTGCAGCTAAGACCAAATTAACACACACATCATATATATTAGGTATACATATACGAACACATGCGAACCTGTGTTTAAGTTAAATTAGTAATTCTACACTATATCTATTTTTATACTATTCCGTCGGCAATAAGTACACGTCTAGTCTGAGAGCAAGTGGTTACCGATGCCTATAGTCTCATGCTATGCCACATGTCACTCACCTACCGACCCTACCTTTCGCTATCATATTCAGCTTCTCAGTCACTAAATGTCATCAATCTTACTTATTGTTTATTGAGCCACAATCGCGTGCGGCTTAAAACCGAAGTAATGTCGTTTGAAGTGGCCGAGTACCTTTCAAAAGTGTTTGATATCGCCGCACAAGCCGCGACACATTTGTCATAACCATGGCATGTAAAATCAAGTGGTAGTGCCTATACACCTCGTTAATATCGAAACTAGTGTCGTCTAACATAAGCTGTTCATTCAATAATCCCGCTGCAACCCATGGGAATCTATTTCAGTTATAAAAAGTAGCCTATGTGCTATTCGAACTGTGAACCCTTTACCAAATCTCAGCCAGATCCGTTCAGTTGTTTTCTGAGCGTGATTAAGTTCCAAGTTTTTTGGATTTAAAATTATGTCACGATCCGTGGACTAAATGGGATACTGAGATAAGCATAGCACACCTTTCCATAGTAGTTATTATATGAATGGCTGCTAAAAAAAATTGCGCGTTAGTTGTTGGCAATGGTACAGTCAGTCTAGCGGTAGTATTAGTAGTCATTGGATAGGAGTGACAATAATTTTGTCTCAAACTAAACGTAGGTATGTTACGTTTATACCATAGAAGGCTATAGCAATAAGGTGCAACTAAACGCAGTATGCGATTGCCAATCGACAGTAAAACGTTTCTTCAGCCTAAAATGGACATTCAAAGTCTTATTTTTTCAACGCAACAGCGGCTACTGCATGGTCGTGGGAAACGCTTGATAAGATTTATTTTAGCTTTAAATCAATGCGTCAGTCATTAGCGGATACACTCAGTGTCTAACATTTTTAATCCGCGCTTATACAGGATGGGTTTAAAATTGTGTAATTGTTGGCTTGTAATTTTTATTTAATTAATAGTTAATTAATTTTACCATCTAGTGTGCTCGCCATGATGAGATTTGATTATTAAAGCACATAGTTAAATATAGAGGACTCGAAACCGGCGGACTTTCATGAAAGGTTTAATGACAATAGAGGAAACTCATAAACTACTAATCACGAGTTTCCTATACCCTACATAAGGACAGAAATAGATGTCGTCTCTTAGCTACTCCGAAAGAAAAGGGTGAGTATGTAAATGTTTGTATATTTAGAACTCACTGGCCTTCCGCGGTTTCACTTGTGGCGTGTTTCGAACCCTCTTTGCACCCTTTTAACCAATATACCCGTGATTTATTAGTTTTCATAATTATAATGACGAATTTGTTGACATTTATGATTCTGCACGTTCTCTTGGGTAGTGTGACGTGCGGCACTCACAAATACAATCTCACAAACTTTTCTTCTTTATAATATCGGTATAGAAGTTTAGTATAAATTGGCAACAAACCAACGAAATGCTGATCTTAAATACCATCATGACAGCCAATCTTCTTATTAATTAGAACCATGGTGGTTTACAATCTAAAATGACCCATCGCGCTATTAGTATTAATCTACCTACATAAAAACGACATAATATAGAAAACCAATTATGCCAAAGGTTTAGCATTTAACTAAACAAATGACTACTAAACATTAATCACAACTGCAAGTTGGTACGTAATTGCAACGTCAATTGCACAATTATCCACTGTGTAAGCATTAAGATATCCAAGCACAATATGTTTATAATGCGCTTATGTTTATAACTAAATAATGGCGCCAGCACACTGACCTTTTTTATTGCAACAAATCTGAAAAGTGCTACACTATACAAATTTATTGATCTTTTGTTAAGATAAGATTTATTTATTTAATTGATTAACACAATTTATTAGCCTCGCCTGTATGTTTACCAATGTTGAAAGTTGAATTTAATCAACTAATTGGGTAGATTACTATAGTTAAAATAATTAAACAGATTTCATTGAGTATAAAGCACATTGAAAAAGCTTCAAATACCCATCATGTTTATTGTTATATTCTCACGCCTTTTTCCCAATGGGGTAGGCAGGGACAACATCTTTCTACTTGCTACGATACGCCTACCCCAATGGGAAAAGGCGTGATTTGTATGTATGTATGTATATTCTCACTTAATTCCTTTTTATTTTTATTACTAAATTACTAAATCAGACACTAAAAGTACATAATATAAATTGTCACGAAGAATGATTATGACGTAGTTGATAATTTAAAGTAAGTTACACGCAAGGTAACATAGAATTATAACGCATTAGTTAATGACTAGTAATATAAATTACTTTCCATTTAAGGCAAAACTATGGTTGGTCATAAATGTTTCTTTGATCTAACCGTTTAGCCGGTTCGATTTCGACATAGCCAATTCACAAAGCCTTGACGTTATACTGCTTGAAGTTTCCTCGAGCATAAAACTGTCTCCATACTCTCAGATATCAGAATAGGTTTATTCTAGGCGAACGTGCTCCATCATCGACCACATCATCACTTGTCATCAAATGAGACAGTGTTCAAACGCTGATCCATCGATATTAAAAAAGCACTGAATGAGGTCAAATGACTGTAAATCCTGAGTGTAAATTTATGCTATTGTAGCGTTAGAATAGGCCTAAAATATAAATATATGCGAGGGCTTTCTGCAAAATGACACCCACACCCAATTATTCATCACAATAGAACATAGAGACTTTAGAAGCCATTGAAACATGACGATTAAAACATTTTATAATCTCGCCAACCAGGTGTACCGTTTAAATTTTCTACATGTAAAAGAAGTGTGGATTGTTTCAAACTAAACCCCGCCTTTGTGCTAGACTGATTATTATCAATTTTAGCAAATTAAATGGGATTATCTTCTGTTAAGAATTTTTTCGTAGGCTATTAATAAATATTCAAATAACTGCGATTTCAAAATAGCTATTGCCTAGGGTCTCATATACTTCTGTACATATATTAGTAGTTACTTTAATTGATAAGTATGCATGTACCTTTAGTACAAATGACATGGCAACAGTTACAACACTGATGAGAACTTTTTATAGAAAAATAAATGATCTTTGTTTGAACTACGCAAAATTACGATTTCGTCGTGAGCTGTTTACACTTCTTATAAACTACATAATAAGGAGGCTTAGGAGTTTTATACTACGAGCTGATTATACCACGCATCAAATCATCCAAATACACTTTTTGCATTAGGCATTGCATAGCATGAATCGCCACACAATTTTTTTTGACATTTGACGTAGATAGGTCTAGGTATATATTTTACTATTGTCCTGTTTCATTTTAAACGGGAAATGTTCATTCAAGTTCAGTCCTACAGGAGTGAAATTTCTGGAAATCGTTTCTTAGTAGATGCTTGTAACATGAAGGACGTTAATTGTCGAATTTTTAAGTTTGTAGCCTCAGGCGGTTTAGGCGCTGCGTTGATAAATATATTTACATCATGACAAGTAATTATAATATTGTATTACTAAATGTACATAGAAAATTAAGCGTGCCAACTTTTGTGTGTCCTTGATACAAATAACGGAACTAGATGTTATAGGCCTGTATATTATGAGCCATTTTCGAATGCCCAAAAATAACATACGTGGGAGACTCGCTGGTACCATTAACAGACGGATGTCTACTCAGGCACCATTCGGGCTATGACCTTATATTTTATATTAATTTTACACCGTGTATCAAACGCATAACCAAACTAGTTATGATATAAAGACGACACCACTTCCTCTATTGATTAATTAATGTGTTTATTGCCTAAAAAATTCATCATTCTAGTATTGCTGATTGTCCTTCAACTGTGGTGACTGAATCTCTTAATTTGGTTTTAGAGAGCAGACTAGTCGAGACATTTAAGAACAGGTATGTCAATGTCTATGAGTGTATAGTGTCCATCACGATCTTCAGGGCTCCAACCAACCTCACCTCCAAGATTGCAACTACCGTCTGACCCCCAATCTATACCTCAATCTTAACTTTTATGAGAGCGAATACCATCTTACCCCAACCTCGAGAGGAAAAAAGCAGTGTGCCTAGTGTGAGTTTTGCGTTTCCCGTTTCACAGTCACTCGTGAGTACCTACGTAGACGCAAATTTGTATGGGATTGAATTAACGCAACCTGGTGGCAAACTTGTGAATCATTTTTCTTCCAATACATTAGCGTTTACGCACTCACGAGCGTGAAACGGCAAACGCAAAAACTCGCACAAGGCACTTTGTTTCTTTCCTTTCGAGGTTGGGTAAGATTAGTACTCGCTCTCATAAAATTTAAGATAGAGATTATAGATTGGGGGTCAGACGGTAGTAACTTCCGTAAAGTCAAAGATTAACCAAATATAGAAAGGAGGATAGAAGGAATATAGAAATTCAGGACCCCGGACTTCAAACTGTAAGTTTCGTGCTTGACTGATACTGATGATATACAAGAATAGTGCTTTCTTTATCGGGAATATACCCATTCACACTCCCAATACAAGATTCCTGTATTAATCAAGCAAACAATATCATACCAAATCGCCCCGTATCGCTTCGAACCTTATAGGGAACCTGAACTTCACCGTCAGTCTGTCCCTGACCATAGTCAATGTAGTTCAGCGCAACATCGTGCACGAAAAGGTCTTTACCCTCAGATAGTCACGCGATTCAGATCATTCAGACTATTATTACGATGATCATAAAAAAGTCATCCAATTGTAGTTGGCGAAATTTCAATTAGTTACGTAAACCGTTTTCCTTATAGCGACTAAGTGAGAAGACAGAGATGTCTTTAAGTGTCTGGTTTTGAAACATATTAATTAAACATTTTTTAAATAAATTATATTATAAAAAATATTTAGCTCTTTCTACATCACCGCTAGTTGTTACTTAATTTATAGTTTTTTATTTCACGATAAAAAATACACTACAGAATTGATACGTACCTATTCTGTTGCACATAAGGCGTGAACTATACAGAAAATCGATAAGGCGTAAGGTATGTATCGACGCGACGAGAAGGCAAAAAAACGTCAATTTCAGCGATTATGCTTTACGCCATTTTTCTGCATAGTTTACACAGCGAATGGAAAAGTGTGGCTTTTCTCGCAGTTGCAGGTACCTGTTGCATTGCAAACTAACCAATACATACCTACACATAGATGAAAACTATCTTAAGTATTACATTGCGAATGTTGAGGATTGTATTAGGTGATTAATTAATAGCTCTTCACCGGGTTATAAAATATATTGAATAAGACAATTAAATAAATATATAATGTCACTTCACATCTTTTCTGGTAAGTAGTTCTTAAAAGGATCAATTACGAAGCGACTCATCTAGAGTTGTATGTATTGTATGTTTTACCAACGAATGAAGCGCCGAATATTGAATTTCAATAACAAAGTGGTTCTATAAGACTCAAGAATGTTGGAAAAAAACTAAGCGGTTATGTTTTTATAATCAAACTAACTCTATAATTAATCGCTGCCACTAATAAACTTTGTTTGCTATGCTTCCGCGAAGTAAAAACAAAAAAATACCTTGCGTTTTAGTATTTTAATAATAAACCTACCTAAATTGTGAATAAGTCACTTTCTACTTCGTAAGTTTTTTTTATACCACTTAGGTGGCAAACAAGCACACGGCCCACCTGATGGGAACCGGTCACCTGTGGCCTATGAACGCGTGCAACACCAGCATCATACTAGCGCAAAAACCTTCTAATTCTTGAAGAAGTTTATTTTGTTTGGACCTATAATATTCTAGAAGGGAATATTCTCCTATTGAGAATTAAATAAAGGAAATACTCTGGATGCCCCAGAATTAGAACTTAAAACCTAATGCACAGCAGCCGCTCTTACTTCCGCTGGGCTATCGACGTTATGTTGGCATAATACATGGTAAAATAAAATTCAGTTTATCTCAAATATTCCTATGTAGCTCAGAGAGAAGAGCTCGTCATTTGCTCAAGAATTACACACTGTTTATATTTCTTCCTAACCCCTCCCTCTAAGCTGTCTCTTGTCTCAGGACTGTTTATACCGAAAATAAAATTATACTGGGTGAGATTTGAATCCGTAAACGTTTTACAATAAATAAGTATGAACCTTTACGCACATATTACGGCAGCAATATTCTATTATATTCATAGCTAAATAATTCATGACCTTTTCTTCTATGACCCGCAATTTTATATCAAAACATTTTTTTTTTCTCATTAGCAACATTAAAAAAATATTGTAATTATAGAGGTGTATGTTTGTCTCTGACTTTAAAACACCAATTAATTTTATATCACCGAATCACGTAGTGTGATCGTGACACAGAAGGTTAACAGGTCGAAATAAGACAAGTTCAATCGACCAGTAATGTTGTCTTTAGATGAGAACTCGACAAGTTTCTGGTTATTTTAAATATCTTGATAAATTACTTTCGATACAAACATCTGTAGATGACTATAAAATAATTATTTAAAACAGTACTACAGTAGGAGCGATAGTTGATTATTAATCAAGGACAGATCATCTTGTTTTTGACCTTAATTTAAACAGAAAATAACCTGTATCAAAATGTATACGACACATAAGATGAAAACTTATTATGCCTATGTCACTTTCAAGGATACCTAAGACCAAGGAGGTGGCGAAGTCAGCATAAGGACCTTGCGCCCCAGAACGGATGTGGAACTTTGAAAACCATGGAATGATGGATTGTAGTGACTATACAAATACCTTATAGAAGAAGCTGGAGTGTCATTATATTTGGAACTAGGATGGCACAAGCCTCCAGATCTCCATCCTTAGAAAGAGGTATAATGAGGGACAACCAACTTGATAATGTACTCTAGTTGCCCTGAAACTATTTATCTCACATATTTGTAAATGCTTTTGAGAATGTTTCGTCAAATATTATCGTAACAGCTGATACGCTAAAACGTCACGTAGTTACAATCAACTGGAAGTGAAACTAAGAGTACATGTGTCCTCTAAAGCAGAACGGAATGTAAAAAATACTCCAAGGAGTTGTGCGGGCGACTAATAATTGGATGTAAACATGTACAAATTAAAACACATTTATTTTGTTAATCATTATTTCTAACTCCTCCAATTTACTATTGAATAATTTTGATGCGATTTCAAAGACAGTTTAACTTTCTTTGGGACTTCTCGATAACTTGGTGTGTTCGTGGGTCCCTATTTTTGATCCTGGTGTACAGTAGTGGAATTGGTCCCATTACTTTGTTAATTGTACCATGTGATGCTATTTTCTATCGTAATACTTTCTAGGGATACATTATATTTTCGATTGAAACCTGAGACTCTTTCAAGTGAGCTGGAAGTTCCTTTATAAAGCAAATAACTCCTTTATTATGAATTTAAAGTATCTCAGCCTGATCGATACCTATTTCGACCAAATTTTGGAACTAATTGTATTGAAACTTTTCTACGCGGTAGAATAAGACCCAGAGAAGGACGTATACTCGTTTTCACCCACAATTTCGTCTGTATTCGCATTACAAAAACTACGTAATAAGAGTCGTGTGTATGCTGGTCTAATAAAACTGACCTATCACTTTCGCTTTTTTGTTCGCTTTGTATACCTCATTATCGTAATACTTTGTTCTTAGTTACTATTTAAATACATAAAGATGAGCTATTTTAAAACATGCTCTTTGAGTATGTGCGTTCTATTTTTTATTAATCCTTGGATTTTAACTTTCACAGCTGTGATCAAACAAACTGTTGGTTCTTTAAGTTGGTAACAGGTGAAATTTGCAAGTCACTTGATAAATAAAGTTCTCGAGAATGTAATCTTTTAGGTAAGCGTTTAGGGTATGAAGCAGATGAAACAATAACATAAAATACAAAAGGAAGCATTGTTATAGTAGATAGGCACTTTACAAACCTTGGTGTGGACATAGACGACGCCTTCGACAGGATTGGCCTTTTAGGCTTAAACAGCCTATGGTTCTTTAAATCCATTTTGGTTCACAAAATATATATAGATATAAATAACAACAATTACCACCACATCAAGCACGACCACTCGCGAAACTCTGACACTGGCTACTAGCATATTAATTAGAACATACTATTGCAATCTAATTATCATAAAATTTCAGGTTTTAGCCTCTACGAAGTCGTTAGAAACGAATTGCATTGTAACGTTGCCAAATCTAACTCGCGACTACTCATACGAGTGAGTGAGATGGGCGTACCATCACTGCAGGATCGAAAGAGAAAGATATATTGTCGTAATTCTAGTGGCGTAAGCGCATGCTTCTGTTAATTAAAATATGGGTTTTAGTTGTAACTAATTTTTGCAGATTTGTAATTGACATGGATTAAATTAATTTGGTGTGAGTTACGTTGCTTTTGCGGAAGATGTTTAATTCATTTAGGACACTGAATATATTAATATTTCAATTTAATTTTTGTTAAGACCATAGTTATGGAAAACTGAAAGGCAAATTAAACTTAGTGACTTCCATTTTGTAGGAAGTATATTTGCATAATGTTACTCTTTAATTTTATAGGTTATTATACTAATAATATATTATGAAGCTGAAGAGTTTGTTTGTTTGAACGTGCTAATCTCAAAAACTACTAGTTCGAATTGAAAAATTCTTTTTCTGTTAGACGTTAAGAACGAGAGTAGACCTAAAAAGTAAAAGTTTTGGATGTAAATACCAAGATTATAAAACATTTCATGTTTTATTGTAATCACCAGTGTTTAGTGACATATATCAAACAGTTAGATTGAAATGCAAACTCAGCTACAATAAAACATATACTCATGATATGCAATACCATATTTCAGATCATAATACTAATAAACATTTCTTCAAGAATTTATTACTCGATGTGTCTTTTTTGTTGGTAAAGTGACACCGACTTTGTGGGCTCAAATTTCAAAGAGACTGCGTCAAATCTGCGTTTGTATTTATGTCGAGCTTATTTAGCTACATATGACGTAGCTACATAAGTAAGTATCGCCCAATGACCAGTTTAATAAAATTTGGGATCCTAGAAATCGACTAAAAGGTAGAAATTGCAAGAATCCCTTGGTGGTGATATAAAAACTCTGGTAAATTTGGATGGTAGGTATCTGTTAAGAAGAATAAAGAAGAACATAGGACGTAAGGAAGAAAGGAAAGTAGTAAAACATGAAAGAAAGATACTAGTAAAACAGAAAATAAGAAAAAGTAGATATGCAAATATAGGGAAGGATATTTTTTGCATTTTGCAAACCTGTAACTTGGTATGAAAAAAGTGTTCAGAAAAAATAACATAGAAATAATTAGGTAGGCAGTGCTGATTTTCTGAAGGCACCTCTAAAGTGACGTATTTAGAATAAAAAAAGTTTTATACAGAGCTGATTGCTATAATTGATGGCGCCGCGTTACGAATCGGTAGCCAGTATACATAAAGTAGTCTAATACTTTTTTTTCTTTGTTTTTTGGATGATTTTTAAATTGAAATTGTATGTTTTGTATTGAACAAATTGTTTTGATCGTGATAAGTGTTTTAAATGGTGTATAGTCTGAAGGCAAAGGAAGCTGTGGCGTACATTGGGAGAAGCTTCTGTTCAGCAGAGGGCAAAGATACAGATACTAATTGCTTGATTAAAACTTAATTAACATTACCTAAGCACCTTGCTTATACTATATCAAATCAAATAAATAGTGATTTTTTTTTAGTTAAACGGTTTAAAATTGTATTTTCATAAGAACTAAAGACTTCTGCCAAATATCAGACGAATCAGACAACTGGAAGGGGGTCAAATTTCAATTACTAGATTTGACCCAAACAAACAGGTCAAGTTGAAGTTAAATAAAACCTTTTAAAAAAGAGATATGGAAAGAGTATCATGAGCAACAATACTGTTAATTATATAGTTACCGTACTTGAGTCTTTTCTTGTTAAAATTGATACCACGAGCAAAATAGGAGTTAGTTTTGCGATCCACGTCACAGATACCCCGGTCGGCTCTTCTGACGTGACTATGTTAAGTGATATTATGCGATTTGAATCCTCTATGAGTCGGTACTGTTATAGTATATGCAAAGTTGCAAATTATAATGTCCTTACGTTGAAGATTATTTTATTTAAAATGTTTTGATACAAGATAATATATGCGTTAATAAGTTGTAAAGTTGTTAGGTTTATTTTGAAGCCTGCTCTTGTAATGGGAATCAATTATCGTGTTTTGTTTATTATTTAAATTGCGATTACCTTTTTAATACGCCCTTATTTGACGTGTTATGTTTGTGTTTATTTCTTTAGATGAATCTTAGAAATCCAATTCAAGTTGAATCGATTTAAGTGATAATACATTGTTTTAATACTCTCAAGTTTAATATGATGCTGGAATCACGATGTACATTTTTTGCTTGAGAGAAATATTATGCATTTTGTGCTTTGCATACAAGGTTACTTTAGAAGCGTTCATAAGCAATGGTAACCGTTTACCTCCAGAATAGTCGTTTACTTCTTTCCTACTTTTATAGTATAAAATACTCAGTTTTATTTCTTCATAACCAACTATACTAACAAACCTAAGCAACTTTCTGCGCACACGCCGCAAGACCACTACGCACAGGAATTCTACGATACTTGCATTTAAATTTATTCAGATAAAGTTATTTCTGTTTTTGCATGCCTACACAGTGGTTTATGAACGTTTGACCAATGATTTATTTTATTACTAAAGTAGCTGTAAGGAACAAAGAATTTGGTACCACGAAAGACCAGATCTTGATCAGCGACAATTTCAACATTTTAACACTACAAAAGATGCGCTATGGCTATTATACGGATAGGTATCAAAATTCATTAGTTCATTTCCAGTTTCTGCGTCCCGTTCCAAATTCGAAATTCAAAATTCAGTCCCGCTTCAACCAGAAACCGAAACAATTTTAGTTCCATATTTTTTACCACAAAAACAAGGGCTAAATTATTGTTCAAGTAAATAGAGAAGTCATTTATTTGTCGTCGGTGCTCTTAGGGTCAATTCAGATCTAGCGACAAAATGCTCGTTAAGTTTTTAGTGCTTTATATAATAAATCGCGATATAGTTCGTTATAATTGGTTTTATTTCAATTTAATAGCGCAACAAAAGGTGGTCTTAAGATTGATTTGTCAACTGGCAATAGTAGGCTTTAATAAACTACCATTCTCAGTGTTGCAAGTTTAATAAATTTTTCGATTATCGATTGCACAATTTTAATAGTTCAGCCTGAGTTGTCTCCGAGCAAAATAAAATTCTAATTCAGTTCAACTACGCAAGTAAATTTTGGTATTTTTATTTTTGTTTGACAGATTAAATTGAGCAATTCTTGATGTAACTGGAAATAAAACGGAATTAGTGCTATGATATAACATCTTTTTTCACTTCACAGACTAACTGAAAGCTGACTTGAACTAAGTAGGGAAAAGGTTCAGAAAATGAGCAGTGATGTTTTCCCTATACAAGCCTACCTATTTGTGCAAGGAAAGCGTAACCTAAATCTAAGATGGAAAACTGTTATAATAAATATCTCTTTCTGTGACTTTGCGATCGCAAATCGTAACAAAACATAATATTGCAGTTTGCATAAAAATAGAGGATATTGTGATGATGATAAGATAGTATTGCCTAACGAATCTAAGCTAATATCAATTTTGTCCCCTGCAATGAGCAAACGCTTGTCACATGTTTTGTTCGGGCCGTGGTAGTCCGCATCGGGAACACACGACGTATACCCACGAAGGAGCCCGCTCAACACAGCAGACGACCTTAGTTAGGATGACCTTTACGATCGTTGTCAAGGACCTACGAATCTATTTAGCAACTATCTGGTATTTCGAAATATACAACCTGTTTAGTTGTGAGACTTAATCAAAACTCAATAATATTTTACGAGGCGTCATTTTTATACTTGTAAACATCTTCTATTAGGTACTTAAGTAATTAACAAGAAACTGGCCACCAAAAGTGTTACTCGTGTAACTGCTTGAGCAAATGCAAACGTATGGTAGCGTGTGCCGGGTTCTCAGATGAAACATGTAAGTAAATTTGACATTCAGGGAGGAAGATCAACTGCCATAAAATATCTGCACTAGAGGCCCGAAATTTCGAATTTCAATTGGCTTCATGGAACATATTTCTCCTGCAATCGGACCTGAAGATGACACATGACACTACCTTCGACCTAAATCCTACCAGGAGAAATCCGGAGTGATATCATAGTATCTATATGGCTAAATACTATGTATTTTATTCATTTTTCGTATCGGCCCGACGTTTTTCATCATGGTAGCCCTATTAGTCTTCTGCTGAAGATTTAGTCGATATTAAGTAAATGGCTAATATTTGATATTAAGTAAAAGGCTGATAGGTATTTCTCGAGTTAAACTGATCTATTCATGCGAAAACAAATCTCCACCAAAAAAAGGTAAAGATTGGTCCGGTCGAGAAATACAGTTAAAAAAACATTAGTAACAAACCAAAATTGAACTAAATTGCAAAGAGTTTACAAGAAAATTAACGCAAGAGATAGAATCTGACGTAAAACCTGGTTTTATTAACTAACGCGATCATGAAATATCGATGATTAAAAACAAAACGGTGTAAGAGACAACGACAGTTGATTGGAAAATCACTGTAATATAAACTGATTATAATGTATTGAATGAAATTTTTAAGCAATTGCATGCTAATTATTTCCAATGATTTTCTAATCGGAAAAAATGATCCTCCGTTCAGGTATCTCAGTTGGTCAGAGCATTCCCCTGTTAGGGACTGGTCACGGGTTTAAATCCCGTCCTGGATGATCATTTTTTCCGATCAGAAAATGATAGTTTGGGCAGTTTTCTCTTTAAAACCCTCATCACTTGTACTCTTTTGTTGTCCAATTCATATTATAAATGTTTATCGTACCCTTCATGCTGGAGAAAGCATGTCTACCACCTACAAGCCATTTACTGATCCTCACTTTTAAAAAACAATACAATAAATACATATGACAACCTGCCAGTATGAAGCAATAAATTCATCTGTTTCTGACCGCACAGTTTTGGGCCACGACGCACACGCACAGCTCAACGTGACAGTTCAGTACCGCACCGTTATTGGGCGCGTGTCCTGCATACTGATGTAGATATTGATAGTGTAACTGTACCTTTATGCATAGTTTTAATGGTAGGAGTGACAACATGATAGAAGTTAAATAGCGATAGGATCTATGTACGAGTATAAGTAAGGACAAAACATTTCAAACATATCAAGGGTTTGTTAACAGTTTTTCTTATATACAACTAGTTATCCCAACAAATTTCGTTCTACCTTAGAATCATGTTGGTTACCTTATCAGCAGAATTAGATGCGAATGAGTTATAGACGTAGATGGCTCAGGGACAGCCGGGGTGCGAAGGAATTGTTTTATTGGGTCTGTTTACATTTTGAAATATCACACTTGAGACAGCTTGTGGTTTTGGTTAGTTCAAGCGGCCAATAGAACCTTTGAATTGCCTAACCTTTTGACCATATTACACAAAGCTACGCCAGACCATATGGCCGCGGTCACAACGTAAATGTAGTATATGATAGCACATGCCAAAATGACAAAGTCAGAAATGTGTTTTTAGAAGGAGACTCTTTTACTTACCTCTAACTCTACAATGGAGGATGTACACAACTTAGCTAGTTAACCTGATGTTGTTATATTTTTCGCAAGTAAAGCCACAGTAATAAGCTAATATTATAATTACTCCATATAAAGTATGAATAAGTACACACCAGGTATATTAAATATTAATTACGAGCCAACGATGACATTGCACGGAACTATTTACAATGGGAACTGGATCATGGAATGTCACCAACGCTGGTGAGCTCATAGCGGAACTTATATAGTAGTGATCTCTTGGGAAATATAAAGTCGAGCTCTATAGATAGTATTAGTGTAACATCATCCTAGAATCTGTTAAGAGGGTTAGCAGAACTAGTTTTTTGGCAAAATGATTTTTTATAATAATGAATTTGGGCATTCTATGCAGCGCTTTTTAAATCTAAACTAGGCTTAGCTTGAGTTATAGGAAGATATGAGTTCTGGAAAGCATAATATAAATATTATACTGAAATGTTTCAAACTGAAACTGTACTAAAACTTTGCCCGAAATAAATTTTAAACTAACAAACTACCTCACTAGTCTGGTCAACAAGTTAAATAAAACTCCTAAAAATACAAGCGACACCTTATCGAATTTTGAATACCGGCAAGAAAAAAGTATTCTAAGGGATTAATAGTTCAACAATTTTTTGTAATCATTAACAAAATAAGATGAAAAAAAAAATTTAATGCCGAAAATTCTACGTGCTGTTAAACTCTTAGAATACATTTTTCTAGAAAGAATTCCGAATCTAACAAGGCATTGCTCGTACCTAACTATGTTCAAAGGCTCATGTCTATTTTTCGCGTTTTTCAATTTATTGACCAGACTACATCTCACGTAAAGATAAGTTCAAACTTATGTCACAGGACTGACAAGGCAATCTTAAATACTCTACATATTTATTTTATTTTTAATTAACGAGCCATGAATTACCTCCTACTACTATCGCCTCCAGATTTTTAAATCTACATTTAGAATCGCGTGGCTGGTTAAAAGATAAAAATATACATTGTACTTTGTGGAGACAAGACGTCTTGTATCTGTCTCAAGATAAATGATTGTATCAATTGTTTAGCACGCAAGTAATTCATCTTGTAGGGCTTTTAAGGTACAAGAAAATTGGAGACATCCTGCGACTGAGTGCATAAATAAAAAATAAAGGCAATTTTAATTAATTGATGGTCAGTTAATATGACTTCACCTCTCTTCTAACAAGAGAGCTGAGAATTTTTAGACCTTAATCCACACACGCTGGCCTAATGCGGGTTAGTGGATCGGACATGTCTTTAGAATTTCTTCTAGGACATGTGGGTTTCCTCCCGATGTATTTCCTTCACCGTCAGCAAATGGTAAATCATGCAATTGTTTTAGACTAGTGATGAGGTCAGTGAAAAATAGAATGGCCTACCATAAATTCCTGAGAAAATAGCACGAAATGAATAAACATTTGCAATAGAGATAGAATAGTCAGTACGGTTGGACGAATTGTCACCAAATTCATTTCTTGGTCTAAGTTCTATCCAGCCAAGCCCGTAATCTAGATCACTGTAGAACCTTCTAGATACTTATATCCTGTTCGCTATCACCTCATTTTTATACACAGAAAATTTCACTCGATCTGTATGCAGAAGTGACCGTGACGCTTAATAATTGTATGGGTGACACGTAATAATAGCATCGAGCATACGTCACCAGTACACAACGACACGCGATGAGAATTAGGTAACAGTTTAGCGTACAAATATTAGGTATGAGTAATATGAGTATATTGATAATATACTTATCCTATTAAACAGAATATTACGCATACTCTTGAGTTAATACGCTAATATCAGTCGTTATTCATAATAAGGTAAACAAATAATGTAAAGGATAGTTGATAAAACTTTGTTTTGTCGGTAGCTTATTGTGTAAGGAGTCGGCTTTATGACACATAGGTTCGAATCCCAGATATAATAGTACCTAATATCGGTTACTATTACTCTTTTTAGACAAAAAGCACAGAAACACTCAGTACAATGCAAATAGACATTTTTTATAGTTGATAGGCTCGCGTTTGACCACTATCTCACCTGATGGTAAGTGACGATGTGGTCGACGATGGAGCACGCTTACATATTAATAGATGTAAATAATTGTAATGATAATTTGTAGTGAGTGGGAATCGAACCCGTGACAACTTAGCAGTTAAAGACTACGTTATTAGATTTTGAAAATATTAATAACAGTTGAGTTGCTTTCGTTTCCCATCTATCCCGAAACGAAACCATCCAACTAATTACGCACTCAATACACGCACACAGACAAACGAGCCGTTCTTAGAAAAAAACATTTAAGTGTGTTAATATGCACGGTGCATGCATGCATCGATAGCAAGGGGCTGCATTTGTCGGTCATTGATTTGAGTGCGCACACTTCCTTAGTTACCCATATTCCAAGAATTGGTTTTGATATTTACCTGTAACAAATAAAATAATAAATCATTAGATTACAGTTTACATTTTTAAAGAGTAATTCCGAGCTTAATCTATAGGAAAAGTTAGTATACTAATTAATTCAAATTTTACTGAAGTAAAAAAGTGCCAAAATATGGGAAAAGACTCCATGTAAACTCAAATTGGCCCTGAGCGTAGGTATATGAGGGCCTATGGCATAGGCCCTATGGTGATCTCACCTGTAAGCCAATAGGTACATCTAATGAGTAACGGAGGAGGCTTTTTGAGGGACTATCCTCTCTAGATTAACGGTTAGAGTGCAGATGCTTCCATCCACTCTTGCTGGGAAAGGATGCTTGCTAATTATCTACTCCCTTTTTGCTGGTGAAAATTACAATGTAGGCACAAGTGATATCTCTGGTGTTGCAAGCGTTCAAATCTAATTTCAGTTTACCCTCTTACCTACAGGACAAACACATGGTCCGTATTTTTTGCTGGTTAATATAAAAATGTAATTGTCCTTTTGTATCTATTGACTTGTTCGAATCTTAGTAATACTTTGTAATAATGGAACAGAACGGTCTGTTCGTAAATTGTTCATAAATCATTACAAATTATGCAACGAGCCATCACAACCAAATTTGTATGCTCATATATCGATCACTAGATACTTTCACCATAGTACAGGGATGTATTCGGTATCTTGTTGGATCAATTCAGTTTAGATTCCAATTTGATATCACAGCTGGATTCAATTTATGAATTTTGTAACAATATTGTACAATTGGAATAGGTAAACATAGTTATAAAATAAAATTACTATTTATGCGTCCAATTTAATTTACAGTCAGCCATTAAAGTTTGTGATCAACACTAACACATTAACTAATTAATAATTGATACCTACGTATGTTTGTAATCCTTAGATATTATCGCATGTTATATTCATAGTTAATTGAATCGGCTTTTTATAAAAGTCTCACAATTACAGTTTTTTCAGGAATCAATCATTTTTTTCGTTTCCGCACAAACAAACGAATTTTTGTGAACGAGCTTAAATTCAATTGAGTTAACCTTATAATATAAAAAATAGTAATAATAAAAACCTGGAAACAATATGATTTCAAAGGCTTTTTTGCCGTGTCAGTGTACATCAAAAACAGGTTTGGGAAAATGGAAAGGGTTGACAAAAAAGTCATTGAGTTGACAAAAATATTCCTTAGATTTCAATTCAATGATATTAAATCATTAATTTCACGGTTCTGAATGCATCTCTGTGAGTGCATCAAAATTGACGCTTCGGCTATAAACCGGCCAATTTGAGATAAATACCTTATCGTACCCGAAAACAGTAATCATCTCGAACTATCCGCTTGTTAATTTTTTTTTATAATGATGTCCATCAAAGACGTCACGGCTGGATATCGAATGATTTATTTAAAATTATCAATCTATAATGCACTTTGTTCCGGTGATAACAAGGCAAGATTTCAATTGCAGTTTTAAGATTAGATGTTTTAGTGAAGTAGGTTGATAAGTTTGATGTATGAGATCAATAGTGCCGTGAATATTGATTCGATTTCATTTATTCGGTTTGACTTTGGGGAATTGATGAAAATATAAGAGAAGATGGTTTATTGGAATATTCTTATTTTTAATATTAACTCTAACTTTCACCCAATAAAAAAAAGATATTTAAAATATCTTTTTATTTCGTCACTAAACATTTACAAATATATACCTATTTAAGTCACTCAATCGTTACCTACTGGTAAAAAAAGTTAATTATTCATAATGATATTCCATAAAAATATTAAGTTTATATCATAACTAGAAAGCACTGCTCCTGTTTCAAATAAAGCCAACATTGGGCCCAACATTTGTATATAAGTCACGCCGAGTCATGACTCGGGTTCGCCTAAGGTTGTTCCGGCGTCGACTTCCTTTAAAGGATCGACTGACATTACTTAATAGACGATTGATTTATTGAGTAATCAAATACGTGAACGCACCAGGTGTTGTTATTTCAAATATGACAAAGCATGATTTTAACTATGGGAGAAACCACACAGCGTAAAATATGACGTACATTTATAGAGTTGTGGATTTACCTAGTAGGTTAACACAATGATAAGCTATACTAGCCAGGTCAGTCTTAAGATGGGAGACCGTTCCTCACACACTAAAGGCGCGCCTCGGAGAGGTCATTAAGTTGTTTTCGGTTATAAAACTACATATAAATTAATGACTGACCTATGTATTCCAATGTAAAAAGAATTTGTAAATATTTTAGTGTTAATCGACTTTTGTCGCTGACTGTACCAACACCTGTGGTATTGGTACGGGTAGTTAGAGCCCTAAAAAGTGTGTTATGAAGGGCACATGGCACTCGTTTCACGGAAAGTATTGAAGTTTGTCCATTTTGGAATAAGACTGTAGTCGACTCCAACAAAGTTGCGAAAATATTGTTTTTACAAAGTGTAACAAAAGCTTACTTTTTTGTAAATAGAATGTGATACAAAAATATTTTAAACGATCGCTAAGTGTAAGTAATTTTTATTTGTTTTCGTCTATGGTAATACAAAATAGTGAAATGCTGAAGGTCATCCTTTAACTGCTGAATATTTTTTTTATTATGGTAGAACCACACTTCGCTATTCGCCTTTATTCACGTGTTTAAACCGAATTCGCACGAATATTCATCTTAACCACTCTTCTGTGACGAATTATGAAGGGTTTAGTCATCTATAAGAATTTCCTCAAAAACAGTAAAGGCGAATAGCAAATAGCGAAGTGTGGTTCCACCATAACATTTAAAGTTCAACATTATATCAGAAAGAAACAAAGATTATGTAAAGCATATTTCACGGTCAAGTCACTTATATTTACTTTTGATGGGTATTAATAAAACATCATTCGATGTCACTGACGCAAGAGTCGACAGACGGACAGACGGTCAGACAGCATTAATCCCTCACTGACAAATCAGCCGCTGACTCCAAAAGCCGATTAATAAATCATTTCGGTTGTTTTGAGTAGGTACCAGAAATAAAAAAGTACTCTATTTGGTACAAGGAGAAATAAAATGAAATGATGTTTTGTTTTAGAGTTTTTTTTTTTCATCGATAAATGATGTTAACTATATATTACTATCTATATAAGCGGTTATAGTGACTAGACTTTTTTTTTTTTTTTTTTTTATGTCGGTCACTCCTATATCCTATATCCTATATCCAAACAAAAAGCAAGCCTTTCTTAAGCTTTAGTCTATGTCATCAAAATCTGTTGTGAGGTGTGAAACACATAGTGCAACACCAGTTTTTCCTACATTTCTAATAAGGTATAAAGTGGGGGGAAATCGGATGGGTGGGGTGAAACCGTATTATATTTTTTTAAATAAAAACGCCATATGGGAAAGATGGCGTTTTTATTTAAAAAAATTTGATGAGATTGATCGCAATTATTTTGATATCAAAGTTTAACCTAAGAGGTACTTAAAGATTTAAATGTGACTTGTCTCAATAAATGACATAGTTATTTATTTATGACGTCTTTGTCTCAACTATCCAGTCTCACCCCACGTACCCCTACTATTTGCGTTTATTTTCTGGGCGAAAAAGATGGAAGGATGGAAGATGGAAGTACGTTTAAAGGTGTATAACTCCAGCCTTCATTCTCGCACAGAAAACGAACGCATATAACACGTCATATAGCCCACTGTGCAGTTGAGGTAATCTATATAGACGTCAGTGACCAAAAACGTATAATTATTGAGCATAATGTCACAAGTTATGTCACAAGTGAATCTCGGATACAATTAGATACACTCTCTGTTGCGTAATGTCTACCTTTCACCTTTCTTGTACCGCTGTCGGTACATGCTGTTAATGCCGCTAATGGTTTGAGATGAATGATGTGTTTCGTGAGGTAGTGATGCACATTGTACCAAATACCTGCATAATTGTAGGGTATGGAAGTTTTACTTTGGTGAGACAATCATATTGACAACTGAAGTCAGAGGTCGCGGGTTCGATTCCCGCTCAGTGCAAATATTTGTGTGCATGAAATGTACACTGACCAAATTAGTGAGTTATTGAAGAAAGGGCAGATCAAAAGCACTCGAAACCGGCGGGCTTGCTTGAAAACTTTAATGACTATATAATAGAGGAAGCGCGGCAAGTATATAAGGACAGAAGCAGATGGCGGGCAGTTGTCTCTGCCTACGCCGAAGGGAATAAGGCGTGAGCATATGCATGTATGTATGCATATGAAAATTTGTTTGATCTGGGTGTTTCTATGCCTATAATTATTGTGTATTCATTTGCAAAAAACAGGTATAAAGTACCTTACAGACAGGTAGGAAAATCGTAGTGCCACTTTTGTCAACACGTACCTCCTAGGTAAGTACTGTATATTTAAAAATGTCGTGGGTAAGTTACAAAATATAACAATACAATACTTCTAACAATAAAATTAGACACGATCGTGACACAGTGGGCACGTTTAAGAACATCTTGAAAAAAAAAGAAAATTGCGTCGTGACCTTTCGTTTTGTGATATTTGACGTTATTTATTTAAACTAGTTCCAATTGCGCTGGAAGCATTTTAGTTTTTTTTTAAATTTTAGCCTCCGGCACTAAATACAAGTCCAATTAAAAATTTACGACTGTGTTGCCAAAAACGTAAGTAAGCAGTGTTAATGAGGATGTAGTGAGAATTCTAATAGTACCTACTTACCTATTAGTCGCCAGTAGTAAAAAAGGAGGAGAGGTAAAATAAAAGAGAAGGGCCAGAAAATATATATATAGACGGAGAGAGATAGAGATAGAGAGAGACAGAGAGAGAGAGAAGAATGAAGTTTGCAGTACTTTTCTTCTCCTCGTTTTGGTCCTGGCTTTTATAGGACACTGACGGCTCTCTAGTCTACCAATCCCTTGAACAATCGGCAGTGTAACCCTATGAGTCTGCTTTGGCCTTAATCAATTATTGAGATTCAATATCAGGTGGTACTACCCCGTCAAGCTATAGTATTGAACCTGTGTGCAACATGGTATAATTGATAAAAAATATGTACCATATTGCTTGTAGCCAGTGCGTGACCTATTTAAAAATAACAACCAAGTACCATAGCCTAAGGACGTTTATAATAGTTTATGGATCCGCCCACGCAACAAATTACTAAAATATCTACGCACACGTAAATTGACAAAAAAGTAATTATCTCTCAGATGTTCTAGGCTTTCTTGTATTATATACTTTATAATCACTTAGATAAGGTTTATATTTAAGAAACTCGTGCCGTCACGGTTTCTGCGCCCATACTACACGACTATAGTATTTTAGAACGAATTTCTACTCTTTTCTCCCACTTTCCAAGTTGAATAACCGAATGTTAGCGCATCTTATAATTATGTAGATATGAATATGTATCAAGATACTTATAGGTGCATGTAATGTCAGAATTATGTCAGATTTCACTGACACACAAGTTTAGGCGTGTTGATATTATGTTTTTATATTTTAATGGGGTATGTTAGCCGGTAATATCAATGATGTCATCATCATCATCGTAGCGTTAGCCCCGACGAATTCACAGCTTGTACTTTGGAGCACGGGTCCACTCTAACACTTTTTCTAGATTTGGCTCATCTTGGCTTTCATTGGAGCGACTACCATCTGAACACCCAACCCATTGGAGAAACCTGCACCAGAGCCTCGTTTTGGCTAAAGCCCCTTTTTTATGTATTTTTTTTCAAAATAGTTCAACGTCTTTTTGACCTTTTTTTTATCAACACGGATGTTACAGCGTTGAACCGACTAAAAACGCACGGTGTCTCGTCACATTGGCCTGCGTGGTCGGGGAATCTAATGCGTCCTAGAAAGGACAATATGGGCTTAAGAACCTGAAGGTCTTGGTGGAATGTTTCAGTAAACCTAGGAAACGAATCACTTAATAAAATCGCGAAAATTCTTAATGTCATTATGAAACTATGGAATATTATCTGTGATCAAACTGAAGTGGATAGTTAGTACTTCAATACAATTCAAATCTAGAACTAATTAAGAGATCCTACATCGACTAGGCCAAGGCGCCTAGTTTCCATCATACATCCAACCACAATATAACCTTAAGATCTAGAGCAGTTAAATATAGCCTCACACAAGCATCATTACAATCACTTTTTGTGCACATAGAAATAATGTAGGTATGTGTTATACAAAGCGTTCCATTATCAAATATTTTTTAAAATGGAAGAAAAAAAATATTCAAAAAGAGAACGTTTAATTTTTTTGTTGCTCAGTAATGAGCATTCGTGATAGAGAAGTGAAAATACGTTTTTGTTTTCTTTATTATATATCTATCTTCTTTGTTCTAGGTATCAATTTGTTCGTAGACACTACTTTTCTGTCTATCTTTCTATACTGTTATAAAATTATAAAGTATTGAATAAATTCCCACAATGTGTGAGTTCGATTAGTAGATTAAATTTTATCTTCGATTCTGCTAAGTGGCAAAATTTAATTAAAGCCTTCCCTATGCAAGCCGGTTTAATCCCTATCACGGTACAAGCCAGTTTAGCTTTCTCTGAGAATAATCGAAGCTCAGCGCTACTGTTTCGAAGTAATTAGGTTAAATTATTTACTTCAAGACAGTGGCAGTTTCCAATATAACATAAATTTCAATTAGAATTAACTTGTACAGTCCATTGTTTTATTTAAATGACAATAGATGGCGTTGTTCAATCTGAATTATAATTAATTAAACTTGCCTGGACTAGTTTTGTGTTTTTGTATTTCAGTTCAAGTACGACCACTTCATTTTGGAAACAGATAAGTCTAAATTTAAATTTATTAATATACATTATCTCACAGTTTTTATTTTTTTAACGGAAACATTTAAGCTTTTAAATGACACCGGATGTAGACAACCTGATAATACATTTAAAAAGTTGTAATAAGTATTTTTAGTATCATAGAGTCTTTCTTTTTTTGTTTTATGGGCTAGAATTTAAATCAAAATTATTTTTAAATAAGCTTACTTCTATAACTTGAAATAAATTGTAATAAAAAAGAAAAAAAAAAATTGACAGCAATTACAATGAAGATGTATTTGTAGGTACTTAATAAATAAACTTTGAGGACAACTGTGCGTATCTTAAGTACCTATTTACGTGTTATAAAAAAAAATACGATACAGCACATTTCGGCTCTTCTGGTCAAGATGTAAATGTAAATGTCCTAAATGTAAATTATTTTCGTCATTACACCTATCAATCCATTAAGATCACATTAATGCATACCATCCATCTATGCATAGGGAAATATTAGATTCATTTTTATATCATTTAAATACTAATAGCGACTTAATGAATATTGAGGAAGCATGAATAAGTCACATCTATAATTATGTAATTGAAAGGGTAAATTGAATAAAAATAATAATAGGTAGATATAATTGCTTTAAATTGAACGGTGAATATCGGAAGCGAGTCAACTTACAAGCTTCCAACATTCGAGTGTATAATTAAAATATCGAATACGGCAAAGGTCGCCAGGTGTTGCCAAAATAAGAATAAACTAGTCTGTGAAATGTCACACAAGTGGAACCGTACGATAAAATAATAATAAGTACGAGGTCTTCTGTACTGGCTGGTATCGCCTAGTAACAAATTTTTAAATTTAGAACGCTCATGTCATTATGACGTTAATGACATTAGTTTTCTTTTTTTATATTTTCATGTCACTTATTATTCAAACTCGTCTAGTTCTATTCTTTTCTTTTTGGTATATTTTTTATTATTGTTAATTAATCGAATTCGGCTTGATGAGACGTTTTATTATTCTTTTTATTAATCGTACAAGTTAACTATTTGTTGGCATCAAATTGTGCTGAATTTTGCATACGTATTCAATTTTGATGAGAATTAAATAAAAGCTTGTTTTAAAAAAATCTTGAGGATGTACCTACCCTAGATGCATAATAGGTAGGGCTTTTTAATGGTAACGGAGGCGCGCCTATCAACCAATCCTTACCAATCATATAAAAGCAATTACAGGCTCAAAGGGCTCATGTTGATCAATCCTTTCATTAGTTTTTTCTTGGCCAGTTATTGCACATGAGTAAACTTTTTGACATTTGTTCTTGATTTTTGTTTCGAGGTATGCGAGACTACATTTAGCTAAGCTTATTTGATTTAAACTTTAAGAAATTGTTTTAAGCGCCAGTGTCGTATCTACCTCTTTTCAAAGATAATTGATTAGTAGGTAGTTAGACCAGTTGTAAGGATATGCGACCTTTAATATATTTCCATATTTAAATATCACCTCGCCCTGTTAACGCGTACGTTAAGTATTTATGACACTTACCTTCAATGTCATTGTACGTCAAAGAGCTGGATAGCTTAGCAAAAAGTGGCATACCTACTTTTTGTTATGTTTTTAATCTCATAGGTAATGCAAAATATAATAAAGGTAATGAAAAAAATTTAATACTGTTTACTATCTTCATCTATCCTATTATAAGATTGTAAAGTAGCAGTGTCTGTATGTTGGAGATATTTAAAAATACTTGGGCTATGTTATATAAACGATTGTGAACACATAAACATTTGAGTTCTTGTCTGTTTGTTCGCGGTAAACGCACGATTTTGGAGTGGTTATTCTATTAGAAAGGTCTTCGTCAGAATTAAAATCTGCCGTATGTTTTGAGTGCAATTGGTTAAGTAGAATCAAAGATATGACTGAAAAAACAATAACCGCCCTTCGCGCGGGCGGAGCCCCAGGTATCAGCTAGTATCATAGAGTATTATGCAAGTATGCAACTGTACATTCTACCGTAATATGATTATGAATGATTATAGAATCATAAATTAGGTTTGTATGTGGTAGGAATGCGACCTTAACATAATATTTCTCTTCGAATGTAATAAATTAGATTTTAGACTACTGCATTACATATTTTAACACATACCTATCTGAGGCTATCTGTTACAAAACAAAAACCCAACATTTTCCATGTTTGTAACGAAAAAACTCAAATACTACTAGAACAATTTTGAAAATTCTTGACCTTTGTAGAATGCTTACCTTATTTCTAATTATACAAGTAGGTATATAGTATCTATCTAAAAGTCACTATAAGTCTAGTCTCAATTCATGTTGACCTCCCAAATGTCATAAAAGGTATTTATCTAATTGTAACCAAAATCGACAGAACCGCGAGACACTACAAGTTTATTTTTAAAGTGTTGTGTTCGCCTAAAGGCATTTAGTTTTATACGAAATACTCAAACTCCCGAACCCAATCGCTTTCCTCGTAATAAGGTTACAACCGGTTATAATGTAACCTTTAATTACACATTTGAATAATTACAATCTGATAATATTGTGTATCGACATTTCGGTGTCCATTTCTAATTAAATTTGATTGAGAATGTGTCTAATATTGTTTTTTCGGGTAGAAATGCGTGAGTAGCCATCATCGCATGAAACAGTTTGCTAGAGCGGGAGTTTGTGCATCCAAGCATTTGATATCATGAGTTTTATATGTCTACGAATATTTATAGCAGAAAGGCAACATTTAACAAGTGAAAATCCGTTCGAATTAATTCGGTTTTTGCATTTTAGACTGAATTTCTTGGATACGTTTAATTCAACTTGAACATTAGCACATTTTATTCTACTAACTTTATTGAATAAAAATGTGAAAACTTAGTTAGGTATTAACTATTTTTCACTAATGAAATTCGGCTTTATTCAATAAGATTCATCGCACAGAATTAAACGCGTTTGTGTTCATCAATGAAATCAAAAGAGCGAGCGCACTATGGGTATTTTACCCATCCCTGTGTCTAATCTGTTCTGTGCTTATGGTGAATTAATAAAAAATAAAACAATGAAATAAAACACCTAGATCATCATTACATAATGTTATTAGGCGAGACAAAGAACAAGATCTTGTTAACCGGTGTAGATTTATGTTAATTTTCTTATCATAAAAATGTTCAACAAGAATTTGTTTCATTTAGTGTTCGCGTGATCGAATAATGTAACACTATGTATGCAAATTATTCCACGAACGAATAATAATAATAGATGTTTATCCGACATTCTTATTCCATTGGTGATTACCTTCAGTAATTCGACTGAGATTGATCTGTAATCCGACGTTAAGTACTAACAATTTTCGATGACCTCTGTGGTGTAGCGTTTATGCATTCGACTGCTACGACATGTAGCGCGGGTTCTATACCTAGGCGTTCAGTGAAAATATTCAGTTTGATTAGTTTTTGTATAATATGTAAAAAAAAATGTTTAGTCGATAGGCCGGTATCTGACCACTATCCCACCTGAAGGTAGATAATGTCATATAAGTATTTACACCCAAACCAATGCGCATCGACATAATCATGTATCTACACAAAAATTTGAACCGAGCGGGCGTCGAACCTACGATTTCTGTTATAGCTGTCGAAGACTCTCCTGCAATTTCACACTGGTAAACTTTTTCACAACACTTTATCTATCGTAAAAAAATTAGATACTTAATAGGTACGAGTACTGATTGATAGATCATACTGCGGGATATAGCTGAGTCAGAGAGGCGTAAAGATTCTCGGGAGGTCTATGCCCAGCAGTGGGATATGAGAGTGAAAAAATGGTTTATATAAAAAAAGTCATGCAATCTTTGTTGATTAATATGAGTTCATGGCTGGTAAGAATTGAGCAGCTAGAATATTAAGAAAAAAAGCTGTTAACCTTAGCTACGAAAAGAGGCTAGTCGCTAGTCAAGTATGTTTTAGCATTGTAGAAAATCATTATTAAACAAGAATAGGCTTTGATTTTCAAACATTCAGAAATGTCGCAATCGAAGGTTGTGCGGTCACCTAAACATGGACTGGTTTCTAAGATCCGGTTGCTAATTTATAAATAAAATCATCTTTAGAATCCTTCGATTTATAGTCTTATGTCACTTGTTAAGGTACCTACCTACCTACTTAATTATTATGTTAAATAATTTAATTATGTGTATAAAAATATTTTATTGCGGTCAGTTATTTTTACAGATTTTTCTTCTAGGAATGTATTGTTTATTATTTGACCGTAGTGTTTTAGAACTACCCGGCATCCTATATCGCTTTTTCTTATTGATGTTTGGCCTTTACGAGTGCGGTTGTTCACTCACCCCCAATTTCGAGAGGAAAGCTTGCGTTAGATCCTAGTTTACTTATTGGATGATCAGTAACACTTCCTGTGAGCGATTTCTGTTAGAACTTCATTAAAAATATAGACGTGGGTTATATTATTTATAATTCACATTTTAGCTTTGATGACAGATCTGTCTTGATTTTAATTTTGAAACATAGATAATTATGTATATTAGCATAAATTATAAATTTTTAACCTTTCCACCGAAAATAACAGAAACTGGAGTCATTAAAAAATGATGATTTCTTGAGAATTAGCAGTTTTTGATATTATTTTTTTTGATCTATGTCAAAATATTAATTATTAGTTTGACATTATGTTAGCTGAAACTATTTTACAAGGCCATTAATTTTTTATTTCCTCTAATAATTAAGAGATATAGATTACATTCAAGATCACTTCCGCAGCAAGATTTATTTCCCCAGTTCGTAATCCATATTGAAAGAATCCATTTACTTTAGTTAATCAAATTTCAATGTTATAATTGACATCGTGAGTCACACTTATACTTACAAATTTGATATAAAAATTTTACAATTTTACCCTGTGTTATTGATAAGTACAAAGATTTACCGTACTCAATCGCAAAAATTAATTCAAAGTAGGTACCCAACATTATATTATATTGCGATACGTACCTACTGCATTTTACAGTATGTAGCCCAGAATCTAAAGATTTGCTCTAAGGCTGGTTACACATACAGTGAGCCTATCATGACATGCTTTCTGGGTGCGTAAGAGAGATGGATAAGTATGTTTATCCGCATTTTAGAGCCCATAACACAACCTAGTTAAGCTATGCGTACTTTGGGTCTAAAGAGCGCTGTGTGGGGTGTATACCTAATACCTATAGTTCCTTCTCGCTGTGTCACTCAAAAAACTATTTTTTTTTATATAGGACACGTCAAAATAACTTTACCTCGCCTGATGGTAAGCTAAAGGTAAAGTCTCAGGACTGGGGCCACCATCACATACACTGGTAGTGCTCATGGTCGGCCTATTGTACTTAACAGCACGTGAACCCAGACTCCTAAACAATTAATACTAGTACGATACTTTATCATTGCTCTCAGAATCCCAAATAATGATTCTGCGTCGGAATTCTAAGTTCTAAATTCTAAAAGACATAACACTGTTACAAAATATGACTATAGACCTCTAACATGCCTTAACTACCAACCTTGACTTCTCAATTTGTTAAAGAGATATTTTAGCAAACGTAGTTAGTTCATTCAAAAATATATTAAGGTCAACATATTGAAATATCAATACAATTGGTTATATATATTATGATTTACGAGCACATTTAGAGATATTGAAATTATCATCTAAGGCCACATATCTGTATTACAATACATCTCTAATATAAAATAAAATAGATACATGCCTGCAGCTATAATGAATAGAAAATAATTTTAATTAATTTTTAACCTTTGGAATTTTAACTGGAAGAAGCACCAATGAATCTATTAACTTTTAACGATTGATTAGTTTATGATGTAACAGACTGTATTAAGAAGTTTATATTACTTTTATTCCGTTTTAAGAAAACACAAGAGTACCTTTTTTTTCGTGCGCAAATCCTCACAGATCTCCCCCGGATAGCGACGGTGATTGCTGGCGTGCATGTAGGAAAATAGTTATGGTAATAAAAATTATAAGATGCGAAAGGCGTATGCCAGGATCGTAACAATTAGAAAGATGTTGTCTCTGCCTACCCTCCAATAAGAAAGTCACGCCGACTTTCGAATCTCATGTAAGTACCTACCTAATTAATTATTATTGTATTTCCAAAACGATGTTTATTTTAAATATTTTCGTTAATAAATTATTATTCCTAATTAGATATTATTTAGCATATAGGTACTGCAGTGTCTAGTGAAAGTGGAATAATTATTTTATATCATTTTTATAATTCCTTTGAAATAGGTACCTACTGTGTAATCTCTTATAATTGTCCCTAACTTTCACCGCAAAACTATACAAGCAGATTTTATTCTCTAAATTTAGGGAGACAATCCAAAGTTGGCAACACTGCACCACGGCAGTCTTAATTCCATTACCCTCTTTTTGGCTTTCAAATGCAACATCTGACATTTACTAGATATTCTATTACCACCTAGACACCGTCAATGTTTACACAACACATGATGAATATTTTAATATAACGTTGATTGCACTTTCGACGCTCGGCCATCGTCGGCAGATGTCGTCAGTACTCGGTTTCGCAATCGGCGCGTGCGCAGCTAATAGTAATGGCGAAAGCAAACAGGTGCTTTGTGTGTTTTATTCATTTATCTTGAGACGCTAGCTGTATTGACGGTAGAAGGCTTCATTGAGGCTTAAGTTTGTCTTGGTGTTAGCGAGTAGTGTCAAATGACAAGGCTCATGTAGAAACTATGAACGTATACTGTGTTTTACGGTCGCGAGGCAATTGTATTTATAAAGCCGGTTGCTATACACAGTTTGCCTTCCCCAAGACAATAAAAGGTAGCGTTCAAGGACTATGTGTAATAAAATAGCATTTTTGTTTAGTAACATAATTATTATGTAAGAATTTGTTAATGAAAAGTATTTTTTTTGTGATATAGCTATTGCTTGCGGCTCTGGCCGTGTCAAATATTGATAGTGTTCCTTCGACCGACAGGTACAATATTATACAGGTATAAGAGAAGCATTAGAAGCATTAGACAACAGTGACCGCTTCCCATCAGGTGGGCCGTGTGCTTGTCTGCCACAGTTATAAAAAAAACTTAACGTGAAAAATACTTTATTTTAGCTAATAAAACCTAACCTTTTAGGCTTGCAACATTAGAGGTGTCACTCGAGTTGCCATTTGCAAAGGCGAACCGAACACTCATTCACTCACGAAGTTTGCATTTAGATTCGTAATAGCATATTCATTGCAATAGCATAGACAAGTGGGTAATGCATCGGAAGTGCATTAACTATTAATTTATTGACAGGCGCCACATTATAACGGTGGTTGCACATTAACTTTTATAAATTTATTTTATACTAGCTGTCCCCCGCTTAACATACTTCGTCCCCGTGGCCCCTATTTAACTTACACATGCCCGTAATTTATTGGTTTTGCAATATTGTATTGAACTTGGCCCGATTTGTTGACATATTATGATCACTGCTCCGCTTCACTGGGTGATAGCGTGATGATATATAGCTTATAACTTCCCTCGATAAACAGGCTATCTATCACAAAAATATTTTTTTAATTCGAACGAGTAGTTCCTGAGATTAGCGCGTTCAACCAAACAAACAAAAAAGTCTGCAGCATTATATAATAACATCTTAATATATATAAATCTCGTGTCACAATGTTTGTCCTCAATGGACTCCTAAACCACTTAACCGATTATAATAAAATTCGCACACCATGTGCAGTTCGATCCAACTTGAGAGATAGGATAGTTTTTGAAACGGATTTCGACATCCACGCGGGCGGAGCCGCGGGCAACAGCTAGTAAGTATATAGATTATTGACAGTCAGCAACAAAAGTAGCGTAATATATTTTAATTAACAGAATACCTTAGCCTCAAAATCAGATATATCTTTTACTGTGAGAATTGAAAAAAAAACGTTATTTTAGTATTTAATAAACAAGAAGCCTTTAACAAACAGTGGTAACTAAATATTATCATATTCGCAGAGGCCTCGCTATTTTAAAAGGCCAGGGCCTCGAATAGGTTACAAACGGCCCGGCCCTGGTTTTCTCTCAAAACATCTTCAGTAGTAACTACTGTACAAAATATTTCCGAACCTCCGTTATTTATCAGATGCTATAATAATATGTAGATATTTGTATATAAATGACTATATCCCTTGCAATGCTTCGATATCGCCCAATGTCACCATTGGGTTGTGAAGGTCAGATGGTGTGATGGTGGGTCACGGAAAAATATCGAGGTCCAACCAAATCCGCAGCTAAGACTAGTAAAGCGGACCCCAGACTCCGAGGTGAAAGCTTTGGATGCGACTGGGATTAACGCTAGTTTGAAGGTTGAAGGAAATGTGTATATAAATGGCTATATCCAATCACATTTTCTATCCTGTAAGTGGCAAAATGCAACTGAAATTTCTAGCATTGTAAGCGTTTATAGGCAATAGTAACCATTACACATCTGATTGTAGGTACTTATTCATGATATACAATTAAATATTTCCTCTGTGACTTATTCGACGCTATAATAATGTAGATAAGAGTATATAAACGAACACATCCCATCAAATTTTTTACCCTGAAGGTGGCAAAATGCAACTGACATTTCTAGCATTGTAATCGTTTATAGGCCATAGTAACCACTTCACGTCTGATTGTAATTATTCATTATTATACAACACGCGAGTGAGATTACTCAATGATGAATATGTAGCTACTGAAGCTAGACTAAGGTCAACTGATGATAAGCCAATACACACTGTATAATAACGTTGTAATAAGAAAATCGTAGCACGCAAGTCTATCAATCATTGGAAAATTAATATGTTGCATTCAAAGTCCAACCTTACAGCCTTTTTTTATTTAAGAATAAGACAAAAACCAGCACACGGCCATATAACACATAGAGGTATTTTTCACACCTATCAACGATGAATGATGATTTTTGAGATTCTTTGACCAACAAAATATCAAAAAAGTCTGTCTTATGATCGAAAATACTTTTTTTTTGATCAAGGTGACTCCGAAGATATATTTTTTTTAGGTGGCAAACAAGCACAAGGCCCATCTGATGGGAAGCGGTCACCGTGGCCTATGGACGTGTGTAACACCAGGGGCGTCACACTCGCACTGCCGACCCTGGAGGGGGAGGGTTGGGAAGTCTACAGAATCGGTCTACGGGACCTGCAGAGAGGAAAGGGTAGTTGAAAGAGAGGAATGATGAAAAGTGCAATAAATAACGCAGTAAAAGGCAGAATTATACTACACTGGTAAGGTAGTAATTTGTCGGTTAAGTCAAATTTTTCACTGGTACAAAATTGTTCTATCCATTTAAAAAACCGTATCCGGATCCAATCCAATCCGGATTCTTAAACCTAATCGGTTATATACGTGGCTATATATTTTACATCATGAAAATGCAATAAGGTGGAGATTTGCTTGGCATATATATTGATGATATCCTACCGGAATGAGCGTTTCCAGCGAATCGGAAAAGATATAAAAAAAATTACGTTCTTCCGTCGGCCTTAATATTCGGAAATGTGTGAGCGAAACAATGCGTGTCTATGTACTTAATGTAGTTATTTTGTTTATAAATGCCACGAATATTTTTCAAACAAGCGACGTATATTACGCATTACTTTATACTTATGCTCCTTAGACTAGATGAATGGATGAAAAAAACTTTTAGTAGGTACCTAAACCTATTATATCTTTTCTTAGGCCTTGGGTGATATGTAGACGATAAAAATATTATGTATGATCGCAGATTAAGCCCCAAATGAGTGAGCTTTCTTCAAATTACCATCTTTATACGTTCATTTTCAATTACACTAAACTCTCTCATGTAAAAGTCTGAACTGACGTGGATGAAATTTAATCAGAATTTAACACGGAGGCTGTTGCTTGCAGCTATAATATGCGTTATATTTGATTTTTTAAGTGAAATAAATTTTATGCCTAAATCGAAATTAAAACTTAATAATTATTGGTTTTATTTAAAATACGATAAAAACCATAATAACCCTACACGAGAATAAAACTCAACACACTTCTAAGTAACCAAAATAAGCTTTTAATTAGATAAGGATGTACATGACATTTACAGCTACGTAACACAGCTAGTGACCCCAAAAATGTCTAACAAAACGTTCACACACACACACACAAAAATCAATAGCACATTAACAAACACACACATAATCAATAACATAATACATTGACACAAAACACAACTAGTGATCTATGACCGGTGTTCCACATGGCTACTGTACACATAGATAGACAATGCACACACACATACGCTCAATAGACTCACACAGGTTGATGACGTGTCATTGTACAGTCGACAATATAATACTAGTAAGCAGGGCTGAGAATTGTCGTGACTTATTACTGAAATGTATAGTTTTTATTTTACACACCTTAAGGGGAAACGACCTAACATAAGACTTTGGGTTTTGGGAACATTGGAATCACAGGTTCAATGCAATTATTTGAATTCACGAATTATGTCAATTTTCATTGATTTCAGTGACTGTGGCCCTATCCTAATTATTAATTAATAAAAATAATTAATTAATAAAAAGTTATATTGCAAGATATGCTTAGATTGATGCGGTTGAAATATTATAAAATATATTATTAATAAAAATTACACTAACGATAAACTGTATTAAAAATAAAATGATCTAATAAATACTTTCATTAATCATCATTATAAACCTATTAATAAACTATGAATTGTTATTACAACGTAACAATAAGTTGTAATTATGATAAAATTAATATCTAATTTGAGTACAGTCACCAAAATTTTATGATAAATAGTTCAGATCGCATGCCAGCGCATGTGTTTCCTTCTTCCTACAGTCCCGGGTCCCATAAGCGGGGCGTGAAAAAGCTTTTGATGAGACCGTCAAACTGAGGGCCACCACTGTAGTACTATCAGTGTGTGTAGTGATGATCCCTCGATCCTACGACTTTACCTATAGCTTACCATCAGGCGAGGTGAAGTCATGTTGACGTGTCCAATACAAAAAAAACCACTTTTCTACGATTGACAGCCCTAGGTAATAACGTTATTTGTTAATCCATAACAAAGCGGTTAACCGGCCCATTAGTTCTTTTGTAAGCTATAAAATTGTAGCTTGAACTTTATGCGCCTGTATTGTGTTAATATTTTTAACATAAAAAACCGTATGTCGAAACAGTTGGGCGGTTCGTGGGATCATGCACAACTTGACAAGCTTTCTCTGTTATTTATTTGATGACATAAATTTTGCATCAATAGTGTTGTAGTGTGTGTGTATTGAGTGTAAAGTGTTAGCTCAACACTATTGTGAGTAATTTTGTAATAGGTACAGATTTAGTTGTGCTAAAATAACTTTGAAATCCTTGTGCAAACTAGTTAGGCTAAACTTAATGTATTTTTATTTTATATAGTGACTAGCTGTTGCCCGCGGCTCCGCCCGCGTGGATGTCGAAATCCGTTTCAAAAACTATCCTATCTCTCAAGTTGGATCGAACTGCACATGGTGTGCGAATTTTATTATAATCGGTTAAGTGGTTTAGGAGTCCATTGAGGACAAACATTGTGACACGAGATTTATATACACTCGAGAGCAATGAATCCGGGTCACTTAAAGAATCCTAAAAATCTCGGAAACTAAAAATGCTAGGTTAATGCAATAAATTGTATTTAATAGACAATGTAATACTCCTTAAATGAAGGTATTAAAACTTCTTAGTTATTGTAAAGTTATATCATAAAAAAATCAAATTTGAAAAAGGGCCACTTTCGAAGATGGAACTACGAAATTACAGCATTTGGTTTTGCTTTTGTTTGTAATCTGTCATTTATGTGGGTACATAAACCATGTTGATAGTGCTCTATATTCATTATTCAAGCTGAAATTATGTCGCTTACGCCTGAAGAATGCACCAGAATACTTACAATGCTGGAAACCGGCCGGAGTCAGCGCGATACAGCCAGGACTGTCGGTGTGTCGCTGTCAACAGTACAAAGAGTTCTCCGACGTTACGAAGAAACTGGTTCTAACCTACGCAGACCAGGAACGGGCAGAACCAGGTGTACCACAGCACGAGAAGACCGATACTTGGTGAACACCATGCTTCGAAATCGCTTTCTCACAGGAACTGAACTCACCAATCAGTTTCGACGCCTCGGAGGAAGTAACCCAAGTGCATGGACAGTAAGACGTCGGCTTGCTGAATCTAACTTAAAACCCCTTAGACCTGCAAACGGCCCTAAACTGGAGCGTGGGCATCGTATTTCGAGACTAAGATATGCCCAGAGCCACGTAAATTGGAGTATTGAAGATTGGTCAAAAGTTATGTTCTCCGACGAATCAAAATTTATGCTCTACAAGCACGATGGAAGACACAGAGTGTATCGAAGACCAGGGGAAAGATTCAAGCAAGCATGCATCGAAGAAAAAGTAGCCTACGGTGGTGGGTCTGTACTTGTGTGGGCCGGAATTTCTTCTGAAAGTCGCACAGAGCTGGTGATCATAGAAAACGGCTCTTTAACTAGCGTAAGATATGTGGAAGAAATCCTCAATGATCACGTTGGTCCATTTATGGTCAATTTAGGTGAGGATGCTATATTTATGCATGACAATGCCCGACCTCATACAGGTAGGATTGTGAATGACTACCTTCAAGAGATGAACATTACTCGTATGGAGTGGCCAGCGCGCAGCCCGGATATCAACCCGATCGAGCATGCTTGGGACGAGCTAGGCAGATGCGTAAAACAACGAAACCCTCCCCCAATCACGCTTCGTGAGCTCAAAATTGCTCTCACAGAGGAATGGGAGAATATTCCCCAAAATCGTATAAGGAACTTGGTGTACAGCATGCCAAACAGCGTAAACGCAGTAATGGAAGCACGAGGAGGCAATACGAAGTATTAAAATTCAAGAAAATCGTAATAAAGTTCAAAAATTTCATGTTTCCTATTTTTGTTTTAAGGAGAGATCAGCAGTTTTTTTCTTTATGTAATTTTGTGTTAATAAAATGTATGGTGACTCATATTTTTTTTACTTTCATTTAAGGAGTATTACATTGTCTATTAAATACAATTTATTGCATTAACCTATCATTTTTAGTTTCCGAGATTTTTAACATTCTTTAAGTGACCCGGATTCATTGCTCTCGAGTGTATATTAAGATGTGTATAATGTCGTGGGATATTTATTGATTTATTTAAAAAAAATTGCCTATGCCCGCGTGGTTGTCGGTTTTTGCGTTTTTGACTAGTAACTCCTGTGCTACTCAACTGAATGCCGTCAAATATGCTTAAGATTTTAAGTCTTATCAAAACCTTAAGAAAAACCACATGAAAATCCGTTCAGTAGTCTTTACGTCCATCGCGAATTTTACTAACAAGAATTCCAAAAAAAATTTTTTTTTTGTTCATAATCGTTCATATAACACAACCCAAGTATTTTTAAATATTCCCAATGTACAGACACAGCAACTTTTCAATTTTATAATACTATAGATATTTGTAAAATAAATAAAAATCCACATAAATGAAAGTAAAATCAAAAAGTTTTAATGTAAATGTAAAATCTCTACCTTCAAGCCATACAAGCATAAATATGAATATAATGTTAAATATGAAAAACTGTAACTGAATTGAGAAGATTCAGTTATCTAATCGTCCTCGTACATATATAATTTTATACTGTAATATATTATTAAAGATGTTATCTTTTATATCTGCTATCTTTTTTAAGAAATTTAGGAATTAAATTAAAGAATCTTACGCTTTCTTCTTATACGTAAAATTAAATTCAAATAAAGTTTTTTTTTTAATTAAGTGACCGGCTAAAGTATGTTCTCTATTTATGGGCTGTCTGGTTGGTGCAGTGGCAACGAAAATTACCATGTGCTTTGTATACCCGGTTTGATTACCAGGTTAGGTGAAAAAATGTTTTCAGGTTTTTCATTTATAATAAAGGTTATTGTATGGGATGTGCCAAAGACATGTTCATTACATTTATGACTGCCCATTTAATTTTAATTTTTTATTTCTTATTTATGAAATACCCAGATCAATACAAGTACCTATACATATTATGTAAAAAATATTTGCACTAAGTGGAAATCGAACTTGCGGCCTCTTAGGTACTTGGCAGTTGAACTCTCAATCAACACACTAAATAGGTAGCCGAAAATCTTAGAACATTACTGGTATCAAGTTATTGCAGTCAATTTTATTTTTAAGTGTTATGTAGAGTTGGTCAACGGAGTGCAAGAGACCTTAAGACATCAATTCACATGTAAATGACTATTGATGACATAATCACAGCGCTACGTTTAAGTTAACATGTATGACTCTACCAACTCTACATTTTGACAACCTTGAGCCTATGCGTGTAAACGCAATATCATTTTATATATTCATTTGCATACATTGAATTTTGATAGAGTCGTATTTTATAACATAATTATTTCCTATTTATTAGTTTATTGTATTTAAAATTTAATAGCTTATTGAATAATTAAATAAAAATTAAATGCAAATTTGAGATTTATTTTGGTGACTTCGCAAATTACTTAATTATTATAGTTGCGTTGCACAAAAAATGCAGTTCCTCTTAAGTTTTAAATGTATTCGTGATATTTTATGACAAGCTACTAACTGGAAAATTTTAAATTGCCGGCTATAAAGGCAGGTAGAGTTCATAACATCAACCTTTAAAAATCTTGTTTGTCTAGAAAAAAGTTAAGAAGTCTAGACACATATTATTCATAGCTGCAATTTTTTTTACTGTACATAATATATTAATGAACAAATTTTCGTTTCAGTTGTAATAATGTAATAATAACTACTTAATTCAAGAAAATTAATTTCCACTTAACTACGAAACGATTGCGTGAGTATTTGAGAAAACGCAACATCGTCGCTTCAACGTACGAAGAGTTTTTCAGTACTACATTGATACACGTTCTCTACCATTGCTACGCATAAAAAAGACATCAACGAGCTCAGCCTAAAATTTATGCATAATATTTTTATTATTACCAATAAAACTCCACTTCCTACTTCCGCTTTTATGGTCTATATACCCTCTTTTCAACATTTTTTTCTAAAAGAATAACAATTTCGAAATAGTTTCCGCGCATTAGCGCAACGAGACGACATTGTGTAACACTTAACAGTAGACAATTACGCGATGTCTGATTAAAATAAGCGAAAAAAACACACTCACCGCTTGCAAAAACTGTTTGGTTGTAAGTGAAAGTCGATCCCCGGAACGGGACGAGCGGTCGCTTTTGATCACTTTAGAATCACACAACACTTATACACACATTAGAAGGCATATGAAACACGTGATGTATTTTTCTGGATTATATTATTTGGGTTCTATTTTTGAAAATTTGAATTTGGCGCGTCGGTGCGCAGCGGCGACTGGCGCACGTGACGGCTGGCGGCAAGAGACTGCGCGCGCGCCGCTCCCACCATCCGCCCGAAATACTAATCACCTTGCTATCGAGACTGTGATTTTGGCCCGTTTTGTGAGATGTAGCGGATGTGTTGAGATGTAGGAGATGAAAATAAGTGTTTGGTGTAGAAGAGATATGGAATTGTTGGTAGAGTTATATTCGTAAGTGATAGAGATTAAAATAAACCCATTTTTAATGGATTCCGTCCCAATTTCGCGGTAGACGATATCTGTAGCGTAGCAGTAGAGTGATCAACTGCTGCTGCTGAAGATGTTCGATTCCGCGCCAGTGCAAATATTTATGTACATGCAAAATTGGAATTAATCTACATGTTTCCAACCGGAGAACTCTTAGCAATCGAACGCTCTACCGCTACGACACAGAGATCGTCCTATGCTGAGTCCATTCCTGTCATGCTTTTTAGGGTCGGCAGCAGGAGTGTAACGCCCCTGGTGTCACACCTCCATAGGCCACGGTGACCGCTTCCCATCAGGTGGGCCGTGCGCTTGTCTACCACTTAAGTGGTATAAAAAAATGCTACTCCTAACACAATTTTTTGCTATGATATTCTTTAGGTTTTACGCATTTGACACCAATACGCGTTACTCGACTCATCGACCAATTTGTTAACTAGATATCAAGCCTATTAGCTCTAATTAACACTAATAGACCTGTCCGTAATTATGTAATATACCTGCTCGAATACTGTACAATAGGGTCATTAATAATTTGTTACTGTATTTTTTAAACTTACCCGTTTTATGAAGCAATTATTATTACGCCGATCTGATTCCCGCTCAGTACAAATATTTGTTTGCATGCATTATGTTTTTGCATTATTATGGATGTTGTATGTATAGTATATCTAAATTTGTTTATCTATATTCCAGAACCCATATCATACTCTAGTTACTTTGGGTCTATATAAAACTGTGTAGAATTTTCTAGAATTTCTATTCTACACGGTGATATTATATACTCAAAGTAGGTATCACTTGTAAAATAGGTTTTAGAATTGGAATAAACATACTAAAACACATTTATTTGTAAATAGATTCTTAAAATACATACATACAACTTTGTGAGATAAGTAGCACGTAAGTGTATATGAACCTACCTTGAAGGTAAAAGTAGTGAGTTTATGTATGTATGTTAACTCCTAAACCTAACCATACCAGAGAATCCAACTGCGTATTAAGCCAGAAAACTTGGTATGGTTTTGGAACCATGCCATCTTTACTGGTCATAATTCGATTGCGGTTAACCGCAATCGAATGAATTAATTGTCTCAAAACATCTTCATTGCGTATCACGCAGCTGGCCACCGGCTACGTGGGATTTAGGGCCCCCAACTGCGCGATCCACTTTTCTTCCAAACACGATGCACGGCACGTTTAATTATATTGTTCTATAGCAATAGGTGCATCTCTAGAAAGCGTTTACCAAAGTACCAAAAGGTTGACCTCCTTTCCTTTCTCTCACTTTCCAAATTCCCTTCTTCTCAATCTCTATTCGTTTCCCATACCTCCCTTTTTGCCAAATCAAAATCTTCGGGATCTTCAAAGTAGACCAATAAATATTTTGGTCCGAATTATCCATAAATGGCACCCAAATATTGACGGGTCCGTCGTACCTAATATATGGTGTAGATTATACCTATACGTATACTTTATCTACAGTTCATAACTTGTACCAAACCACATACAAGGTGAGACGGATCTAGATACGACGTGTCATTTCATCCACAACATTAACTCTTAAGGCCACAAATGACCCATCAGAGGTCGGGGATAGGTAAGAATTTGTGACGTCACAAAACAAAATCCAATGCCGAATTCGTCATCAATTACTCTACGATTTGAAGTGGAAATCATTTGGTATTCAGGCTTTAAGTGACCTTGCTACTGCAGAGGTTTGGACAAGAATAAACTTAAGGTGAGATGATCTGGTTAAGCAAATATTTCTTACTTAAAAACGCGTTTCGAATTCCGATGAAATTCGGAATAATTGTAAGTAGAGTCATATTTTTCCACCACCTCGGAACAGGCTCCGTTTGTGACAATGTCAAATTTCTTTATATTCCTTAATTTTTAGTCCTAACTATTAAGGGTAAACACTGGAAGGGTGAGAGAGAAGCCCTGCCCTCTTGGACCTGCTTCAAATAGGGTGATACCTAGCCTGAATCTTACCCCCAAAGCCTTACATTTTTTTTTACTTTCTATTTTCCATTATTCACTGTTCTCTTCCCTTTACACCTCCTGTAAATAACTACACACCGTAGTGACACCCCTGGAGGAGTTGCAACCATCATCACCATCTTCCTGCCCTTGTCCCAATTATTTGGGGTCGGCGCAACATGTCATTCTCCGCCATACATTCCTGTCCGATGTCATCTCCTCAGTCACTCCCTTCCTTTCCATATCGTCTTTCACGCATTCCATCCATCTTTTCTTAGGCCTACCTCTGCCCCTGAAGCCCTCCACATTCATACTTTGAACCTTTTTAACAACATTACTTTCATCTCTTCTCATAACATGTCCATACCACGACAGTCGCTCGCTTCTCAATTTTTCATTTACTGGTGCAACTTTCAAACTGCCTCTAATATACTCATTCCTTATTCTGTCCATTCTTGTCACACCACACATCCATCTTAACATTCGCATCTCCGCTACATGCATTTGTTTTTCATCCGTCGCTTTCAAGGCCAGACATGACGATCCATACAAGACGGCAGGTCTTATCATGGTTTTATAAATTTTCCCCTTAAGCTTAAGGGGAAATTGAGGATCGCATATGGTTCCTTTGACCTGTCGCCATTTCATCCAACCTGCGTCAATTCTGTGCTTTACTGCACGATCAATTTCCCCATCGGCCTGGATAAGAGAGCCGAGGTATCGGAAATTGGAGCAGACTATACATAAACCATTATAATCGTTGTTCTGTGTGTGCTGTGCATGTATCAGTGAGAATGTGCTACGGTACATTGTACAGTAAAAAAATACAAAGTTCAAAGTTTTTGACATGACCAACGAAAACCATTGTCTTTATAACTTCCTAGAACTAGTTTGATATGTCTAAAGTTCTGCATAACGTAGTCACGGATTTGAATTAGGATTTCCTGTACGAGGCATGCGTGAACTTGTGTACCCGTGATAGTAGAGTGGTCGACAGCTACGTCAGAAGTCGCGGGTTTGATTCTTGCTGCATTAGTATGTTTGAGTAGTAAAGCCCCGGGGGCTGCTACTCGTCCTTTCCATAGTTTGGTGAATTTTAGCTATTGAGAAAGCGACTACCGCCTGATTCCCCAACGCTGAGAGGAAGGCCTGTTTTACTATCAGCAGGTTGCATTTGAGGTGAAGTCCGTTGATGAATCAAACTTTTAATACTCAACAAAGTTGGCAAGGTGACAAGTTTATCAGAGATACTGTGCTAGAGGAATTAAATAGCCAACAGCAAATACTTCTTATTATTTCTTTAACAACTACTTAAACTTTAGTCGCTTGCGGTACGACTAATTCGGTGTTACCCCAGTTCAGGTATTGCCGTGGTAGAAGTGAAACCCTGACCAGCAATGGTAATAAACATGATGATTTAATAGCAAATAAAATTGTGAAAATCCAAACTCGAATAATGAGACAATATCATTGAAAGATTGGGTTTTACGTAAATCGGTACTCGGAACGGTAACTTACCACTACTTGAATACAAATGACACACAGCGTTTGCCCAAAATCCTCGTTTAAATCCTAGATCTTGAAACGTCACATAACTACTAACAACATAACATAACATAACTTAAACTCACGCCTATATCCCCGAAAGGGTAGGCAGAGGTGTTACGAAATGTGGGTGCACCCACATTTCGCTAGTGTATGTTTAGGTCCCAATGTAATAGGTGGCGAGCCTATTGCCATTAACCGGGCACTTAATAAACCTGCGATAAATACACACATAACTTCGAAAAGCATCCAAAAGTCATTGGTGTGTGTCATGGTGAACCTGAGATCGAACCCGAGACCTCGTCTCAGCAGTCCATTACCCAGACGACTAGGCTACCGCGGTTATATACTAACAAATGCGTTTAAATTCATTCACATTTCATTGGATATTATGTACTCGATCGATTACTTCTTCTCCAGCTTTTGGTTTAGCTTAAACGGTTTTTATGGGAGCTAATTCCAAGAGAATTTTTTTATACTACGTAGGTGGCAGACAAGCACACGGCCCACCTGATGGGAAGCGGTCACCGTGGCCTATGGATGTGTGCAACACCAAGGGTGTCATATACCCTTGGTGGAGGAAGGGGGGACAGCTAGGAAGGGGTGGGGGGAGGAGGGGTACAGTGAGCTCTAGCTACCCTACTTACCGGCGGGAACACAACACAATGGTTATTATGGCCGCGGTCTTCTGTAGGACGGAGGTACTACCCCAGTCAGACAGCTCATTTCGGACGGGAGATACCGTCGTGTCCTACCTCCTGAAAAGCAATGTTAAGTTCTTCATCTGTTAATGTTAAGTTAATTAAATCAATCTGATGTCACCCATGATCTTGTAGACGCAAAACTACTCAGAAATGCATTCACTCTGCTTCTCACCTAGAATGATTCAATAATATTCGATTCCCGCTCAGTGCAAATATTTGTATGCATGAATATGTCTATTTGCATTGGTCTGGGTGTTTCTATGTATAATAAGTATGTATTAACAAAAAAAAAAAAAAAAGTATATAAGTATGTTTATCAGCATTCTAGAACCCATAACACAAGCTAGTTAAACTATGCTTACTTTGGGTCTAGAGGGCGCTGTGTAGAATGTCGTAGAATATTTATTTATTTATTATTATTTATTTATTATAATAAACAAAACTGCGAAAAAGTCCAATTTTTCAATGAGAATGTATCACAGTGTCCTAGATTTCGAAGACCTTGACCCACTAGCCCAGTCATTTCCCCAGCTTCGTCATTTGATGTCTTTCTCTTCCTCTTAAAGGATTTCAGTCTGTTATGAAATTATTTAATAGCCATTGAATCACTTCTTACTGCGTCATTTCGTCATTTCTTACAGATATTATATAAGGTGCATTTCATTTCACACGTAGACGGAGGTGTATTTTGTCAACAAATTTTTTAATTGCTTTCATTTCCATGTATTAGGGGTCAGGGGGCTTACTCTGAAAATCGAACATGAACGTTTCGGATCGAACGAAAACGGACCATTTGTCAAACAACGACAGCGAAAACGTCAAATGTATTTTGGGAGTAGGAGGTGTACTGATAACGATCGACAACCTCAATGTCAAACGATCGAAGACGGATCCGAAATCCGAAACGAAACACTTTCGGGGTAGCTAAATGGTCAAAATGTCAACGGATACGAATATTTTCGTTTTTCGGAGTAAGGCCCCAGGTTTATTGTTGTCAAGCAGGTAATCGTTTTCAGAGTCAGTACTTACTGGCCATTTAAAACTTTCCATTTCAGCTTAACACAAACCTAGCCTACTACAAAAAATGATGATTTTTCAAATAGGTGCTATGGTTTTGTAGTTTACCTTGCATATAACATACAAAATTCGTAATAGGTTAGGTGGCAGAGTCCTCATCAATAACTTTAAGTTTCAAATCAACTTTTTTTCGTGCTTTTTAAGTTTAACGTTTTAAGTTTCTAATCAACTTTTTTTCCCTCGAATACCCTCCCGTGATCGACCTGGCTGGTCGATCACGGGACAGTTATGTTGGCCTCAAAATTACTAAAACCGCACACCATCTCCGGTCCTCAGACCAGGTGTAAGGTGGCCCATAAAGCATCTCTCTCGCACCCTATCGTCTCAAGCCAACCTCACTTATTAGTCAGTGCACCTTTTACATAACAGACGATTCTCTGACGCAGACTTTCCTCTCGAGCTTAGGGTTCAGACAGCAGTCGCTCCCGGAAAAGCTAAAATTCTAATCTTAAACAATAAGCGAACCCCAGACCCCAAAATGCAAACGTTAGCCGCAACTCGCTATGAGTATGATGATGATATTATACAAAATTCGCAAACTCTCTTTGTAATATTATAAATTAAATTTATATTAAATTTATAAACTATTAAGGAAAATTGTGACCAAAGTAGTAAACGCTTGAACGGCCATGTCAGAAGAAACGTAATGACCTAACCTACATTTAGAGCAAAACCTGTGTAATCTTAGCTATCTTATTATAATAAAGAAGTATTTGAAACTTTCTTTAAAATAAATCTAGGTAGTCTCTGATTATTCTTTTTTTAAACTTTGAATAGTTTTTGTTTTTTTGTTTTTAGTTTTTATATAGTAAGAATTCGAGATACGAGACTGTAATTTTTGAAACTAGCTGATTTAGTTTATGATTATAAAATTGTAAAGTAGGTCTGTCTGTAGGTACATTAGAGATATTTAAAACCAATACTTGGGTTATGTTATATGAACGATACTGAACCCGAAAATATTGTTTTTTGGAATTCTTGTCAGTTTGTTTGTTTGTTGATGCAAAAACAATTTTGATACGGTTTTTTTGTTTGATAGGTCTTGGTCAGACTTAGACAATCGGTCGAGTAGAACCAGGCGGAGCCGCGAAGATAGGCTAGTAGTTTATAATAATATGTCAAATATGTAAATAAGTAGTAGTAATATTCTAGAAAATTCTAAACTAAGTTATGTATAATGTCAGGTTAACTTAACTAGCTTGTAATAACGGGTTTAAAATGCGGACACGGATACTTAGATAATTTGTTTAATTTACTTATTTTACATAGCAATACTCTGGGTATGCATATTTACCGACATATTCATTAAGATATAAAAATATAGCTGGGAATCTAACCACAACGCCATACTGGTATCGTCAAGTAATACTCTTTTTTCGTGCAGAAATCCCCACGGATACCCCCTCCCCTGCTGGGCAGTTATGTCGGACTTGCACCGACTAAAACCGCATGCCGTCTTAAGTCTACAGACTACGAGGATGTAAAGTAGCCCATAAGGCATTTCCCTCACACCCCGACTGACCCTGGACCATCTACAATTTCAAGATGGCGTGGGGAACAAGGTTGGGGAACTATGGTGTCCTCATCCTGCCCAAAAATTAGGGGGGGGGCACTCTCCTCCCCACCACCCTTATCAAGTAGTACCCATGAGACATTTGGTTCGTTTACGAAAAAGTAATAAACAAGTGGCCGAGTTTTATCACTTGTAATTGCTCTCCTGCTGACCCCTCAACCCCGATAGCAAAGCCGACATACGACAGAGCCTTTTCCATATTTTTTTTTAAATATAAATATTTTACAACATTCTACACAGCGCTCTCTAGACCCAAAGTAAGCATAGTTTAACTAGCTTGTGTTATGGGTTCTAGATGCGGATAAATATACTTATGTACTTTTTTGTAAAAACATACATTTTATACATAGAAACACCCAGACCAATGCAAATAGACATATTCATGCATGCAAATATTTCCACTGAGTGGGAATCGAACCCACACCTCCTGTCGTAGCAGTTGAATGCACTACCGCTACGCCACAGAGGCCATTGAATTAGAAGGTGTAGGTACGAATTTGCAGACGAGGTTGACTTGGTCCCAAAGATCTTGATGGGACTCACACATATCGAATAAACCTAGTACCTAATTGAAGTTAACAAAAACTTTCAACTCTAACACAAGCAAGAAGTACCTATGATGAGCCTGACACTGAGTCCCTGACACGGGACTCCTGCTTAGTCCCACGCGAGTCAGTGCGGCAATTAAATACTACACTGACGCGATGCTATGTGTCAAACAGTAGGTTGAATTATGGTGTTTTCATATTCAATTGCGAGTTCGCTGTGTCCCGCGGTATCCGAATGGGGCAGTGTTGCCAGGGAAAAGCAAAATGGTGTTGCATATTAAGAAAGGTGTCATAAAAAGTCTTAATTTTACCACAATTCTATTTTATTTTTATTATATTTTTTTTATACCACTTAGGTGGCAGACAAGCACACGGCCCACACTAATAGAACGCGGTTACCGTGGCCTATGGACGCGTGCAACACCAGGGGCGTCACACTCGCGCTGCTGACCCCGCAAAAACCTTCTAATGCCCTTCTTGAAGAACCCCATATTGTAACCAGCCAGTTATCTATTTAAATAATTTATTTATTTAAAAAATAATTGAACAATATACATTAAAGAAACAAAAAAATGACTTTTCTATTTAAATAACATCAAAAATGGAGTAATTGTAAGAAGCTAAATATCAATTTAATATAAATTAGAAGTGAGAACTCTGTAATACCACATATGCATTCCAGGTTGCGGGAACGGGATCAGAATAAAAATCTTGCACACAAGTTTCCTTCTTTCTACAATCCTGGGTTCTTTAGGCGGGGCGCCTAGGGACCGCCGTTTTGGGACGAATGGTGTCTAAAATGGCGGCCCGTACCCTCTGGACTTTATCGTAGCTTCTTACCATCCAGCGGGCTAAAGTTGATTGGCAGACTGAATAAAAAAAACATGCGGGAGTAACAGCTAGTGAAGAATAAATTAGGACTCATTTGAACACTGAGCGCATCACTAACTACTAAACGACGTAGCTATATGAATGTACGAATAATCCAAATCATCACGCAACTAACCCATCATATTAAATTCACATTAACGATAACCCATGAGAGGTTTTTTTAACGTACCACTTAGGTGGCAGACAAGCACACGGCCCACCTGATGGAAAGCGGTCAACGTGGCCTATGGACGTGTGCAACACCAGGGGCATCCCATCCTGAATTCTTCCTGATAATGCCCTTCTTGAAGAACCCCATAGTCGCTTTTAACACATTTACTAATTTTTTCATCAAACCCTTTCTATAGGATCAGAAATAGCTACATGTTCATCTTTAGAATTTTTACCATGCAAAAATAAACTTTATTTCAAATTTCATTAGGTCTATAATCCTAAAGTAGACTTCATAGTTTCCTACGTGATGTTTCGAACGTAACGTTTATTTAACGTGCGATTTTACGCGGTTCGTATGAAGGGTACTTATGTCTCGTGCTCGGCATTGGCCTACATGTAGAAGAATCGATATTCGGTTACAACACTAGGTGACGAATACATCTCTGTAATTAATGTGTCGTTGTAAATTTTATTGTTTATGTCATAGCTGTGCGGTCATCGACGATAGCATTGTGTATGTGGAAATTTACAAAAATTGTGAGCAATTGGGTTGGAAATAACTTCACACAATAACTTCACTTGATGTACACCGACAGTTTTAATTATCATCTTCGTAAGTAGGGTAGCCAGAGCTCACTATACCCCTCCTCCCCCACCCCTTCCTAGCCTCCCCGCCCCTTCCCAGCCCCCCCTTTCCTTCAGGGTAGGCAGCGCGTGTGTGACACCCTTAGTGATGCACACGTTCATAGGCCACGGTGACCGCTCCCCATCAGATGGGCCGTGTGCTTGTCTCCCACCTACGTAGTATTAAAAAAAGCCTTTTTCAAACTCAGTTTGGTCGGCTTTTCAGTCTAACTACGAAGTGGCGTACTTCGATATTTTCCGCGAAGGGACTGCCATCTAATCTTCACAAGTCTTAGGTGATATCGAAGTTCTGTAGTTAGACCAATTGTTGGAATTTTTAGGGCTCTAACAAGCTCGTAACAGCTGTAAAACAACGGTGACGTACCCGTAGGACCTCAAAGTTTGGACCCTTTTTCAAAAGTGCCCTGAAATAAAAAAAAATGACGATCACGTCATTTGCTGTCACGGCGGACGTGTCAATATTACTACCAAGGTAGCCAATAAATATTTCACATTAAAAACAAGTTTGAATATCTCCAAATTGAAGTTGATTTCTAATTACTTACCCACTTAACTGAAGGTTCTCCACAGTGTGACTCATGCCTTATATCCGCATCCCAAAGGCATGTTATATTTTATGACCGAGATTCAGGAACTTGTTTAGGCCAGGTAATGTTTCGTGCCTTTGACGCATCTAGCTCAAGTATTTTGCATAATTAACTGTGCTATTATAGTATTTTTATACTTCTAAGGTAGCAAACAAACTTTTGATCCACTCGATGTCACGAAAGAATCAAAATTTAACGAAACATCCCGATATTCTTCACTTTCGCGTGAACCTCCCTGAATGGGACCCTAGTAATTGCTAGCCAGTACACTTGCTGATTGACAGATAAAGGTCCGGCGCTGGCTTTCCTCTCGGGTTGGGACTCAGACCCCCAACCCTAGAATAAAGTCCACGACAGAGCAAAGCACAACAATTTTACCTTGACAATTAAATTTAGAAATGACAATATCCATTTGACCTATACCAGCGTCTTAATTTAATACTTAGTGTTCTACAGATAACTTGGTACCAATAAATATGAAATACACCATTTTCCTAAGTCTCGGTGAAGGAGAGATAGGTCAAGAATCATCACTCAAATTCACTCCAGAATTACTACCAAAAAACCTTGGGTTATCAATTGATTTCCAGATCTATGAATAGGTACGCGTTTGTGACGTTATATTATGTAAAAAACATATGGATATGATCCAAGAATGATGACCTCATTCAACTAAAATAACACTTGTTCAATAACTGGAAAACACAATTATTGATACGTCATCGTTATGACCGAAAGGTCAGATGACAGAAATTGATCAGTAGTTGAAAAGTGCTAAAGCGCTTTGTAATCTACACAAACTTTTTATTAAATTATTTTGTCACACAGCCCAGTTTTGTCTCTTGTTTATTTTATCTGAGGTTCTAAAAGTATCTTAAATGAATAAAAAAATCAATAAATCTGTTAAATTTAAATAATATAATATTGTAAAATATTTTTTTTTGTTTTGGTATACCTATACTTTTATTGTTTAATGATTGGAATTACTGAGCACATATCCGACGTGTTTGTCAGAGTATATTGTGTTATCTTGTACACTGTTTTAAATACGAAATAATAAATAATATATAAAAAAATGTATAGGTGAACACAACGTTTGTTTTTTTATTTTTTATGAACTCGTATTTTCCTAACTCCTAATTCTATAGGTATTCACCGAATAATACGCTGAAATCAGATTTCCCTATACATATGGCCAACAGGTGAGTAACCCACTTCAGTCCATTATTGTCCTTCTACTTATTACTTGCACGATGGCGCCATAATTTTGAACTTGGAAATACCCATTCGGAGCAAACGGTGACGTGTATAAGGAGAGTGGACATCCTTATAATGATTGAAATGTTGACCTTAACTCTAGCATATAAGACTGAAAATTCATTACCTATACAGAAAATTGGTGCGACCTTGAGTAATCCTTTGTAAAACGATACTTACAGTCATAGTATATTTATGATAATTGGAAAAATTACCCGCGATTGGCTTATTGCCATACATGGTTTAAAAGTGATTTACATTTTTCTCTGTAGGCACGGATATCTAGAATTATAATTATATAGTTATAAAAAATGTTTGCTATGTGGTTAATCCTAAGAATTAGTACTCATGAGTTTTATTTTTGATGGTATCCTATATATAGTTGGAAACTCTGGCATTATAATGCTTTGGCGATACGAGTATACTAACTTGCATACAGTTGAGGAATGGAACTCCCTACCTGAATCTGTGTTAACAAATGCACAGTTGATAACACCAATAACCTGCAGTACTATTTTTATAGACGGCCTTTTTCTAAAGAAACTTTGAAGAGCTACCGTTTCTGCCCTTTGGCCGGACAATGCTAGATTCAGTAGTCAAGTCAATTATGATTCTATATTTAAAGAGAACAAAAAAGGGCAATGCCAATTTTTGATTATTTGCAACACTCAGTGATATTGCGTGGGGAAGTACTGTATTAAAGGATAATAGAATGTACTGTTCTGACAAACATCGGAAAATGACTAAGTATTTACAAGAATAGCAAGGACCTGATAAAAAACCGTCTCTTTTTGCTCAATTGTAAATTATATTGTTATTATGACGCATTCGGAAGTTTCATTGATCTTAGTTTGGATTAACCACGGAGTACATAGTAAGATTTGACCGATAATTAATAATGCATTTAAGTCGGAGGAACAGAGGTCGGTTATGGGTTTTGCTCATTGCTTTGCATCACTCGCACTCTACTTAACCAATTGCAATCAATTATCCCTACGACAGATTTGAAGTCTGCACTAGACCTTCTTTATATTATTTTTTTTATGTCAGTCACGTCAACATGACTTCACCTCGCCTGATGGTAAGCTGAAGGCAAAGTCTCTGGAATGGGAGTCACCACTGCAAACACCGATAGTGCCACAATGGTGGCTCTCAGCTTGACGGCCTCATCAAATGCTTTTTCACGCCCCGCTTAAAAGACACGGGACTGTATGAGAAAGGAAACACGTGAGCTGGTAAAGAATTCCAGGTTTTGGTGCGGCAAAGGAAAGAGGCACCGAAACGCTTGGTTCTTGATGGAATTGTTTGCACCAAACACATTAAAATCCGTTGAGTAGTTTTTGCGTTTATCGCAAACATATAGAGCCTCGTCCCTCGATCAGCAGGTGTTCAGACTGTTCAGGGTTGCAGGAGAGGTTTGTTTGGGCCCCGAAGATTCTGGTGGAGCCAAAAAAACACCCATTCAACGCATTCCATTCTTGATATTACACTGTACCTCATTATCGAACACATCAACCATGTTTAATCGAAACTCAAAATATCGTTATGCATCGAGCGGCAATTGAAATCGAATTAATTAAATCGATTCGTCTGTTATGGTTCGATTACTTATTAGTTAGGTACGTAATCGGTAAGAACGTGCCGTGGTTTCGAAATAGTTACTGAATTAGAACAAACGTCTTATCTAGGTGAATACCACCTTAGGAATATACCTATGTGACGTAGCTGTAGGGCTTTCAAATGCTACGTCAGGAGGCGCGGGTTCGATTCTCGCTTAGTGCATATATTTATATGCAAAATGTATGTATTAACAAAAAAAATTATATATTTATCAGCATTCTGACTTGTAGTCACATTGTTTTTGATTTATTGATTTAAAAAATAGGTTCTCAATTCGTTGGCTTTTTTTCTGATAATCAATCTAACTTCATGATTACAATATAAATAAATAGGTATTCGAATAAAATTAATCGAGTGAAAATTGCAATTCAAATATAAATACATGCATCAGTTGAAATTCAAATCTTGAAAGTGCGTGATAATAAAATAAGAGAACGTATTATTACATTTATCGATTATTTACTGCTCTGCCTCTTTAATTTAATTCTGATCCACTCAAAGTTTTCGGGAAAAGATCTCTGATAGCGATAAATGCGCCGATTGTTCAGATTTGATTCAGTAATTTATATCAATACGAGTACGTTTCATTAAATTTGATGTATGAACGATCTTTTTTCATTTCGCTTCTCTTTAGTTGTTTGGCAATATTAAGTAAAATATATAGGTACTTACATACTTTCAAGGCGCATTTACCAAGACTGCGATTAATATACGCAAATAAAATTAATTGCTAATTAAAATAGATTAACAAATGGATTAAACCATAATCATAAAGTACCTTTATAATATAATATTATCGTTATAATGTTTCGTGTCACGATGAGGTCGGGATGAGGTGATTTAAATAAGGTTATACTAATTTAATTTCAAGTATAATATTAATTTGCAGACTGAAAGGCATCCATTGCTGAAACAGGTATAATTATTTAAATTATATTGAACAAGAAAGGAAGACAGAAAAATAATTAGACTTAGTCCAAAATACACAGAAACGATATCAAAACTTCAACACGGGCTAGAATTTCTCTAAAATATATCTTATAGCTGCCGATAGCATTGAAGCTGCGACACCAGTTGCATGAGTATTGCATGAGCCTCCCAAGATTTCTTGATCTACTCCGACTAAGTGCCAATCTAGACGTTCCTCATCGTATAAACCTTCAATTACTGCCCTTTCTTTGCCTTCTATACTACTTGCGACACATCCAATTTCTTTTTGAAATTCAAGAAGCTCATCAATCCATGTCTGTCGGAGAAACTGGGCGTGACCCTCGAGAGTACACAGAGCAATCTGTTCCATAGTTAAATCTGGCAATTGAAAATTGTAATATGAGTGATATTCTGCCTCATTATAGATCTTTGCACAGAAATTGTCCATTATCTCTTTGTCTTTTTTTGCAGACAAGATTGTACATCCACGTGAAAACCGAGCCACCAGTACATATAACAACCTATGTGTTATAGCATATCCATAATCAGAGCCATTGTGCAATAAATCAGAACACTCATTAGGAACACCACATTCCTGCCATCGTGTGGTAGGGTTCTCAGTAATTTTCGATAAACTACTTATACAGGCATCTGAAAGCTGCGGTTGAGGATGATAATTATCAAAGTCATAAACACTATCCTCGTATTTAGACCATTTGGAGTACTTTGTAATCAACTCTTTCTTCGTAAAGTACTTTGTTTTATTCATCAAATCAGTGTTAAATGTTTGTAAATGTGGTGACCAGTATTTATCTGCATCAATAAATAATTCTGATATGTTAATTGCTAGCTCAATTGCTTCTTTTGACCCTTTATGCTTCGCCACCATTTGATTGAAAAACTTCATGACCATATCGTTGGTTTTCAGCACCTGGTCCAGTCGAGTTTGTATATCTGTAGCTATTCTTGGTCTTCGTATTTGGAAAATGGTTTTTAAATTAACACTGGCTAAAGATAATCCAAACGCAAAATTCATATCCAAATAACGTATATGTGTTGTTACAAAGTGCATAATCTTTTCCAACTTTGTCAAATATTCATCCATATTAGTTTTTAACGGCAAATCGTCCTGGATCTCCATATATTTAAGTTCTGTAGATAATGCGAGGACATTTTTAGTAGAAAAACTAATTGTTAACGTAATTATTATGATTACAAATAAACAATATCGTGATGAAATATTTGATTTTGGTATCATGATTATGAACGAAGTAAATTTTTCTGCAAAATTTTCCTACAAAGGCGCTTTAACATTGGAATCAAAACTCACTACTGAATTAGCAACACTAACACCTCATATTTTCATTAACATAGATAAGCAATAATTAATAGGCCCAATGTTTGTGAAATTTTTACATTTTCACGACATAACAGTCTACAATAATTATTCTGATAAGAATAAAGTGAATAATATTGAGTCTAAAAACGGACTCATTTTTTATTTATTCAATTTAATTCCTAAACAAGATTTCTCTGATCATTTTCAGAACTGACAAGATCCATCCAAATTGAGTAGTTCGACTAGGATAGTACTTCCAGCCTACAGAAGACCGCGGCCATATTAACCATCAAGTTGTGTTCCCGGCGGTAAGTAGGGTAAAAAAAAAATTTTGTACTCGTAAAAACTTGTAAATGGGCTTCAGTTATATATTATTGTCAAATATTATATAACTGATAGTAATACTAATGAAGTATTCTACTATATAAAAATAAGTCGGATTTTTCTTCCTGACGCTATAATTCCAGAACGCACGAACCGATTTCCACGGTTTTGCATTCGTTGGAAAGGTCTCGGACTCCGTGAGGTTTATAGCAAAGAAAGTTCAGGAAAAATTTCAACAGAAAAGCGGGAAAATCATAACCGACATCCACGCGGGCGGAGCCGCGGGCAACAGAAAAAAATCTATAAGTCTAGTAAAATTTTGTAGCCATCAATGTTTCGAAGTAAAATCCTTAAACTGATAAATTCTCCCTTTGATAGCGTTCAGTACTTAACTAGAGGGTGCCCAATGTGCCCATGTCGCAAGATGGTTTGCGCACGCGCCGATCTATAATGAAATCATAAGTCACGTTCTCTCTCTGAAACCGTTACCTGGAACAAGCAAAAATAAACCTTTGAGTTATTGATACTAAGCTTAGATTGGTTTGAAAAAACTTATACGGTTAAAATTCTCTGCAGCATTGTGTAGATAATTGCGAATTACAAAACAGTCAATGGCTGCTGTTTAGCTTTATTATTTCTTTGTATACGATAATGCATTTTCTAGGCTTTGATGAATTTCACAATCCGTATGAAATATTGGCTGAATTTTGGCCTAATAGAATTTTAAAATTCATTCTTAAATAGGAATCTGAAGTGTTAAAATTTCTAAACGTACTATCTGTATTGAACTAAAAAAATTGTAGCCATTTATCTCATAAGACTTAACTTACCGAGAAGCATTAGAGAACTAACCACTACTACTATTAAATTGTAATGTAGCTGTGTCTATATATTGGAGATATAAAAAAATATACTTGGGTTATGTCATACGCATAATTCTAAATACATTTTTTTCTGTTTATCTGTTTGTTCGCGATGGACGCAAAAACTTCTGAACCGATTTACGTAAGGCTTTTTTTAAGGTCAGAGTGAAAATCTTACCATTTTTTAATCACAATCCGTTGAGTAAAACCAGAAATATAGTATAGTCAAAAAACGTGAAATTTCACGTCCACGCGGCCGGAGTCGCGAAAATAGGCTAGTCTTCTTAATATATATAAATCTCGTGTCACAATGTTTGTCCTCAATGGACTCCTAAACCACTTAACCGATTATAATAAAATTCGCACACCATGTGCAGTTCGATCCAACTTGAGAGATAGGATAGTTTTTGAAACGGATTTCGAAATCCACGCGGGCGGAGCCGCGGGCAACAGCTAGTATTGTATAAAACTATTAATATACAATGTAATGGTAATAGTATGTCAGTAGCACACTTTACTTCACAGGTGATTATACAGACGGTAATTTGAGTGTTGACGGAAGGAAATACTTTTGTAATTATTTTTTGCTTCTCAACCATTCAGATCATAAAATGTCAATAACCCTAAAATTGTTAACATCTTGACAATAAATATCGTGACCTTTTTTTTATAAATATACTACGTAGGTGGCAGACAAGCACACGGCCCACCTGATGGGAAGCGGTGACCGTGGCCTATGAACGTGTGCAACACTAAGGGTGTCACACACACGCTGCCTACCCTGAAGGGAAGGGTCCATGGGAGGGCTGGAAAGGGACGGGGAGGCTAGGAACCTTAACCAAAATCTTGCCAAGTTAGATGGCGTGCACTATACGGTATTATTTCTAATGTGTGCAGGTGGCATCGTAGCCCGTGTTGTTCTTGATTGGAAGGGAGACACACGTTTGTCTTGTAAATCGATATTTTGAAAGGCAACAAAGAATATTAAGAAATGTAGGAAACCGAAAATGCTATATAAAATATGTAATCCGCTATTAAGAACGAATATCCGTTCGATCATGATATGAATTATAATAATACATGACCGCAAAGTATATATTGCGTAAAGTACTAAAACTTATTTTTTTAAATTGTGAATTTTACGTAATACTAACAAAAAAAAATTCTTAGGTTGTATAATGCTGGTGATTTATTTTTAGGCAGATTATGCAATTTACTAAAAAATAATGCTACACTCATAAATCAGTCTAATTACAGCATTGTATTTAGGTTTTAAAAACAAAACTTTCACCGGCTGACACCAGGAACGGATTTAGATGCGGTCTTCTACTCGTATGTTCGAAAGGTATTTGATCACAATCGGTTAGTACAACCAAGTCAACAAACGCGCAGGCGGAGCCGCTGACATAGGCTAGTTTAAAATAAAACATTAATTAATGTTATCATCATCATCAGATTATCAATCAGACATAATCCTACAGATATGACTTTATACACATAACTGTATCAATTCCGATAACCCAGACAGGAAGTCTCTTTGAGTTGAATACTGGTTCGTCTATATAATTATTTAAGATAAATTCGAAAGCTGAAGGTAGGTACATACTGGTTGATATTATGAAAAAAAATATACGAATCATAAAAATTGAAGCCCATAGAACTCTTAATAATAAGACAGTTATTAGGAGTTCTATGGACAAGCCTATTAGCAGCTTTTATCGAGAAGCTTGCCCTAATCCTTTGATTAGACTAATCCCCAGAATAAGTTTCTGTACGTCGTCGTGGGATCAAGTTCAGTAAGCCCCGTATGTAAAACCGCGGGTAACTGCTCGTGTCAATTTAAACTATTTACTTGCGTCATTTTATTCATCTACATACATATCTATTGATTATATTATATACAAGGAAATCTTAACGCTCTTAATTTATTGATTAGGTTAATTAAATATTTCTATGCAAGAATATTATCTATTTGCATTGGTCTGGGTGTATATTATAATGTATAATATAATGTATTCATTGGCAAAATGTATATATATCTAAGTATGTTTATCCGCATTCTGAAGTTAATATAGCTATGCTTAGCCTGGGGCCAGATAGGAGCCTCTTTTTCTTTGCGTGTGGCTACATTTAATTTTATCGAAACATGTTGAAAATTTTCTGACTACTCCACACATCCTTGTAGAATTGTAAGTTGCAAATCTGCAGAGCTCTTCTGTTGGCACGATGTTATACATACCTCAAAGACATACGAAGTACAAGTAGCGTCGGTAAAAGTGTAATACCCAAAATAAATTGTACGGTTCTGATCAGGAAATATTTTTGGTCCTTTTATCATTCAAAGAGGCTATAGGTTATTATTAATGATGATGTTATCAAATAAGGTTTATGAGGTACGATTACAGATAGAGGATTTAATGTTAGGTGTTGGACTGATCAAATCGCAAAGAAAAGAAGGCGGTTTTTATTCAGCTCACATACGCGAAGTATGTGCATATAGCATGTCTTCAGTTAGAAATGTATTTATTTAGGTTGTTATCACTTATTCTGACCAATTACTTTGTAACCGCTTTTATATCGGCGAAGAATACTTAGTATTGCCATTACCTGGTCTTATTTTAGTAAAAACTATGCCTATTTCCAACAGTGGACTACAACAGCCTAATTATTGCAGGTGCTAATCTCTTTTAGAGGCAGTTTGCCTATTTATTATTTTTTATACCACGTAGGGGGCACACAAGCACACGGCCCACCTGATGGGAAGCGGTCACCGTGGCCTATGGACGTGTGCAACACTTATTCCTTATCCTTATTTTATTCCTAACTCCTCTAATTTACTTCTGATTAATTTTGATGCGGGTTCTAAGACAGATTGACTTGCCCTGGGACTTCACGAATCACGAGTGTTTATGGGTCACTGTTGATCCTGTTAATATACACGAATTAGGTACAGTAGTGGAGATGAAGGTGGGATTAGTCCCATAGAAAAAAATACACTTAACTGGATGATTTATCCTTATAATACAACATTGAATGAAAAATAACAATTGTTTAATTTACCATCAAGTCTTTATTATTTTCATCATGCAAACGTACTCGAAAATTATTCAATACTAGCTGTTGCCCACGGCTTCGCCCGCGTGGATTTCGAATTCCTTAATTTTTTGAAAACAAATTATAGCCTATGTTACTCCCAAAAATTGCAGCTTTCTATAGGTGTAAGAATTAATGAAATCGGTCCAGTAGTTTCGGAGCCTATTCGTTACAAACAAACAAAAAAACAAAAAAACAAATCTTTCCTCTTTATAATATTAGTATAGAAGATGCTCCTAACATGCAAATGTACCGATGTTTGGTTGATATATCGCCGCGACAGGGCCTCATTTAAAGAGCTATTACTCTCAACACGGGCCCGAAATGAATCCTCAATTTGTAAAAAAAAAACTTAAAAATCGATTTAATAATTTGAATTTACAATATATTCAGCTTACGCTACTGTACCGATTCTATCATTTTATGAAGTTTATTTGAGTCGAAGACGTTTGGGACACAAATTCTACGGACACTGTGTCCCTAAGTGTACTTCCAAATTTATTTATTTTTTCGAAGACGTTACGGACACCAATATAAAACGATAGTTTTGTACAGTCGGATGGAAAACTTCTAGTTGTTTATAAATACATTTCGCTTCAATGAAATACAGAGGCGCTGAGTCGCGTGCGCGTCGCGCGTCGCCGCAAGGATTTTTGGTTTTTGGAAGAGCACAACATGTTGTGAAAAGGAAAACGATGCAGTCGTTCATCTCTTTTGCTTGTATAGGTGTCTCGCTCGTATTGTTGTAGTACATGATTGACGAACCGCATGACATTCGTCCTAAGTCAAGGTCAGTGGAACTACGGCAGTATTAATTACGTATATTATTTAAAAAGTGATATTTACCTATACATTCGGAAAGCCGACCCTAACTGAGTTGGGAAAAAGGTTCAGAGAATGATGATGATTATTTAAAAAGTGACTAATGTGGCATTTATTGTTGTATTTTATGTACTGTGGAGGTAAGTCAAATAATTTTATATAGGTATTCTCTTGTTGTAAAGTTTGCTTCAAAAACTTAATTCATAATACGATTTTAAGGTTAAACAAGTCAATCATAGTTTCATACAAACGCTCTTATAGGTACTTTGTCTAATGTAGGATGATAATAATGACAGGTCTAAATAGCCCATATAGTTTAATCGAAAATGAATCTTTCGATTTTCGATTATCGTTCCCGTAAAATATGGAATCGATATTTAGAAAAACACAAAAACTTTTTATTTTTGACGTGACAACGTCTTATAAATTGGTTTGCCGGGTGACACTTCAAGAAACTGCGTTACGCTCCGCTCCGACTTTACAGGCAACCAATTTTTTATTATTTTAGGTAACTTACTTCAGGATGACAAAAGAGAAGTTTTATGGTATAGTATTTATGTTTCGTACCATATTAAGCAAATTATATCACAAAAATTTTAGTAGTATAAGTACTTAAAAATTTATAAAATTATTTTAAATTCGATTCATTCGATTCATTTGTGCTATGTTATTGCAAGACGCTTCACTATGACAAGTGGGCGGGGCTTGTCTATGTAATACAATAATTTTAGGGGTATGATTTTGTATAAAAAAAGACATGAACTGTCATTTTTATCATCCTACATTAGACAGAGTATAGGTGATTACTCCTATATTATTCAATGAGTTTTTAAAATATTTTAGCGATAAAATTGTATTTTCCATAAAGATTTTACAATAAAATTAATAATTTTTCGAACTAGGGTCGAGCGCGTGAAGCGTCTGTAATGGCGTCTTGCACTTTTTTGCATTAAATAATTCTAATTGATAATAAAATCTAAATAACAAATATCAATTCAACGTGTTGCCAGGTGTTTTTAATGTGTTTTAATTTTTTGTAAATTTAATCTAAAATAAATTCTCTTAGCAAAACATACAGTTATGAATATGCGAGGCGATTGCTTCCAATATAGAGTATAAATTAATTTTGCAACAGAAACACGCTTCTCGCGAGAGGCTCGTTGCTACTTCTTCTTGCAATAAGTAGCAACGAGCCTCTCGTGAGAAGCGAGCTCCTGGCAATGCACAGGGGCCCCGGCCCATAGGTCGTTGAATACAAAAACGACAAGAAATGTACATATTCGATCTTCACATAACATAACATAACATAAACTCACGCCTTTATCCCCGAAGGGGTAGGCAGAGGTGCTAGCACCCACATTTCGCCAGTTTATGTTTAGATCCCAATGTAATTATAACACTTTTGTATGAGACTGTACTGAGCCGATTTAATAAAATGATAGTGTCCGTAACGTCTTCGAAAAAATAAATAAATTTGGAAGTACACTTAGGGACACAGTGTCCGTAGAATTTGTGTCCCAAACGTCTTCGACTCGTTTATTTGTGCTTTAGTAATAAATCTTTTACAATACAAGTACTTACTTAGTACATTAAGATTTGAAAATATTGCAACTTTACGTATTCCTGTACGCATGTTGTCCATCTTAGGGGTTTAAGTTATGAATTATATGAAAGAACTGAGCTTAAGCTACCGCCATTATACAGTGTGACTTTTACTACCTACCACCGAGGATTAGATATAGTTTAGAATAACACATCGGCCACTTTTTATCCCCATACAGCTCCGAATAGATAATCACAAACGTGGGCGAAACTACGAGCAACTAGTGTGCTATATTATAATTTCAAGTACATTTTGCATAGATAAGTGTTTGCAATTAAGTATTCAGTCAGCTATCTCAATTGATTTACTACTTCGAACCCTAGGCCGTAGAAGTCAGACTGAATTTCGTGTAACATAACGTAACATAAGTATATTGCGGGAACATGTTGTGATCGCAAATAAAAATCTCACTGCACCGCCTGCGATTAAGCGATATCTTGTTATTAAGATTTTGTTCTTATTTGTATTGATGATACAACAAATTGCAGCACTTAATATTGTTACGATTGGCTTCTCTTTATGATGAATACTTTCCTGACTTTAATTTGTGAGTTCACGAACTGTGAAAATATATTATAGGAATTCGATCATAATAATGCTTGCCAATGGAAACTGCAGTACCTATTAGCACATAATAATGAATAGTAGGTACTCGTAATAATCCACTTCAGAATATCAATTCCTGATAAATCAATGAATAAAATTGAAGCAAAAAGTGAAATGGTGGGTCTAAAAAGCGCTATGTAGAATGTCGTAAAATATACAAAGAAAAAAACTGTTCGTTATATTAAAATAATCGTTTTATGATAAAAGAGTGTATGTTCGATACTTATCAAAAGAAAATAGCTTTCCCAAATTTTTGTCTATCTGTATGTCTTTATGTTTGTTTCAGGTAATCTTTGTAGTGGTGAGACCGAATTGGGCATGATTTTTCCTGTAGATAACTAATATTATAAGGCGTAATTCAGACTACCTTTATTTTAGAAAAATTATTGCCTAGTAATTTTCCCAATTTTGTCTGTCTATATGTCATCTTTCTATCTGTTTATTTCAGTTTATCTACACAGATAACGACTTTTATAAGGCGGAACTGAGATACTATTATAAAAATACATTTATGTTATGTGCAATTACAACCTATTGTAAACAGAATAAGTTCAACGCGAACAAAGTCGCGGCTTACAGCTAGTCTGAATTATGAATCCGGAAACTGTGTTCTGATTACTTTTTTTATTCTGTTCTGATTACTTGTTTTTTTATTCTGTTCTGATTACAATCGTTATATTATCAGCCAGTATTTTAACTTTATGTTTTAAAGAAGTCGAGTTTACTGTGTACTCGGAATTGCATTATTGTTAAAGGAACACGTCGCTGGGAGCGACGGACTGACATCTGAAGATTTAAATCAGTTCGCAAACAAATATTTCATAAGGGCTTGTTGATGCTTCCGCACAAGAGAATCATTGTGTAGGGCTGTAAAAATATATTTAACCAACTTCAATGGACCTTTACTGTATGTTTGTATGTTTGGTCGCGTTTGGTTAAACCGATTTTGATGTGATTTTCAGAAATGTATTTCTTACCTTCCGGAGAAGTTTCAGTTAGGTTACTAAATCTTTCTCCAGCATAAAACAAGTTAGAAGGTTGGTTCTATTTTTTTAATAATTTGGTTAATTGAATGCAACCCGCATGATGGTAAGCTAAGGTGATGTCCAAATAGTAGTGGCCACCATTCCAGATTCTGTTTTTTGGTCCACCATTCTATATGGTGGTCCCTACTTTGACGGCCTCGACAGATAGGTACTGTTGCACGCCCCACTAAAGAACCTAGTTTTTTATGTTCTACCCAATGATTTCCATGATAGTAATAGATTCTATCCTATTTAGTATTAGGTTTCCAAATAAAATAATAATGATTTTTTCATTTCACGACTTTCAATTTAGTTATTTTTCGAAAAGTTTTCTAGGCCTTCGCGGTTCTCTTTTTTCTGCATGGTCTAAAAATAACAACGAAGATTGTCAAAGAACAATTTGTTTTTAAGAGTACCTACTAGTAACTGAAATTATTTGTTTTCTTATATCCTGATATTGGAGGCTAAGTTATTAAAATTATTTCTCAACCCTACATAAATCGTTTTACCGTCGAACAAATTGGACACAAATTCTAAGAACTGTGAAATCTGCCAATTTGAAAGTACACATAGTAATTAATTATAATCATATTTATCGTAAATGAATATTTATTGGTGACATGTACCAAATTTATTGGTTCATAATAAAGTAATAAGTGTAGTGTTTTGTATAATGAAGATATTTATAATGGTTTATAAATCAAATGCTCTTGAACTGCGTGCTGTTATTGAACACAGCCTCCCGCGATGCTTAATATTATTAAAGCATTAATCATTTTCTTTCAATTTCATGAAGATATTTGGAGCTCTCCTTTCTTTAGACATGTTTAAAAGACGTATTACTGAAATCCCTAGTGAAATCATTTTAAGACTGACTGCTCAAGACAAGACAGACAGACTTTATTGCTTTACAAAAAACATGAAAATGCCAACATTTCGACAGAACTGTTGCATGAGTAAAGTCATCAAATATGTACAAGCTACATTTTTTTTTTATACTACTTAGGTGGCAGACAAGCACACGCCCCACCTGATGGGAAGCGGTCACCGTGGCCTATGAACGTGTGCAATACTAAGGGTGTCACACACGCGCTGCCTACCCTGAAGGGAAGGGGGGAGGGCTGGGAAGGGGTGGGGAAGCTAGGAAGGGATGGGAGGAGGAGGGGTAAATTGAGCTCTGGCTACCCTACTTACCGGCGGGAACACAACTCGATGGTTATTATGGCCGCGGTGATCTGTAGGGTGGAGGTACTACCCCAGTCGGACAGCTCATTTCGGACGGGAGATACCGTCGTGTCCTACCTCCTGTAAACTTGAACATGATGATACATGATCTAAAACGCGATCATATTTCGCCCTCCGTCCTGCATATTCTCTTTTTCAAATCTGAATTATTAGGGAACGTTAGAAAACTGACTTATTGATTCAAAATCTCATTGAATCTTATCTTACTTATTTGCTAAAATCTAATTAATAATCTTGCTTTTTCGTATAGCAAGGAATGCAAGCGTTTAACTAGAGAAGACAATATAATATGTGGAGGCTAAATATACTGGAAACAGCGATTGCTGATGCCGTTGACTCCAGTCAAGGCGTCATATCAAGATTGTGGCCTTGCTACCGAAATTCTGGCGAGTTCGTTAAGTTGCATCACAAATATTAGGGTTACCTCTCCAAAGTAACACTGATTCCTACAAACTGGGTCTGAAAGATCGTCAACATTACTATTTTTCTACACTTGAGGCCTCTGCGTAGCGGTAGTGCTACGACAAGGGGCGCGGCTTCGCTTCCTGTTCAGTGCAAATATTTATCTGCATGAAAGAAGCATTATAAGTATGTTTATCCGCATTCTAGAATCCATAATACAAGTTAGGTAAACTGTGCTTACTTTGGATCTAGAGAAAGCTGTTTAAAATATCGTAGAATATTTCTTTATTTATTAAATTACATTTTTTTCGTAACTTTTTATATTGCACTTCATTTTGTTTCCTTAAAGTAATCATCAAAAAACAGATGCTTAGTAAATTTCTTTACTTTGTAGAGTTTTTGTGCAAGAAATAAAGTACTTAGCTATTGTAATAAACAGTAATATTTAACAATTAATAACGTTTAAAATGCCTAAAAATGTTATAGAAGTTATATTATTTCATGGTCATATTTCGCTTAAATTTCCTTGAAATATTGTGATGTGTTTTTTAACCTGAAACCTTTCCTTTTGAATTCAACACACGTACCTACTTAATTTTTTTTGTCATGTTTTGTCTATCTACCATCTATGGCAGTCGTTACGGGTAGTTGCCTAGATTTAAGAGCCCTAAAAAGTCCAACAACAATGGTCTAGCTGCAATGCTTCGATATCACCTAATGTCACCATTGGGTTGTGAAGGTCAGATGGCAGTCGCTTCACGGAAAATATTGAGGTCCAGCCAAATCCGCAGTTAAGACTGATGAAGCGGACCCCAGACTCTGAGGTGAAAGCTTTGGATGCGACTGGGATTAACGCTGGGTTGAAAATTGAAGATGTTTTGTCTAAATTCAGCAGCCCTGTTCATATAAAATACCGAGTACCCAAGAAAAATTCTCATAAACCATTAGTTCAAAGGGACCATCTTACAAATCTCATTACTTTAGTGTTATTATTCTAAATGACGTAACAAATTTCTCTGAAGATGGCGTCTTAGTGAGCATTAAGTAATGTTTAAAAAAGACGCAAGAATATTTACCGTCTCACACATATTTAGACTAGCAAATAAATAAGAATTTCATTGTACGCTTAACGGTTTTCTGTTGGAAAAGTTAATGTTCAAGACAAATACAAAATTCTTTTCGCAAAACGTAAGATGACGCATGCACCTAAAAATCAATAGACAAAACGCGTTGAACACAAGGCTGTGTCACGAAATTGGCGGCGGCTAACTACATATGTGTGAGTGAATTTTGGATTGCAATGTATCACTATCAACCAAATTTCATTGAAATGTGATTCCTGGATATTTTTTCTTGATGTCATTAAGATTTCTACACAATTTCACTACACAAGAAATGCTATATTTTTTACGCTACTTCAACTGACTAAATCAAATAATATTTGTCGCGTAGTGACTGAATAGTGTGAAGGTGTGCCAACTTATCCGTATAAGCAAGTTGGCCGACTCTAGTGTTGTCATCAGTTGTAATTTTCAACACGTTCCGTTCATAATGTTTATAGGTTCATGAGATGACGCTGGATTTTTGGATGCATCTTTGTAATGTTATAAGCTTTGGCAATTTCTGCTTTATCTTATTCAAAACAAGGTTCACTTTTATTATGAATAGATCCTGAGATGAGATTGTACGTTTATTTGTTTATTTATAAGGAAACGTAGTATTCGGTTACAGGGCCGGTATTTCGTGAGTCCTTGCGTTGTGTTATTATTTCGCATGGTTACCGTTAGTGGCGCTTCGATTACGGAACTTCTCGGTTATTTATAGAAATTATATAATCGGATGAAATAAGTGGCTACTTATCTTTAAGGATATTTATACTTAAATGACTAATTATTTTAAACGTTGTGTAAATGAGTTGTCGGTTGAGTTCTGTGGGATGTAGTAATATATTTTATCGAATTGTGGGAAATGCAAATCAAAATAATGCTGAGATTTTAACAGATTTGATACCACCTAGATGTATCTGTATGCCTTATAACATTAGCGACCATAGTTCTATCCATATAGATTTTCGGTTAGGGAAGATAGACTCGAACATTTTAAGGTTTCATAATATTCTTCGGAGTCTTCTTCAACCTAGCCTTGATATTTTCCTTGAAGCGACTGCCGCAATCTGACCTTCACAACCCAATGGTGACATTAAGCGATATCGAAACATTGCAGCTAGACCTTTGCTGTTAGACTTTTTAGGGCTCCAACTACCCGTGATGACTGCCATAGATGTTCATATGGCAACCGGGACCAACGGCTTAATATGCTCTCCGAGGTACGACCAGACCAATGCAAATACCCGTATTCATGCATACAAATATTTGCACTGAGCAGGAATCGAAGCCGCGCCTCCTGCGCATCGGCCGCGTTCACTACCACTACGCCACGGAGGCTGTAGAATATTCTTCGAAATAAATATTCAATAAAAACTAAATTTATGTGCAGATACAGGAAGAAAAATCCATTTTTCCAATACACAAATCGATGAATGTCCACTCCTTTCCTACACAGAGCTACACGTGCCAGATTGAGGTATCACTCTCACACTGTTGAATCAATTCCATCAAGAACCAAGCGGTTCGGTGCCTATTGTATTTGCCGAACTATAAATACTTGGAATTCTTTACCAGCGCATGTGTTTCCTTTCTCCTATAGTCTCGGGGCCTTTAAGCTGGGCGTGAAAAAACATTTGATGAGGCCGTCAAGCTGAGGGCCGCCACTGTAGCACTACCGGTGTATGTGGTGATGACCCCAGTCCTGAGACTTCGCCTTTAGCTTACCATCAGGCGAGGTAAAGTCATTTTGACGTGTCTTATATAAAAAAAAAATATGCTAAAACCTCCTCATATTTTATATCGGTTATTCACGAGTACAAGATGTATACATCTGTTTAGTCAAGTTAGATCTGAAACCTAATTCATTTTCATATTCGATTAAAACGCCCATTCACAACTCTAACATTCAGTATCGATCCTTGATTTATTTGTATTTTTGTATCGAGTACCGTAACACCGAACTCGGTCAAAGTGTAACTGTGCCATACCACCCGGGTCGTGTACGATGTACGATACCCACCCGTCCTTGTCGTAAATATCCCGACATTCCCGGGAAGGTAACAGTATCCGAGCGAGCTGAGAGAATACAGCGGCTATTTTCGGTACTCTGACTTTTGAGGGTCAAGTTATGTCGCACCTGATTATATTGAAAGGCTTAAAAATTTTCTTTGCACTTTTTCTGATGTACTTAATAAAAATCGGTACAATGATTTTCAAGGACATTAGGGACGTTAGGTACCTACTTAAATCTGTTTCTTTTGATTTTTATGTGCCCAATACACGTAAGACTTAATGAATGAAGTGTTTTATACGTCAACTACCATTAAATTGGGTGTTGTGAGTTTGATCTGCAGCTTCTTCAAGTAAAAAGTTTTTAAGTACACTCAGCGGCAAAAATCTATGATGATTGCACAGATTTCAAACTTAAAAATTTCGAATGTGAGTAGCCTGTGTGAGTAGCCTCCTATCTTATCATGAGTTATATACTTATACACCAATATTTATTACAATCAATACATTTTAACTTGACCTGTTTGTATGAGTCAAATCTAGTAATTGAAATTTGAACCCCTTCCAGTTGTCTGATTCTGTCTGATATTTGGCAGAAGTCTTTAGTTCAGATGACAATACAATTTAAAACCGTTTAACTTAAAAACATTTTTTTTCACTATTTACATTATTTGTTTTTTATTCTTTACTGCACACACAAAAAACAATTAGTAAAAATTACAAATAGGTATAACTTCATGTAGCTTGTAGAAAGACGAGTTTAACTCAGTATTGAGTTTTCTTCCAGGAAACTTTTTTTTATGAAGTACCTATTCTGTATGAAGGGCAGCACATAAATCGTGTTGACTTACACCACTTTAGTTTCCTTCAATAATTGTACAGTGACCTAATTATGAATTTCTTACTTGCAAATAAACTCAAAGATATGCTCGCTCCTTATAACTAATTGCTAGCTGGCTGCTACCTTTAGTTTCCACGTATGACGCCGTAAATCTGGTCTAAGACCACAAAAAAGGTCTGTCTAAAGGTCTGGTTTAAGATCATCGCTTTGAGGAATTACGGTAGGTATTACCTTCTGGGTGATGCGAAAATATAATTTTCCAAACTTCGCCATTTTCACTGAGCGGGAATCGAACCCGTGCCCCCTATCGCAACAGTCGCATTCACTACCACTACGCCACAGAGGCCGTCAAATAAAAGAAATGAAAATCATTGACCCGTGTGAACTCGAATGATGAGCTGGTACATCGCAATTTAAACATCGTGAATACCACCTCGCAACCAGGACTCCATTGATGCAGTAACAAGATTACGGTACCTTAAGTATTTATCACCGATTTAATTTCGTATAATAATAAATAAAGCAGTTTTTAGTTCACGACTCCAGCTCCCAGCTCACTGTCCAAAATATTGATTAATTTGACAGGTGCATATTTTAAATAAAATATTTAGGTTACGTTAGGTACTTAAATCTGATTCTTTTGATTTTTATGTGCCCAATACACGTAAGACTTAATGAATGAAGTGTTTTATATGTCAACTACCATTAAATTGGGTGTTGTGAGTTTGATCTGCAGCTTCTTCAAATAAAACGTTTTTAAGTACAGTCAGCGGCAAAAGTCTATGATGATTGCACAGATTTCAAACTTAAAAATTCGGATGAAAATGGTTCATTATAATTGTAATCAAAGTTTAAAGGTAGTTCAATAGAGGCAACTAAGTAATTAAACATCATTTACACAAGAAACATACGGTACTTTGCTCAAAACTACTGTTAAAATCTGAAAATGATCGTAGACTGGGCTAGTATTTCCACCCTACAGAAGACCACGGCCATAATAACCATCGTGTTGTGCTCCCGTCGGTAATTAGCGTAGCCAGAGCTCACTGTACCCTTCCTATCCTCCCCTCCCGTTCCTAGCCCCCCTCCCCCTTCCCTTGAAGGTAGGCAGCGCGTGTGTGACATAACTTGGTGTTGCACACGTTCATAGGCTACGGTGACCGCTTCCCACCAGGGCCTCGATTCTGCTAAAGACAAACCACTGTAATACCACTGACACTCTCAAAATGCTATTTAATTGTAGACTTTACCGTTATACAGTTAAAGTCTAAAATCAAATGAAAAGAATTCATTTAACTTTTTCATTCGCTCTACAAAATATCATTCGACTTTCGACTTTTATCTGATAACAATAAAGTCTACAATTAAATGGCAGTTTTTGGAGTGTCAGTGGTAAATCAGTGGTTTGTCTTTAGCAGAATCGAGGCCCAGGTGGGCCGTGTGTTTGTCTGCCACCTATGTAGTATAAAAAAAAGATCTTTGACGCTGGCTGTACATTATCATGTATCAATACTGAACCAGTGTTAATCAAAATTGACAGGACAAATAAAGTGACATAAATATTCAACCCACAATAGTTGAACGATATATACAGACTTACAACTCACCATCAGGCGTACGTAAGTAAGTAGGTGTCAGAAAGGCGAGTCCACATATAGCATTATTATTTATTGCATTATAAACGATATCGGGAATCGCGCGCGTTTTGGATGCGCCCCGGCTGTGTGATGACGTATCTCAAATTTATGGAGCATACAGGTAGTATTGTCGCGAGTAGGACGAGATGTATGGCCGACGAACCGACGTAAATGGCGTAAAAAGTGTAAAAAAGGGAGTATGATCTGTGTGCATGGAAATGATCGATTACCTACCTGTTGATGTAGCGTAAAATACTTGTCGATACAATTTGTTTATATCCTTATTTTTAAACGCTTATATTTAACTTAACCTGTTTGTTTGGGTCAAATCTAGTTATTGAAAATTGACCCCCTTCCTCTGGACGTATTGTTCTGATAGTAGGCACACATTTTTATATTCATAAAATGTTTATCTTAAAACATTGTTTACTTAATTTATATGATTATTCATTAAAAATATATAAACACCTATCAATCAAGAAATAGCATCCACCGTGGCGTAGCGGCAGTGTATTTGACTGCTACGACAGGAGGTGCGGGTTATATAAATATAGTGAATATTTGAAAAAAAAAAATACTAATGACGATTCTGACAAAATCATTGTCTTTTTTTTATAATATATCTTGACGTTCATATAACTACTAACACATTTACCAGTCTGGTAGGATCCGGCCAACTACCGTACCAACTTTGTTACAGCCAATGGTCTATCACTTGAACCCTATTACTGAAAACGTTCGTAGGCCTTTAATATCTGTAGATATTCGTAGATATTTGGTTGGATCCTGTGATATCAGTGTGTTATTAATTTAAGTGTTACTTTGTGATCTGAATGAATAAAGATTTGATTTAATTTGATGCGTAATTTTAATTTTAAGATGAGAGATTATTAAAATGTAGGTCACACAATACGCATAAAATAAAGATGGTTACAAAATAATGATGGTTACATAAATTTTTACAGTTGCAGTAAAAGTACCTACCTATTAATTAATTCATGAGCACATACGTCACTTTTACAATTACTTTTATAGCTTTATTCTACTATAGAAAAACAATGTATAACGTGTACCCATTATAATAAATTTTAATTACGTATAATTAAATTATCATAAGTGAGTTTAACATTGTAGGCATTTTATTTAATTAAATAGGATTTTACGCTACTTGAATTTTGTTTCGTAATTTGAAATAGTTTAAAACCGCCCGTCAATCTTTCTTTTTACTTGACGGTGGAAAAGTCAAAACGAAGGTATTCTGTTTGAACTGTAAGTTGAGTACTTTACGTTAATCCCTGTTCTACAATAAATATCAGGGCCTGTAGACAAGTGTCAAAAGTCTAAATCGCTAAGAAATAGAATAGATTAGGTCGACTAATCACACTCCCAGTTCGTGATTCCACAGCATCTCACGCCCAAAACGACGTAAGCGCCGAGTATTTTACGACTCGTGGGCGATTTGTTCAACACGTAAAACTTTGCTGCGAGTTATTGATTTATAATTAACAATTTCAACTTGAATTTTAATTGATTTAGTGTCGTTGTTTACTTAATATGTTGGATTAAATGCTTTTTCACACCCCGCAAAATGGACCCGGGACTATTAGGAGGAAGGAAACACATGCGTTGGTAAAGAATGCCTAGTCTTTATGGTGCGGCAAAGAAAAAGGGGCACCTAACCGCATGGCTCTTGATGAAATTGATTGCACTGTGTATTTATTCCATGCTTATATTGCCCTGCAGTTTTACTCGCCCCACTTTAATACACAAGAACATACATTTTGATTTTAGAAATAAAAAAACTGCACAATTTAGTTAGCTGATAAAACTTTATGCTACGTCTTTGTAGTTCGAAATTCAAAAGCGCACAAATAAGTCAGAGCTGCGCCGGCGCACACACGCGGTGTTAACACGAAACTTCAAAGGGCCAGGCAGTTCAATACGATTGCATACAATGAACCGCACCGCGTTGTCACTTTAACACTTTACATATAGGTTTGTATTTCTTTAGTTAAAAATATTACGCCGTTTGAAACTTTAAAACAGTTAGGTGAATCTGTATGGTATACCAATCTATATACCTACCTACTTAATTAAAAATCAATCAACGAAATGTATGTACGTGCATAACTTATGAACGACTGCACCAAATTGGATAATTATTTTTATTGTGTGTTTTTATTGACTGAACAAGATTTGTATGAAAGAAATTTTTTGAAAATTTTTAATATACCACCATAGTTTAATTTTACAATTTTATAATAGTATAGATAGATATCTACGGTTACTACTACTTTGAAAAAACTACTTTACTTAATCCAAAAAAGGCGGTACACGATGGAAAAACATGGAAAGACGAATAAATTGTGATCCAAAATTATTTTTTTTTTATACAGTGAGCTCTGGCTACCCTACTTACCGGTGGGAACACAACTCGATGGTTATTATGGCCGCGGTGTTCTGTAGGGCGGAGGTACTACCCTAGTCTGACAGCTCATTTTAGACGGGAGATACCGTCGTATCCTACGTCCACTAATACTATTTATATTTACCCATTTAACAACTTTTAATTTAAAGTAAGTACAGAAATATGGATTCAAACTAATAAACGATCAAAGTAGGTAATGTTTCTAAATAATAAAAAAAACATTACTATTGAATCCAATGCGTTTGGAAAAATAAAACACCCCATAAATGGCGAGGTAAAAAGTCAAAAAACATAATATATGCCACGTTAGCTACTTAAAATACTTTTTATCTCGAACTTCTGAAATAAATTGAAGTGCCACCCAAGATACGAAAACAAACTCAATGTACCTACTGTCCACGTCTTCAGATATTCTTTACGCTACAAATATTAACTGTCGCTGCGAAAATGCCCCCAGAAAAGATAAAATAAATGAATAAAACACATATTCACGTTACACTGTGTAACACATATGACGTAATAACTATTTAAAACAATAACATAATACGTGCACTTCCTAAACATATCATCTCAATTATGTCGTATGATTGAATGAGTTCGAATATCGATTTATTAACAAGAAATTATTTTGAAATCGCTACTTTTAAGGTTAATGACGTAGTGTTTTCAATAGACGTAAGCTAAAAGTGCTTTAAAAACTCAAGTTGACTTCGCTTTCAGGCCGTATTCATAGTCCGCTCTATTATATTGTCAATTCAGGACCCCCATGCATAGTATACAATTACAAGATGTGTTCATCGTTCTGCAATCTGTCAGTTGGGCCTCGTGCTGTCGCACTATAAATAAAGGGAATTTATTCACGTGCAGACCACTTTATTTATAGCTATTTTGGACACAATGTACCGGCAGGATATCCTACTGTAGGAGTTAGTAACTTTATGTATGAATGTACTTATACGTTCTGATATATATTTGCCAAGAACTACATTTTTTTAGATTAAAACTCAGACGTACTGTGAAAGTTCAGAAATCAAGTATGAGAATAGTACCTATTTGAAATAAAAGCATTGGCATTGTAGCATTTATCAAAATTGTTGTTATTTATATTTAAATACGTAACATCATTTTTATTACAGTTTTACAACACAACTTGTTTAAGATTATTATCTCTTTATTTTAAATATACACATATAAATTACATTTTTAAATATATCTAAAAAAAAATACATTTAGAAATATAAAAATAGTACCCCACCGGCATTATTATTATTATTATTACTCCGTAAGGATAAGAGAACCACACGATAAAGGCTATTGACTTCAAGATTTTAATAAAACAATACTATCCATACTGAATATCTCCAGTTTATGAGGTTTAAATATTAAAAACTCTTTATCTGTAAATTTAAGTTGCCAAAATATTCAGTAGAATTTCTCTAGAATGTATCTGATGGTTGCTGCTAACATCATTGCAGCAGAACCTGTTTTATAGCTACTGCATAACCCATCCAACATTATTCCGGGGTCGCGTATGATTCTCCAATTCTGATGTTTTGATGGAGATTCCGTTGTAGGCGGCAATTTAAATATTCTATTTTCCTTCATACATCCAAATTCAGTTTGCAGTTCTAAAAGTTTGTCTATCCATGATCGGCGAAGAAATTGAATATGGCCTTCTAGTGAACAAAGACTTATCTGCGCCATGGATAAATGTGCTAAGAAAAATTTGTTATGTGCAAGAAACTCGGCTTCATTATATATTTTAGCGCATAATCCGTTCATTAATTTTTTGTCCAATTTTGAACTATGGATGACTATGCATCCGCGTCCATATCGAGCCATTATGAAATATAAAAATCTGTGTATAAGTTCGTATCCAAAGTAAGAACTTTTAAGTTCCGCTGCTTGGCAAGATACATCTATGTCACATTCGATAAATTTTTTCTTGTCGTTAACAGAAATATTTGCCAGTTCATTTATACAATTATTTATAACTTGTGGTTGAACAAAATAGTGTTGGTAATTCACAGTTTTAACGTAATTTTTGAAGGAAGGAAACATGCTGGACAACTCTTCGATAGAGTAAAAATGAGTTTCTGCCAATAGTCGGTTTTTAAAAGGTTGCAAATTTTTTCTCCAGATTGTCTCATTTGAAAACAGACTCGGAATATTGAATTTTGATGAACCTGGCTCAAGTTTTTCTTCAAAGCTTCGATACATGGTCCAAAAATATTCAATACAGTCATTACTCTTCTGTTGAATTTGTCGAAAATTTGCGACTGCATCTTCTTCTAGTTTATTTTCTTTTAGTTCTACTATGGTTTCTAAATTTATTTTAACTAAAAATAAATTGAAAGCAACTGATACGTCTACGTAAAATCGATTTGAATCAATAAAATCTAATATTTTTCTTAACTTATTCGCGTATTTGTCTAAATCATCTTTCAATGGTAAATCGTTGAGTATATCACGAATTCTTTCATGACGAACCTGTTGTAATTTTTCTGCTTTATCAGTTTTCACAAAACAGTTAGTTAAAAAATAAATAAGAAATGTAACTATTATACACGGACGATGCAGTTTAATTGGTTTTCTCATCATAATTTGATATTTTCACGAACTTCAACTTCAAAACATCTCCGTGACGAGGTTGCAATGAAAATTAACTGAATTGCCGTCACTGCTATTGCTTTTATATGCACCGATAACGTCTCGTTAGAAAATTAGATACAGTCAGTGTCGTAGATAATGAACAAATTTACCTTAGATATGCAAATCCTTCGTCACTCCGTCTGTGATACTACTCAGGCGACAGTTTTTTCACATTAGGTAGGACACGACGGTATCTCCCGTCCGAATTGAGCAGTCCGTCTAGGGTAGTACCTCCGTTTTAGAGAATACAGCGGCCATAATAACCATCGTATTATGTGAGTAGGGCAGCCAGAGTTCACACCCTTTCCCATCCCCCAATCTCCACCTCTAACCCCCATCCCCTCCTCCAAACCAGCCCCTCACCAACACTTCCCCTCCAACGTCTTCTTTTTTTAATCTTTTTATATTTAGGAGCTTTTAGCCTGAATAGTGAACACCCCTGGTGTTACATATGTCCATAGGCCACGGTGACCGCTTCTCATTAGGTGGGCCGTGCACTTGTCGGTGAAACCAAATCTCGGTGAATGAGTTTTTAATAAATTATTAGTACTTATGTGGTCAACACGGGCGTCCCCAAAGTAAATAATAATAATAATAATAGTACTTATGTTTCAATTTTTTTACAATACATTTACTCAGAAAGCACCGTAGTACCTACTTATTAAAAAATCAAGCATCATATTTTTCTTTTTGTAGATATAGTAAAGCACTCGCAAGCACTTGTACGTATAACTCGGAAGAAAGTGCGAATGATATAAAACATCCCCAACTCAAGACGTTTACAAAATAAAACCACTTTCTTATCAGAGAACCCTTTTATTTGTAACTTTAATTTTTCAAAATATTCAGTAAATTTTCTCTAGAATATATCTTATGGCTGCTGCTAACATTGCTGCTGCAGAACCTGTATTGGACCTACTGCACAACTCGTCAAATATTATGTCGGTCTTGTGTATTAATTCCCAATTCTTACTGTTTGATGAAGAGTCCCTTGTAGCCAGCATTTCATTTTGTCTCCCTTGCCTTATGCATCCAAATTCAGTTTGTAGTTCTAAAAGATTGTCTATCCATGATCGGCGAAGAAATTGAATATGACCCTCAAGTGTACAAAGAACAATCTGTGCCATAGATAAATGTGGTAATCCAAATTGATTATATGCAAGGAACTCGGCTTCGTTGTATATTTTCGCGCATAATCCGTCCATTAATTGTATGTCCAATTTCGGACCGATGACTATGCATCCACGTGCATACCGAGCTGTTATAAAATACAATAATCTGTGTAAAGTTTCGAATCCATAGTTAGAATCCTTAAGTACTGCTGCTTGACAGAATATGTTTAACTCACATTTAATTAATTTACGCTTATTATTAGCAGAAACATTTGCTAGTTGGTTTATACAATCATCTAAATCGTGTGGATCAATAAAATAGTTATTGAAATTTAATACTGTTTTCGCGAAATCTTTGAAGGCAGGAAATATGCTGATCAAGTCTGCTTGCGAATACAAAATTGTTTTTTGCAACAGGCTGTTCCTGTACATTCGTATACGTTTTACCCACATTGTCTCATTAGAAAACAGTTCCGGAATACGGGTTACTGACGTACCTGGACCAAGTTCTTTTACGTAGTTCTGATACATATTTCTAAAATATTGAATACACTCATCATTCTTCTGTAGAATTTTTCGCAAATTTACGATTGTATCTTTTTCAACTTCATCTTCTTTTAATTCTAATATTGTTTTTATATTTATGTTAATTAAAAATAAATTGAAAGCAAATGTGGCGTCTATGTAAAATCGATTTGAATCAACAAAATCTATTATTTTTTTTAACTTATCCACGTATTTATCTAAATCACCTTTCAACGGTAAATCGTTGAGTATATTACGGACTCTTTCGTTACGCTTCTCTTGATAACTTTGCGCTATAACGGTTTTCAACAGTACAAGATAACTAAGAAATGTAAGTATTATACACAGACGAGGCAGTTTAATTGATTTTGTCATCATAATTTGATATTTTCCCGAAACTTCAAATCAAGAACATCTTAGTGACGAGGTTTAAATGAAGACTAACTGAATTTCTCTCACTACTGTTGCTTTTATATGCACTGATAACGTCTTGTTAAAAAATTAGATACAGTCTATCTCAAAGATAATGAACAAACCTAGAAGCTTTGATATGGAAATATTTTGTCGCTTGATCTGTGACACTACTCAGTCGCCTAATTTTCACATTAATGTGTACCTAAGTTTACACAGATTATTATATTTTTTTAATGGCTTGATATGCACCTGGCTTCATAGTGTTCTTAATCTTATCTTTTTGTGAATGTTTCAATATAAGTGAATCACTTATGCATGGCCTCCCCGGATGATTGCGTTGTTCTTAGTTTTTTTTATTTAAAAACACTTTTCTTTCATAATATACCTACTATTAACTCTATACTCTTCCATTCTATGTAGTAACTAATTATACTGCGGACCAACTCTGCAACTTACTTTGATTCCGAGAATAGAAGTGAAACCAAATCTAAAATGCATTTAAATACAAAAACAAAGCACTTTTCAATTCTATAGTACCTCAAATATATAGCACGACTTTGATTTTTTATGTGAACACTTATTACAAATGGAATAAAGGATCAAGTAAAAGTTCTATAAACATTTAGAAGGCGTCAACATAATCTTAAACACTTCAGATTCAGATCATTCCTCTTATGTCGCACGTCTGTAAAGGCTAAAAAGATTAGGAATCAATTTATCAACACTTTAATCAGGCATCCATGACTCGCCCATACTACAGCGATAAATGCCTACAGCGCACAACAACTTGAAGTTACCTACTAGTTAGGGGCTTTCGCGTACCTGTGAGCATATAAAAATTTGTTCGGCCGGACGCCTCAGAGACTTACTTTGAATGTTTCGATCCATACCTAAATACCTTTGCTTATGAAATCAGTAGGTGCACTGCACCGTTTGTGACTATGGCGAACCCAGGCGAACCATACTTATGACTGGTGGTGTTTAATTGGATGGTTTAATTTAAATTTTTTGATAAAGTGATAACCCTTACTCTCGAGTTGTACCCACCTACTTCTTCAGGATATTAAAAAGGCGGTTTTTTTTTTCAAGATTGAAGAAGTGCAACATCTGTATGTTGTACTATTATTTGTTCTATGCTTTAATCCACTTAATATAAATATTACACCTAGTTTCATTGTAAACACCATTTCTGCCAGTGAAAAAGAAATTACAGGATGGCTCAAAATCAAAAGAGAATGAACTGTATCTGACATGCGGGACGGTTCAATTCGTAATAAGGGTTCGTACCTAGTATAAGAATAAAATTCGACCCATCATAATGTTTATTTTGCTTTTGAAGTTTATCACTTTTATAGCCCATAAAGTGTATAAAGGCCATTTCAAAGTAGAAGTCATCTGAACTTACTCTTGCTTGTGATAATGTGATATTGTAAGTGAGATCGCCGCCTAATATTTATTGATATCATTATGTTTTACATGTATTTATCGTTTTAAATGTTGGAACAATGCAGTGTCGTGGTTTCAATTGACAAATTATCCAAATGGTAAAATTATAGGTTCCTTTTTTAAATTTAAATACAAACAGCTGTAACAATTAATTCACGTCCCTTTTATTTTGCTGAACCACATAATTGATTAACAAAAACTGATTGAACACCAAATTGATTAGATGTGGGGGGCTACCACAATCTCTAGCAATATTATTTCAATCTTACTTTGTACTTTCATAGTGTGATGGACCATCGGCATCGGCGCGGCGTCGACAAATACTAATGTTATGTGGTCTAACAGTATCTTTTTTTTTATACAACGTAGATGTAATTTACTTGATGGAAAGTGGTCACCGTGACCTATGGACGTGTGCAACATCAAGGGCGTCACCCACGCGCTGCTGACCCTGAAGGGGGGGCTCTTACTTTATTCCATGGTGGGTAAATTTATTGCTTCAATGTTTTTAGATTTATATGAAATAGAATACTAATATAATACCAGACGACAATGGGTCGAGTCCGATTCACACTATGAACGTTAAGTACTTAATATTAAAATAATATTACTTTAAGAGATTATAGTAGGCCTCCAGGTTGACGCTGGAAAAGCTATTAGGCGCATCGTATAAATTCCGCAGAGTTGCAAATGAAAAAGGGGGGCCTACTACGTACCTATCATATCAAGAACATTATTATTAACCAGTACCATCGAAAATTATTATTACGGGTGGTCCATTATCAACAGACTCATTAGTGATTTCAAGTAACTACTGTATGACAGATTAGTGGCGCCACTCTTATTGTCAAGTAAAGCAAGTCTTATTGTTTAAATATTTTTTGTTACATTTTAATTTTTGCATGCCTTATCTCAGGGCGTTGTACATTAGCGCAAACGTTATAAGATACTCTGTCAACCATACAAGACTCTAACGTCTTTAAAATAAAGTCTAATTTAAGTTCGAAAGGTTGTTGAAGTCGCAAAATAAGGTTGGTATTTTTTTGAAGGTACATCTAAACATTGTCAGCTGTTACTTGATAATCTTGTTCATTTATCTTGGAAGATGGAGTGGACAGTGCTTTAAAGCTTTTGGTTATTTTAAACTTTGTTTTAGGTGCGATAACCTGAACCGTTATACATATATGTTGGGACAATGATGCATCTGTACTTGTCCTTAAGACATGTCTTGGATAAGTTTGCATGTAATTATTTGTTTGAGCTAAATTATAACGAGTTGGGACGTTTGTACACTGCAGTAAATTGTACTGCATATGACAATTGTTTTTTTTTTTCAGCCTACAATGAACTGTAAAATATCAGACTACCAGACAATAATATTACTTATAGAAAACGGGATTTACCAAATAGCTTTTGATACCCTTAGAATTGCATAAAAGCCATTTTTTATCCTGACAAATAATCAGTTCCTGTGGGTTGCGGCAAACGCGCTCACGCACACAACCCTAGTAATGTAGGTAGGTATATACCTACATAGGTAAATAATATAAATCTGTGGTATTTACACTAAGACTTAGTCGTAACTGCCGATTCAGAGTAAAAAAGTAAGTATATACTTTTAGCGATTAATACAAGCGATGCCAGATCAATTTGTTTTGAGATATAATTGTCACAGGAGTGATTGACGTTTGTGAAAACAGTTTGTAAGTACAAAGATTTAATGTTAAACTTTCAAGCTTATCTTGAATCTCATAGGTAATCCGTCTCTAGGTGTTAAACTAAGTACATCTTATTGTTAGTAAGAATTACGTTGGTCAATCATCATTAGCTGCCTGGCTTTATAGTAATTATTATTATTTGCATTTATTACCTGTGTTACTATGTGTGGGTGTGTATCTTATTGTTATCTATATAATAATCTTAATATATATAAATCTCGTGTCGCAATGTTTGTCTTCAATGGACTCCTAAACCACTTAACCGATTATAATAAAATTTGCACACCATGTGCAGTTCGATCCAACTTGAGAGATAGGATAGTTTTTGAAACGGATTTCGACATCCACGCGGGCGGAGCCGCGGGCAACAGCTAGTACTACTATATAACACTATATAACAAAACTACTAAAAAGCGGTAATGAAATTATTAATCTTACTACTATTAGTAAGATTAATAATTTCATTACCGCTTTTTAGTAGTGAAGCTGAAAGTTGTTAGAATAGAAAAAAATACTTGTACTACATACTACCATAAAATAAAATAACAAAAATAAGATAAATTGTTACGAATTTGTGTTTGAAACAATTAATAATGTAACAATTTGAGGTTACCCAAAAGGCATTTATTTCTGCCATCTGCGGTATTAAGGTTACCCCCTCGACCCCCAGAACCGGAGAGGGGCGAGCATCGCGCCGTCTCGCCAACGTTGGTGTATTGGGTGACGACTCCGTCCTGTCACCCTTCCGTCGGCGCTCAGAGGACTAGACCGCTCCCGCTTGCTCCCTACTTTAGGTACCCTCTGCTAGTCAGAGGGGATACGTGGAGAGTCACCGAGCAACTCCCGCCACGGTCAGCATTTGCCGCCGTGAGATAAATCCCCACGCAAAATTTATTATGATAATAAAATTTGACGATAAGATTTACTGTTGCATTTCACTCAAATTAATTTAATTGGCTTATCAATTCACTTAAGTGCATCAGGAATATCTTATTTATATAAAAAGAAATGCATTCGTGATCACAATAATTTGCTTGGAGTCAAAAATTCAACAAAATATGCAGGTATAAAACTTTTCCTTAAGATGACACATATTTAGAGAATGTCCAAGTACCTAACGGAGACATTATATAGGTCCGGTAATGGTCCGGTATCATACCTTAGGGTATGATACCGGATATACTAAAACCACAGAACTAATAATAATAAATAATATAAATACTCTACGACATTCTACACAGCGCGCTCTAGACCCAAAGTAAGCATAGTTTAACTAGCTTGTGTTATGGGTTCTAGAATGCTGATAAAGATACTTATATACTTTTTAGTAAATACATACTTATTATACATAGAAACACCCAGACCAATGCAAATAGACATATTCATGCATACAAATATTTGCACTGAGCGGAAATCGAACCCGCGCCCCGCCTACTAATGTGTTATCGCTAACGTTTCTGCTAGATGCTATAATACCACTGCAGCAAAACTCATACAGAACTTATTCTTCATTCAATGCCTGTTTGAGCGACGCATACCTACATATGGATGTTAAAATTTAATTAGACGTAAGTTTAAATATAACGATGCCCATGGAAACCTATCTCAAGGATTAACAAGATATCAGCTTATGTGTTCAGTTATTCTGTAATTCCAGACAAAAATCTAATCCTGTACCAAGTTTCAGCTACGTGTGTACAGCCATTTGAGCATAATTGAGTAACAAAGTATCTAAACACTTTCAGATTTTATATTATTAACAAAATCATTCAATATTCCGTAGTTCCCAAGAATTCTGCATGAAATGTAAATTTCTACTATCCAGGACAGGTCCAAGTAGATCGGTTGATACACTTTTCCTCTAAGAAAGGACTAACTGGGACTAACTAATATGATCCATACTGGGTGTTGTTGAAGTAATGGGTTAAAATGTCAGACTATAAGCATCCTATTATGTAGCTATGAGATTGATGAGTCAATGAGGATAACATACTCAGAACCTGTTCTAAGATATTTTTAGCATTGTTAACAAAACCACAATCATATTCTTAAAATCAGGTACCTACTTAACCAAGAACCAGGAAAAGATTACCTAACCCTGCCCAACTATATTTACAATAAAAACATCTATTTTTAGCCAATATTGGCTCATTGCTGTGCAAAGGCCTCCCTTTAATTCCCCCACCTCTCTCTCTCTCCCTTCCTACATTCTAATCTGGGATGAAAAGATAAAATGTCGTCCCGCCAACGCTTCCTCAGCCGACCAGCTTTCTGCCTACCATCTGCTGGCGTCCTATCAATTGTAAATTTACATCGACATCTATACAAATAAATAGAATTGGAGTCTGTTTGTAATATGAAAATAACCGCTTTTTACTAATTACATTTGGATCTAGGTATACACAGTACATATCCTAAGGATTTTTCTTTGTTCTGTGACATATACCAAAACAATTTTTTTTTACAATTCTTGCCCGTCTTCTTTCTGTTTGTTTCGGTTGATCTCTGAAACGGCTGGACCGATTTTGATGGGACTTTCAGTGGCAGATAGCTATTGTAACAAGGAGTAACTTAGGCTACTATAATTACTGTCACCAGTCTCTTGTCAAGAATACGATACACTTACTAGTCGAAAAAAATTTCGTGCTCGCCTTTAAGATCAATCTGCACAGAAGTCGTTTAGTCACGATCTCCTCGATACACAGTACGTACGCCCACACAATATTAAATACGAAATTTATCACAGAATCTTTATGCGTAACTGTCCAAAAACAGAGCCAAAACAACGAATAAAAATTCAATGTTAGGGAAGACACACGCTGCAGAACAATATTGCTGTAACGTGATCGTTATGACAAGTGTATATTTTCTTAAACAGCTAGACGTTATGCAGACGGAGGCAAAAAAAGCGCGGCGGTCAAAATGTCCGCGATGCACTCTTATTATTACTATTATTAGATCGCATTTAGCCCGCGTATGTCTGACAAGCGAAATGAGCTATTGCGCGGATAAATGCAACCTTATAGTGCATCGCGGACATTTTGACCGCCCCGCCGCCGTCTGCTTATCGCCTTATAGAAAAATATCGTTTGCTGAGCATTAAAGATTAAGATTAAAAATAATTGAAGAGACACATAGGTACATGTTAATACGAGCAGGAGATTAAAATTAGAAGGAATAATTTGACTCTTTGGATTGTGTGCTAATTTCGTGCCAATTTGCGTGAAATAGTCACCAACACTCATTCGTCCTCACAAACTTCCACATAAATAATTAGACAGGATTAGTATAGTTTGTTGGTTTTTCACTTACACCTTTTTTCGTATTGCATGCACAGGTAGGTACACGTCCTTACTAAGGCCGAGTTATATGGCGTGTTACTTTAGACCGTTGGTCAAAGACTCCTCAGGTTCCTTGACCCGCACTCTAAAGTGGCAACTTTAGTCCGATATCAAAAGTTTTGTGTCATTCACTAAATTGCCTTTAGTCGTTGTTTTGTTGGTGAAATTTAAAATTAGTCACGGATACCTCTTTTTATAGTAATTGAACAATTTTAAAGAATATTTTTGTTCTGCAAAACTTTCTTGCGAATTTTCTTTACTTTTCTTTTGATTGTCATTATTGCTTTACCTCAGAGTAGATTTCTTTTATAGTATTAACTGAAGAATTTTAATTACTGGTAATAAAGTACTTACTCGGTAAGTATTAGTTAAAAGGAGAACTTTAGGTTTGTATGGCATTTGGCCATTACATTAAAATTTATTTTACAGCCTTAGCGATAAAAAACCCTCCCCTCCCCTCGGACCCGCAATGCGATTGTGACTCCCCTGCTATTGCATACGTCCATAGGCTATGGTGACTACTTCCCATCAGGTGGGCCGTGTGCTTGTCTGCCGCCAAAGTGTTCTATAAAAACCAAACGGCACAAAAAAATAATAATCACCAATGAATTTCGATTATTTATGTCGTTTTTTTTAATTCTTAAATAGAACAAACCCCAGTATGGTAACTATTAAAACATAAATTTTCACTTAACCCTCTTATCTCCAACCATTGTTGAATTCGCAGATAAATCCAATTAAAAACTGATAGCATATATCACTTGCGCTAAAAGGCGCGTGTTCTTTCATTAGCCACCTTTATACGTACGTTTTTATTATACTAGCTACCTTAACTTTGGTATTTATATGGAATCACGGTATTTCTTTGCCAATCCCGATTCTTTATAGATAAAAATAATCGAATAGTTTTACAAATGGGCTTTAGGTGTAAGTAGTTTTATTTTCTAGACAGATTAAGGTGATATTTAGATAAGATTAAGTGTGCTTAAAAGAGAAATTTATAGACCTTTTCCACTTAATATTATAAATGCAGTTTCTAAAAGACATAGTTGGAGTGTTCTACAGAATACTAGAACCACAAAAGTGGTATTATTACACAACATTACATGAAACAAATAATGAATTAAATTATTTACTATCAGCTGACGTTGAAGGAAAAACATCGTGAGGAAACCCACGTGTCCTAGAAAAAATTCTAAGGACATGTCCGATCCACCAACCCGCAATAGGCCACCGTGTGTTGATTAAGCTCTAAACTCTATCAACTCTCTCGTTAGAGGAGAAGAGACCCGGGCCCAGCAGTGGGACAAAAACGGGTTGCTATCATATGAAACAAATTTGTACGTTTCTGTCTGAATTTTTCTAAACTCATCCTATAATTCGCCGAGCCTTTTCCCAATTCAATTGAGGTCGGTTTTTTAGTCTAATTACGGCGCAGCGTACTTCGACGTTGTCCGTAAAGCGACTGCCATTTGACCTCCAGAACCCAACCCATTGATGATTTTGAAGTTCTGTAGTTAGACTATTCTGCTTGACATCGAATTCTATAATTGAAACATGGGAAATCGGTGGATTTAAATTGGTTAACATACAAGCAAGAATCGGTGTAAAACCAAACCAACAAATTGTACAGTGGTTCAATTCGAATAAAGGGTCAATATATATTTTGATACGATTTTTACTTCACAGCATTGTAACACACAAGGCATAGCTTGTTGTTTAAACTTAAATTTAAATTCAGTATACGAGAAATACGATCCAAAATCAACTTGTACAATTACAACTCGAAGCTTGGATTTCTACATAAAATACATTACACGCCTAAGTGATGTCATTAGTTTATAATTCGTGTATCAAATAGGTGTACGTGTAGGCACCCTCCCACGGGCGCGTTGTACCTACGTTTGTGCAAGCGCAGCTTATTGCAGTTCTCTTACTGTGATCTTGGAATAGATGAATATGTCATCACTACTATTGTACTTCCTTTTTTTTATACCACTTAGGTGGCAGACAAACACACTCCCCAACTGATGGGAAGCGGTCACCGTGGCCTATGGACGTGTGCAACACCAAGGGCGTTACTCACGCGCTGCCGACCCTGGAGGGAAAGGGCGGGGGTAGGAAAGGGTGGGGTGGCTAGGAAGGGGCGGGCACTGAACATAAGGTCTAGTCATTTATTTACTTTATCACACTGTACTCTCACCAGAGTTGGCAATTAAAATAATACACGATTATTGAAAAAGGGAAAGCTGAGATGGTTTGAGGACTTATATGGGCATGTATAGTCCGTCTAATTGAGGACCACCATTGTAGCACTATCGGTATATGTGATGGTGACCCCCACTAGTAAGATTTTACCTTTAGCTTACCATCAGGAGAGGTGAAACCGTGTTGACGTGACCGATAAAAAAAATTAAGAACGAATTTTCGTTCCATAGTTTCGTATCGTTCGTTCTTTATATTTACTTGCACCTAACTGGATTCAAGATCTGTCTAACTATTCATCCATATAATCACCCTTTTTTTATCCAGAGTAGGCAGTGACAACAGTCCGCGAGTATCGAAAAAGAAAAGGCTAAGATAGTTTAGATACACAAAACGAATTTTCCGTCCCAAAGTTCCATATTGTACTCGTTCGTTCTTGAAAATGACTTCACCTCGCCTGATGATAAGCTAAAGGTAAAGTCTCAGGACCGGGGTCACCACTACATACACCGATAGTGCTACAGTGGTGGCCCCCAGCTTGACGGCCTCACCAAATGCTTTTTCACGGCCCGCTTAAAAGGTCCCAGGACTATATAGGAGGAAGGAAAAATATGCGCTGGTAAAGAATTTTCTTTCTTGCAATGGTTCTATATTTATTTACACCGGTGACAGCCCCCCGAAAGATAGTGAACTCGACAGTTAAGTAGCTACCTATCTCATATAGTTGTACATTGCAAACAAGATTCCTTCAAGTTCCTAGTATGGTTACGAAGAACTATAACCGACCAATTGAGCCTACGTAACGTGGACCTGTATGCCGTCATAACGCAAAACATAGGTGTAACCACAGACCACAGAATAGATAAAGGTTGGAAGGGTAATGTCGCCAACTTGGCCCCTACGTTCTATTTTTAACTGGCTTCAAAGGAGGAGGTTTTCAAATCGACTATATTTCTTTTTTATGTTTGTTACCTCAAAAATTTCGACTGGGTGAACCGATTTTGATGATTCTTTTTTTATTTAGAAGCTGGTATTTCCTGTGTGGTCTCATATCAATTTGGTTCAGTCGAAGTAGTCTTTTTTGTGAGAATTATTCTTCTCCATCCGAGGTCGTAGAACCTAGGATCCACTTTCTGACGCAAACTTTTCATAATTCGATTTATTTTGGCTTTGACTGTAGCGACTCTCCTCAGAAGCAAAGCCTGCGTCGTTCAGCACTTGTACTGTTCTTGCTGCTGAAATTGACTTGGGCGGTTGATATTTTGTTGGCGTCCAGCTTTTACGGTACCAGTCGGTCTTTATTTATATTCAAAATCATTATCATATTATGTGTCACCTTCAGAACTCTCAAATCTTCAATGTCAAGTACCTATAATATCCGACCATCCTAACTATGTTCTAAATATTAGGTCTTCCAATCGTTGATATATGAATTAGTAGTGAACACTAATAAAGACTTACTATAAATGTGCGATTGTATACGAATTACATGTAAACATAGGCCTTTCGTATGGTTTTGTGAAAAAAAGGTGAAGTCAAGCAGCAAAAATTAGTCCTGAACAAGATTGAAGCGAGTGCCTTTCCAACCGTTCTTATCTATTCCGTGGGAGTAACTGTTTGAATGTCGACATACTCATGTTTTCAGGTCATAAGAAGAGCCATTGTCGCACCGTAGGCGTCGCAAACCTGCAACTTAATATAAATAGATTGGCTATTTAGTACAATAGTATCGAATTTTACAAGGCTTTGTATTGAAAATAAGCCGAAACTAAATATAGCTGTAAGTCCAGAATTTTAGTCCTACCGTCCTACAAGAAACTATAAACCTGTGGACGATACGCGTTGAGCAAGTCTGTGTCACAGAATGTCATTTAATAAAGCCATTCTGTGACACAGACATTTTCAGTGCCTACGAGTTAATTATGTTTAATTATTTTTTTTCTCTACACTCATAAAAATATGTCCAAAGGGAGAAAGAAAAGAGGTACTGAACCATTCACCTGCTTAATGCGATATGAAATTGTTTGCAGCATATTATTGGAGTAGTGTGGGCCCCACTACTCCAAAACCTTATTGTTAGATGTCAGAGTGTGAGTCACTCCTCTGTAGGTTCAGATATAAGATTTACCATTAGGTTAGTAATATCTTTTTAAAGACTACTAGTAATTAAAATTACTCTAGTATATTCCGGTTACCCCTTCAGCTAAGTTAAACTTCTTGTTTTAGAAGTGGAGCCACGTCGCGTCGACGGTGGTGTAATGGCCAGAATTCGCATTCAAGACCTCTCGTATGTATGGTGGACTCCTTAACCATTATCCTATCGTAGTTTCAGTATCATTTTGTTTTTTAACTATGAGTGAAAAATCAGAATAGGTGCATAACTTGATATCTGTTCCTATCACGTATATTAACTGTTTTGGCATTCTATGTGCCACAAAATGATGTCACTTGATATTCCCACATAATCATGAGATAATATATTATTTAGTATGCAGTGATGTGATTTCAAATTACATACATTACAATCATTCAGATGTCTGATTTGATGTTGGGTAAAGAAATCATTTTGCTGTTAATATTTTTACAAATGATTTCATCACCTCAAGAAATTAAATAGGTTTAAGATCATGTATAGTTTATATAGGGCCATTCTTGAACAATAAAAGTATCATTGAACTAGGGCAACATTTTTTAACGATTTGAGAACCTACATTTTTGGTAGTCGCTAAATAAAGTAAAGGTATTTTTTTAGATTTATCTAAAAATATGGTTTCCCTTAGCCCACATCCAATCTTCAAGTTATTAGTATACTCGTGGGGGAATGAGGGTTCCTAAACCTACCTTTTTAGCTTTAACCTAACCTCTTGACCTGTTAATACTAAGAGCAAAGCTAGTGCTATTGAGCGGTCCATCAAAAAGCAGGCGTATCGGCTTGCAGGTACTGTTAAATATAAGTGTATACAACATACAAAATCGCAATAAAAATAACCAATAACAATTTGTATTTACTCCATTTTTGTAAGTGGTGCTTGAAAATTAATAAAGTCATCAACTTAGGTGGATAAATTTTGGCGAACTTATCCACTTAAAATCGTGACCAGTGCATCATTACCAGACTATGTCCATCAGTCTCACCTACAAACGATGCCTCTTGAACGGCCACCGACAAAAACTATATCAGATAAACTGTTTTTTTTTGTGTTAATTTCATTATAAAGCTAACAAGGAAACTATTAAATCATAACCAATATTAACCGCCTGTTTCGTTTGAGGGTTTCATCATCTACATACCTACCAATTTGTTCAACATTATCAGATGAACTGAACCAATTATAATTATTGGCAAAAAGTAATTGGGTAATACCGTCTGTGTGTTCTCTAATTAAGATTCTGACTGCCTGTCTGTCAAGAATATTGATACAACAATATAGTTTAGTTTTGGTGTTGTTGACCTTTAATGCGTAAGGAGAATTTGAAAGATTTTTTCAAAACAACTCAATGCAATGGGGATTCTTATAACATAACGTGGAGGCATACCTAAATAATGAAGATTACGTTCTGGATTAATTCTACTTCCTATAAGTTATCACATCCATCATCTTAGCGTAGTTCGCGACTGCATCCAAGGCTTCCAGCAAAGCAGGGTTCCGCTAACTCTGCCTCCTTTGATTTGGCTCAGACTAACGGATCTGGCGGAATTTCCGTCGAATGTAGCATTAGCCTTAAGGTAGATTTGGAAACCTGGTTATTAGTATTATTCAGTGAACGGCCTGTCTGGGATCAATTTCGTTCGTGATTAAACAAAAACTCCATACATCTTTCATTTTCAATCGAACCAAGAAAATAACGATTTGTGACGAAAACAAGCGCCTATCCAAAACTTGTTTGTGAAATAATATTGATACTTTGTATTTTTTATTTTGTGAATTATCGTTTCCCGCTTTTCCTTTAATCATCGTAAATTAAACAAAATAAACAATATAAATATAATCAAGACCTACCCCAACAATTTAATAGTTGAACAAAATTTAACGCATACTGGCAGTGTCGCCATCTAGCGGCACACGATTGAACTATCAATCAACGAACTTAAGTAAAAGTGAAATCTCACACTGAGTGATTCCATACAGTACCGTTAGGTATGTGGCGGCGTGGTTGTGCTGCATTGGCGGTCTAGTCTAGTCTGCCGTTACTGTATTTCTTATGAATGACTCCATGTATCTATTAGAGAAGGAACTACTGAAGTCCTTAAAAGAAGACCCGAGAAGACGTGCGGTCTTAGTCGGTTAGAATCCGACATTAGAAACCACACCCGATGGCCAACGGGGGTGCTAACCAAAAACCGGGAAATCCCCAATTTCCGCACGATAAAAAATATCGCATTTTGGAGGGAATTAATTAATAACAGCATTGAACTAGCTGGAAATAAAAGGAAAAATATAGCGCAAATAACGGGAAAAATAAATTAAACTAGTACCTAAAAGTACGGACGTGAAATGGGGTGCATGTTCCACGGTTTTTTCACAATATGATTTTTCAGAGATTTACAGTAAAACTAGACTTCTAATAGTACCTACTTACGTGTATATACGCACCAAAAATACTACACTCGCTGGCACAGTTGGGTAAAAATAGAACTGATTTCCCACCTTCTTTAAGTTGGTTCGTACACTAAAACCAGAAAGTAATAAATACTTTTCTGAAAACCGCATCGGTTAGAGCGAACGCTACATAATCGCGTACAAACAAACATTATAAACATATAGGTAGGTAGATAAAAAAATTAGTAAAACTCACCTTCTTTCCCGTTTCTTCCTCTTAGATGTACTGGTACCTTTAATCGTCCTATACAAGGTCATCATCTTAGACGCCATTTTCACTGACAAACACTGATCACTGAACAAAATATTTAGTTCTCGAATATTTAATATTAAAAACTTATTCACGAATCATTATATTATTATTAATATTCACTTCACAGCATATATCTGAAAAGAAAAGAAAACACTTTATTAGTTTTTTGGTTTTTTCCTAATTTTGGAAATTTTTCCATCACTTAGGTGGTAGATAAGCACACGGTCCACCTAACTGGATGCTGTCACCGTAGTCTATGGACGTGTTCAATACCAGGGGCATCCCACTCGTAGGTGCCCGGGACCTCCACGTGGTGCACCCGGGCAACGGAGGCGAGCAGCGCCTCCCACTCGCCACGAGAGACGCGGGGTTCCAGCCCGCACCCCGCGCTGCCCACCCTGAGAAACCCTACTTTTTCTAATTTCTGCCCTTATTGCAGAACCTCATATTGTAGATGCTAGGGAAAACACAGCAGGGAGATTATTTCACAGCCTATTAAGCGTGCGCGAAATGAAATTTGAAAGTTTTATACCTCGTAAATTCAATACAAAATGTACTTAGGTAAGTATTATTATTAGTGCATTTAAAGGTGGGTCTACGCTAGGCGAGCCGAGCACGAGCCGAACACAAATTCGTCTAGTGGTGGACCGCCTAACAAGCCTCGACCGAGTTTTAATTTCAATTAAAAATTATATTAGCTCCGCTTGTGCTTCGCTCATGCTCGGCTCGCCTAATGTAAACCCTTCTTAAGGTTTTGCTTTCAGACTTGCCATTATCAAACTCGAAACGGTATTACACGATACTTAAGTGATTAATTAATATATATTCTATATCCTACACCATCAAGCCGCCCGACGCAGTAATCAAAACATATAAACTTCATAGTATTACTAGGTTAATTGGGTTTCGGGTCATAAATATTGCTTAATGAAGTAATAGCCCGTGCTACTAGTAGGTATTTCATAACCTCCTGGTAGCTATTTGCTTCAAGTTTTTGTAAGATTAAGGAACTTTCTAAAATCGATTACAACAATTATAACATACTCGATTTTTTCACGCAGAAATCCCCACGGATACCTCCCCTACTGATAGCGGGGGGATGATATCCCGGTTGGATCTGAGGCTTGTACTTCGGAGCCTGAGGTCTACCTTTCATTTTCATCAATGTATTTGAACATAGTAAGATGAGATTGTTTACCCTCTACCATAGCAAAGCAAATCAAATGTTGTCTTTGAGTATATAGATATAGTCCAGTTAAAAGCAATTTTGAGTGGGCAGTGTCCCAGCCGGTTTAGGTGCGAAGAATAACAGACAGCAGCTTATTTAGTGACGTCAATTATACCGTATGGTATGCAGATAAGGTCAATTTCACCTGCCTGACCAAAAGAAATGTAATAGGCAGAGAAATATTATTCAACTAGCTGTTACCCGAGGCGTCGTACGCGTGGGATTCGATGCCCCGTTCCTGCTTCACATGGGAACCTATTCTAGGATTAAATAGCTTATAAATATGTTATTCCAGACTATGTATGATTTATCCCTGAACTAAATTTTAGCCAAATCCGTTCAGCCGTAAGAGCGTGAAGTAACAAAGATCCAAAATCATCACAAGCATTCACATTTTTAATATTAGTTAGGAAGTAAGACTTATTAGTAGGAAATAGGACTACTTGGTAGGAAGTGGGACTAATTAGTAAGCAATAGAATAGGATGCTAACTAATAGACAAAGACTACGTAGGCGGCAGACAAGCACACGGCCCACCTGATGGGAAGCAGTCACCATGGCCTATAAACGTGTGCAACACTAAGGGTGTCACACACGCGCTGCCTAGCCTGTAGGGAAGGGGGGAGGGCTGGGAAGTCGTTATTACTTACTTTGGACACACTGGGTGCAGAAGGTAAAGGATTGCGTACTATGCCGCACATTAGAATAGGCCTATAACCAACACTTGATCGGACTGCAACAGTTTTATTGCCTCCTCAGCAACACTGAAAGATATTGAGTAAATCCTTGGCCCAAATTGTTGCTGCAGCAAAGATTTTAATGTAACACAACACGCTGTATAATTATTATGCTTTTATTTGTTTATAAGATCATTATCATCTTGTTCTTAAGCCTATGTTTATTGCAGCTGAAGTATGTAATGATTGATACTCGTACCTAGACTGTAATAGTATAATTGGTACTGAACGCGTTTCATTTCGTGAGAGGATACGGGCACATTATTTCAGGTATTTTTATGAAAATCGTTTATAAGCACGGCTGCACCTCGTGATCGGTAAAATGATCAGTAATCTACCTACTATAGATTTTGTATCAATAATAAGAATAAAAAAGAAAAGTGGCTAAAAAAGAAAAATAATTCTGCGACTGATAATCATATTATCTAGTAGTAAAGTATCATTCTGTTTTTGTTAAGTTAGTATACTCGTAACATCATGAGACTAATTATATATTAATTTAGATTTTTAAGGTTTTAAAGGTGCTGCAAGCACAATCCCATCTTTAGTGCTCGATGCTAATCCGTTTAAGCCTACTTCCTATTCTACTAATAATATAAACGCGAAATTTTGTAAGGTGTCTGGATGTATGTTTGTTGTTTTTTCACGCAAAAACGGCTGAATGTATCTGGCTGAAATTTGATTTAGAGGTAGATTATAGTCTGGAATAACACATAGGCTCTTTATCCCAGGAATAAAATTCCGTGGGAAGGACACATCTAGTATTTTATATGTAACAGCTCCACTAGCCCAGACAGTCTTAGGGTGGGTTCCGAACTTAACGTGTACAAAGCCGCAAGTACTTAACAGCTAGTTTAACATATACATAGCTGTCATCTCAACCTAGGCGTGAAGTGATGACATATAATAAATTAACCGCAAAGATATGTAGGAAATGATTATGAACGCATCACTAGACCGCCTCTATCAACCGGTTATTTGACCTACTAACCAGCCGGCTATCATCTGCATACATTCCATTAATATATTTACAAGATTTTCACTTTCAGTAAATTTTAAGTCGTTAATTTGATAAGAAGCAGATACGTGAATATAAGTCGTTAATTTGATTTTATTTCTTTATTTTATTTGATTGTTAATTTATTTTTTCCCAGATTGGTGGAATGAAGGAAGGAAGAGAGAGGTAGATGGATTTGAGGAAGGCCTTTGTCCAGCAGTGGGACGACAAGATTGGTATTATTTTTTTTAATTATGAAAGGCAGATATGTGTTATAGTTAAACTTAAAGGTTTTGATTTCGTATAATACCTACGAAGTAAGTTACCGCGTCTGGGGCCTTACTCTGAAAATCGAACATGAACGTTTCGGATCGAACGAAAACGGACAATTTGTCAAACAACGACAGCGAAAACGTCAAATGTATTTTGGGAGTAGGAGGTGTACTGATAACGATTGACAACCTCAGTGTCAAACGATCAAAGACGGATCCGAAATCCGAACCGAAACACTTTCGGGGTAGCTAAATGGTCAAAACGTCAACGGATACGAATATTTTCGTTTTTCGGAGTAAGGCCCCTGTTTTTCAGCATTATAATCTACTTATATAATAACCATCATCCCGGCGGCGGTGGGTAGGGTAGCCAGAGCTCATAAATCCCCCTCCGATCTACTAAAATCATCTATAAATCTGATTGATAATGACCAAGAACCGTGATCACTCATCATTACATAGCTTCGTTTCGCGTTCGTTTGCATTAACTATTTCGTTCGTTTCCAAATCAATATTTCCGCATTTAATGAATCTACGCCTCATAGTCCGCATGTAATTCAATAACGCACATCCGTTCGCTTTTCACTTATGAAATATTCATTTTATTGCTAGTTGGCGCAACATTAGCACATGCCATTGTTATTAAAAGGGTGCTCAGGAGTCTCTACACCTGGGTGCGGGCCGGAACCCCCACGCGGTGCACAGCACACGGGTAACAAAGATGGCTGCGTCTCTCATTGGCAAGGAGACGCTGCTACCAACGGTAAATGCCAGCCGGGGACTAAGTTACTATTTTTAATTTAATTTTTATAACTTTTCTAGACACATGAACCAATGTCTCGACACTATTGTCTCATAAAATTGTTGCATGCTAAAGTAATTTTCAGCTGAATATGGTGAAGCCAGAGTTCACAATCCCCCCCTCCTGATCTCTCCCAATCCCCTTCTTCTACACCCCCCCCCCTCTCCCCTCCCCTCAATTTCCTAACTCGCCCTCCCTCAGCGTCGGCAGCGCTGGTGGGCCGTGTGCTTGTCTGCCACCTAAAAGTATTTAAAAACAATATCTGCTACATTTGTTGTAAAACCCATATTACGTGAATTTGAACTTGGGGCTCTCCTCGTGTCCCACAAACCGAAAAAAAAGGTGAAGCTAAATAAAAACAGTAAATAATTATTTACCAGCACCAGTAATAGTCTAAATCAATTGCAACACCCCGAGTCATACAGTTACAAAACCTAAAAACAAGCATTCCACAAATTTCCTCCATAATTGCTAGAACGCTAGACTTGTGTCGAAACCGACGAGACGTCAGTCTGCACAGAATAGATGAACCGGTACTCGATGACGACGTCTAGCCTTCGATTCTCGGATTTAGCAATTATATCAATTAGTTTGGGTAGTTATATTGCTACTAGAGTAATATGATTGAGTATGTTTTCACTGCAGCCGGTCCACGCTATGCACGGGAAAAATTCGTAAAAACATCTGTAACCCAATAAAATTGTAATGCTATGTATTTGTATAGTGCACGGCATCTAACTTGGCAAGATTTTGGAGTAGTGGGGCCCACACTACTCCAAAATCTCAAATTTTAGGGTCGGCAGCGCGTGAGTAACGCCCTTGGTGCACACGTCCATAGGCCACGGTGACCGCTTTCCATCAGGTGGGCCGTGTGCTTGTCTGCCACCTAAGTGGTATAAAAAAACCCCTAATTGAGACCCGCGACGGCATTCAGTTTTAATAGGTTCGATTCCAATATAACCAACTCTTCAACTCTGGTCGACGGGGATGGTATCCGAGGGGGTTTTCGCATGAAATAAAAGAAGGGCGGGGATTTTCATATAAGTAATTTATAGTGGATGTTTACAACTTAAAAACATCAACTCCCAAAATTTCAAGTTCAAAGTTTTAGCTGTTTGGGCAGTGTTGATGAATCAGTTACGACAATTATATCAACAAACAATAATATTGGAACCGGTATTGGATGACGTCAATGCATCATCATTCGATTGTGAAGTTATTACCGTAACATCAATGTTTCACGTTCGTTTCAGGCCACATGTAACACAATGATCATTTTTCTACGGTCACTGAATTGCAGCGTACACAGCATCATATTTAACTATGTTCTTCTAGCATGAACATAAGATAGTCAGTGTAAAATGTAGATGTATGTAGCAATTTAAATTTGTTATGAGAGCTTCAACGTCGGACTGGTCATATAGTCAGGGTGGCATTTGCGGGCTGGGCCTGGCTTGCAGCCACCTTAAAGAAAAACCAAGACAAAAATACCGAAAGGCTCAAAAAACACAGTTGCCCGGGTTTGATTAAGTTTAAACCCGTGGCCAGCCACCCGGGCCCTTCCAGCCCAGTCCGACCCTGGGGATATTAGATTTGTTATTAAATTTGATACATATGTATCGTGTATTATTCTAATATTACAAACTGACACTCCCAATTTATTTATATTTATAAATTTATTTGCATTATAACAGGAACAGTTGAAGTTCGGGCACGCAATCATAGGTACCTACTTAGTTAAATATTTTTCTGTCTGGTAATCTGATAAAGTATAGTTTATTAAGCAGTTATTATTTTTTGATTAATGTTTCACACTTCACAGGCTCAGTTTAATAACAGTTTTCACAACATTCATTGTTAATAAGTACAGCGTCAGTCCCGGTTGCAAAGCTAATACAAGCTAACACTTTAGAGCCCTCTTGACTTCTATGAACACCCGAAAGGAAAGCCTACGTAGGGAGTCTCGTCCTTTAATCCAGGTTCACGGCTTGTCGGTGAAGTCACCTTAGGTCTCAAAGATCTCGTTGAGATGGAGCACGAGGGGTGCATGAGACCTCAAACTAGATCTTCAGGTGAGTAGATAGAGGACTAAAGCGGTATAAGGCCCAGATGGCAAAGGACGATTAGGTTGGATGTGCATACTAACACTAGCTTTTAGTACTGATAGTTATCTTAAAAAATAATCACTGTTTTTAAATTGAAGATTAATTTTATTATAATATTGATCTGAAAAATGTAACCTCGAAATTGTGACATGGAAATATACAATTTCCATGTCACAATGTTAGTTACCGTACTCCTCCTAAACGGCTTTACCGATTTTTACCAAATTTTATAATGGGTATTCAGTAGGTCTGAGAATCGGCTCTATCTATTTTTCATACCCAAAGTGATAAGGGTTGTTCACCCTTAAAATGCAAATCAACGATTTCCGGGTCAGCTAGTTTCAATATAAAAATAATATGGTCATTTCAAAATATTACTTAGGTATCATTATAGAAATGTCATGGTAATCACATTATCATCTCCACCATGTCCTAATATAAAGAATTTACACCACAATTACCAAAATTACAAACATGCTTAACCCTTTCGCAACTGCCTGAGTAACCATAACCACCGTTTTGCAAGAAAGTGGTACCATGACTCACGAACTTAGCCGAACATAGCCGATCGCTGCCGACACCAGTGACAAAATATTGTTATTACTCAGTTATGCGCAAAATATTAGTGGTCCCGCCAGTTTTGCGTAATTTATTATGACTTTATTTATAGGCACGTAGCAGGCCAATGTACGCATCAATACCTTCTAACAATAAAACTGAAAAGTTTCTTAGTCTGAACACGAACGATGTAGATAAACATTATTATATTTCGTGGCCCAGTTCATGGGGAAGTATATTAGAGGAAGTTTGAAAGCTGCACCAGTAAATGAAAAAATTGAGAAGCGAGCGACTGTCGTGGTATGGACATATTATGAGAAGTATGAATGTGGAAGGCTTAAAGTGCAGAGATAGGCATAAAAAAGGATGATGGAATGCGTGAAAGAGGATTAATATAACAACGAAGGGAGTGACTGAGGAGATGACATCTGACAGGAATTTATCCAGGAGAATGACATGTTGCGCTGACGCCAAATAATTGGGACAAGGGCAGATAGTTGATGATAACCCAGTTTTCGGGAAAGGTTATGGGCTATTCAACGTCAAGAGCCTAACAGTGACAAAAAAGCACCGAATAAGTACAATGCGCCGTATTAACATAATACTTAATTATTATGCGGAAGATTAAGTTGATAAATTGCTAATGATTGGTCATCATGGTAAACGTCTGTATTGACACTTCGACAGCAAGGAAGCATAATTAAGTTTATATTATACGATTTACGCATGCGGCATGTCCAAATAATAAAATGAAAATGAATGGCTTTAAATCTGGTGTACTAATTGACATTTCCATTCATAATTATTTATTACTTTTAAGTACGGAGGAAGTGTCCCTACAGGCTTATTATACGTAAAGTTCTTATTGCTAACTGTAATGACGTGTTTTCACGAAATCTAGAGTCTAGAGTCCTTCTGCCTGCAAATGGTGATACCATTTTCACATAGTAAAAGCTCCAGATTTTAGGAAAAAAGAATATTTATCTCAAAATGCTTCTGAATTATAGTGACCAGTATTAAGTTATTGCGTTATTTTTTATAAATTGTATCCATATACTAAATAATGCAAATGAGCCGTTTTGCAGGTAGCAGGTTGGCCTGTGGATTTGGCCTAAAGGATTTTAGAAAGACCCTAAGTTATATACTCTGTTGGGTATTTTTTTTAAATATTTTGCAGCCAAATCGCCAATGTCAAATAAAACATAATAATATTAATGAGAATACGCCAATATTAAGATTTGTAGATCGAAGTGTTATTTTATTGAACGATTCAAATATTTAAATTTTCGAATATTAATTTAAATAAGTACAATGAACAAAAATGAATCGTTTTATTTGATTGTCAAATTCGGAGGAAGGCCTACAACGATTTGGATTATTTTCTTTACCTTAATCACTAAGCTATCGACATGTTTTTAGAATTTTCTTGGTAAATGTAAAAGTACCCGTTACTGTTGTGGGATATCAACTCAAGACTTGTAGTTTATTGATAGTGCCGTGTCATCGTAGGTTAAAAGTTAACGCATTATGTTAATAATTTCCTAGTTTGGACAAAATACTTCCTGATACGTAATACTATGTTAAATACTTGGTATCATAAATACAAATTACCTAGTATTTACATTTATTTGTTCCTATAGTGCGAAGTGTTCTCCATTCTTCAGAGTTCATCGACAAAAGATTATGATAATGAACTAATCCATCCAAAGGTTGTCTGACAGACATCGAAAATTGTGATAAGACGGCTCATTGGACATGAAAGGTTATTGTTACTATGCATTGTGTGCTTTATATGATGTACAATGTAGACTATCTATCTATCTATCTATATTATTCTAGTTCTTCTGAGTTTTACAAGTAAGTTAACGCGGTAAATACTTATATTAAAATGTATTGGATTTTTTCAAACCAGTATGTACGTCTCTATGTTTATTTGTAACTACTAAACGGTGGAACCAATTTTGATTGATTACTATTAGATACTTATTTTACCTTCCTATTGCATAGTATTTGGCAGTGAGTATCTAGGCATGAATTTAAAATGTAAATATTTTATCGCAAGTGTTACAATGTGACCAGAATTTATTATGATATCTGGCAGTTTACTACTTTTCCAAGAAATAGCTTTACTGCTTAACAGAAAGAGAATATCAAGTCTCTTGTAAAACTTTAATATACAATATGTTAATATAGTCGAGTGTGATAAACGTATCAATTGCTTTTTTTGCAATTAATCCTTTTATGCAACTAAAAATTATACTTCTCAAAGTTATACTAATGGAGGTAGGACACGACGGTATCTCCCGTCCCAAATGAGCTGTCCGACTGGGGAAGTACCTCCGCCCTACAGAAGACCGCGGCCACAATAACCATCGTGTTGTGTTCCCGCCGGTAAGTACCTAGGGTAGCCAGAAGTCACTGTACCCTTCCTTCCCCCACCCCTTCCTAGCCTCCCCACCCTTTCCTACCCCCGCACTTTCCCTTTAGGGTCGGCAGCGCGTGGGTGACGCCCTTGGTGTTGCACACGTCCATAATAGGCCACGGTGACCGCTTCCCATCAGGTGGGCCGTGTGCTTGTCTACCACCTATGTGGTATAAAAAAAATTAAACGTCTATCCAAATTACAAATCATCAACAAAAAATATTGGCAACTTCAACTTTGTGTTTGCAACTACAAAAAAACAAAATGTTATAAAATCACAAATCTGATTATGTGTGACTAAGCCCTTATGTTATTGACCAAACGGCTCACATACCTAGTGGCAATGACCTCAAATTTGGAGACACAACACTACCTATCGAAGTATAACAATATACGCCCACGATTGAATTATCAAATTTATTTTCGATCGAGCAGTCTTATTAAGATAAGTAAGTTTTATTAAATATAGGTTTAGCTCCGAAAAAGTGACACCCAGGACGTGATCTGAACCCGCGACCAGTCCCTTACAGAGAATACTCCTAGATATTCGAAACTCTCCCATATCCATCTCCGTCAGTAGTAGGATAAGATAGGATAAGCTAGGATAGGCTAGGAAAGTATAGTATAGTATAGTAGCAAATTATATTATAAAAGTTACATTGTAGTTTATTAAGTTACGAATGTTTGCTACCATAGTAGCATAAAGAACTATATTTTAATTCACATTCCACATCAATAATTGATTACAAAGGGCTACGAATCGTTACGCAAACATCCTTTAACAAAACAACCTTCAGAACGATGCAATAAACCACCCATTTTACGAAGAACTGTCCAAAAGGGCACTGCTTTTGCCAAAAAGGGTCTTGACTTTTTGGACTCATAGTTAAATTTCCTATCACGGATTAAGGATTGAAGTGTTCACTGAATGTTAAAAATGACACATATAGTTGACCTTTGGCGCATTATTACGTGTAAATATTCTCTAGGAATAAGTTGCTCGAGTAGGTACCTCCAAGTGCCTCCAAGCCTCCCTATTTTGTGCTGAAATCCCCCCAGATACTATCCACGTCGGCCATTGGGGGTGATTATGTAGGATTCGAACCGACTAAAACCGCACGTCGTCTCAGGTCTTAATTACTGGGGTGTAAGGTTACCCAAAAGGCATTTCAGCACCCCAGCTGACTCTGGGCCGTCCACGGTTTTGAGATGGCCCCCTTTGACCCCCAAAAAGGTGGATGGGGCGAGCATCGCAATCGCACCCCCTCCGCACCTATGGTGACGTGTAGAGAGACAAGCGGCTGTCCTGTCACCCCTCCATCTGTGCTCGGAGCAACGAAATCGTGGGCATAGCTAGTCTTTATATAATATTTATGTAGGTACATGTATGTCGGCTAAATGTGTGTATGTCGGCTAAACGGCTGGACCGATTAGAATGATTTTTTGTATGCGTTTGGGTAGCGCCCTGGATGGATTAGATTCACGAATCAACCCGTCAGATGGCGCTGCAGTCGGTATCCAAGACAACGTCTATTCGGTCCGCTAGTATTGTATAATATTTGCACTGGTCAAATCCAGTTTGATTGAAGTATACTTGTCTATAGCTTTCTTTTAGGTTAGACAGACTATACAATAGGCAAAATTATGTCAAGCACCTTTACGACCTAAAGCAAATTTACGCTTTCATCACTACGCCTTCAGGGTAATAAGGTAATATGTGCATATGGCAAATAAATCGCTGTGATCTGTACGATTTCGTTACTAACATCTTGTACAGATTGCATATCCATTGCGTGTGTCCTCTTTGCTTTTGGCACACATTTAAAAATGTACTGCCACAGATACTATAATAGGTACTACACACGCAAAATATGAAGTAATACTTTTAGAAGACATAATATTTAGACTAGCAACGTTTTTGTTTCATTTTAAGGTTCCCAAAAGAACATTTAGAACCTTAATACTCGTAGGATGTGTCTGTCTTTCGGGCAAGAACTTTTAGACCATCTTACCTAGACATCCCCCTCTGTTTTCGTACGGAAATCTCACTGGCCAACTGGGGTGATTATGTCGAACTCGATCCGACTAAAACCGCACTTAGACATGGGTCTATAGACACCGGAGTATAAGGTAGCCCGTAAGTCACATCCTATCTAACCCTGGGTCATCTATGGCTCCCAAATGATCCCATCGGGTGTGGGAACCACAGTGCCTCCATTTCTCCATCTTGCCCCGGAAAACGCCCCACCTCGCTGCCCCGGCCTGCTCCTGCTGGGGTGACAGGCGGTCTCACCTGCCGGCCGCCCCCTGCCTGCCCTGCGAGCCGGCACTAATGGAGATCGGAGCTCGTTGAGCGACCTCCGGCGGCGAATAAGTCGCTTGTGCCGCGCGTTATGCGGGCCAAAATACCAACACCATCCTTTGCCAAATATTTGCACGTAGTCAAAGTAAACGACAACCTTCTAATTAAACACAAAATTTCTCTACAGAATTGGATAAACACATTAACATGTTCGGTTGAAATGTCGTACCTAGGTATACCTATTTCACGGATGCTTTCAAACACTCGTAAATATAAGAAAATTCTACCACTTAGGTAGAATTGAAAATATTTGGGAGCTATGTGCAAAAATCTACTAGCTAAAAATATATCTATTTTTTATATAGGGCACGTCAATATGACTTCACCTCGCCTGATGGTAAGCTAAAGGTAAAGTCTCAAGACGGGGTCACCACTACATACCGTAGTGTAGTGGTGTACACCGGTAGTGCTACAGTGGCGGCCCTCAGCTTGACGGCTTCATCAAATGCTTTTCACGCCCCACTCAAAGGCCCCAGGACTATAGGACGAAGATATGTGCTTGTCTGCCACCTAAGTAGTATAAAAAAAATATCGTAAATACACTCCAATGTCTTTTTTTACATATTTTAGACGACATGTGATTTTACATTAATTTATTAATAAAAAATAGATAAATACATATATATATAAGACATGCTGTCGGTACAGTTGTGCATTGCAAATAACTCATAGCGGTCACTTTCGATTGTTTGCGCAACGACGCATCTGAGTCTGCATCGCGCATCCACTACATTCCAAGGTCCGCTTTGTATCATGTTCTCATTCATCACTAGTAAACTGTTGTTTACAAAATATTGTTTTTTTACTATCAAATTTACAATCAATTAATATGTAGTACTAGCCAATGCCCGTTATGCGCTACAGTGCCCCATAAATACTACCTAATACTGTTATGTAATGTTTGAAACCTTCACGAGCAAGTGGGCAAATCGGTACCAAAACTATATCCCAAACTAGCTGATATCCGCGGTTCTGCCTGCTTGAATATCGGTAATCCCTTTCTTTTCATAATCACTAATAGTATAAAAAATATAGACCATTTGATGAGGCCGTCAATCTAAGAGCCACCATTATAACATTATCAGTGTATACAATGGTAACACCAATTCCTTTGATTTTACCTTTAACTTACCATCAGAGGTAAAGTAAATATTTATGTGGCCAATATTAGAATCCCTCTTTCTCGCCTATAACCCTCAAGATATACCACAGGTTAGCCATAATCACTGGCTGACTGCAACGCGTAATTTCCCGTAAACATTACAAAAATTATATAATCCAATCCATCAACAATGTTATAACATTTAAAAACAGAAGCAATTTCATCATACCGCTCGTTTATATTGTAATGTAAATCATTCTCAAACACTTTCTAGAGCAGTATAATGGTACGTGTACTCTATAAAACTACATAATGTAACGCAATATCGATGAAAATGAAACTCTTTTACCATTACACGTAATGAATGCGATCATATTAATGAAAGCTTTACTGCATTCTAAAACCGCACTCGTAATATTTATTAATGATTGCCAGTTACTCACGACATCTTTGGTGTTCATTCTTTACCCATAAGAACTAAAATAACACGCATTGTGAGGAAGTTCCTCTCCCTGGAGCCCTAACCACCGGTGGCTTGGTCCCTGTACCCGACACCGGTGGAGTACTATTTTTATATTTTTAAATATATTTATTGGATATACCTATTTAAAAATCTAATTTTATGTATACTTATGAATAAAGGAGAATAATAATAACGTTTATTTCTCTTTAAGTGATAAACTTCGACCTGAAAAGGGTAGCTGGAATAGACTGGATGCGCATGGCGGAGGTTCGGATGCTATGGCATACATTGGGAGGCATATTAATTGATGGATACGTCCTTATCCAAGCCATGATCTATTTGTGCCGCATTTTTTTTATAGTCGAGAGGCTCGACTTTGACCACTAACTCACCTGATGGTAAGTGACGATGTGGTCGACGATGGAGCGCGCTTGCCTAGAACTAACCTGTTCACTCTAGACTTTTAGACTTCCTTTAGCTAAATTAATTTAGTTGTTTTAAAGTTACAACTTTAAAAAGGGACTTATAAAGTGTCATATTCACGTGTATAGGGGTCCAAGCCAATGGTACCTGTTAGCCAGTATGAAGAGATAAGGTTTTGACGCAGGCTTCCCTTGCAGGGTTGTGAGTTATTGACTTTTCAGAGCAATTGCTACACCAAACTTCAAAAGGAACGCCTACGCCAGATGATTGTTCGACAATCGGTAGGTTCGTGCAACCCCTTTCGATGAACTGAGCTGTATATTTCTCATCTGACATAAGTTTTCCTCTATTACTCAAAGGTTTGCTGGGAGAGAACTCATTTTGAGTTAAGCTCGCCTTAGTACATCATTTGTGTTTATTTAATGTATTAATACAAGTTTGTGTACAATAAAGAATTAAATAAATAAATAAATAAAATAAAGTTTTCCCTTTTTCTCCACCGCCTTTTTGCCACCAGTAGAGGCATAAGAGTTACGAGGTGAGAAGGCGACAGCTCGCCTCATACCGATATGAATAATAGGTACCTATATGTATATTTATGTGTGTATAATAATATAAAATTTTATTAGTAATCTTGGAAATGTATTGCTTCCCACGCATATGATTCTCGTTGCATGGCCCTTGCAAAGAGAGATCTTCATCAAGAGATGATGATGTAAAATGATTGCATTCATATTAGGTAATACTATGATGCGAATTAGTGTAGTTACCTCTTCGATAGTGACTAAAAAAACATATTATTATACTACAACATAATGTTCTAAAAAAGATAGATTTAAAAATACGTAATTATACGCATAAGTTATTTTCTTATGAAATCTGTTATTGAAATAACCAACCAAACAGTCTGCTTCGTCATGAAAAAAAACTGAAGGATCTTTTTTCTTTCAGTTCTGGTTAAAGCCAACTTAAAATCCGCATTTCATTTTATTTTCGTCTGTTGAGTCCATCTTCATATAAATCAGAGGTCATTATTAATTGGTTAATAGGAATGATACATATGGTAAAGAATTCCAAGACCTTATGGTGTGGCAGAGAAAAGAGATGCCGAACTGCTTGGTCCTGGATGACTGCATGTTGTGTTTTTCGGTATAAGAAAGGAGAGGGTGGGGCTAATAAAATTAGAAGAACTCATCGGAACATTAATAGTATGATGATAATCTACCATGGTAGAGACGGTAAAATACTGTTAAAGAGGAAATATCTCTACGAAACTGTACTACCTACCAATAATGCCAACTACAGGAGACAGAAGATACTGCAGCTACACCAACTAACATGTAATAAGTGCAGCTACTCCGCCGAGGAAAACCGTCTCACCTTCTTCAGGACTCCAAGTTTTCGCATTTGTCTGATATAATAAAAATACTTCTATTAACATGCAATAGGTATCAAAATCCAAAATCTAAATATGTTAGATTACTTCATTACCATGAAAGTGTAATTAACACAGTTGAGATGAAATCATTACGAAGCATGTGTGAAGTAAGATTAGTTGTTAGAAAGAATTATGCAGATACATAAAAACCGTGTGGTTTGAACTAGTTAGTAGTACCTATTGAAAACGAATATTTTGGGGTAGTTTAAGACACATTGATCTAATGAGTAGGTACTGCACGAATGACAAACCAAGGCTCTGCCAAAATCGACTTCAATAGGCAAAAACATATACTAACGCAGTTTGTTCGTCGGCTTAAATCCTAAACCTAGCAATTAGCTCCAATACTCATTGACTCAATAAAGAAGATCGGTTGAAATATCTGGCCACCGCCACAATCTGCTAATTTGTTAAACTTCGGAATCATATTGTTATTCGGAAGAGAGTGTTGATATCTGCGCCACAGTTTAATCTCTCAAATTCAATATCTGTTATTTATTCCTATTAAAATGGATTTTAATTTGAACCTAGTCGAAAAGTCTAGCTGTTTTTTACTATCTGACATGTCAACCAGGTTTTGGTCGATCGAGATGAGATTGGAACTGAATTTTAACATATTTCATTACAATAAGAGTATGATAAACTTCAATATAATAGACCGTGAAAGTTTATATTTGTTTCTTTAAAGCATTCTATAACGAGAACACTTTAACACGTCTATAACAGAAAGAGCATATACTCACAATAGTCATAATAGATAGTTCATGAACGTCATGCATTACGTTCAAAAATTAGATAATCGAACGCTAATTGCCCACGACAATTAGTTACCTAATACTTGATTTGCTGATTGAATACTCATTACCTAACTGTAAATAGATGATTAGCATAGTATAATTAAGGCTAAATATAATCAAATCTACTTTAAGTCTACGCTCGCGTGGTTTACCAGCGACCCTTAGGTACCTATACTATAGACCAGACTATGATCTATATGTGTGCTAAATCTCATCCAATACGTGTGACTAATATCCATTCATGTTAACTTTATAATATACGAGGATAGACCGATACATGCTCTACTTCATTCGGTTTGGTAGAGCATTCTCTCTCTCTCTCTCTCTCGCACAAATGAAGTCAGTGCACAAAAAAAATCAATCCGTGCTTGTCTATGAAACTGTGCCTTTACATAAGTCGTTTGGCTCAATGGAACTGTAATGTCTTCCTATAGCAATATGTTGCAACGTGTCATAAATTCTTAATGAGTGAAGTTTATAACTTTTCATGCCGAGAGACTGTACTATTTTAGTTTTATTTGTACACTAGCTATGCTCTACAACTTTACCTGGGGCATACTTAGCCCCGTGGCAGGCGTAAGATTAGAACCGATCATGGCGAGTGAAACCATGGGGCAGAGTTAGTGTTAAATAAACGTCATGCAGATTCAGTCAATGAACTGTTGACAGGACTCGAATATAAATTAAATATTCGGCAATGTTGCAACGAGTCTAATATCTTTGTAAGCTACTAACCGATGCCCGCGGCTGCGCCTGCGCAAATGTTGGTTATCGCAACTTCTGGCCAAATCTCCAGTTCTACTCTTTCAAAATACAGCAGATTTTAAATTCAACCAAAACCTGTCTAAAAACCGTATCAAAATCCGTTCAATATTTTTCTGTTGTTCTGCAGCCGCATCTATCCGGCTGGGATAGCCGCATCCAAAGCTTTCACCTCGGAGTCTGGGGTCCGCTTTACCAGTCTTAACTGCGGATTTAGCTGGACCGCGATATTTTCCATGAAGCGACTGCCATCTGACCTTCACAACCCAATGGTAACATTAGGCGATATCGAAGCATTGCAGCTAGACCGTTGTTGTTGGACTTTTTAGGGCACCAACTACCCGTAACGACTGCCATAGATGTTTGTATGGCAACCGGGACCGACGGCTTAACATGCTCTCCGAGGCACGACCAGACCAATGCAAATACCCATATTCATGTATTCAAATATTTGCACTGAGCGGGGATCGAACCTGCGCCTCCTACGCAGCGGCCGCATTCACTCCCGCTACGCCACAGAGGCGCATTCAGTTATTATAAAAATATCTTATTTCTACTATAAACCTGAAATTTTAAAATACAACAAGTATTTCAAATTTACATAATCGATTTGTGTGGACAAGCCGGATTTTCATTCGAGGTTAAAGTTTGTTTAATGTGTCATCGCAAAGGTTTGGTAATTGTGGATAACCGTGAGACACACTCGTCTGAACACTCAAACCAGAAATTCAATATTTGTTTATAAAATGTGGTGGTCGTGTTATAATATTATAATGTCATTAGGTTAAGGACAAAACAGTTAGATTATGTTTTAACTTCACGCTTCATAACTTAATAAAATATTAACCCCCGAAAATGTTACCCCAAAACAGTTAACCCTTTTTTCGTGCGGAAATCCCTACTAATACTGTGTCATTGTTATTGAAAAAGTCATTAATAGAATAAATTATGTTTTGTCAATTTTTTTGTTTCTTTTTTTAAGTATGAATTCAATGTGCATTATTCATTTAGTATGTATATAAACTAAAAGGAGCAAGAAGTATGTACAAAATAAATTGCCAATTAGAAAAAACCAAATTGATTATGATATATTTTATAAAATCGAATAAGTGGGTATTAAAGTTAACTTTAATTAATGAAAAACTTGGCATTAGCCTAGTTTGACAGACATCTGTCGATCTAACAAGTTGTGCTTAAGGTTCCTACTTAATATCTAATAGTACGTTCGGTAACATGAATTTTAACATTATTACCCCAAACTATGGCATCAAAGTTAACATACGAGTTGATTGGAAAAAGTGACGGGTCCAGGTATTACAATTGGTTCTGACCAACCTGGATATTCAAATTTTCCGATCAAAAGTTAGTAAGTAGATACATGATTTTTACATAAAAATATGGCCCATACCATTTTGTATTCCCAAGTGGACGGGACAGCAAGTGGGTAATATAAACTTGTACCTTGGAGCCCGGAGTCCGGATTCCTACTCTTTCTCAATATTTAGTTTATCTTGGTTTTTACGGAAGCGACCGCCATCTGACCCGATACTCGAGAGAAAGACTTGCGCAAGACCCCCAGCCCGTCTGGCTTGCAGGTGACCTGGGCCCGGATATCTTGATGGTGACCACTCATATTATGGCAATTTTACAAAATAATAAATATTCTACGACATTCTACTCAGCGCTTTCTAGACCCAAAGTAAGCATAGTTTAACTAGCTTGTGATATGAGTGCGGATAAATATACTTATAACTTTTTTTTTGTACTTAAATACAAACAGATACAGAGAATAACTTTTCAGTCGATATTTTTCGTAAAGCGACTGCAATCTGACCTCCACAACCCATTGGTGATATCGAAGTTCTGTAGTTAGACCAGTTATCGGACATTTTAGGGTTATGTCCGTAACGCTGACATAAATGTTCGTATGGTAACCGGGATGGTGGCTTAACGTGCTCATCGAAGACCGGAGGAATCTCAATATGTTAAAAATCGTCACCCATCGTAAGACTGACTGATAAAAATATCGATTGTATCAGACATAAAATATGTGTGAGTGTAAACGTACAAGGGTCATATTTCTTCTTTGCGTTTTTGTATAACACAAGTATGTAGCTAATTAGTTTTAATTCCTCAACCGTGTTGTCATAACTATTCACGAATTAAACGTTTTAGTTATTATTACACAAGTTACCATTCATACTAAGTAGTTATTATGTTAAAATATGTATAATGTGTTATTTACACACTATACAAAATGATACAATTAATCAAATAAATAAAAAAATACTTACTTAAATATATCCAATATGCTAATATCTTTTTATAATTATAATTGCGTTCACAAAAAAAAACAATAAATACAACACCAAATCACCGCACTCGTTCACTTAACACTCGGAAAATCGATAAGAAAATCTCGGAAAATCGATAAGGTAACCTCGGAAAAATCACTTCAATAATTCAACTGCAACGGTGTTTGCACTCTGAACCGTAAGGTGCAATACAGAAGTTAGTACGTTAACACTTTTAGCATGTGTAGTGATGATCGCGATTGATGCGTGTGAGCGGCGTCGTGTGTGCCGCTAGTTTGCGCTTGGGCACCTGCTGCCGCCCACAGGTTTGTAAGTGGGTGACATAGAATTCAGGTAAGCCAACAGGTTCGATTTTCGATGGGTTTAGAAAATAAACGAGCTTATTTACGGATTAACCGAACTCATTTACATATTTAGGGATTGGGTTAATTAGTAAATATTTTAGACACTGCGAAGTTGTATTTTATTGTGACAATATGCACTCGTAGGTAATATAATGAAGTTTAATATATTTTAATGGTTTTTGAAATTATGTGCATCTTTTAGTTTACCTACATACATTCGTACGACCTTTGTGACGTAGAGGTAGGTAGAGCATTCAACTGGTACACCGGTGATTACAGGTTCGAATCACGCTGTGTCTATTGTACCTATGTACCGAAACAGTACCGATTAAATATAGTAGCTTTTACTAAAAACAAAATTATATTAACTAAAGTATTTACGTCCTAGAAAGGACTATGTACAAATAAAAAAGTTTAGGTGCCGAAAAGTTTCCTATTAATAATAACAACAATAAATAATTATTACCTTGGCATATCTATTAAAACACGCATTGTACACAGAGTAGGTACCATTTTGTGATGGGTACATCTGATATACAACATTAATTACACTGAAGTGTTCAACTTTCGCTTCCATTCGATTAATTTATTCACAATCCCTATCACTGGCCACTTAGAAAAAAAATACAATAAGATGCGCTATGCTGTATGTGTTATGATTTCTCTATAATGAACATTAATGCATGTGCTAATTAGGTTCCTAATCGTGTGTACGTGATAACTTCACAGGCTGTATGTGGCTATTAGCCATTCGGCCACATACGTCCTGTGAAGGTATTCGGGGCCCAAAGTAAAGTCATCTGCAACTCACAACACTAGCTGGTTGATGGATAGGCTTTGGTGCAGGTTTTCCTCTTCTGACACAAACAGTAAAGCTTATTTGGAAGAGGTGAAGAAAGTATTAAATAATGTGTGAACCATGTGAAATTTGATAGGCTTTATTCAATTTAAATATATTAAATTAATGTAAATAACATTAATTAATTGAAAAAAAAACTCAATTAATTTGAATATCTCTGAATATTTTAAATAAATTTAATTATCATAAACAAATTATTAAAAATAAAGTGGTAGTATTAGTCTTTCTTTTTGGTGTAAGGCTATAAATATTATAATATAGAGATAAATGATATAAACGTTGGTGGCCCACAGCAGCGGTAGTGCAATGGCGAGAACTGCGTGCAAGATATTGGTTTTTCTTTCGAAAAATTTTTAGTAACCTCATCAAATCTTGAAACATTGCCAGTCAATGACAACAGGCATTGATCTCCTGTTACTTGGCACCTAAAATATGATCAGCAAAATGCCGGCATTCTAAATCTTAATGCATCTCACACAGAATTTAAAAGAAAAATTATGTCAGTGTAATATTGCATTTTTTTATACTACGTAGGTGGCAGACAAGCACACGGCCCACCTGATGGGAAGCGGTCACCGTGGCCTATGATCGTGGACAACACTAAGGGTGTCACACACGCGCTGCCTACCTTGGGAAGGGGAGAGCGCTGGAACGGGGCGGGGAAGCTAGAAAGGGGTGGTAGGAGGATGGTTACAGTGAGCTCTGGCTACTCTACTTACCGGCGGGAACAAAACACGATGGTTATTATGGCCGCGATCTTCTGTAGAGCGGAGCTACTACAGCTCATTTCGGACGGGAGATACCATCGTGTCCTACCTCATAAAAAATGCATTAAAAATATCAATACATATTCTAATTAGAATTTAGAGAAACTCCAATTTATTTTGAAGATAAGATACATTTTGAGGTGTGTCATGTCGGATGTCATAGCTTAGAGAAGCGTCGTCGTCATGACAGCTCACCGCCTAGTAGAGGATATTAAATTAATCCTATTAATATTCTAAATGCGAAAGTTTTAGCGTGAATCAATGTGTAATGTGCAGTTATTTTAACTGTGTGAAATATGAATGGATTATAATATTCTAGATTAACCATAAAAATCCATGTTGCAGATAAAATTGAATTCATCTTTCGAATTGAAATTTTTGTTTTTTGATTTGAATCGGCAAAGAAAATAAGTATGCACCTTTACATGTAAAGATATATAGGAAAGTGTATAAGTGCTTATTTATTTTACCGTGTGTGATAGCAACCCATTTTTTATGTCCCACTGCTGGGCACAGGTCTCCTCTCCTCTAACGAGAGAGCTGAGAGTTACCGTGTGTATTAGTAGCTGTCAGGCAATTCAAAGTTATGTATCTTTTGTTTTATATATAATTAATATTATATATAGATTTTATCCATTTAGTAATTTTATGAAAAAAGGCAGTTTCTTATGTAACCCCCCGGGCTCCAAAATGCAACCGGTATTGCCCTGGATGATATTGAACAACCTTGACAATGAATTTCTACATGGCGTCAGTGTAAAATCGCAACTTTCTGCTAATTTAAATTAATATGAAAGCTTATTAAATACTGACAAGGTATATCAATAACCGGTTTTATTTCTGCTGGGTGCCATTGACACTTCACATTTAAATTATTCTATAATCGATCTAGTGACTCCGTGTAGACTGTTGCCTGGTCATAGACATGCAAACTGGATATTTTTTTCATTCATTTTTTGATTCTTTAGATCTCCTTAACTGCGCTACGTTTCAAATCTTTATACCTATTCCTTTTCAGTCCTAATGGTTGCCTATTAGTTTCCGGTATTGCTCTCTTTTAGCAGGTATAAATACGAAAAGTATCCTATCTTACCAACTACATAATATCAAATTTTATTGAAATCGGGTAACTATTGTAATTTCTGAGATTAACGTGTAGGTACGTACACAATACATGAACTTGTAAGGAGTAAGGTGAGCCCATGGGTCATTTCCCTCTCACCCCAGATGCTGTGTTAATCCTGGATACAAATTATTTCCATTTAGACCCCACAAAAATCCAAATTTCTTTACGACTGACAGAAAGGGATTATGCTCTATTATTGCCATTGAGCAATCAAATAAAAATATATACAAAAATTCCAACCAAAATACATGATTAAACAACTTTAGAAATTTTAACGACCATAGCAATTTTTATAGTTACTTTTCGCAGTAAAATAAGAAATTGCGTCTGGTAATGACAAATGTCCCTTTCACCAATCATGTGTAGTTAACATAACGTTTGTTTTAGTTGTATTATTTTGTCTCGTGGCCTTAGAAACACGACCTCCCGCCTACAACTGTCTTCTGTATTGCGCCTTTACAAAGTCAATGTTACGAGTTGTAAGCGGATTGCAAGCTCTTAAACAGTTTTAATTGTTCATTAGAAACCGAGGTACAAGAGTTAATGAATCGGTTTGTTCACATTTGAGCGTAGGTTTTCTAGCAATTATAAATTTGTATAGGTAAGCAATTTCTTAATCTTAGATAACTTAAAAATAAATATGGTCACAATTTTTTGATTATTTGAAAATAATGATATTATATAAATTTAAAAAATCGGTTTGTTCACATTTGAGCGTAGGTCTTCTAGCAATTATAAATTTGTATAAGCAATTTCTTAATCTTAGATAAGTTAAAAATAAATATGGTCACAATTTTTTGATTATTTGAAAATAATGATCGCATCAATTACAAATTTAAAAATACGGCTCTGTTTTTAACTAACTTATGGTATTAAAAATTAAATTAAAAATATAAACAAAAGAATACAAAAAAAATAAAAAATAATAGATACTTAATAAAATGCGACAATTGAGAATAAGTTAACGAAGTATGACACACTACACGTCGCATTGCCAAATTTTTGAAAATGTGGAGGAGAGGTGAACTTAACTCCAAGAATAATTCTTCACTGCACTCTTTCCCTTCAAAACAAAGACGTTTAAGCCAAAAAAAATTCATGAATCAGGTATTGTAACCCTACAACTCGGTCCTATCTCTTTGTGATTTGTTTATAATCCTATCAGAAGAAGTGTTTTATCCGAGCACATAATCTACTATAGGATTATCACATTCACAAGCAGACATAAGTGGACACACTTATGGCTTCGGATAAACGAAGCCTAATTAAAAAGAAAGCTCATTGGGACTCAAACTGGCACTTTAAGCGTCCAGTGACCATAGCTGCTATTAGCGGAGTATACTTTCGATATAATTGCTTTATAGCCAATTAGACACTGTATACACTTGATAGACTTTACTACAGAGATCCGTAAACATAAAGTTCTACATAGTATATGTACCTTATAAATTATAGAAGTGGGGAAAATGATGTTCAGTGAGAAAGAGATAGGCAATACCTCCTTTCTTTGTCGCAGGATAAGACTACCCTAAACTCACAAAATTTCACGTCTCTCCTTTTATTACCTATTAGTAAATTGTTTCGTATTGTCACTTCAAGGTGATTTTATAACGGCGGCGGGCGCGGACGCCTAAGGCGTCGGAGGTCCGACGACCTCCGTCCTCCATGAGCGCTGGCCTGGGGGTGACAGGTGGAGCCGCCTGTCACCCTAGCAGAAGCAGGCCGAGGCGGCGGCGCGCGTAAGCGCGCCCCCCCCCCCCCCCCCCCTATTCCGGGGGCATGACGGGAACCACGCGGTTCCCAAACCCGAGGGGGCCATCTCGAATCCGGAGATGGCCCGGGTCAAGCCGGGGTGCGAGGGAAATGCTCTTTGGGCCACCTTACACCCTGGCGTCAGAAGACCTTAGACGGCGTGCGGTTTTAGTCGGTAAGAGTCCGACATAACCTAACCCGCTGGCCGCGGGGTGGGTATCCATGAGGATTTCCGCACGGAAAAAAAAAAAAAGGTGTTTTATAAATAAAAGTTGTAAAGTCGTTAAAATTAGTATTTTTCTCTTCTTCCATTGAAATATTCCATTAAATCTGTATCAATTAAGAACCAATCAAATCACATAAAAATAATTATTATATTACCATCTTCAGACTAGGCTGGAAAGAAGACTTTCTAGAAAGTTCTCGTTAATAAAACAAATTTATGAAACAGCTCCTTCCTGTCGTTAAATTATATTTATCATCGGACAGTTATTGGATTCTTTCAAAATGTTTCTTCCTTGCCTACCTCTATAATCAATTTTATGCCACCTATTACAGATTAACAGTTTTCACTTTTATTTGTCTAGCCATATTGTCTATAGATGTAGACAACGTATGCAAAGATTATAAATATCGTACGATAAATTTATTCCAAACGTAATGCTAGCAATGTACCAGTTAGCTGATAAGGTTAGCATGAATCCTGGCGATCTTGGTGAGCTCATACTTTTGCAACTACCATGAAGTATCTTGAAAACGCGGTACACCCTAGGCAAAGGCTTGGAGCGGTCTGGTTCTCCGAGCGCAGGCGTGGGGTATGACTGGAAGGTCACCTGTTACCCTACATTCGATGCTACCCTACCCTACCCAACTACCCTCGTTCTGGGTTTCGAGTGTGCAATCTTAAAACCGTAGATGACCCAAGGTCAACCGGGTCACGAGCGAAATGCCTTATTGGTAAGCTTATACCCTGGTAATTGAGACCCGAGACGGCGTGCGATTTAAGACAGGTCAAGTCCGACTTTACCACTTCGAACCCCCAACATAACAATCCAATGAGAGATTTCTGTAAAAAAAGGGTATTTCAAAAACGGGTAAACAGACACAAATACTAGTGCTACATTGCAAAACTATTCGAGACGATAATAAACCTACATACAGTTTTTATAAAGAATTCAAGTAAAAACTTGTATAGGTCCTTTGATAGCATAGTCGGTTAATAGAAAGGCAAGGCTACCGGAATTGAACACAAAGGTATATGTGAGATTTGCTACTGCCTGCGATTCCGCCTGTATGGAAACCCTTTGTGACGGAAGAAAAAATTACATCTTTCACCGAGTGATTCATCATACTCATTATCCTCGGAGCCTTTTCTTAGTTATTCGGTCGGCTTTTTCAGTGTCCAACTACCCGTAACGACTGCCATAGATGTTCGTATGAACGACGGCTTAACGTGCTCTCTGAAGCACAGTTTTTCACTGTGGGATGTATGTATGTATGTATGTATGTATGTACAAAATCGAAACCAATAGCCATTACAAAAAAAAAACAGTTTTAATAATAACATAATATCACAAAACGAATAAACAATAAGACAATCGTATATCGAATACAATCCTCCAATTTGAAAGTAGACTCTTTGAATACAGCTTAAGGTCTATTTTAAAATGCACGCTGCCATAACCGTTAATAGATTCAATCGATACTATAACAGGCGGTGAATGGCAGTTTGTCACATTGGTAACGGGTTCGATGCCTTATTGGGATTGCGACCGCTCGACACCGGTGTATACGCAGCTACTATTTGGTTCACATGTGATATATTATTACTTGCCGATATTCTATAAGAAATAGACGTTTAGAAGGCCTTATCAATATCCTTGAGGCCCAATTCAAACTCATCTGGTAAAGGTTCACCTGATTAACAACGGAAGAGACTCAGGTACGGGCTTTCTCAGCTGGTTTGGAAGCTCAGATAACAGTCGGTTCCAAAATCAAAAACTGGACTCCTACGGGAAAACTTTAGACGCAACTGGGAAATCACTATGATAATGATTCTTTAAGCAAAAATAAGTAAATAGTAATAGCTGTGCGCATAGATAGGGGCAAAAATCTTGACAAATGTACGTTATCTGCCTAGTCTAGTTGCGCCGTGAGTTCTTGGATCTTTTTGGGGGCAAGTGCGAGATGCGACGCTGGATGCAATCATAGATAGGTATATAATATTAATATCAATCACGGACTCATGGACTCGCGTCATTGGTTGATCCCAGTCCCATTATTGCTTTTTAACTGATAGAAAAAAGGAGTAAGTTCTCAATCCGACTGTATTTTTTAATGTTTGTTACTGGTGAACCGATTTTGATGATTTTTTTATTTGAAAGCTGGCGTGTCCCGTGTGGTTCCCATTTTAATTTGTTCCGATGAAGTTTTTTTTTTCTTTTTGAATGGTTAGTGCACAGATGCGAACTTTTTGATGTTTAGTCAAGACTTTTGCTTGAAGGTATAATACAAGGGACACTACGTCCTTTTCTGTGGGTCTCTTCATGATCCGAGCATCGCGCCAAAGGTAAACCTACACCAGAGCAATGTAAGCCAATCAGTCGATATAATTTATTAGTCAGATAAGTTATTGCTGATAATTTGCACAGAAATGAAATCTTTCCAACACACAAAAATGTTGTATGAATGTTCACTTTCACTGAGCATCCATTATCCATATCTGCGAACACGCAACCGTCTTGTACAGAACATCATGGTATTTTAAACTTTAAACTTCTGTGCTAAAGTTGATTTTGAGTTGGCAAATGTTTTACAAGTTCATCAAAAAAGACCAAAGTATTTCGGAAGTTAGTAATTAGTTCAGATCTAAAATATGTTACTGTAACACTTTTATTACTAGCTGTGCCCTCGATTTCTTCCGCGCGGTTAGATTTTTGTAGGGCTCCAGCAAGATCTTCAAAGCCCTTAGCCAATTCCACCTGCAAGCCAGTACACCTGATGATTAACGGAAGCTAGGGTGCAGGCATTCCTTTCTGGTTTGGGTTTAAGGTTAAAGTTAGATAGCAATCGCTCCCATATACGTCGTATTAGCCAAATCCAAAGTAGGTTATCCATTCAATTAATTTGTACCATGATAGAGACGAGATAATCACTAAATCTATTTACTTATTTAATTTTTATTTTATGCATTTTTTTTCACGCTCAATGCTGATTAATACTAACATTTTAAATAACCAATAAATTTACATTTATAAAATAAATTAATAGCTACTTAGAAAACATCTTTATTGACAGTTAGATCACCAGCCATTAGGTCTTTCTGCGAGTGAACTGATTGATACATCTATAGTAATAAAATGAATGTCTGTCTGTCGTTCTGTCTGTGTTAAAGTGAGGTAATCTCTGGAACAGCAGCCCCGCATTTTAACGGGCCTTTTGCTGACAGATAGATAATAATAGTAACGTAACATAGGTTACTTTAATTTTAAAAAATAATTAGTACTCCGCGCAAAAAAATTAAAAACTTAAAAATTTTAATCCACACGGGGACCGTTGCAGGCGCAGTTAGTCACCTATTAAAATTAATTAACCAAAATCTGTCAAACCCACTATGGTAACTAATTAAATATTAATCAATCAAAAATTTTGTAACCTTGTTTTAATGAATATTAAATTTATTTGGATAAACAAGCTGACGACACCATTTTTATGTACGGTCGCCAAACGAGTACGCTAATACAGTCAACTGTTAATCACATACATATAGAATGCAAGGACACCTCATTATGTACTCGTACATATATTTTGAACATTATGTTAGGCTAGTGTGATATAGAAAGCGAAGCGATAAAAGTGTTTACAAGTTTGAGCTTTGCCAAAAGTGATACTCACTAACTTGAAACTAAAAATATTTTATTTTCATTAAAAAATAAAGATATAGTGCACGGCATCTAACTTGGCAAGATTTTGGAATAGTGTGGGCCTCACTACCTAAAACCTTGCCAAGTTAGATGCCGTACACTATACTTGTTTCTATGCGACGCATTTTGCCACAAACAAAAATAATTATTTACATTATTCAAAAGTTCTTAATGATTTAATGATTCAAGTTTCATTATCATTACCTACCTACTTATAAGATAAAACTATCAAAACTATTTTCGTTTGATTCGATTGAAATAATTCTTTCAGAGTATTTTCTGTTTTTACATAACTCTTTAAATAGACACAATCTTGATTATTTCAAAAGTTTCAAACTGGTTTCAAATGACGAAACAGGAGTTCTTCTCATAGAGTAATTATATATTTATTCTCTCACTTTTTGGTCACAAATCCTAAAATATAATCTCATAATAGTATAGCCTATGCTGGAATATCACCCTAACGATTAGGATCCAAATGCTTTTTAGGAAACTTGAATGACCTGAAGAATGTACGCTCTAAATGAGCAGATGGGCTTGACTTAGAATTTGTCATTGGTTTATTTTTACTAATACTGGTTTAAACATCTTAGAAGGGCTAGCCTTATTTGGTATGAAAAGATCCTGTTTTTACCCGACTGCCGAAAAAAGGATGGTAATATTTTTCGAGACTATGTATGTTTGTAGGTATGTATGTATGTATGTATGTATGTATGTATGTATGTACATATGTATGTATGTATGTACCTATGTATGTATGTATGTATGTATGTATGTATGTATGTATGTATGTATGTATGTATGTATGTATATCCATTTCTTTTTGAAACGTAAGATCTATTACATACTAGCTATCACCCGCAGCTTCGCCCGCATGTACTTTTGATTACGTTTCCGCTACCCATGGAAAATTATTTCCTGGATAAAAGTGGCTCATATATTACTCCACATAATAATCTATTCCTATACCAAATTTTAGCCGAATCTGTTTACCTGTTAGACCGTTATTGAGTCACAAATACCCAAAAATGTTCCCAAACTTTCGCATTTATAATAGGTACCTATTAATTAGGAAATAGGATAAAATTAAAACAAGCCTAAAACATTAAATTTAAGTAATGTAATAATTAGTATTCGTACAATATTCAGATGTGACAACTATTTATTGAGTTCATAGGTTGCTTCTAAGGCCTCCAAAGGTAAATACATAATAAAAGCACTTAGTAGGTGATTTATATGAAAAAATTAACTCATGCATCTATAGAAACATTAACCATGGTGTACCATAGGTATGTGTATTGATATACTTGTAAGTATATCAATGCATATCTTTAAACAAGCAACCCATTTTGTTCAGGTTGTACCGACTATAGTCACATATTATGTATTTTTGACTCAAGAACAGGTGGGAGTAGACGCATTCATCAACTAGCTCCTTAGGAACTCGCTCATCTAATCAAGTTGGCACGTTCTAACTACGACAATCCCCACGGATACCCTCCTACCGGCCAGCAAGGGTCGTAATGTCTCATAGCCGGGATACGGTGGCTAAATAAGGCAATATCTCGCACTCTGGTTGACCTTGGGCCATCTACAGCTTTGAGGTAGCCCCCTTGGATAATGGTGTACCCAGTACCTGATTTACTATATTAATTATCTTGACGATACGTTCATAAGTATAGTAGGAAACAAACCTTGAGCTTTCCACTCCCAGAAGTAATAAATTATAGTTAATTTGGCGACTTATGGAGAGGTGCGTCAAAATTTGCATGTACCTAAATCTTCTGACATGACAACTGCCTATAGTTGTATTGTTGACATTATGACTCATTATCATACATTTCCTACACGCTCCTTCATCGTATGGTTTAAAACTTTCAACCTTTGGGTATCGAGATGCATAGTTGACAAAACCTTTACTCTCAATTGACGTTCAAGTAAAAAGTTAGCATAGTTGTAGTTGTAGTTCAATTAGGGCCAGTATGAATCGAGTCACCTTGAGTTATAGTGCACGGCATCTAACTTAACAAGTTTTTGGAGTAATGTGGGCCCCACTACTCCAAAACATTGCCAAGATAGAAGCCGTGCACTATACTTATCTGTGGCAAAATGCGACGCATAGAAACAAGTATAGTGCACGGCATCTAACTTGGCAAGGTTTTGGAGTAGTGGGGCCTACACTACCCCAAAATCTTGCCAAATTAGATGTCATGCACCATAGGTATGAGGCATTATCCGACAGTGAACCTACAGCCGATGAAATGGATCCAGCCTACTATTTTTTCGTAAAAGTACAAACAAATAGCACATTGAGTCTCTTGAGAGTCTTTTCAGGACATCCATTTGCTAAACATTAGTCTAGATTTTTTGACATTTTATAAGTACAGTCGTGCGATTTTAATCGGGCCGCGGATGGGGGTAACCGGGAAGATAACCGCACGGAAAAAAGGTATTTAAACCCTGTACCAATTGCCCGACACGGCTTAACAAAACAGGTACCCTCCCTACCTGCCAAAAGGATATTTAAAAATAAAACAAAAGAATGAACGCCTAATTTAGATCTAGACTGCCCTGACCTTCACAATGTCGTGACCTAGACTCAAAGCTGGGCAAAAAGATTAAACTTTTTATTGCAGATGCGATCGGAGCTTGTTGTTATAAAAAGTTGAAATTTGTTAAAATATCAAAGGTTACTAAAAGGTTACGAAACTGTTAATTACATACTAAAAAAATGTAAATTGTACGGTACATGTCAATAATATATTTTTATAATTGTTCAAAAAAAATATTGATGCTAGAACTAAACTAAACATAGATAAACTAACTATAGATATACTATTATTTATTTTATATTTAATAATTATGTAATCTATGCATTATCTTGTTCTAATCTATGCTTTTTAATTAGATACATTTTAACGTTAAGCTGCGTGGTTACATTGGTTACCGGTAAAATAGAATGCGGTCTAAGGTATAGGGCTAGCCCTAGGGCTCAAAATACAGTTACAGTTAACTAAGGGTGTATGTAGGTACCTACTATAAGCGTTCGACTGTTCAGTTACGTCAGAGGCAGTGTGTTCGATTCCTACTCAGTGCGTGTATGCATGAATAAGTCTATTTTCATTAATCTGGATATTTCCATGTACCTGTATCTAAATTGCAATTATCTAAAAACACTAACTATTTATGTATATGTTTATCTGCAATCTAAAACCTAATTCCGAGCTATTCTTAGTTTTGATGGATCTATATCCTAGAATTTGTATTATTCTAGCTGTTCAAATGTGTCCAAATATCATTTATATATTAATTATGCTACCTGATATTATAAGCATCTTTGGTGAATAAAAACTTCGAATTTAATGATATTATTTGCTTAATTAGGTACCAAACTCAGTAAACCATTTTTTGTTCAGAATGTGTAGGTATGTAGTTAACCATTTTTGCTATTTACGGGCTTTTTCATTCAATTATTCAGATACGTGTAAAAAAGAACTTTAAGAAATTAGTTTCAATGTGTCCGCTCTATTCAGCCAATTAATAATTTTATTATCATTGCACAAAACTTCAACGGCGCACACAGAGGGTGACAGGTGCCGCCTGTCACCCTACATCCCACCGTCGTGCGGTTTTAGTCGGTTCGATTCCAACATAACTACCCCCGATGGCCAATGAGGGTGGTATATGTGTGGAAATCTGCACGATAAAAAAGGGTCGACCAGTATAATTTTAATATACACCAAAACAAACCAAGTTAAGTTCCTATTAAGTTTTAAATTACTAATATCTGACCTCCTGCCTGCCCCTGTAAACACAACATAATCGGTTTAAATTACAATCATCTTTAAAATTTCATTATCTGGCGATATTTATCCAAAATCTGTGGCCTTTACAGAGATTTCGGATAAATTCCTACGCATAGGAAGTATTAGTTGTTAAGCCGTAGGTTTGTGTAAGTCGTCTCTTGTAATTAAGGAATTTAAGAATATAATTTTTGGTAATAATCCTGATAAAGGTTACATATATTGGAGGTATACCTAATACTTATATAATACAATGTTCTATAAATCCTTTTTTACATTTTTATGGTAATGCATAATTATGCACAATGCTACCTAATACCTTCCACAGAATAGATTATAGTATCGGCTACATACTCGTACGACCTCCAAGTTCCGACTTATAAATTAATCGGTTTTATTTAACTCGACCTGTTTGTTTGGGTCAAATCTAGTAATTGAAAATTGAACCCCTTTCAGTTGTCTGATTGGTCTGATATTTGGCAGAAGTCTTTAGTTCTGATGACAATACAATTTAAAACCGTTTAACTTACAAATATTTTTCCCCAATTTATTTTTATGCACTGTATTATGCATGTAATATAATATAAGGGCATAAGCCGTAAGAATATGTCGTTATATTCGCAGGTATGCAATGTCATAATTGCAATTTGGCAAACTGACTCTTACCAGGGAGTAAGATATTGGCAAAGAGGTGAGTGAAAGAGACATGCTATGCCTTTTTATCTGAGATCTATATGTAAGTTACGCGGCCTATTTTTATCGTGCAGAACCTATGGATTAGACATAAATTACTCTCTTTATTCGTTTAAATAAACATAAAATTACATTTTAAAATATATCCATAAACTATAAATCTATAAACAAAAACCAAATATATTTAAAAATATGAAAACAGTACTCCACCGGCTTCGGGTACAGGGACCAAGCCACCGGTGGTTAGGGCTCCAAAGAGAGGGATCTCCTCAAAATACGAACTATGTCGAGAAGTACCGCCTTCTTTATTCTTATTATGAATAGCAACGTATGATTGACGCGTGATGATCATATGCTTATTCATCACCTCACTCGAATAAAAATACAATAGCAATTTCAATTTCAATTTCTTTATTTTTCAAAATAGTGCAACGTAATTACATCTTTTTGACGTCAAAAACTACTTAATACTAAGTTTACCACCGCTTTCTAGGCGCTAGTGGAGAAGGAACGGCGCAACAAACTCCACTGCTGCATTTTCAGACGTCAGGTTATACATAGATATCTTAAGACTAAATATGGACGAATGTACATTTTTGTCTCGTGTCAATATAAATAAAGGTATATATAAAAAAAAAGATATAATAAATTTTAACCCAAGCAATTTTTATAAATAAAACCTCGCTAAAATTTGTACTCGAAGTCGCTTGGGAAAGCTGTTAATACAATAATTCATTTGTGAAGAGCATCCATCATATTATGATGCCCACACGAGCCGCACAATGGTTTTGAAATAAGAAGCTCGTGTCAAGGCAAAATGACTCGTCACGCCTATTTACACTGCAGCCGATATTGTGGCAACTGCTTATATAACTTGATCGTAAAGGAATCAAACAATTGGATATTACTCTGTACCGGAAGGAATGACATACTATCATGGATGGATCGTGCGAAGTGAAGAAGGAAAAGGAGAAAAGCGGACCAGGGTCCGCTTTTCCGCTCTGAGGTATAGGTCACGGGTGTAGTCGGGACACAAAACGGGGATGATGAAAATAATAATGACATTACTTTGTACCTCATCGTAGTCAGAGACCATCATTATCATCTTGTGATGGAAATTTTCATTTTCCTTTTACCTATAAAAAAGTTATTTTCAATAACAGAACATTCTTTTGAGGCAGTATATCCCATTCACCATAAATCATTATCATCATCTTAGCGTTACTTCTGGTTGCATCCAAGGATATCACTTCGGAGTCCGTGGTCCATCTCCTTCGATTTGGATTATCTTAGCTTTTATGGTAGCAACTGTTTGCGCCAGAGTATCATCTGTTAATCAGCAGGTCAACCGGCTCTTCAATATTGATGAAAAGATTCACCCATTCACTACATAAAATCACAATAATAGACCAGGAAGTCTATGATCTCACTGTCTACGTGTTATTTGTAGGTGAAAACTGGTAATCACTGCTTATGCCCTTACTGACAAGGTCACCGAGGTTTACGTTAACTTAGAGAGATGGTAACGCAAGGCAGCTGTTTACCAAACGAGATATAAATAACATGTTCGGCTTATAAAAACATCTAATTACTTATTTAAGATAAGAATATCAATCACACTTTTGTCACATAAATCATACCTAATTTATTTTTAAACACGATTCAAATCAATTATCGAGAAGACATGATGATTTATACCATAAAATTACTAGCTGTCCCGTCCGTCTGCTCGACCTCATGGGTACTTGGAATGGGTATGTAGGTATAAACCACAGGGACAAATACTCCTGCAACATTCTGTCAAAATTTCCAGTTAACCCATAGACTACTTTTTGAAATTTGCATCCATACTAGTTTTTGAACCCCCGATGAATAACGACGGTTTTATTATAAGTTTATGTTTGTGTATTTTTACCCCCGATGAATAACGACTGGTGTTATAAGTTTATAAGTTTATGTTTGTGTATTTTTCTATACCAGTATAGGTATATACTTAATACATATTGATACTATATTATCACGTCACTTAAATTCCACATCAATTATACACATGACAAGAAAATTGTTAGCTGTAGGCTATTTGTTCTCACCTTTAAAACTAAATAATGTCGGTACTTCCAATAGGTGTTATAAACTATTTTGTAATGATTTATAGAGCTCTATAATTATATTAATGTAAAAAAATAATATATTATTTATTTATCCTCTATACATTCCTAACAAAAACTCGCCTTCATATTTGAATTCTTTGACTATTAAATTGAAGGAAGTATTTTTGGTAATTTCACCCATTAGAGGTTAAAATATGAAAGTCTTTCAAGCTAAAGGTTCCTTATAAATACGACCTAAAATGCAACGCCTTGTTAAGGTAGGTAATTTTACAGAAATTCGTGATAAAAAAAATTACGAGCAACATGAAAATATAATTTACAATGAATTAACAACCTCTTTTCAAATTGAGCTACTGTACAAAGTGGAATAAAAAACAAATAAGACATACCTAATTCTGCGTAAAAAACGACTACAACACTGCACTAACTTGAAATAAACAAGCACAAGGAAAGCACCTGCTTTCAAATAAACAAATAATCATCAAAATCGGTTCACCCAGTCGACAGTTCTGAAATAACAAACATAAAAGAATAATCGAACCGAGAACCTCCCCTGTTTTTTAAGTGGATTAAAAAGCTCCTACAATATAAAGTTATCTAATCCTCAAAACAGTCGCATAGAGAACCTCGTTCTTTTTTTAAATCGGTTAATAAGCACCTACATTATAAACTTATATAAATTTTATCCACAAGATTCACCTACTATTTAAATATTTAAATAATTCATTTCATTATCTGCCGATTTCTCTGTTTTAGCGGAGGACAACATCTCAATGCAGGGCTGCGCCTCCTACGTGTGCGTCTAACGAGGCTCCCTAATAATGTACTAAGAGGCTGTGTCGAATGCTAATGCCAACGCCTACGACCAACAAATGCAAGACTAATTGTATGTAGAAAGGGAAATTGCAGATTAAATGGTGAGCTCTTTGAATTTTAACTAAATAATGTTAACATGCAACATTCAATGGAAGACGTAGGTACTAGGGATTTGAATTAGAAATATTATTATAAAAGGTGGTCACGTACCGTACCTATGTTCAAAATACAAGGTTCAATTTCTAAACCAGTAAAAAATGTCATTCATTTGGATGACGATAGGTTAGGTTAGGTTGACGATTCTTGTGAATGGGATTAAGAAAATAGCTGGGTATATATAGGATTCATATAACTCTATGCACCCTGTCATGTAGGTATGAATTTATAATAATAACTGGCTGATGCCTGAGGCTCCGCTTGCTCGGAAGTTGTTTTTCGATCAAATCTCTGGTTGTACCGATTCAAACATACGGCAGATGTTAAATCTGACCAAAATCTTTCTAGTAAAAAAAAGCATGAAAATCTGCAACAAACAGACAAGAATGCCAAAAAAATTATTTTGTTTGTTCAGAATAACTGTTCATTTAACATAAAGTAAATAATTATATTTTGTAATGTCTCTAATGTACAGAACCTGACACAATTAATTTACAGTTTTATAATAGTAACTAGCGACCCGGGACCCGGCTTCGCCCGGGTGTAAATTCCAGTTTTCCAATAAAATATAGCCTATGACACTCACAAATGACGTGGCTTTGTAGTGGTGAAAGAATTTTTAAAATCGGTTCAGTAGATCCCGAGATTACCCATTACAATTTAACAAACACAAACTTTACCTCTTTATAATATTAGTATAGAAGTATAGAAGTATAGATATAGAACGCTCTTAGAGTGTAGCACAATACCTAGCTACCTATTTACTACGCCAACCTTAAGATACAAAACGAAACTTCTATGACACATAACCTAAACGCACTCGTAACTTGTACCCAAAGAAAAGAAAACCGGATTTCAACAAACACGATAGACTTGGTTTTCTCCAATAGAAATACCTACCGCATTTGAATAAATCAATATACACTTATTAGCAGAAGCTGATACCAATTCGACCACACCAGTGGCAATAAATTAAGATTTTGTCTAAAAGAGTGAACATTTTTACAATATATATTAATCTCTGTAAATAGATTTGATTATCGATAGTTATTTATCGATATTAGTCACCACACTCTTTGACTGATTAACGAACCTTAGACATCAAAACATAATACCCTATCGTGATCATCAGAGTTAAGTCAACCTACCTGCTAGCTATTACACCTGCTCTTGGTGCTGGGCCAGGCCGGCCCCCGCTTGCTCCCTACTCTGCGAGTCAGAGGGACACGTGGAGAGCCGTCTTCGTTGTCCGCTTGCACCGCATGGAGGTTCCGGCTCAATCCATTTCCCTCTTTAGCAAAACGGGAAACAATAAAAACAAATAGGCAGGCTGCCTAAGTATAAAAGAGATAGTAAAGGACTGTTATCGATATTAGTCACCAGGGTCACCACACTAGCAATGTAAATACTCTTTAGCTGATTACAGAAGTAAACCCATCGTGTACAACCATGGATACTGCAAGGACATACATTGCAGTGTCTCCATCTAGTTGGTTGGGTTGCGTACCTTTCTTTGCGGTGACCATGTTTAATTGCAAGGTTGGGATATATGATGTAGTTTACGTCTATGCTCATGAAAATAAATGGTATAGTCTACGTTTCCATATTTACTAATACTATAAAGAGAGGCCAAATTCATTGAAAAGGTTATTTTACTATAATATATTTAAAAGCTATTAAAGATGAAAACAGTAATTTTGTAACTTATTTATTTATTAATTGAGACTTACTTATGTAAGCATGTAATAACAAAATAAATTATTTACATTAAATGAAGGATTATGTATTTATTTATTTTATACATACGGTGTCATTACAGGCAAACCCAATGCGATAGAGTAGCAACAAAAGGGTGTTTCCTATAGTAGCGTCACATTAATAGGTAACATTTGACGTTTGTCAGTTTTATATTCATAATGAGGTGACCTGTTAAAAAAGGTCGATTAAAACGAATGAATCGATACGGACTTGAAAAATAATGTGAATTTTAAAAATCGTCAGGTGAATCCCTGTCCCATTATTATACTTTCTTTCGTAAATTTAAGGAACAAAATAAGACAAATACATGATCTATACTTATAATAAAACTGTAGAGAGGTCAATTCTGTTCATTGCATATATTTACAAAATAACTATTGGGGGATGATTGGTGATCGATACTAATGCAAAAAATGCAAACAGTAAATTTTTTGTCTTTCTATCTGTCTTAATGTGAAGAATAATAAATATATAATAATATTTTGAGTCAACCTGTATACAGTAAGTTTATACTACCGTGGTCAAAGTATGTTCAGTCGTGAACAAATAAAAAAGTGTAGTGGTTTTTAGAAACGATAACTTAATACCTACTTGAGTAGGTATAGGTTATGTCTAGAAAGCAATAAATAATAAGCGTCAAAGTTGAAATTATATACTTATTATGACCAGCTTCCTAGGAATGGACGTAAAAAGTACTGAACGAATTTTGATGCGGCTTTTTTATTAGAAAGGTCTTACTTAGACTCAAAATTTATCGTATGTTTGCTTGCAATTGGTTAAGTACAACCGGAGATATGACCAAAAGCGACCTAAAAACGAAGCGCGGGTGAAGCCATGGGTATATCAGCTTGTATAAAAAGTAGCCTATATGTTGCCCAGTAGTATGAACTATAATCGTATCAAGTTTGATCAAAATCCCTCCAGTAGTTTTGATCCATGCGTGCACATACAGATAGACAGACAGAAAGACAAAAAAAATACTGATTGCATTTTTTGCATTAGTATCGATCACTAATTATTTCCCAATATGTAGTTATTTTTTAAATATATTCAACTAGCTGTTGCCCGCGGCTCCACCCACGTGGATGTCGGTTATCGCAACCAAACATAGCCTATGTTCATTATCTAGGTCTAATCTACTCCTATACCAAGTTTCATCAAAATCAGTTTAGCGGTTCAGGCGTGAAAGCGTAACAGACAGACAGACCGAGTTACTTTCGCATTTATAATAATTTAGTATGGATGTATAGAATTGACCTCTCTACAGTTAATATTGTAATATATTATGATGGATATTGTAAACGTGCGGAAAGCATTTGACGTTTTGTGGGACTATGCTATGTATTTATTGCAATGCAGGAGCTTCTAGTAGGAGACTATCCCGCAAAATACGGATGGTTGGTCACCTTACGAATTTTTGGTGTTGCTTCTTTATTAAAATGGCTGTCACCCACAATCTAAGAAGCGAATATGTGTCAATTTTTTTATTGATTTCTATAAATATTACTCAATTAATAATAATTTATATGTACGGTGTTCTGTGAATTTTCATAAAGCTCAACTAGAATCAAAATGAAGCTCCGAAGAACTCAGCCTTTGCGTAAATTTGACTTTGACAGGTTTGGATTGGGAAATTTTAACGTATCATGGCAATTTTAGGCAGTGTGCGAGAGAGATGACCACCGGCCGAGATTCAAAAATCCTGGAGACAACCGCTCGTTCGAAATGAATCGTCCAGCTAAGTACAAGGAAATTTCTAATGTTCTTGTGTACAACTAAAGGTTTCGTATGTTTTTATAAACTTCAAACCGTTGACTTGAAAAATATTTGAGGCTTACGACATCAAAGATTGCTGGAGGCTGGATACGTTATTTATGGTTTGCAATAGTGATGAGACGATAATTAGTCATGCCTGTCGTAGTAAGTCGTGTGAGTGTTGTGGGAACCTGTCTGTTTATGTTATAAACACTTGAATTACTTTGCAATTAAAACAATTGTAATCCAACGCAACATTTTTCGTATGAACGTTTCTCATATTAGCTTCGCTTACGTAGATGTTGGTTATCGCCACCAATTTTTTGGCACTGACTTCAACAGACATCAGAAAATTTCATTGAAATAAAAAGCAATCAGGTGTCTTGATATTAACAATGAAGCAAATCACCCAAAATAAATTTCTACCCCTTTTTAACCATGTTAGGGAATTAATATCATTAAAATACGATACAAACCTTGCGAAAATTTTGTCATAGGACGTTTATACAAAATTTGAAGAAGATTCGAGCAAGGAATAGTGTTGTGGGGGTATAGTTTCAATTTCATACAAAGAACACACCTTTCAAGTTTCAGGACTCTACAATCAGCGGTTTATCCGTCAGTCAGATATTCAGGACAATGCTTTTTATTTGTATAGATATGTACAAAGCATACTACCGTAGTTATATAATCCGTAGAGTAAAATTTAAACGTACAATAGGTACATTATACTTACTTTCATAATTATAGCAACAAGTATTTAAAGTTAAGACCATAATTATAATAAGCGCTGAGACAAAAACCATACATCAATCTTTGAATTGACTATGAGGTCTTTAACAAAAGATAAGACACACCAATAGCATTATAATGATGGAATCTCATAAACTACAAATCATTACAAAAAATATTCTTAGCTTAAAATGGTTTTAAGCTAAGAATATTTATATTATATTCAAATTCTGACTAATGAATCTAATTATCTAAGCTTTGACAACTGTTAGAGGCAGTAGGTATTGATAGTTTAAATGTGAAGTGATGACCTCATAATATGTGGTCATGAGTGAAATGTAAGAAACTTGTCTGAGACCCGTAATAGTAGAATAGTAGCCGTGAGAGGGTGACATCCCTGTATAGTTCACGGCATCTAACGTGGCCAGATTTTGGAGTAGTGTGGGCCCCACTACTCCAAAACCTTGCCAAGTTAGATGCCGTACACTATACTTATTTCTAGGCGACGCATTTTGCCACAAACAAGTATAGTGTACGGCATCTAACTTGGCAAGGTTTTGGAGTAGTGGGGCCCACACAACTTACTCCAAAATCTGGCCACGTTAGATGCCGTGAACTATTATATACCATGCCTGTATATCCTGCTAAGTCGACCCTTCGCGGTTCATTACGACAATATCGTAACCTATTGTCGTTCCTACATTTTCTTTTATTAATATTGGCATCTGCTGTCCATGGCTCCGGCTTAATCGCGGCAAGTTCCTAGTTTACGAAATTGGAACTCCTGATTCTTTTAAACTATCTCTACGCAAACTCTTAACAAAATTGTTCATTGGTCTGGATATAAAAAGGTAATAAACAGACCGGGCTACTCTAGGCATTTATGGATTAATATAGGTATATGAGTGCAGTCAATAAATTATCAAACTTTATGGTCGTTCTTTTGAATACAGAATTTAAATCGAATAATAATGAAGACCAACAAGTTTGTTACATAGATTTGCATTCAGGTCATAGTAATTCGTATACCATAAGATCAAATTGATGAGGCGTGTTTGATTGGACAAACCTACAGGCAAAGGCAATAGCGATGCCTCATTTTCAGCTAGCGTTCTTTCGAGAGGAGAGTAGACTTTATTTGTGTCACATGTTTTATTAACATCTAGAATCTAATTTGAGCAATTATTATGGAGAAAGCGTACACTCCGGCGGATTTATCGTCGCTGAATTCCTTTGGAGCACTAGATCAGACTTACCATCAGTCATAATCCGTATCCCGTAACCACTAAGAACTAGAGTGGACTGTATTAATCGAAAGAAAATATAGTTTATCATCTATATTCCCTTCAGGGTCGGCAGCACGAGTGTGACGCCCCTGGTGTTACACAAGTCCATAGGCCACGGTGACCGCTTCCCATCAGGTGGGTCGTGTGCTTGTCTGCCACATAAGTAGTATAAAAAAATCGTCCTAATAAGAAAGGCATTTTATAGCGAATTAGTTTTACTCTAATTGGATACTTTTCAATTTTTCTTATTGGCTATCTGGATCGACATTGCGTTCCATGTTACGCTTATTGGCTGGCTAGGTATGTTGCGTTCCCGACTACAGCATGTTTGTCGACATTAGGTTCCTGCTAAACCATGTTCATTTTTTATTGCTCGTACTTTACAAGGACTACCTCACGACGAACATGCACCATTCAGCATCATATATGCACCTACATAATAACTCAATCTGTATATTCAAGCTATTTGTCGTTAAGGAGTTCCATTGTAAAGTATCATTAGCTAGAGCCTAAATAAGTCAGTCTTCAACTATAGTTATTTTAAACGACTTCAAAAAGGAGGTTCTCAATTCGATTTTTCTTTCTTTTTTGTTACCTCAGAAGTTTCGACTGGGTGAACCGATTTCTATGATTCTTTTTTTATTTGATAGCTAGCGCTTGGTGGTCTTATTTTAATTTGGTCTGTTGATGTCAGTTTTTTTCTTTGAAATGTTTTTTTAAACCTAAAAATACTTCAATCACTATACATATTTACTATTTTCATGAATTTCTTGGTGTGCCTATCTACAAATCCCACACTCCAATATTATTAAAATTAAAATGCCTTCACCTTAAAGGTACTACTCGTTCGCTCTAAGTTTGCTGCTGTCAACTGTCAGCTTCCAGTGAGAAAACGCTATACTGACTTCATTAGACAGCGGCAAAGTTAGCGCGAACAGGTCTATAAATATTATAAAGTCGATTCATAAATCAAAAAGCGGTGGGTACGTGAACAAAATACACAAATTGAAAACCTCCATTTATTGAGATTATTTAGAAGAACAAAAATACACACTCGGAATCGATAACGAGAAAGTATGAGAAAAATTTCAAGACTATAATCTACTTAACCAGTGAAAGTGTCGTATCTACATGCTCAAATATTGGTCAGTGGCACCATTCTGTGTTCCGAGTTCACAAGGTTATGTTTAATTACAATTTCTAGTTTAGACCACTTCGTTCGCCTCAGGTGATTTGAATATTTGCACTTTAACGACCAACCATCGACCAACGTGGCGTATCTACATTGGGATGTGAGTATATTAATTTTAATTCGTACACTATTTGTGAACTATGATTTGTTTAAAAAAACTGCTTGGTGTTTTAAATTTAATGATAAGAATGATCAATGGGTGATAAATTGCTCACATTATTATTCAGCAGACAAAAAGTATAAAATGTGAGAGATCTCATATTGCATCCGGGTTCTTAATGTAATCAATATAAAGATAAATTCCATCTATGTGTCATGTGTTTACATAAAATAAGAAACAAACTGATATAAAATCAGAGAATTTACAATAAAGTTAAAAAAACATTCATTAAAACTGAGTGTCGCCGTTGTAACATAAGTCTAGTCTAGATTGATCCTAGGTCACCTTTCGATAAGAAAGTATATATTTATGTTCGATGATGGCGTATGGTGGACGACATCTAACTTGGCAAGATTTTGGAGTAGTGTGGGCCCCACTACTCTAAAACCTTGCCAAGTTAGATGCCGTACACTATACTTGTTTCTATGCAACGCATTTTGCCACAAATAAGTATAGTGTGCACTATACGCTTGCCTAGAAGCAACCTATTCAGTATAGACTTGAAGTTGGTATCTTTCTGAAAACACAGACTCGGACAAGTTATACTTACCACTCCTTATCAATACGCACAATGAACCTATTACCAAAACGTTTTGTGCGTATGAGCGTAATATCCACCATATAGTAATGACGTGCCGCCATACATTTATTTTTGTTCTTTGTTTGAAAGTGGCTTAAAAGAATTAGGCTTGCTGTACAAAGTAGTAACAGGGGTCAAGTTCAATCAGTTGCGAAATAAGTAGGAGTAGCTCATTGATAAGTAGCGTATTTTAAGAGCCCAAATTGACTGAAGGTAATCTTTAGAGAATTTCTTTCGCCAGGGATAAAAACATGAATTATGTCAAAGTCAAAGTCAAAAATCATTTACCTATTCTGTATAGACCATTTTAAGCGGCACTTACAAAACGTCAAAATCAAAGTTGTTTAAAACTAGAAGCAAATAAATGGACCACCGGTTCGATATGGGATAGAATATGAATAAACCGACTGGGGAAGTATCACACTTACACTTAATAACAACTTAAGTAACATTACGCTTCATTTCTTACGGCCATTTTGTACTGCCAATCTGTGTAGGACTTAACTCTGCTCCTTTTTTTTTTATTCATGATAGGCTTACGTTTGACCTCAATCTCACCTGATGGTAAGTGACGATGTAGTCTACGATGAATCACGCTTGCCTAGAAGGAACCTATTCTCCTAAAGTCTTTCTAAGTTAACGCTTCAATGAAAAATAAAACCCTTTTTCTAATCAACATTATATTTTAAAGCATTAACATAAACATCTATATCTGTAACAACAGAGCTACTCCAGCCAGTGTCCACTTCGCAGGTTTATCCTTGGTCTTCAGGTTGAAGGTCCAAACATAAGTGGGACCTCGAGTCCGCGTCTTGTAAACTGGACATTCGTACATGTTGCGGAGATCTTGCTTGTCCTGGGTTATGGCCTGTTGGCGAAAATAATCTGTTAAATTTGACCAAATACAGTAAAGATACTCAGCGCTATCTAGCGAGATGATTGGAACAAGGTAAGAAATTATTATAATTCAGAACACGCACAATAAAACAGAAGAATATGTTAACGTATTTCGTATTCTATTAAATTATGTAATTATTAATTACGCTAGATGCTACTAGATTGCTTACTAGATGTACGAGGGTCCGTCCGTGTAGAGATCCGTTTGGAAATTGAATAATATTTATAAGTTTCCAAATGAAAAGTGTTTTATGTTCCTATTCAGATTATAAGCTGGCATAGAGCTGCCAAATTATAACAAAATATACTCTGGGGTCTAGGTGTGACAAGGTTTAACAGACAGAAAGAGCTGTTGTATTCATAATATTACATTAGTATGTTTAATCGTCCTAAAATTGACTTATAGAATACTAATAACATCTAAAACGGCTATTACCATCTAGCAGGAATTACTGGAACTAATTGATAATTACGTGACACATACGCGCGTTGAATAATTTGAACATAAACGAATAAAAAATCAAAATCATTACTCACCCTAACGTTGATAACCGGCATAGGTGGAAACAGGTCTTTGAGCCTGGAATCCATAATGATACCAGCTTGTTGGTCCCACCTAGCACCTTCCATCAACAAACCATGGACGTAGGCACCGTCTCTTGGGCCTGCCCTAGTGTCAGCCACCCTAATAAAAACAAGATAAGTGAGACTGAATATATTCAGTCAAACACGTAGATGAATCCGGTCTTTACTTTAAAATTGAAATTTTCACTAAAAATTTGTCAACTGAAAGTTGAATATAATTAAAGTTGTTATGTCATCCATCATCATTCTCTGAACCTTTTTCCCAACTCAGTTGGGGTCGGCTTTTCCAGTCTAATTGTAATGCGGCTGAACTTCGATATTTTCCGTGGAGCGACTGCCATCTGACCTCCACAACCAATGGTCATTATGACCAATGGCGATATCGAAGTTCCAAGTTAGACTGGTTGGACTTTTGTGGGTTCCAACTACCCGTAACGACTGCCATAGATGTTAGTATGGCAACCGGGACCGACGGCTTTACGTGCTCTCCGAGGCACTAATAAACCTGCGATAAATACACACATAACTTCGAAAAGAATCGATAAGTCATTGGTGTGTGCCATGGTGAACCTGGGATCGAACCCGAGACCTCATCTCAGCAGTCCATTACCCAAACCACTAGGCTACCGCGGTTTTCATTCCATTGTATAAAATTTAAAATGAACAAATTTAGTTATGTATGCTAATATTTAAGTAACTAACGTGGATCTACAAGTTTAATATAAATTTGACCTTGTAAAACAGTTTGAAGTCATCAAAAATATTTTAAACGTGAATCATTCATATTATAATCATGCTTTGTTTATTCGACAGGTCAAGATATTACTATCAATTATATGACTTCATCAATATTAGTTAGTGAAAATCTTTTCAAACTAAAGACCGGATTAAATGACGATGAGATGAATATTTACAAATTGAGACAGAGATGATCCTGTACAGTTCTTTAGAAGCTTATCTTACAATGCTTTATCTTATTTCAACAATACACAAGAACATTATGTCCACAAATTACAAGATAGGACAAGAGGCCAAAACGGTTATATCATCCATTCTATACTATTTAAGGAGAACAGTAAAGCTATTATCAAAATGCAAAATGTTAAAAAGTTCTTCAGTCCCGTAATAGCATTGCTGAAAATAAAATACAAAATAATAAAAATAAAAGATGCTGTATAAAATACAACTTCAGATCGATCCATTAAATTCATTCCTGCCTAATCTGATAATATTTACACTTATATTTCTAATTCAAGCATCAACAATAATCAAATTAAAGAAAATGTTAATAAAGTAAAAGGCGCGTTTCAAGAGCGTCTTGTGTTGTTTTTACTTTTCAAGTGCTTTGGGTATAATTTCATGCGTGTTTTATTATTTCAGCCAATCATGTTTATGCTACAGAGGTTAACCGCTTTATACCTAAAAAAATATACTTAATAATCCATTTGGTAGCGTTGTTACTCACCAGTACCTATGAAAAGCACAATGTATTCAGAAAATATACTTACTTAATAAGTACATAATAAATATAAATAGAATACATTATTTTATTCCAATAATAATATACATTATTCTATTATTATAATAAGAGAATAATTTTTATTAATGACTCATAAATCTAACCATGAGCGAAAATGTGTCATAAAACCGATCTCTCTTTGGTCGGCGCTTTCTCAAGACAGAAACTTACAGTTTCAGCTTTATAATTTGCACCAAGCCGGTGCAACATAGTATTATTTAAGAACATAATATATATCTTTTATCCTTGGATATACTCCCTTTTTATTTATCAGTAGGTACAATGTTAGTTTTATAACTGAATAATCAACTGATATGAAAAAAATTTCAATCGGTATTTCAATAACTTGACAGCTTAGCTAATAATTTTTGAGATGATCACAGCAAAATATTTCTTATTTCTGTCTTGATAAGTTTCATATTGCCTTATCTCATACTTACAACTTTTAATATCCAAAATAGGTCAATCAAGGATCAAAGGGGGATCCAGGGAAAGATTTGGAAGGAAGGAAGATCCAAAAAAGATTGCAGGGATCAAGACTTTGTATTTTAACAAACTTTCATTTGTGTTATACTTACGTGAATTCTTCTTTCATCTTCTTAGTGACATCACACTGAAGACACATCTTGTCTAGTGGTAGTTCATACCTGCGAGCCGTACTTTGCATGATAGCTGTCAATAAACTTTGAGGGTTGAAGAAACCTCCAAGCCACACTGACGCTGGTAACTGTTATAATAATAATTAAAATGATGACCAAGATATTGAATAATTAACATAGGTAGGTAGATTTATTTACTTACAACAAAATCTGTAGCCCATGTCTCTAGCTCTCTTAACCTTAGTGTAAGATCTACAAACCATGCAGACAACCCAAGCAGCGATGGGTATGCACGACTCGTCCAAATCATGGGTACCTGAATTAATAAAGTAGGTAAAATCATAAAACCCATCACATCATAGATACTTACATAAAGAATATTTAAATGCTACCATACAAAATTAATTAACACAATAAGCTTTTCAGCATATTTGGATAGTTGGTAGATTTTTGAATATAAAGTCGACTTTTTACTATGGGATGTAATAATGCTGGAATACTTAATATTTCCTATTAAAGAAAAATAAAATAAAATAAAATAAAAAATTAAATACAGCCTGAAGTGAAAATCTTAAATAATATAAAAATAAAAAGCTATGCTTTACACATTTATACAGAATCCGTTTCAATAAGGTAGGTAAGGTTAAGTATCTTTAGCTATATTTTTCATTAAATTGTACTCACCTGGTCTAGGAACAATGAATTCTCCAAGTCTTCCATATCAGATGTTATAGTCAATTCACCCTGTAACATAACAGTACAACTTCATCGATCACACACGAAGTTAGTAATTCGTAAATGTTTTGATTTATTGTATCTCATCTAAGCGATATATCTACTCGTAAATCCTAATCTTATTTACGTTGTTCCACTTCGTTTAAATGAATATTCATTAAACAGTATAATAAAGATCGATATGCAATAAAAAAAACTAACAAATCAAAAAAACCCGACTGCCTAAAAACTAAAAAACAAAACAAGCACTTAGATTGACGTCCGGTGGTCTAGAAACATAACAACTTAACAGTCGGGATCCATTATTTGACAACCAATCTATTTTTTCTATGGACTGTTAAGTTGCATGCTCACGAATGCATTTATGAGAAGATTTTAGCAATTTTAATTATTATTTTAATTTTACTCTATGTTTCAACTACTTCGTTAGAATTCTAAATTGTGCTATATTATTCAACATTACAAAGACTTGTCACATTAAATATTACCTTTAGACCTAAGTCCAACTCTCTGAGTGACCTTTTCATCTCTCCTGTAAGGTAATTCATTCTCTCACACTCCTGAAAGGCGACAATTACGTATGGCGTCCTCTCTTCCACTTTGCCCATTATCTCCGCCATATTGAACTCTTCTGGAAGTTTTTCTATAATCTCATCCAGCATTTGCTTTACCTATTAATATAGATTTAATAAAATTTCACTTTTCATGTGAAGAAATTTTATGTCGATAATGTCGAAATGATTACAATTTTATTTCTATGCACATGAATATTAATTAATTGTCTAACTTACTTGACACTAAAATGTACTAACATTTCACAAATAATATTTTTTACGATATTCACAAAATCTAAAATAAAACTAACCTTATCTTCTCTAGTAACTGTAGCAGCTCCAGACGCCTGCGCATCTCTGGGCTGCATCTCAAATATGGTCCTAAATAAATTCTCTGATGTCGTCGTAAGGAAACCGATCTCCGCGTTAGGATGTAAACCGTACAGGTATGGGGATTCTGCTGGCATGGCATCTTCAATATATTGATGGTAGCCAACGTAGTCAGTATTCGGTGGTGCAGGGAAACCAGGAGCTAGTTGAAGTTCACCATCGACCTGAACGGAAGTTATTAATACTAAATTATTTCAAAGTGAACGAAAAGCCTGCCATTATCTATTGATTGAAAAGACTTGGTTCAGTCTGCCATCACGTTACATAAACATAATAAGTCTGAAGTGATAAATAATAATATGATTGTAAAATAGGAAAAAAATATTGAGGATGTTACACGTAAAGGCGAAGCGTCTAAACAAAAAATATGAAAGATCACGTTACTCAACAAATACTAGATTTAGCAATATATGGCATTCATAATAAGCAACTTCCTTACAGCTACATACATCAGAATAAAAGTAAGTGAAATTTAAAATTATTTTGACGTTTCTTTAAGTTACATAAGAATGAGCAAAAAAATTACCAGATCTGGCTGCATCAACTCCTCCAAATAAGCATTACAAAGTCGCCTATCCCAATCATCAGTAATATGTCCTCCATACATGATTTCGCCAAACAAATATCTCAGATCTTCCCACGGAACTCTGGAGTTAGCTTCCAAGTAATTATACAAAACGAATACACTTATTGTTAGGTCACCTATAAAAGAAAGATGAATAAGAATACGAAGTGATACTTATTTCATTATACGTAGTTGCAAATAGTTACTAAGTAAATATTAAAAAATAGCTGATATTGCACTTACCAACGTTAAACGGATATATTTTGTTCCAGCCCTGAGGCCCGAATTTTCTTCTCTCTGCTACAACTGCATGGAAGTAGCAAAGAGCAAATAGTATTGCCTTAAACTCTGCCTCTTTACCACACATTTCGAGAGTTTCTTGGTTGAAATTGTCTAGAGCTTTGTGGATATTTGCCTAAAAATAAACAATTTTCAGGTCAATTTCAGTTATTTGTGCAACTTTTTAACATATCTATTAGTAATTAAGCTCACTAATTTTGTAATTTCAACAGATTTAAACCTACTTGCATGCCTGTTGGTGGTTCATTAGTAATTTTAATACTGGACTCCAATATTCCCTGAGGTATAATATGAGCATCTGCAGTAGCTGCTGGTTCAGCTGACATAAACAGACGGAACTGTTCGTGACAACCGTTTGCGAAGCTCTCCATTTTCTTTTCGAGGCTCGGTAACCACTTCTTTACTAAATGGATGTTCTGAAAAGTTTCAACAGTATGAATGTAGTTTGTTTTCCCTCAATGTTACTCTTCAGCTTTGAAGCGGATTATAAAATTTGAGGAAGTTAAACTTATAGCTATATCTAATTTCTGATGTTTCGATTATATTTTTGATTACCTGTAACACAACCCAGTGTCCCTTCAATAAGGACTCATCCATAGCCTGTTCAGCCACGACCTCCTGACCTTGGCCCAACGAAACGTTATGAAAGTTTCCGTTATCTGCTGTAAAACCCATGATTTTGCCCAAAGCTTCCACGTCCTTCAAAGGATTGACTCCTGGAGAGAGTATGAAGAATATTGGAGTCGTAGGACTGGTCTCTTCAAAAGACTTGCTGAACTCCACCGTGCGGTTTTCCACATATTTGCTGCCCATTTTCTCTTCAATGTAGGCTCTAAAACATGTTTAATGTAAACAATAATTGCTATGTCAACGTTCTATCATGGAATATCATATTCCTAAGAGATCGATAAAGTGCATTAAACTTACGCCACGGCATACGTCATCCTGTCTGGTCGTAAAGCCCTCATCATACATAATCTTTGAAGAGGTGTTTTATTCTTCCATTCCTGTAATTTATATGAAACAAAGTTAGTCAACTGTTCTACATCCCAGGTCTTACTTAGAACAGAATGATAATATCACCTGTGGGAACTTTTCTCTTTCTGGACATTCAACCTCAACGATCTTCTTCCATCTCTTAGGTGAGGTCTCTATGTCACGGTCTAAGTTTCTGAATTCATCCTTACTTGCTAAAGAACAGATACCGCCCCAGCTTTGATGTGAGAGGAAGTCTACTGGACTAGTTACGTGAGGTTTTATTGGAAACCGAAGGAAGAAATCTAACTCTACTGGTGATATTTCTTCGCTCATTAGGAGGACCTGAAAGAAATAATATTTTATATCTTTTTCATTTCAACAACCACTTTCCAAATTTTGATCAATATTTATTTTTACCTGGAATGTCATCTGTGATGCAAATATGAGCTTGTCACACTCGAAGAGTCCACGCGAAGTATATTGGAATACAGAATAACTGATACAGTCGATAAGATTTTTGATGCGTTGATTTACTTCTTCAGCCGGTTCCGCACGCGATATCGCTTTTTGAAACACTACGCTAAATGCCTGAAAGTTTTAAATCTTACAAGTACTTCTTGAAATAGGTACAGATACAATTCAATCCTAATTCATATACCACCGTCGTACCTTGAGAGAGAATTGGTAGATCGGATTTATCGTATTCAAATCATTCAAGATGAAGTACAGTAAAGAAGCTCTTGCTGACGCTGGTCGGTAGAATTCTCGGGCCTCATCGATTTCATGTGACGTAATTTTTGCTTCCGCTACCTAAAATACATAATGTGTTTTAGAAACCAGACTATATATCATGTCTCTTACGATGCACTGGATGTAAATTTTTTCTCTATGTAGTTTTCGTGAAATTTCGATACCACACTACATAATAACAGAAACATTATAGAAGTGCATCACCTAATTAAATTTCTATCAAATAAGATTTTAAATAAAGTTAAAGATACTTTTAAATATCAATATATTTATTTTATTTAATAGAAAATGTCCAATAATAATCTTACTTTTCTTTCAATATCTGCGGCTGTCTTTTTAGTAGTTTCTAAATTCTCCACCAAAGCCGTATCTCCTAGAATATCATCACCGGCAGATGACAATCTCGACAATAAATCGTCTTCTAAACCTTTTAATTGAATTTTAAACTGGTTTTGTTGTTTAGTTAAGTCGGCTTTTAATTCTTCCAAATCTGGCCGTTCTGCTTTAACTACTTCAGCTAGTAGTTGATCTTCGAGACCATCCCTGGTGACTGTAAAGTTGACTAGTGTGGTTTGAGCTTGCATTTCAGGCTTGTAATGTGGATTGGCCAGTTTTGTATGCAGGATTAGTCGGAAGTTTGGGCTGTATTCCACTTCTTTGTCACCTATCTTTATTGCTCTACAAGAAAATACAGACATAAATATTATTTGTAAAGTAACAAAATTACTATCTATTCCCCCTTCATATCTACGTAATGTTAGAGTCAGATTTGTTAGTGCCTATATACAAAAAAGAGAATACAAGAAGCTTCATCATCCGTACCTTCCTTTCTTAATTAGATTTCGTCCCAGTAATGGATCTAGTACCGGGTCCACTGTCTCTCCTATATTCTCGAAAAGCACTGTTTGTCCTTTAATAATAGCTTTTTCTATAGTATCCAAATAACCTTTTTGACCTAAGCGTATAACTTGCAAATTATCTCCGTATTTCTGTCTTATCCATTTAACACCTTGCAGCTGTAAATATACAATGTAAGTTTTGGTTTTTAGTTATGTAAAAGTTATTGTGAGTATTGTAACTAAGGTTTGTCACCACAATAACGAAGATATTAATTATTATAAGACTTCAATTGATATGTTCTTTAAAGAGATTTATTATTTGCAGTAGTCAAGGGTACATTTTCTGCAACTTTTCTATAGTCAAACTTATTTATATTATTACCTGTGGATCAATCATAAGTGGCCATCTATCCGAATTAGATAGAATAGTAGCATTTTCTGTACTCATCCTATCTGAAGGTAGGCCTTCGTTCTGCCACATAGCTATAGTCGTATCATCTGTCAGCATCGATAGTGGATCTAATCCTTCTGTAATCGGTATTGGTGGCTAAAAAATGACACGGAATTTGAAATTGATTCGAAAAAGTAATCATTAATGCACTCAATAAATAAGCAAACATTTTGTCTTCTAAATTAGGTAGCAGACATTTTCGTTCTTACCTCCAATGTTTTTAGGAAAACAAGCCAATTCTTATGAAGCAAGTCTAATCTGTATTGTTTTGTAAAACACCCAACGTAGGATATGAAAGCGCATACTAGAAGAATATCACCTGGTAAGGTTGTACTCTGTTGCATTAGACTAGAACAAAACAAACGATAGTGAACTCATTATATTACACTAAGAAAATATTCTGACTTACACCGTACCCCGATTTTAGTCAAAACTCCAAAATCTGTTATAAAGATTCCATCCAAACTATTTCCCGATTCCCGAAACGTGAACTATCGGAAGTTTCTGTGGTTACTATGACAGGATTCAAAACATAACTAATACTTAGTATTTTGAAGATTGTATGGTACAAAAGATTTCTATTTTTACCTAGAAACAGCTTCAGCCCATCTCACGTTCTCACTAGCAAGACCATTAACAAGTCTGTTGGCAAGTTGAATGACTGCATTCGTAGCATCTGCTTCTCGCTGACATTTCATTTTTTCTGAAGTAGCTTTCTCAAAATCTGCTGTGAGTGATGCTAGAAGTTCTTCTAGAGCCTAAATATAAGCGTAAATATTTAATTGAGAGTTTGTTAGTTCTGGCAGTTGAAGATCTGCGATATGTTGGCCCTACTCCAATAGAAACATCGGTAAATGCTGTTTAATACGTTTGTTCGACATATTTTCATAATTTTTAGTGGTAAAAAGGATAAATTTTGCAATCAGTCAAAAACCGTAGCAGGAGACCATTATACGGATCTTGATTGCTTACCGTAGATGCACCGGCACATTCGTAGCTTTAGTATAAATAGTTTTAAAAATGCAACTTACTACAACTTTAGCTTTGATACACCTCAGTTTCTCAGAAGCGGCTGCTAACTCAGCATTAGCAGCTTGCAAAGCTTTCCTTTTGGGTTCTACGTCGCAAAATACTTCATAAAACTTTATAATGTTAATAACCCAAGCACAGAGACCGGCTGCTGCAGCTGATTTTGATCTTATAAACTCTAAAAATTAAATGGTAAGTTCAATTTTCAAGCCAAACAAACTGTATTCATCGTCGTTGTTCAATATATAATAGGATGTTAAGTTTACCTGGTTCAAACTCAGAATCTTTTAAATAAGGTTGAATAGCCTTAATAACATCAGGATGAATATTTTCTTTGTCGTAATTTATAAGAGCTTCTAGAAACAAATCTACTTTTGCCATCACCATCTACAATATTATATACCAAATGTTATACCAATATAATAATGTGAAATAAAGTTTAGTTTACGTTTGAAGTATTAAAATTTTGCCAAAGATACATAATAAATACAAACTATAATTAATTAAAACAGAAACATATTTATATACGACGAGATACTTATATAACAATATCATTATTTATTGACCACATAAATAATATTCAAACAACGCATACCTTGGCGGCTTTCCAGCTCCTATCTTTTGGAATCTTTCCATTGGGTGCCATTAAAACCATCACAGCGGCAGTGACGTTGGTCACAGCGCCAGGCGGCGAACCAAAAGATTTCAATTCTGTAAGGTTTGCTTTATTTAAAGTGTTCAAAGCTTCTTGAGCTGCTATTAGGGCAGGCTCTGCTTTTATCAGATCTTCTTCGCAGTCTTTTTGCTTTTTTGATACTTCTTCCGCAATTACTCCTACTCTCTCTTCCTCCTCGTCAGCTAAAATGATATTAATTTCTTAATTCCGTCGAACTTAACTCTTGAAAAACAGTAGGTATTATTTTAAGACAACACTAAGGGTCTTGTAATGAAAGTTATCTAAAATACGTGATCTTACCGAGTGCTTTCTCGCTCTGCACTTTGGCAGTTTCAACACCAACCATTTCAATTAGTTTATCAGCTGCTTCATTTTTCTGTTGTAATTCTATTTCTTGAACTGCTAGCTTTGCTTTTAAAGCTTCTACTTGGCATGCTGTGCATCGTAATTTTTCTAAGCCGTTTTCAAGTCTACAAAACATAACAAGTACAGTGTTACTGATTTAATACTGTTAAAGATTTAAAAGTTTAGTAATTAAATCATTCCTACCGTACTATCTTGCCACGAAGTTCATCAGTTTTATTATTAATCAGCTTGGCATACAGACTAATTTGTTCCAAGTAACTCTTAGGTGTAGTATAATTGTATCTTCTCTCATTTGATAAATATGCTTTAGACATCGTATTGACCGAGGTGTGAACGTAAGCCATAAATCGAGATATCGAATCTTTTAAGGTAACCTGAAAATCGTATTAAGAATATGAATTTTACCGTAACATGAGTACAACCAAATTAAGTTTAAGCTTAGTATAAGCTTTTACGAAATGTAAGATTATGTAACTGGTAACTTGATTTTCTTGATCTTGCTTGAAGCCATAAAAAAGGTGCTCAAACTTACCGGCAATACGTCTAGCTCTCCCAAAAATCGCATAGCCACAGAAACCAAAGCTTCCTGAGGCCATTCATGAAACCAATTGATAGAAGTACAATTTATAAGTGCAGGAAACTTTCGGGATCTCACTCTTAGCGTAGATCCAACAGGTGAAAAACAGAGTACAACTTTTAACTGCCTCCGTACTCGGTCTATGAAGAACTTCCAACATACTTCCCGTGTGTCTGGTAAACCCGCACCTTTCACCTGGAGATGTAATAATATGGATAAAAACAAGAAAAGCACAGTCATTTCAATAACTTATTGTTTTACTTATCAGCCTCGATGCACTATGTTTGGTTCCATTATCAAATAGGGTAAATTTTTATTGGATTGGTTTTATTGATAAATGAATGAAAGAAATAAAATATAACATAACATACATACATAAACTCACGCCTATATCCCCGAAGGGGTAGGCAGAGGTGCTAGCACCCACATTTCGCCAGTTTATGTTTAGGTCCCAATGTAATAGGTGGCGATATAACACAGTACACAAAAATAATATTTACCTCGTTCCTCACACCGGCCAAGATATTCTCGACCTCATCGTCAGGAAATAGATCAGCTACTTCACCAGATGCTAACAAGTCATTAATAAGTACCAAAAACTGTTCATTAGCCACTTGAGCGTCTGTCATTAAGAACATAATCCCAACGTTCTTTAAACCGGTTTTGATGTATAATTGAGATAATTCATTCTAGAAATAAAATAAATTCATATTATTTTACTTTACTACATAAATATAAATATTTCATGTCTATTTTTGATTTTATTCTCCTCAAGATAAAAGAAATAACTACTATTGGAAACGTGTGCTTATAACTATTCGGGTCAATTCCTTAAATTCCGAGGCATATTTAATAATGATTTTCATAAAAGTGGGAATTATTTGCAAACTATAGGTACACTAAACTTCAGTCCCTATGATATACTTTATTTTGATACAGATTTTAGTTGTCATAACAAAAAGTACCTTTAGATCAGATACACCATATCCTTTTTTCAATTGTATCTGAATAACTTCTAAACTCGCAATAAAGGAAGCCAATCGAGATAAAGATTGTTTGCCAGAACCACCCACACCCACCAATAATGCACTTCCTCTTGGACTCTCCAGAATTCTTGATATCCTAAAATAAGAATAAAATTATTGTGTACAACTTTTGCCTGAGGATGGTTCAAAAATTTCACAGTAAAATTAGAAATCATTTACCGGTAAACTGGTCAAGCCGTTCTCAAATTTACGCTAAGCAACAAATTTAGTTTTATGTTTTGATATAGAGTTTTACCTGCATATATGCATCATAGCATCTTCAAACAACACCAAATTCATGGCAGCAATGAGATCGTTATAACTCGACATTGCTTCAGAAAGTAACTTGCTTAACTGCTCCCACGACATTATAGGCATATACTTAGGCTCACCTATGCCACCAGCAAAATGGCAGTATATATTCGGTCGTTCGAACACTACACCTTCATCTATGTCCTAAAACATATGTATATCATGTTCAACAAATGCTCATTGTGTTGAGATGGGCCATATGAGAGGGCAATACCTACCTCAAATGTTTTCTTGCAAATATCAATTTGAACTTTAAAGAATGCGTCAATATCTTTATCCTCAGTCAACTTATCTCCGTAGACACGACTAGTCTCATGCAGCCATAAACGGAGTAAATCTGATGGGTTCACTAAACATTCGTTGGTACTGAATAAGAAACCCTGAAACAAAATAATTTTGATCCAAAATTGTAGACTAAATACTTAACAAAACAATATACCATCTAGAAAATAAGGGTACCTGAAATATGTTTGACAAGTCTCGTAAATTGAATATGTAGTGGAATTTGATTGCTGTTGGTAAAAATACTTGAGAGACTTTATTATGCAATGTTATAGTTGCAGCTACTACACTAGCTGTAACAAAAATGATAAATATATAAAGAAGAATAAAAAATGAACTCTTACATAGTTTTAAAAATATTTTCGGCATAAAATAAATAAAGTAACACATGCAATTACCTGACAACTTTGTGACTTGGGGATTAATCCTCAACTCAGGATTAGTCAGATGCTGACTCAAAATCGAATGATAAATGTTATTCAAAGCTTCAGTGTTTGGAAAACTGATGGCAAATACACAGAAATGCCTTTGTAATCTGGGATTTATAGTAAAGCTGCCCGAAGTTGGATTCATGCAAGAAACGTATTGAGTATTGTGAATATCTTTCAAAGTCAACTTGGTTCGATCATACCAATGGTTATAGTCCATATGTTGACGTATTATAGTATGAGGCTGTACTGTTCCATACGCATCTACTTCAGGCATATTCATATCGTCAATGAAATAAATCAAAGTTTTGTTCCCAGGTGGGCCGTAATTTCTTCCAGCTTTCTTCTCTAAAGGTTTCTCAAGAATTTTTTGAAGCATCTCAGATGATGTATAGAAGTTGAATGGTACTGATTGAATTGCATATGTTTCTGGTAACCTAATGTAAAAAAATAATATACAAATTAAAATACTACCAACCATTTATTAATTTTCAACGAAATTGCGTGTTTCTTAAAAGAAAATACTTACACTTGTAATTTTTCGTTTACTAAAACAGTTTTTCCACAACCTGCACTCCCAACTAACATAACTGGGTGCTTTTTCTTCATCAATAAGTCCAAGAAGTACCTAATTCTTATAGTTTCAGCTGTTGGAACTAATACGGCCTAAAAGAAAAGCACATTGAGTAAATTACCGTTTCCTTTTCCTTAAATTATACAAATAGACTTCAAGTTATGATTCTTACCTGTAATGGTATATCTGAGTCTAGTTCAAACTTTGGCATTTTCTCAGTCCATGGAGTGAACTGTTTAGTTTCTGAATCTATGTAATAATCAAACACAGTCCCTCCTGGTGGAAACTTTATGTTCTTGAACTCATTTAACCACCATTTAGTAAATTCTGAAAGATTACCCATGATTATTCAAAGATATTTAAAATTGATCGAACATCTAACTCTCAGTATTTTAAACGTACCAACTCTATAATCAAGAGTACCCTCTTGGTACATTGCGGACCCGAATGCCCAGACACACGCGAATACGAAAAAGATATCATGCCATTCCTTTGGACATTCTGCAGGTGTATTCTCAGGGACTAGTAGACAGTCCAACAAATGGCAGAGCATCTGAACGTGTGCCATATCTACAATAGGAGTGATTTTCTTGAAACGATTTCGTACTGTTTCCAAGCAAGGTGGAATATACTTGTCGAAGAGAATAACCAGATTAGATTTTTCCGCCGGTATTTTTCGTGTTTCTACCCAACTCGTGACGTATCTACAAAATGTAAAATTAAAAAATTAATAATTAGGTTAGAACTCTAAAAGTGTAATTTATTAGTGGTGAACCAAAACTGCAAATAGAAGTACCATTTGCATACAACTATAACGTCAATCTAATAATATAGGTACTTACGGATTCCATCCCAAATCCTGAGCATTAATGTATAAAATACCCGCTCTGGACACAGTAGCTGGAGTAGCAGTTCTCAAATTAGAAATCTCAAACATCAATCTCATTGTTGGAGTTAAGGCTATCCTTTCGTTGCTGGCAAGCGTCAAGATTTTATTATCATCCATCACCGTATTCAAAGACTCGATCCACATTGGATCAATGTCTCCATCCAACACAATCCATTTTGGATTTTCGCCAGGAAGGTTGGCCTGATCTCTCATTAATACTGACAATAAGCCATCTTTCCATTCCCTGGTAGCGGGATTAATAATACCGAATAATTCGTCATTCGTAACAGCTTTTGGATTTAGATCGTTAAAGACAGGTTTTTTCCTCAGATTCTGATAAGTTTTGAATAACGATTTCCATACCTGCGTCTTGCCTGTTCCAGCATTACCGACTATAAATACCGAATGACGGACTTCAAGTAATTCTTCTAGCTGTACAACTTTTAGAATAAAGTTATCTTCTGGTTGTAATGATAGATCCATAGCAGCCTGTTTAACTGTTCTTTCAAATTCTAAATCACGTTTTCTTGGCACTTCAAGAGCAGGGAATAAATCTCCAATGAGGCCCATAAATACTGGCATATCATCTGTTACTATTTTTGGTATATTGAAATCACGAAGAGTTCGCATCAGAACTTCTTCTTCAGGTCTACCAGGATCACCTCTCTAAAAGCAATAATTTTTTAAAAACACTTTTTAATATAGTGATGAAAATATGACTAAAATTCAGGGTATAGGTCATATTGACCGACCAATTTATAATAAAAGTTATCTTACCTTTAAAGAACCAGCCACTACCAATACAGATTTAATAGCCCTTAAACCCCAGTCATAGTGATCTTGCTTAGATAACAATTCCTTACATAAAGTATACAATGTAATAAACTTCCTTGCTAAAATCTTTGCTTCCTGGAAGCCTTCAGCGACCAACATGATTTCGCAAATCAATTCAAAGTCAGGCACAACCATAGCGCATGGCCTGAATAGTGCTTTTAGATTCTCTGGTAACTCTGTACGACCGGCGTACCCTGGATTCATAGTTATGAAGATACCGACTGACGGAACAAGGACTATTATTTCGCCCATAAAATTGAATTTCTCTTTCTTGTCTCTGTAATCAAAATACGTTTTTAGGAATTTTGAGGGGTTATCTAATTAGTCATGTAATGAAATCGGTTAATTTATAGGTTACCTTATAGCATCTTGTACGGACTTCACTTGTACTGCAACGACAGACAACACTTCAACAGAAATCCTGTTGAACTCATCAAAACATCCCCAAGCTCCCGTCTGAGCCAATCCTTTGTAAATGTTGCCGCAAGACTATGAACAATATAATTATCATTTATGAAAAGTTGTGCAATACTGTGATATGATTACATACTAAATTAAGTTCGAAATTTATGTGAACCTTCTAGAAATTATAGTTTGAATTCAACATTGCAATTACCTGGTAGTCCATTTGCTCAGAGCAATTGAAGACATAGACCATTATACCAAGGGCTCTGCCCAAGTCCTTAGTAGTTTCAGTCTTTCCTGTACCTGCTGGGCCCGCTGGACCGCCGCCCATGATCAGATGTAGAGACTGAAAATATCATTATATAGATAAAAATGCTTCCTAGGTGTTGAAGAAACCTGCTTTCAGTAGCTTTCTTCTCTTTCTATCTTCGTTTTTTTCTGATTGACGAGGGTTACAGGGGTTACAGATTAGGTAATTTATCTTTGTATTTTTTTATTACATTATTTTTTTATGTCTAGCTGGTTACCTTGAAATGGATATGTTGGCATTAAACCGACATGTGAACCACATATTGTTAAAACTTTAAGCCTGTAATCTAGAAAGTAACCGAATAAAAATAAAGACAGTTGCCAGGAAAAGTTTTAAAAGACTAACCTGTGTTAAAGTAATGTAGCATCGATCAGTCAGCGGCGTGATAACCAACCTTGGTGTGTTCCCCAAGTATTCATAGCTGTATATGAATTGAGCGTCGCAAATGTTTGCAAAACAATGACCCTCCGCTTCACCCCATCTAAAGACATACAATTATTATAATATGAATTCAAAGTTCCATTTTATATGATTTGAAGTATAAGTGTTTTTTTTTTAATTTAATTTATTTATATCTTTTTTAAACTTTATTTATCTACAAAACAGTACAACTGTAACAATAAATTTATTAAAAAAATTCGGAAATTATTATCCTGTAGCCCCCTTTGGATGAAGTGTTTTTTTATGCACTGTAATTAAATAATAACGCTGAAAAAATAGCTGTGAGTGAAGTTAAATTGGACAAGTAGTCCAATACGCAAGATTATAATGATTTTATTACTATAATTGATTTACTTTTGTTTAGAATTGACAGTGTGCAGACCTTGTGATCCAGATAGAAGCTTGGGAAATTTTAATAGTCTAAAAATAGATATTTGCTTTAATTCTGGATGTATGTTTTTTCTGCAAATTTTCAAAATATTCGGTTGACAACGAACGAAAACTACTGAGTCACAATTTATCATCATGCTGATGTAGGTACATGAAAGGAGCATAAATGAACGTACTAAGTAACATAAAGTGATTATCACAACGTGTGTTGTAATATTCACCGAAGCGTATGATCTTATAAGCGACGTAACGGTAAAATACCTCATGTTCATTGAGTTCATTATCTTTGATTAAAAATTGACGTTAGTTCAATGAAATATTAGTTTAACCAGCCTTCTATGTATATAAACAGTTGGAAAACTGTAGATGACACCTACTATTGTCGATAACGTCTAACTAGCTTCCCCGGGGATAAAATAAATGGTTTCATTATGATCCCAGAAGGTGTTAATAGATTAGCTTAAAGGTGAAGAAGTTGGTCTTACGAATGAGAGGTCCTAGCTTCGAATCTTGGGCTATCTACCACTAACATCTAACCTCTACCTCCTCCCAACAATACCGACGTAAACCCACTCCTACCACAAGTAATTTAGCTAAACTGGAGGGGTTACCGGGAATACCAGTACTCTTAAAAAAATAAAAGCTTGCACAAATCAGAAATTTGTGAAAAGTAAGTTTAGTTGCAAAATAAAATAAATCAAAATGAATAACGATATCCTCATAATTATATTGATAGATAGGAGAAATAAAAACTATAGTATTATAGGTACCCAATTATACCCCTAAATGTGTAATTTTAAAAATATAACGATGAACGTGTAAATGAAAAGAACCTGATACAAAGTGCAGATGATTCAACTATAGCGCCTGACACCTGTGTCTTAGTTGCGACTGCCATTGGAACGCAGATCCAGCTTCCACCTTCCCTTGAATCATCTTGCCCACGACATCTCTGGAATGTACATCTATAGTACAAATTGTCATAATCTTTTGTCGGTCCTGTTTACTCAGTTCGCCAATCAACAAACTGATTAGTGTACTCAACTGACTAAGCTGTTTCTTGTAGTAATCTTTTAAAGCGTTATCGTAACCTTCTTCAAGTCTCGCAAATGCCATATTTACTTCCGTAGTCCACCAAATTTGTGTACCGCATAATGATACTTGAGCCATAAAATCGAAGAGCCACTGTTCTCTAGGTTTTTCTTCGTAAGTTACAAATGCGTCTCCGAAATAATATCGAATTGTTGACCTCATTATGTCTTGTAGTCTGTTCAGCCAGATTTCCACCTGAAATTATCCAAATATTCTTGCTGCTGTATTCTTGAGTTAATTCAAATTTTCAAGCAACAAAATAGAATGATGAATAAAATTAAATAGATTATTAATATTAAAGCGTCGGTAGCTTAGTAGTTAAGCAGTCACACTAACGATTAAGAGATCCCGGTTCGAATCGTGGCCATTAGACTATCGACGTAAACACATTCCACATACCAGCAAAGCTGGAGGGGTTACATTAGCTAACGGGAATATTAGTAGTATCTGCTACAATTCTTTAAAAAAAAACAACGACTTACGGGTCCAGTGCAATCACACGTTCCATGAAATGGTACTAGTTCCCCATCCTTAGCTATCATACTTGACGCCACTCTTTCGCTAGGATTCTCAGATTCTATAAATTTCAGTCTCGCCATAGAATCAAACAATTTTGTTAGATGTCTAAAAACATAGCGAAGCTTTAAATAGGTTAGAGGAATATTACAGATATACCTAATAAAGAAAACGTGACTTTTCAAATTATGTTTAATGATTTTGATATTATTTTCAAACACCATTCAAATTAACAACCGTGTAACAACATATTTTTGAATACTACCAAGATAATGAAGAAAGTTAACTGCACGATAATGCTTTAAAAGAATATAGTATGAGAAAGAGGAGAAAGAGGTTTGTTATGTAGCTAACTTACCTTATGACCAGATCCGCCTGGTTACCATTAGACAAAATATCCAACAGGTCAGCGGAGGAAACAAAGTAAAACCTTGGGAACGCCAATCTTTTAGTTTCTAAGTACTCTGCTAAAGCCTTCTCACAGATGATCAAATCCTTTTGCAGACCATCAAGGTTTTCGACTAAACCTTCTTTATTAGTACCTTTCACTACATTTGGCGTTTTAGACATATCTGTCGACAATATCTAAAAATATTTTTCGTTGAAAAAGTAATAAAATATTTAACAATTAATTAACAATGTCAGCATCAGTATTACGGGAAACACTTTCCGTATATTCCCACAGCTCGGTCATTCGTTTTCAATGAGAAACAATATCGTTACCAAATAAACATTTTAATATCTTACTTTAAATTCTGTATCAATCCTATCAAATCGCGCTGAATCTTCAGGAAGTTGTTTCCTAATATCTTCAGAACTCATAAATATGCTCTCCAAGTGCGTCCAAGTCCTTTGTACCTCAAACCACACTGTAATCACCTGGTCAGCTATTGATAATTTCTGCTGCCACCCAGATACTTCCTCTAAGAAGTACGCTATGAATTTTGATGTTATCAAATTTTGCAGTTGTACCTGAAATTACAATAGCATGTTAACAAACTCTTTGGATGATGTGAATCCAGATTTATTAATTGTAGAAACAATTTGAATTTATTTTAGTTATTAAAGAAAGGTGTAACGGACGTCTACCCTAATAAAATTGTGCTCAGACTGTCGTAAACAGACAATTCCCACCAAGACATTTCTGGTGAGATACTATTGCAACCACAGGATTTTTCTTTGTTCTGTGATTGCAACGAAATACGTATAAGTAATACGAAATAAATTCAAGCTACCTGATTTTCTTCTAAAGTCTCAATGAGCTCTTCACTAGCTCTCAGTAAGACACAACCAGTTCTTGAATGAACTTCTTGTTCAAATTCCATTTGACTCCATGTGGTATTTAAATCTTTTAAAGTTTTCTCCATTGACATTTCTTTTACAGCTTTATCTACAATATTTTTGACTTCTTCCTCACATTCATGCAAATTGAGGGCTAGCAAGTCTGCTAAAGTCGTGTCTTCGTCCATTACAATTCTTACCTATGTTATTGAAACAAAAATTATTATACCAAGTCATACCATGAACCGAATTCCAACTATTTTATTGAATTGATTTTTTTAATCTACAGATTTTAAATTTCTCTTTATGCCAATCTTGGCTTTATGTGGTGTTAGTGATGCTTACATTATACTTTACGTGATAGGAATTTTAATTATAAGTTATTATTATTTACAATATGCATTAGATGAAGCAGTGAACCAATCTGTGTATATATTCATATTTTTAATTAAAAGAAATTATATTGGAAAAAATCCATATAGTGACTGAAGAAAACAGGTAAAATAAAAGTACACCTTACAATACACTCCACAATATTGTTATACTTACAGTGAGTTCACGTGGTAATGCTGCTAAGCTCTGTGAATCACAAACATATTTACATTCCCATAACGTTGTCAATAATTGCAAACATTCAGACAATCAAGGTTGTATGATACAAAATTCAGGCAATCATGAAAATGTACAATTGAGTGAAATTTCATTCAAAGCAAATGCATGCCACCATCAAATTTATTAAGAGTTGGTATCAACATTTGAACCTTTAGAAATCGTTAGAATAAACTGTAGTACAAAATATTCCTATTTCTGTTTCCATCAAAAGACTATGTCCAAGTTTTCAGATTTTAGGATACTCGTAAGTACTCAGTCACTTTAAAATTTTAAAGAATCTCAAGAAATCTGAACAATACCGGTCAAATGCTAATACCAACACTTAATGACCATGCAATATGCATAACTGAATTTAAAACCCTCACCCTTCCTGGTCCCGAAGGTGCTAACACAACATTAATGTTATATTTACATTTTATTTAGTTTAATTATTTACATTTCATTTATTTAGTTTCCCTAATTTATTAACAGTTCACCTTAGTCGTGCTCATGAGTTGGTCCCAATGACGTTCTCTGATCGCTGGGTTTTGAAGTTCACCGACCGCTCGTAAAGATGTCAACATATTCTTTACTGTAGCTTCCAAGTTAATGTATGTATCCCAACTACAAAATGCCAATATTATATCAACGGGCCAATAATTATGAGTAGAATTAAAAATATTTATGAAACATTTTCGCAAGTTAACAAATCCAATTTTAAATCAAACCAAAACAGTTAAATCCTACAACTGCATGGTACCAAAGGCATTTAAAAGGAGCGAATCGGTTCGTCGCCTTGCCATTTTTTTCAATTCTGGTACTCTGGGAGAAATACGAAAAAACCGAATATACTTAGCATTGTATTATGCAACAGCAGCAAGGTTAGACCTACTAATCCCAGCTAAACAAAAAAAGAGAAGTATAACCACTTTCGTTAATCTAGGTCTACGCGTTGTCTAGCCTTCCTATAGCAATAAGCCTAATGCCACATTGTTGCAGGTATTGAGAAATACCCTATTCAGAGAAAAGCCGTTTTTCATTTCCGTATTACCTTCTCATTTCCTTGTCAAGTAATCTGATCTCTTTGGCAAACTTTTTACATTCAATATCCATGTTCTCCACATCAATTTTCCGCCATGGCGTAGTTTTCCAGTCTTCAATGCTAGTTCTCACAATGTATACATAATCCCAAAGTTGCTAAAATAGTATGAAAATAAAGGAATTTTATGAAATATAATATTTTATTTTATTACAACCTAAGTCACGATTCAAGTCTACTACTTGTTTCATTTTACCTTCAACATCCTCAGTTCTTTCCTACATTGTTTCAACAGTTTGAACTCCGGCACGTTCACTTCAAACAACGAGCCTGATTCCTGTATACCTCTCATATCTTCTTCTAAGTGCAATAGTTCAAAGTCTACTCTTGACATCATGTCATATGGATCCTCACAATCATATCTAAAAAACTAAAAACAAATATATTTAAAACTGCGTAAGTTAAACAAATGTAAAATCGATCTTATGTTTTGTTATTGTTTTACAAATCAATGCCTACAACATCTTCAAATTCTTATTATTTTGTCTATATTGATAAAACAGTTTCGTAACTTATGTAATGTTTTAGCTACACATAATATTCGTAATTACAAGTTCGTATAAAAATTGTATCGAACTTCATCACAGGCAGGTTAAAGAGATTTCGCTTACTAACTTCGACTTTCGACTTCGACTATAACATCGGCACCATATAGAAAGCTTGCTTGGAAGTGGTTATGCATCTAAGTACTGATGACATTCCTAAATTATTTAAAGGTTTCTTCATGGTAGAATAAAATATGTATGGAGTTTGAGTATAGACTCAAATCAACATGCAATGTCAAAAGCAACTTACCCCATAACGTTTGAAAACCTCCCTGTAGTATACAACATGCCCATCGAAAGTGGAAATTTTCTTTCTGATTCCGGATACTTCAGCTGCTTGCAATGGCGCTACTTGTTGTTTGACTGTTAAAGCTAGCTTTTTCGTTGCTTGCCACTGTTCTGGCAGTTCCTATAAAACGATCATTTCCTTTGGTATAGATTATATAAAGCGCCAGAAGTATTATTTGATATGCTCGTATAATGTCTAAAGGTTGATAATTACTAATTCCAAATAACTAATTTGGACAGCCACATTGTTAAATAAAAACCTTAACCCCAACCAACGTGAGTTAATTTTTTCGACCAGACTTTGGGAGACTTAAGCAAATTTCATAAGGATCGGATCCAACGCAGTCGCAAATATAGCTCTACATTTTTTGTTGCGTGATTCATGTGAACCATACAACAAAGTATCATCTAGATCTAGACATTAAGTTCTGCAACTTTATGAATTCGGCTCAAATTATGAATCATCACATAGGTAACTTGAAGAGGAACCATCCTGCTGAATTTCTCTTTTCTCCGACACCTCTATTATCAGAATATCAAAATCATTGTTATCCCCCTCACCTGCAATAATACATTAACTTCTTCAGGTATATCCATGTCATAAAACTTCAATAGTTCAATAGTTTCAGTTAGAGGCTGGAACATATCATCTGTAGTGGCCGTACGATCTTTGACGTGCATAAGATACCCCATCACCGCGACTAAAGCTTCATAGTCACCTTCTGGCACTGGTTGGAGTAAACCTGTAATATATTATGTCTTAATTTATTGAACATAATTTTGGATAAATTAAAGTTGCAATCACAGTGGCACAGCAATAGAGCGTTCGATTGCTACGTCGGCAATTGCGGTTCAATGCCGCGGTCACAATGTTCTTATTTGTATGAAGGGTACCGACACTAGTAGTCAGCCCCGCACCAGTACTCAGCCTTTTTTGGTTCAAAACCAATAGAAATAGCATTCTAATAGAAACTAACCTATAGAATTACTTTAAATTGGTTCTGTGACTCTTCATTAGTCGATTCAATTCCAAAATTATTAGCTAAGTGGCTGCGAAGTATTTTAAATATTAGTCTATTTCGACGTCGTCTGCTGACGAGGCGATACGCGGCACGCGCGCCGTTTTTTTGTTAGTGGAAGCGTTCACAAAGAAGTTATTATTTCTCATTTTTTTGTCAGTATTAAGTCACTTTGTATTAACATTCCCATTAATTAAAAGTTTTGGCATCATAATCAATGAAAAAGTATCGTGTTCTTCTTAAGAATTAGTAATAATGAGGCGGCCGAATACTGGGTACCATTTGTATATGCATTATCTAGTACCCAGCCACCCCTGGCTGAGTACTGGTTTTAACGCTGTTTTTTTATTTACAGACTTTGATTTTTTTTTTATTTAACGATGTGGTTCATGGGAACTCAAAGCATGGGATGTAGTGACATCTTGAACCACATCGCAGCGTTCCCTTATCACACTGTTACACATTCGGCCCATCAACTTTACTCCAACTATGCTTCTTAGACTTCTTATTTCCACAGCATTTAATCTACTTTCATGCTTCTTCTGCCACACCAAACATTCACTACCTACCTTATATACCTAAGTGTGGGAACGAGAACTCTTGTACAGTGAGACGTGCCTTTTTAGACACGATCTGACTGCTCATAAATTTATGCAGCGCCCCATTCACTTGATTAACTGCTATTCAGGAAAGAAAGTTACAGAGGCAAAAATTAAAGGAGATAAATAAAAAAGAAAATAAAACAGCTCTAAATTCTAAACTAGTAAAGTGAAGGAGACTACACAGAAGGAAAATGATGATTCTAATCAGAAATTGAGAGTAAAATGTACAAGGAAAAGGAAATTGGAAGGTTTAAATGACATAACTGAAGAAGCAGATAGAACTGGCCGTGATTTTGTGGAAATATAATAAAATAAAATTAAAATTCTCAGTAACATACTTAATCATCTGAATCTCCTGAAGCAGAAACCTGTAAGGAATTATTTTCCTTACAGGTGTCTGTTTCAGGAGCTCCTGCATACATACATACTCAAGCTTCTGCAAAAAATTGTTAATCGCCGAAAACTTTTAGAAGTGAAAAAAAAACTTGAGAACTATTTAAATACTGAAACTTTTTAATTACTGAAAAATTTTCAGATTGATTTAAGTAGGTATAAGTTATATATTTGATTGATTTCAAGAGAGGCTGACCACTGGTGGCAGTATGGCTGATTACTGGATTTTGGCGGCTGAGCACTGGTGAAAATTGCCTTATTTTGTTAAAACGTATTTTTCATATTATTAAAGGATAATTTTGTAATTTTTGTTAATTTTGTAACAAAGTTTAATAAATGTGTAACGCAATTTATATAAAAGATTTTCAATTTAATCTTTCTAATATTTTTTTATACGAGTTTGAAGTCAGACTTTCCACTAAAAGGCTGACTACTGGTGCCAGTACCCAATATCTATTTGCGTTAATATGACTCGAATATTTACTTTTGTAAATTTTCACTCTTAATTTGTTAACCTGTACATTATAATATGATTTTATGTAAATGAAGTAAGTATATATGAGGTAAATACGTATGTCAGTGCAGATTGGTGAATACAAGATAAGTAGTTATTACCGTACCTTCATCAGCTTGACGTATAAAGTTGCCCAAGTCACTGAGCCTTGAAATAACATTATTGACCAAATGTTCTTTGTACATGTTACCCCACTTTCTAACCGTATTCAGGAGTGCTTGACGAAACGGTCTCATGTCAACCTAAAATCAAACATGGAAAAATTAATTACTTCGCTTGAGCATTTTACATTGAAATACTACCATAAGGTTTCCTGTCCCAAATTCTTTGGGCTTGTGGTAAATAATATAATTTGCACAACGTTAACTCCGTAAATACGGTTTACCAATCTGGGTGGACTATTCATATTCCCAGCCAATGTAAAGTGAATATAGTGTAATTGATTGTTTTTCATGATGGAGAAACCACAAAAATTTTTTAGCCAATTGCCATCAAGAGGCAATAGCAAATTTTGTCCTTTTGAATTAGTATTTTCATTGAGCTGTAAAATCTATTAGTTTTTTTACCCAATATACACAGCATTGCTAATGCTTTCTTTAAATTTTATAAATTCAATTTAATTAAAGAACTCATACAAACCTGAAACCAGTTATTGAAAACTTTATAAGATTCCATATCTTCTATCTCCATGAATAAATTTTCGTAATGATCAATTTGTTCTCGAAAAGCCTCCATCTTAGGAGCACACGGGACTGGTGCTGTGCCATCTTTTTCTTCAACAACAAGCTTGTCAACTTCATCGGGGGTCAAAATTCTACCGTAAGTGAGAAATATTTCCATAACAGCATCTCTTTCTTCTAACCACAAGTAAGAGTAATTTTCAAATGTCTTGCAAAATTCGTTGGCGTCCTCAATCACCTGAATTATAAACATCATTATTACAAACGTCCACCGGTTACATCTAAGATTTTAAAAAACCTAAAAATCTCTAATATAAACAAACCTTTTCGATGCCAGCCAAAATTTCTTCCTTCATATCAATCACGTCTTCATTATGAACTATTTGTTGTTCATACGATTCCTCTTTTTTCTTATCAATACGCTCAACCAGAGTCGTTATTTTTAGAATGTCATTTATAATGCTATTTAATAACGCTGTGAACCCGTTCTCATCGCTTGGTTCTAAACTTGGAGCAAACACCATGTCTGGATCCAATAATTCTAGTTGAGCTTCAAACAATGGAGCCAATTTATTTTTAGGATTCATATGTTCTGTTATATATCCCAAGCTGAAATAAATAGCGTAATAATGTAGTATGATTTTTTGCGTTTCAATATAAGATATTTGTTCCTTATTATTAAGGTCGATGGTAGGTCTTACCTGCAAGCGACGCACTTAAACAGAGCCTCTTCCATCAAAGCATCGATGAAAGCAACATAATTCCCCCATATTTCACTGTTTTGGGTATCTTGCATGTTAAACAATTGCATGTTTTCTGATAACAATTCGTTAATACGCGTAGCCGTGTCTTGTACTTCACTATACCGCTTATCTTTTTTCTCCTGTCGCTCTTCTAAATTCAACAATGTATCCTAATAAAATAAAGTAAATTTTATTCATGTCAGAGCACGTTTAAATTATTTATTTCTTCTTCTATTTGTGATGTTAGAAAGAAAATTGCTTCTGAGTAAATACCTTTTTTTCTTCTTTTCTCTCAAATAAGGGTTGGACTGACCAATCTTTCATGACTAGTTTTATCTCCACTAAGTTATCTTGAATTTTTGACATTCTTTGAAACAAATTACCCACAAGTTTGTGCAAGTCTTGTAAATAGTTCCACAGATCTGTAACCGCAAGAATTTAAGTAAAGCATGTACGTTTAATTTAAGGTACCATTTTCATTATAATAATAATAATATATTATGTAGTAAGTATATACCATTAGAATTCCAATTCAATTCATTCTGTGCCATTTCAATTCGTTGATCGATTGCTTTTATTTCATCTTCTACGAGATCAAATTCCACTTTTTGGCTGTTCTTTCTGATCTGATTGTACCAATCAATTGTGATACCTAAATTAATCCTGTATTGTCTGTATGTTTCTTGCTTCTCAAACAAAGCCACGCTTTCGGGTGGCAAATCATTTGCAAAATTGTCATTTGTTCTCAAGTGGTGAACCTCTTTCAAAACATCTAAAAGCTGTCATGTCATATAAAGTATAAAATTGAAGCTAATTACTTCGATTATATTCAATTAGTACGTAATGAAAGCTAACCATTGGATGGAAATTCAGGACTAAGTCTGAGCCTTGTCTTGCAAGGATCATATTTTTAGACTTGTCATCAATTATTTTGGCGACAGTTGATGCCCAATCTTTAAAATATTTCTTCTTGAACTCATTTATTTTTTCAATTAATTCTGCATGTCTAATGAAAATTTTCTTAGCTTCATCCGTACCCTTTATCCTGATTAATGAAAAAATATTATGGGATTTTTGAATTACCAGAAGGTTACAATTTTAAAAGCAATTTTTGTAACGACGTGCATTTTCAAATTATACAATATGTCATGTAACATTTCCAGATAATGTCTAGATAATTGAAATATAAAACCTTAGTTGGAAAAGAGTTGTCAATTATAGAAGAATACAAGCCAAATAATCAGCTTTCGCAATTTGCCCCACCCAGCTTAACTTACGGGTGCGGCAAATTGCGAAAGCTAGCTACAGGCTTGGAGATCCTCGTAGCTAGCATAGTCATGTAGAGTAGGCCTCCGGCAATCGGAGGCATGTAGGCATCCACTTCCATCACGCCATACTTCTCCGCACGGGTACTTTGTTCATGGAATAGTTCCTGAAAGGTAATTACTTATTGGACCCGGTGCGAAGTCCAGGTACAACTATGCTGCCTAATATTGTAATTCAAAATAGGAATATTCAAAAACAAATAAAAAACATTATGCTTTATATAAAATTTTAGCTTGAGATGCAGCACCTTTATTATTTGTTCCCACAAACTCTCTTAAGTATGCACATAAAAATGTTACTAAGTTACCTTGTGATTAGGTAAATGATACAAGAATATAAAGGAGACAAAAAAAAAACAAGATTCATTCGTTTAGAAATAGATGAATAGAAATATGATCAAAATAAATCATAAGTACAATATACTCACTTCACAGACAACTATCTCCTTTTCAAGCATAACAATAATCTCGACGTATTTCGCTGTGAATTCGTTTCTAATTAAAGGTCGATCCAATACAGAACCGACCACTTCAATAAGCTGTAATTATTTTTACATTTGTAAGTCAACAATAAAACAAAACATAAACAAACATATTTTATAGCCATTATGTAACATAATAGGATTGATGCAAGTATATTACCTTGAAGATCGATTCTAACGTTGAGGCATTATCGAAAGATTCGACTAAAACCGTGGACAACTTAAGATCCAAATCAATTATGTTCTCCTGAAAATCTTTGAAGTCTTGGTTAAAAGTATCGTCATCTGGATCCAGTACATCATAGGATTTAGATGCAAAGCCATGGAAATAAGCATCAAATTCTGCTGATATCTCCCTTATTTGACCTCCCAGTAATCTTCCCTTCATTCCTCCTATCTCAATCTTCTCCAGTTTTTGAAACTCCAGCACAGTTTTGAAGAACCACTGAATTGTGTTGAGTCTGTCTAAGAATTTATTTAATCTTTCAAATACAACGTTAGGATGGAATGTCCAAGGAATGACTCGTCTTCCCTCAAAGTATTTTGGTAAATGTTCTTTAAAATATTCAAAAGTGCTTTTATACTTCTTTAATATATTTATCGTGACTTGAATCCGAAGTGTCGCTTCGTCTATGTCACTGTGAAACAAAGTTGTAGGGTCGAGACATTTCTTCGCCTAAAAGGAAATTATTTTTGTATAATTTTCCATATATGATTTTTTCTATTTTTATTACAGCAATAAATTTTGTTCCCTATTTCCTACGGTGACATCGCATCGTCGGTTGAATACTACAAAAGTTTAAAAGAATAGAATGGAACTATATCTTTTACAAAACATACCTTATACGTTAGCTCGCAAGGACATAAGTTGTTAAATTATTCCACGCAATGTTTGGTTCACCCTACCTATACCCTACCCTAAATTATACTACGAGAATCTGACAGAATATCGTGTATTAGTACCTACCAAATAGACTTATTATCACTAGGAACATGAACGCAAAACTTTCAGCAATTGTAGGCGATGTATACTTTAATTAGGCTAGAACTGACTCAAGCTAGTTAATATCTGTAGGTACATAATATATTAGCGTATAATCAGGCTAAACTTTTATTTAAACGAAATTTCCATAACTATACATAAGTTTTAATCGTCTGAGTTCACTAATTACAAGTTTTCAGAAACAATTTTGGCACGCAACACGACAATAGTATTTAGCGCCGTGTCTACTAACTAATAACATCGTCGACTTCATGACGATCAATACATTTTCTACCCTTTAAGTCACGGCATTTTAATTCATCTAATAAACAAACTTTTCCTTATGAGGCAACGGAACATTTTGAGACTTACCTGATAAATAAGCAGGTTACCGATTTGTTTGAGCAACACGATAAGTTTAGAGGAGCTGCAGTAATATTTGGAGTCTCTCCATATCATGCAAATGACATGAAACAGTGGTCGGAACAGCGGCAGGCATTCAGTAAAGTCTGTATCTTCTAAAGCCTGGAAATGTTTGTCTAAAGTACGAAGATACAGATCGATTTCACGAGCTTCAGCGAGGGCTGGAATAAAAAATATGAAATTATTATACTAAATAGTATAATATTATAATATATTATTATAAATAAAATAAATAAAATATAATAATAGTATAATAAATAATATGCGTACCTACTGTAGATTATATTCTGGAATAACATATAGGCTCTGGAACAGGTTCCCATAGGAAGCGAGAATGGGATTGATGATCGATTTTCATGACCTTACTTAATTACAACTAATTATAACATCCAATTAATGGCCGTTATTTTTAAACACTAGACAGGATCAGACCAGTATTATAATTATTAATCATCATGTATTTAACCTGCGTGTGCTACCCGTCATCGTGTAAGAATTCGCGCAATATACATATGATTTTTGATGTACAAACCTGAGACAATATTCTTGAACAGTCTGCTAAAACAAGGGTAGTACGCTGAAGTAGTCTTTTCCAATATAACAGCCATACATCGCACTCGATCACTGCGTAGCTGGTCATATATGTATGTCAAATTACTCAATCTTGATTTCCAGAAAGCCAGTTCTAAAAGTTACGCATCATTAATAAAAGATCAATTTATCGAAATGAAATATAGCTAAGTTCTATGATGTAATTACTCATGTAAGTTATGTTCACATGACCTGTGATTTCTCATTTTGAAGAATTATTGTCAAAAAAATATATTGGCCCGTGCAAAAAAAAAAATAGAGACGCAGAAGACGCATACTTTAACCTTAGTCTCGGCGTCAGTCTAGAAAAAGTGACTGGCATACGGCATTTGTGAATCATAGGCTTCACCCCTGCGAATCTCTTTTGGGATAGCAGGTGTACCTATAATAGTATCAAACTATTTTCAAAAATAGATATTAATATCACTTTAAGCCTTTACAGTTAAATTTTCGTGTGTTTTATCCTAATAATTTCGAAAAGTTCTGTAAAAAAAATACACAAAGAAACATATATTATTATCATTTTCAACTAACCAACACTCGGTGATGGATTCTGTCCATTTTCAAACGCCAGAGCTGAGTCCTCCATCATTACATCATTGATTTGTTGAGCCCACTTTATCACAACTCCTTCTATAGCACTTTTGAGGTAAAGATCTACTTCTTCACCCCTCATCAGGTCTTTTTCAGCTCCATGAACGAGTTCTACCCCTACCGGCATTGGAAGCACAGTTTGACCATTGACTTTACCTTTTACCTGTTCAAAATTAGTTATTTTATTCATTCATTCGCCATAAACTGCTTCAATCATGTAATATCGACGTGCTTACCTCATATACAGTGCTCTTGAGATTGTGTATCTGTTTGAGGATATCTTGAGAGACAACCAGTGGCCAGCCTTCATGATTCAAAGGGTTTGATAGCAGAGGGACGAATACCTCATCTACCAATGCCGCTAATTCATCTATCAATCGGGGGGCCAGATCGCCTACAAGTCCAAAAAATGTTATTATTATACATGACTGTTCAACGTTCCTGTCAACAGAAGTTCAAAGCCATCAGGACTTCAACCGACTATTTGTCTTTAGAGAATTAAGATTGCAATTAAATAGGTGAGTAGTCTCGAGGCTTGGATGAACGAACGTTAGCAGTTGTTAAGTGGGTTTCAAACCCGCAACTCAACGCTGACCAAACAAGTCCAACAACCGGTAGTGCTGCTTCGATATATCACCGCATCTTCAATAGTCTATAGATAGATATTACATATTTGTAACTACCTACTGAAATAATATATTATGGTATGGCTTACTTACCAAATATGACCATCTGCGCACAGTTTTCTTTAGGAATGACATCAGGTTTTTTCTTTACAAAGTACACGGCTTTGTTCTTCAGATAGCATGGGAATGATATGACTGGTACCAACTGTAACGTGTTAGTCAGTACCACGACTAAGAGGAGAGGGAGCGGCTTGTCTACGAAGTCTTTTAATGTAGACCTGTGTTCTTCGATTCCCAATACCCTCATCCATTTTTCTGGTTTTAGTTTCAATGATTTTACTGTGTAAGAACCTATAAATTCGTATCGAGGGTCCTGGTTGGACGATGATGGACCAGGCTGGTCCATCTTAAAGAATTAATTTTTTTATCAAGTCATTGTTTTAAAGCGTTGCTTCTACTTCGGCGGTTAGAGCGGCTTTGGTGAAGAGCGGGCTGCTAAACGCGAAGCCAGGCAAATGGCAAGTCACGCAAGTCCCAATGGCATACCATTATGGAACGATGTCTCCTTTGTAACGAGCTATCGGCATCGCTACACTAAAATAGATTAAAGTACGGTGTACAAAGAAGACGGCGAGAAAATACATTTTTTGTTAAAGTCCTTAGGTACATGGTATTATGTATTTTCAAACAACTTCAAATTCATTATTCTTGTAACACGTAGCTGAATAGGTATTTGATTTAGTTTTGTGGAATGAGCACCCTGCCATACTTAGGTAATGTTTCCGTTGTCTGGTTCCTCGAAAAAGGGATAAAAATGTAGCCCTACTGCAGGCTACCGTACGGTTACCGGTTCCCGTCATGTGAGCAACAATTGAATTGACACCATGTTGATAAATGTAGGTACATTCAACCCATCTCGTGTGGTGTTAGTAAATTTTATATCACTGTTTCTGAATGTTAGACACCTACCTACAGATCAAGTGAGTGGTTTCAACGATCGAATAAAGCACAAACTTTTAAGGCAGGCGAATACGGAATACCTACATTCGCTTTTTGATTGATATCCTAACATGCCATGGGTGTACCTATATAAAAAGCTTAGGTATACTCATAGGTAATAGAATTCATGTCACCAGTGTTACTCCGAAACGAGTCCGCGCGTAGGTATGAACTTACCTACACAATTATTTTGAATTTTGAATTTCTCCTTGTATTCTTTGTTTAGCTTACCATCAGGAGGACTGCACTCGTATTGACGTGACCATTAAAAAGAAAGGTCTACTTAAGGAAATGCTGTACCTATTATGCTATCGGTACACTGACAATAAGTGGGCATGAGCGCGTACCAGGCTCAACACGCGCCGCCCTGCGCCCGCCGGCAAGATGACACTAGCGCGACGTCCCCAGGAATAAGGTCAACTGTCGCTTCCATATGCCTGCCGTCTAAATTATAAGTTACAGCGGACTATATTATGTAAGTTTAGGATCTTACGCGATTAAGTCGTTTTTCCTGTTTTTTTTCTGTAGGTTCCTAAGGCCGAAGATGACGGCATCTGTGGCGTAGCGGTAGTGCATGCGACTGCAACGCAGGAGGCGTGGGTTCCCGCTCATTGCAAATATTTGTATGCATGAATATGTCTATTTGCATTGGTCTGGGTGTTTCTATGTTTAATAAGTATGTATTTACAAAAAAAAACAGTATATAAGTATGTTTATCAGCATTCTAGAACCCATAACACAAGCTAGTTAAACTAAGCTTACTTTGGGTCTAGGGAGCGTTGTGTAGAATGTCGTAGAATATTTATTTATTATTTATTTTATATTAATCGTTTATTTTAACGCTTTTATGTACCTATCAGTGTGTGTTGAAATACCATGATTAGGTACTACTCCACTCCCTTATAAAGTAGCTCATGCCACTCACAAATAATGTGGCATTCTATTGGTAAAAGGATTTTGAAAATCGGTTCATATTATGCTACGGTGGTAGGGGGTAATCTCTAAGGGTAGTTAAACTCACAAACTTGACCTCTTTATAATATTAATATGATGGCGTATAATTAAATTGATATTATACTCATATCTAATCTATGTGCTCAGCTATGGACACACAAGATAGTTTCCTCGATAATAAAAAGAAAAAAATATTTTTACCTCCCGCAGTCCCGCTATCGCCTATTCATGACACGCAGAATTTTACGTCGCTTAAAAATCCCAGGTTAACAGTTACATAAACAATACTGTAGGTATAGGTATCAACCATGATAATTTACGAGTTGACATGTCGATAGCCATTTAATTTGTTTATTTTACTGTAACATAAATCTGCTACTCCTTACCCAGTAAAATAAAATTCTAGTTTAACTTATAGTTACCTACTGGATTAGATATTAGGCATATTATGTTTTTATAATGCCTACTTATACTTAAACTTAGGTAAGTGCCTAGTTATATAAACATCAATACTTAGCTTGTTCAAAATTAAAAACTTATCAAAATTTAGAAATGTTTGCGTCAATTTTGTAAAGTGTATTGTAACTTCTTGAAGGAAATCTCCCTACTTTTCGTCAAAAATATTCAGTCTACAAAAATATTCGAAAATAATATGAGAACCTTTCGACATTCATCATCAACTTAAGTTTTAGCTGATCGCAGCGTTGGGTCTTGGTTGGTTCCATTGACATCATTCCAGTCATTGATATCGTTTAAAAGTATTCCATGAGAGTTACCTTCGAGATGTTACAGATTGAATAGCTTTACCCAAACCTTTCTAACCTTCATTCCTTAATGCTCACGCTTCTGTATAGTGCCTACCTTTACGAGAATACATTATTTTGATTTTAAAAACAATTTAAACTGCATTCAAAAATTTATTTGCAGCACTCGGTAATTGAACCTGCTAAAATCCGAAAAAATAACAGCCTGTATACTTTTATGGCATCAATCGATAGGGTCAATTATAAGGATTAAATATCTAAAATCTGTGAAGGTTCAAGTTGTTTTTAAAATTAAAATAAAGACTTCTTTCAGTAAAATTGTCTATCTACATTATTTAAGGTACTTCCCGTACATGTGGCATCGCCGTGGGACGCCCTGTATAAAGTTTCATCTATCTTGTATAGAGTTATCCACGCGAGTTGCACGAGGTACCTACGTTGCAAATGGATTGCAGCTTCTGTACAGCACGTCTGAAATTGCCATGTCGGTTGTTAGGAGGTACTATATGTTTTCACCGCCATTTATTACCTACCCAATCTCAAAAAACCACTTTCAAGAGTACTAAGTATTGAGATTGACGGACTGCACTGGATAGGAGTACCTACCTTTCGTGCAGAAATCTCTACTGATACCACCCAAAAGGCGGTTATGACGGACTTGAACCTACTAAAACCACACTCTGTACTGTGCTTCAAACGCCAGTGCGTAAGGTGACTCAAAAAGCATTCGGCTCGCACCCCAGCTGAACAGGGCCTCGATTCTGCTAAAGGCAAACCACTAGGTATCATAGCACTGACACTATTAAAAATGCCATTTAATTGTAGACTTCATTTTATCAGATTACTAGCTTTCGCCCGCGTGGAAGTCGGTATCGCCACCAATTAAACGACTCTCCACTTCCACTCTCCACCCCACTCTCAACTCCACTCTACACTTCACTCTAAAAAAAATAAAAAGTATCCTTTATCCGTTTCCTGGTTCTAAGCTACCTCCCTACCAATTTTCAGCCAAATCGGTTCAGCCGTTCTTGAGTTATAAATAGTGTAACTAACACGACTTTCTTTTATATTATACTTAGATAGTCTAAAATTAAATGATATTTTGCAGATCGAATGAAAAAGTTTAATGAATTCTTTTCATTTGATTTTAGACTTTAACTAATAACAATAAAGTCTACAATAGCATTTTTTAGAATGTCAGTAGCATGGCAGTGGTTTGCCTTTAACAGACTCGAGGCCCAGGAGTACCTAGACACTGCTAGACACAGATAAGAACCACTTGACTTGGTCCAAGAACCAGCTTCTATTATCACTTCTTTACTGTCTTACTGCTTTGTTTTATGAAGAATTATGCTTAATCTCAATAAACCATTGAACCACTCGCCTTCGATAGGCAATTTTTTCCTCATGGTAGGGGAGCCCATGAAGGGATTTGAAGAGTTACTCGAGCGCGTCAGAAAACTATATGAGGAGAAACCTTATTACTTGTAATGTACTCCTACCAAATATAAACCCTTTATATAAGGGCGTGCTCCGAGGACAGCCTGTCAGATTAGTAAAAAAAAATCAAACCTCAGAAAAACTCGAGCGCGTCAGATTAAGGCCAGGTAAGTTAAATACATACAGAACAGACTATATTTCAATAATCTGATGATTTTTGCGTGGCATAAGGAAATGGGTGAGTGGCAAAATTGTAAAAAAAAAACGTCGCTGTGAAATACTCGAGCGCGATTAATTTTTTTTTTATTTTGAAGGAAATCCTATGAGAATTACAGAATAAAATAATCTGACGATTTTCATGGGGCGATGTAGCTTAAAGCATAAATAAAGTGTGGTGTTATACAGCTGCTGAGAACTGGATTGAAACTCCGCGCTTCTGTTTCCTTCTCACTTTTTCTTTATATTTCACTCTCTCGCACCATCACATCACATAATCATCGCACGTAGCTTGGCCAGGTTTTGGAGTAGTTCGCGCATCGTGCACTTTGAGCCAATCAAATGATTCAAAGTACGAACGAACGGAACGTTGATTCGCTACAAGACGTCTCTCGGAGACATCTGATTGTTGACAAGTGACCTCACTTGACGGACCAATCACGTTTCGTTCATATGCTCATACCTCAAAGGGGACCTAAAAATCGACCTTACATATCAGGAGATACTGTAGATTCAGGTACGTTTATTTTAATACTATAATACAAAAGAAATAGAAAATTATATTATATTATTATATTATTATTATATATTATTATATTTATTATATTATATTTAGAAACAGAAAATGAAGAAGAAATTGACCAAAAAAAATTATATTTGTAGGTGTAGTTTCACCTACATAATATGCGTAATAATTTATTCCATTCAGGAAAAAAAAAATTTTTCTTTCAAATTATCAGATTAAGAATATTCCTTCATATATTTGTCAGATTATCATTTGGGACGACTAGAACATCAAGTTGAACCGTTTGTGTAAAAATCTGACGCGCTCGAGTATTTCAAGGTCACTTTATTTTTTTACATTTTCAAAAATCTACCATAACTTTTGACCACATCCAAATCGTCAGATATTTTAATAAGACACTTTTTTGAGTTTTCTAAATATTCCCTTCAAATATCTGACACGCTCGAATAACTTTTTTCTTATTTTTTTTTTCTACCCTTTTCTACAGCCATCCTCCCCTATATACTCGTCAGAATAATATCTCTCGGTTGTTAGAAAAACAAAGCGGGTAAACACCGTGAATGTCTGACGCGCTCGAGTATTTTTATGTGAATGATTTTTTTAACATTTTTGAAAATTAGCACACGCTCTCCTCCTCACTAAAATGGCAAAATGAATAAATTATTTTTCGTTTTAGGCCTAAATCTTCACAATCTAATCGGTCCCCATGACGCTTTAGTAACTGCAAATTTAGCGGGCCGGCCTCCCCTACTATCATACTTAAGGAACCCTACTACCTTCAGTACCCGAGCCAATCACCTGGTTCACTTGTTGATTGATTGACGAGGCTCTGGCATTGAGATATGGTGGGTCAAACGGCAGCCGCTTCCATAAAAGTCAAGATATAGCTATAATGGAAGAGAACGGCTCCCGGGCTCCAAAATGCAAACTTTAAAATGTAACTAGGATTGGCGTTCAGATTATGATGTCTTCTTCTCATAAACTAAACTATTTGTGCAGTGAAAGAAACTTACTTCCGCCGATACTCCAAGCCTGCAACCATAGTTTTCAACGTCTAATATGTTTTTTTCAACAGGATGATAAAATAGTGGGGCAGACGCACCTCGCACTGTTTTCCATTAGGCATACCATAGGTAAACCTCTTTGCAGACTTCTTGATAGTAATTTTCTCATTAGTTTAGCATTTGTTCAGTCTATATTCCACTAAATTTTGACTCGCATTTGTGCATTATGTATCTACATTCTACAAAACTTTACTATAATCACTCTAATAGGCTATATTCCACAACTAATGTACGTTCAACTAATTAAGGAAACTACTAACTCTACAAAGAAATACGAACATAATTTTATAATACATTTATTGATAATGACAGCGATGGTTGACTCGAACTGCTACTTGGCAAAAATATTTCCACTAGAAGTGAACTATTTTTGTATTTAAATATTAAAATCTCTTTATTATGCTTTATGTGTAAATAAGGGTAGACACTGCCATCTATGCTACAAGGTAGCTGCCTATTTATCACAAACCAAATTAAAAGTACATACATTGCTTTGTCATTTATTTATTTTACGCTTTCCAATTCTGGCAAATTAATTTACTTAAATATCACCTCTACGCTAAAATGAAATCCATGCACGTCACAATTTCATAAAATAATACAATCACATTCGTATAAGCGTGTGATATCTTGAATTGACTGCAAATAATACACACAATTTTCTAAAATGAAATAATAATAAACAACAAATCATTTCAATTACCTAAAACCTATTTGTTTAAAACAAAAGCACAGCACATGGTCAGCTTAATTTCTAAAAATTAAATAAGGACCTACGAGACGCTGCTTTTAAGGTCACTATTCGCCTAAACCTAGGAGCCCTAGTGATTCCGATATACTAACTCGACCGCACGTATCTTCAACGGTCCTTTCTCCGTCGCTTCACTCAAAAGGTAGTCCTTTGCCCGTGTTCTACCAAACTACTGGACATAAGCACATCGAGAGTTTCAAAGACACATCCTACTATATTTGAAAATACGTATATTTCATTTAGATTTTTAGAACGTCGACTACACATTGAGCTGTCCTAGTTAGGGCCAGATTTATTTATTAAAATGGTAAATATTCTTTAACATTCAAAGTTACAAATCGTACAATGCAAAATAAACGCCATTAAGTCGCATCCTGTACTCAAAATCTAACTAATCGTCGATAATACTACTGAACGTCTGCTAGAACGATAAATGTATAGAAAAATGGAATGTTTAAGTACGACAGTCTAATAAGCATTCGATAAAATGTAAATCGTGATATCTCTATGTATGTGTGACAAATATGATGTCAGTCAATGCTTACAAATTATTTGGGCCGCAGTCCCATTGCGAAGCGTACGGAATGACGTCACGGATACGTCACTGATGGTTTAAGCCATCGCAGCGATGATCGTCACGTTATAGTACACTCGCTATGGAATCACGGCCACACTAAAATTGGCATTAAATTCTCGAGTGCGTATTTTTGAAACAGCTGTTTTAATATTTTTGAATAACATTTTATAATAGAACTTACATTTAAATGTAAATATACATATGTTTACTTATGTATTGTTAACGTCTCGTGTTGGAATACAACGCAGCCGTATGAACCTTAAGACATTCGATGATACGTTAGAATATGGAACTTGTATTTCTATTCTAAAATGTGACGTCATTCAATGGCCCTCGAGGAATAAAGGCAAGTGGTGGGGGGCTATGACGACCGCTGAAAGTGGGACTTACAAACACTAGTAAATAACCAGGCGTGTTACTCTATTTAGTGTACTCATTTAGTGTACTTACGAACGATTACTTTACTAAGAGGATGGAATATACATTAGGTGATCTAAGACTATCAGCTCCGTATTACCTCGGAGCGAACAATGTGGACTTTACCTAATACGATTACACGCGCACTATGCCGCTACAATATATCTTGATAATTTATCCATATTAGGCATTATTCAAAAATTAAACTATAACTTTTCATATTACAATCGTGGAGAGAACGTCGATTTTGTATTTATATTCAGTAATTACAGATAGACATACATCATCGATTTATTGTTCGAATGTGGATGGAGATTATAAATTGAGGACATTTTTGTTACAGTGACATTTTTACATTTACAGATTGCCGATTCATGACTACATTTACATAATTTTCGAATATACACAACCCAATCGATATAATGTTTTTGGGCGCAAGTGAGAGGAGAGTATCGACTAAATGTAACATCACTACTATCGAAAGACGCGCCAAAAATGACGATTAATCGCTAATTTAAAATTTTATAGAATAAAAACCATTATTTAAATACTTAAATCGAAGCGGTTTCAAGTGGCAGTATTCACTAAATTTAGTTAGTTCCTCATCGCTTGCGCCTTACAATGGTACCGTTACGTCACTGTTAGGGTATCAATTATATTCGTCAATGGCTCCTGTTTTAGTGTACTAAGTACAAAAGTCTTTTTCTAGGACGAAGATGTAATATTGGACGATTTCATTAACTACTTGAGATACACCTTTAAATAAAAAGGGTAAAAGCAGGCGTCGGATTAAAAAAATAATATTTCTACAGTTAGGTGGCAAGATACTATCACAATAGAACTGGCAATCGTGTGTTCGACACAAAATGCACCTGAGCAGTTTGAATTTAGATTTAGAATAATATAAAATGTTTTAGTGAAACATGATTTTTAGCTGTAGATAGATACAGTCACTAACAAAAGTGCAATTCTCGATATTGTTAAACGAAATTCGGATTTGTAGATTTAAATATTTCGAATACAATATCCTATCTACAATTAAATACACAAGTCACTTTTATATTTTAAAAACGTTATATAAAATGCAACAGTGAAGAGAAATAGTATTACGTTAAACCACAGAAGATATATTCTCGGTGCGGAATATAAAACTGTGCGAGTCACACGAGGTGTAGTGTACAAACTGGTTGATGAGCGAAATACATAAATAAGTATACATTATCGTAACAACTATCACCACAAACTATACAAAATTTATACAAATAACTTAATAAACGATGTCAATGACGAATTCAAAATAATATTACACACAAATCCACATATTTACATGAATGCCGAAACTGATAAAATTATAACATCACATATTAATAATTTCATATTTATATTTACAAATATTTCAAAATAATTCAATTTAACTCATAATACAATTAATCGAATACGGGTGTACAGCCAATAACAAAAGCACTAATGCAAATGTAAATGCCCATTACACATCGTGAATATTTAACGTGATTTTACATTTGCAACATAATACTTCTGTGAGTAACTGTACCCGAATAGGGCGGTCATACAATCGATACTAACGACGCATCTCTAGTCTCACACCGGAAACGTCCTTATTTGTCTCATAATTTTATTGCCAAGGTCAATAAAAGTGAGACAGCCGTTCCCCCAGCATCGTACCCTATAAATAAGAAACATAGACGAACGATATTGCTTGTAAATAAACATCTACAATACATATAAGCACCATACACGTTACATGACTGCAACAAAAAATGCGGATACTATGATACAAGTAGTGTGGGACGTTAGTTTAAATTCGGTCCGATACATTGGCGGCCTTGTCCGCGTTCCCGGGAATGTGGAGGGGCTGACGGAGCGGTGTATGTCACGGTGGTTTATTTGCTAACTCTAGTTTTAGTGCCGACGGTGTTTATGCTATCGCCGCGACTCCTCGATCTGTGTAAGTTGTGTAGGCCTTCTCCTATAAAAAGTAGAAGAAAAAATTGATTAAATAAACATGAGAGATCAGAGATGAGAACGGAAGAACGGCTCTGGGTGTTATACAGAAGATACAGCTGCACGAGTGTTAAAAACCGTTTCATCTTGTTTAGGACACATCGATACATAATAGTGATTGATCATTTAACATTTATTTGGTTGTTTTGATTTTTTTTTTATTGGCCACTTAGTGCACTTTTGGCGTGCACCAATAACGCGACACTTTGAGCCCGTAATGAGGATCAGTCACTTTTTTAGCTGAGTATACAGTTTTATAGACCTAAAAAAAACAATAAATTCTGTAAAAAAATTATTTGAATCGGATCAAAAATGACGAAGTTATAGCCATTTTAGTGCGGTATTATTCTCTCATTTGTAGTGGTTCGATAGCATTTTAAGGCATGTTGGAAATCAAATACTTATATAACCCGTGCGGGAATCCCCACGGATATCACCCCTGTCGGCTATCGGAGATAAAGATAAAGATACGCTTGCACACCGGTGACCTTGGGCCACATACGATTTTGAAATAGCCTCATCGACCACTCCCCCCCCCCCCCCCCCCCATTTCCAGGAGCAAGAAGAGGACACCGTGGCTCGCAAACCCAAGGGGTCATCTTGAAGCCGGAGATGGTACGGGTCAGCCGGGGTGCGAGGGACATACCTTTTGGGCAACTTTATACCTCGGCGCTAGAAAACCCGAGACGGCGTGCGGTTTTAATCAGTTCGATTCAAACATAAAACGCCCCGGTATGGGGTGTTTTTATTTTTGTCAGTCCGCCGAATTGACTGCACCCCGCCTGATGGTAAGCTGAGGTGCAGTCCTAAAAGTAATAGACATCATTCCATCAAAACTTGAACACTTTCCCAAATAACGGATGTCTAAGTATACAACCACTCTACGGACTTTCCATGCAACCAGCCATCGCCTATTTTACGCCTTTAGTAGTGAAATTTTGAAAACGCTGATATACGTGTATATTTATTTCTAATCAGAAGTAGGTATATATGAAATTTAATGCGTCTAACATTGAAAATGAAGAACTTTCATATAAATGTTTATGCCTTAATTTGCCACCCTAGGAGTAAAAATTCTAAAAATCCGTTCTTAGTGGATTCCTACAACATAAAAAGCATCTACTGTCAAAATTTCAAGTTTGTAGGTCCAGCGGTTTAGGCTCTTCGTTGATGTATCGGTCTGTTTATCAAAGGGCATCGCACACGATGTGAGCTATGACGTCATCGACCAAAATCCAGCGAGAGTGGTGCGTTTTAAAATAGCCGTTTTTAAATCTTCGATAACTTCGTCATTTCTTGTCGGATTTTAATCATTTAAAAAACAAAATGCTTAGAAATTTGTAGCGCATACGTTTCATTAATTAAAAATTAAAAGTTCTGTTATGTGACTGATCCTCATTAGGTTAATATAATCTAAGATTGGTTGACTGATGCGCATCCTCCGTCGCGCACCGCGCTTACCCCAAAGAGACCTAAAACGTTGTCATGAAGTTTGTCGGTTAATATAAAGCATGTTGAAGAGAGTGTGAGTGAGTGAGTGAGTGAGTGAATGAGTGAGTGAGTGAATGAGTGAGTGAGTGAGTGAGTGAGACATGTCGTACCCTTGCTGGAGGCGCGCTTGAGCTCGGAGTCGCGGAAGGCGCGTACGCTGCGTCCGCGCCGGTCCTGCACGATCTTGTCGGGCCGCACGAAGATGCCGTGCCGCGCCCGGCACGTGAAGTAACGCGTGCCACCCACCGACCCGTCGTTTTTGCCTGCAACAATAATGACAGCTCTAAGTATAAGTATAATCAAAAATGAATCTTTCGATTTTCGATTATCGTTTTCATAGAATATGGAATCGATATTTACAAAAACACAAAAACTTTATATTTTTTATTTTTTAGGTAACTTACTTCAGGATCACATAAGAGAAGTTTTATGGTTATCATCCTACATTAGACAGAGTATAGGTAGGAAAACATGAGCTAATGATGTTGAAATATGTTATAGTTACCGATAGGCGCGTCCAGCTCGATGCCGATCCAGGTGCCGGCGGCAAAGTGCGTGGGGCCGGCGTAGGCGATGATGCCCGTGTTGCTGCTCAGGCGCAGCTGCACGCTCTCGCCCAGCGCCATCCAGCTCTGCAGCCCGGGGCACTCGCCCGTCGACTCGTCTGACACACACGCTACATTTAATATCACTCGATGTTACTTTAAATCCCACTTATATTGTAACTGTTGACTGTGGCTCCGCCTGCGTAAAATTCTAAACCTTTTCCCACTTTCTTGGGAACCTGTGCCAGGTGTTTGTTATTTAGTCACTCCGAAACCGTTAAATAGATTTGGATGATTAGTAAATAGATGGACCATTTCCTGGATTAAAGGACTATTTCGTCTCAGGAACAGGTATCGTATATACATAATCCAACTGATATTATGTGAGTATGGATGAATGGATGTTACTCTTCCAAGCAAAACTGGATGAAACTTGGCTTAACAAATCTGGATGAAATTTGGCAAAGAGATAAAATTATGATCTAAAATAACACACCCTTTTAACCTATATAGGTTCCTGTGGGTTGCGGGAATGAGGTCTGAATTCCTCGCGGACGAAGCCACGAAGCATAACTAGTAAAGTAATAAAATAAAAAGTGTTATAACCACCGTCTCCAATCCGCTCAGTGGAGCTCGCAGGCGTATCGTGCAGCGTGTGTTGCGCGTCGTTCGCCGAGCGCGCGCGGCCGCCCGGGAACGACGCGCGCGCCGCTGAACGTGCGCTTGCGCCGCCCGCCCGCCGCCTCACCACCTGCAACACACAGTTATACGCATAGTAACGAGCTAGGTGCCACGGTTACTGAATATGCAGAGGGTTCAGGAGGATATTCCACTTTCATTTTGCCGACACATTCATTATGCGTAAATTTTCAAATAACGATTGAACAGCTTCCTTCTAAGCAAGCGTAATTCATCGTAGACCACATCATCACTTACCACCAGGGCCTCGATTCTGCTAAAGACAAACCACTGTAATACCACTGACACTCTAAAAAATGCCATTTAATTGTAGACTTTATTGTTATCAGGTTAAAGTCTACAGTCAAATGATATTTTGTAGAGCGCATTAAAAAGTTAAATGAATTCTTTTTATTTGATTTTAGACTTTAACTGTATAACGGTAAAATCTACAACTAAATAGCATTTTTAGAGTTTCAGTGGTATTACAGTGGTTTGCCTTTAGCAGAATCGAGGCCCAGGTGAGATATGAGTGGGTGCGGGCCGGAACCTCCGGGTGCGGGCCGGAACCTCCACGTGGTGCACCTGGGCAACGGAGGCGAGCAGCGCCTCCCACTCGCCACGGGAGACGCTGCTGCCTGCGGCCAATCCGGCCGGGGTGGGAGTGGCCCTCTAGAGGGCTGCTCCGAGGCTCTCCACGTGTCCCTCTAACTAGCAGATGGCACAGTGGGGAGCGAGCGGGGGGCGAGCTGATTGTCTGCGCGCCGACGGTTGGGTGACAGGACGGCCTCCTGTCACCCTACACCCCACCGTCGCACACTGTGAGATTTTCCTAATCTAGCTCGATTTAATTATTTATTATGACAAACTAACGATTTTATAAATGTTTTAGTTATTTAAGATGAATTAAACATATTTACTAGATTTAAATAGTTTTACTCGAAACTGAAAACAAGATTTTGAAAAAAAAAACGTAACAGAATTTTTTAACAAAATGAAACAAATAATTTATTAATTATTATCTATCGGCTGTGTAAGGGAATCATTCAATTGAGGTACAGTTAACAAAGATAAAACAGTAGGCTCCATTACATGATGCATAGTTTTGGGTGCATGTCGTAGACTCGCTATATATGGGTCAGAAGATATCAAGAGTCTGTTCATCAAATCTGAATTGGTTGCAATACGGGACGTTTTTCTTGTGAATGACTCTCGATATCTTCTGTTATTTTTGTTGCGAGCCTCTTGGGCCTCTTCAGACATTTGTCCAATAGGTAGTATACATGTGGCAATGACATCTCTTCCATGGAATAGTACCTTGTGTACACTGACTGGCATGTAGTACCATGAATAATTGTTGAGATAACATGTGCTGGTATCTTTGGCGTAAGTTTCAAATGCATCTAAATCAATGGCAAATCCAGAGTTAATGGTTAGCAAAATTATATGAAATCTTTTTATAAGCTCCAAATCTACACCAGTAATATCAGCAGTCTTCTCTTCATGAAGAAAGAATCGCCTGGCGGTATTACCATCATTCGTGTTACCTGCTTGCTGAGTTGGCATATCTATTAATAGACCTAGTTCATTCTTGAATCTCTGTTGAATCATTTTCTTCTTAGCCATGACTTTGTCTTTGTTACTTTGGCCTCTAGCTTGCCAAACTTTAATATCCAGCCTGTAAGAGATATGAAGCACGCACTCCATGAATCGAATCCATGAATGTAGTGGAGATAAGCCAAAGGATAATGCTGTTGGATCAACAGGTTTCTGCGAAATGAGAAGAGGCTTGTTCATCTCAGATGCTTTAGCGCCACATATGTAACAACTTTGTGAGGATGCCACATTCGTCAAAGCTGTACAAACTTTTCCGTCTATCATTGTAAGTTGAAAAATAGGTTTTACCAAAATATGATAATCCTCGCCGCAAATTTCGATAGGAGATAAAGAATCGATTTGTTGTTGGATTCCATTAACTTCATCTTTGATCAATTCTTTAGTCTCCTTTGAATAATTTAATTTAATGGGTATGCAATATCTTGTAGAGGAAGGAGCTGGATTTTGCCATATAATTTTTTTCTGCCCATTACTCAAGTACATTTGTACAGGTACCATTGAAGTACTGAAGAGATTTTCATCCAAAGTATCTTCTGAGGTAAATTTTTGTTTGTACTGTCTTTGTTGAGCTCCATCACAGCCCCACTTAACCAATAGAGACAATTCCTTTAAACCAGTCTTTAAGTCTGCCATACTTCTTAAAACTTCATCTTGTGCGAGGCATAGGCGCCGAACGGTGTGATCTACTAGGGATTGCAGATCGCATTCAGCAGCCGTTTCATTCACTCTTATATCTGAGGGATAGCATCGTTGTTTTGCTTCTTTGATTTTGTCATACGAAGGTAATAATTTTTTAGAAAATGTATTAATCTTTTCGCGTATTATTTTATATTGATAAGTTGAAAGGCCTGCATCCACAATTAAACTTAACGCATCATCAGTCGATATAGTTAATGAATTGCTGTTGGATTGTTTTAAACGAGCATTTTTAATGCTTGTGCCAACATTAGCTGATCCATCTGACAGTTCCTTAATAATGGCTGCTGAATCCTTTTTGCCCTGTTTGCGAAGATTTGCCTCATTTGCCATTGCAATCTCTTCGTGACTTTTTGATTCTAATAACTCTTTAATCTTTCGTTTTTTGGTCCCATCACAGCAATCGACAAAAGTTTTACTCGGTTTACCTGGTCTATTTTGTTCTGAACTTTGAGATGAAGAAGGGATTTCGTTAACTACAACTTCTGGTAAAAAAATATTTTCATTCAACCAAGACGCGTATTTATTTAAGAAGCGGTCTCGATGACGGTTAACAGTAGCCATTTTTTGCTCAAATTTGAAGCATAATGTTCTTAAACTGGCCTTAATTTTCTTTTGGGCTTCTTCTGAAAACTGTACTGATACATATTTTAATTGAAAAAAATCAAGAACTGCTTCAAAACGGTTTTCAGACCTACTCGTATTACACCATACATCAAAACATTCTTTTATTATTATTTGTACAGCCATTTTAAAACTGAAAAAAAATGTTCGGGCGCAACTATGCGCAACAAATTCTAATTGAATACGAAAGCTCAGGGTTATGGCTAAATTATTAAATAGTTAAGAGAGGTGAATAACCCTGAATAACTATTTTTTTTGTCCAATTTACCTTGACGATTTTTTATGAAAATGCTCTTATTTTATCATTACCAATAAGATATTAAATGCAGTTGAAACAATTGTCCTTTTAACGTAATATGTCGCACATACTTTAAAGTATCCAATAACAGAAGTTTTGTAACGATAACAATAATGAGGATATTTATTTTGACTCAACAACTATCATCTAGTGAACACGTATTACTAAGAACAATAAAATGTACTGAGTTTAGAAGTGTGTCATTTATTTTCCTGACTATCAAGCATAAAAAATAAATTAGTGTCTTTACGAAGAACTTATCTGCTGTATAATATAAAATTTCTACGGAAATTGGAGCAAGTAGACATTATCAATTAAATCGAGCTAGATTAGGAAAATCTCACACTGTGCGTCGGCGAAGTGGCGCGATGCTCGCCCCAGCCCCCCTTTCGGGGGGTCGAGGGGGCCGTCTTAAACCGTAGATGGCCCGGGGTCAGCTGGGGTGCGAGGAATATGCCCATTGGGTAACCTTACACCCCGGTTACTAAGGCCCGAGACGGCGTGCGGTTTTAGTCGGTTCGATCCCGACATAACCACCCCCGATGGCCGACGGGGGTGGTATCCAAGGGGATTTCCGCACGATAAAAAAAAAGGTGAGATATAAGTCAAACATAAGCTTATCAAAGATAAAAACAACTGTAAGAAGACCTTGCTTGTAAGTACCTTGCCAGCAGGCAACTGTGTCTTCACAAGTTGATCGGGGCCGGTGGACGCGGAGTCGCTCTCGCCGACTGAAGAAGCTTCGCGACTTCTCTCCGCCGACTGGCTGGACTGCTCCGAGCTCACTGATTCCACTTCTACTTCACCTGGAATTAGGTATTACTATTACATAACTCTGGAATTACGTCTGCGATAATCAAAATCTTTTGCATTTGATACACCAGCTCCTATAGGCTATATTAATAAAAAAAAGTTGAAAAAGACGCGATTGATAATACGACGCAGAGAAACCGGGCGCAAAATTAATATAAAATCTTTACTTTTGAAGTAACGGTACGAAAGTATAAAACACTTGGTTGCGAGGAAAATATCTTTTAGGACGATATACACCCCGGCGTTTGTAGACCCAATACGGCGTGCGCTTTTAGTCGGTTCAGCTGACTGCGGGGGCGATACCCTTGAGGATTTCTACACAAAAAAAAAGTGTTATAAAACACGATTTGCTTACCATAAGATGTCTCGTGCTGCGATACATCATTTGTAGAATCATTCGCCTGTTCGTGAGACGCGTCACCGTTGAACTGCGCCGTCTCACTGCTTTTACTCTGACTAGCCAACACGGCACTCTCAACCGGCAAGGCCCCTAAAGGATCCACCATTTGCACCTTCTGTTCCTCCTCCTTCACAGCGTCTTCACAATCTCTCAAAAACGGATTTATGCGGTTCCGTGACCCGGGTGTGAGTACTGGTGTTTTTGCCTTGTCATACAATGAATCGTCTAACTCATTTTTAGACTCGACAATGTCATTCTTCAAATCGTTGATGTCGTTTCGGAGTTCTGTGATCTCGTTCCTAAGGCCGGCCATCGAGTTTTTGGTTCGGTTGATGTGTGTGTAATCGACGGTTCTGTCGAAATCGGGTGTTTCGTCAACGGACATACTGCGGATCGACAGTGTATCATCGTTCGTTAGATTTGTTGATGATACCGCTTGTGATCCTGGAACGAAGTAAAGATTTTTTACATTGAAAATTTCCAAAAAATTACATGTAAATATTTTAAGTATAACGTTAGAAAATCTATTCTATTCTATTATATTCTATATAACTGTATTATGTGTATCGGAATATCTTTTAACTACCAAATTATCTTTGTTTATATACTAAGGTGTGCGAGTAAACCATATCGCGATTCAGCATTATAATTGCACGCTATCTAGTGATAACAAGTCGAAATAAATGTTTGAATGTGGGTTTGGTAGTTAACACAACATTCAAATGGTAACTCAAAAACATAACCCTTCTTGGCAGCCGGGTAAAAATAGGGGTGTACCTGAGGCCACCGGCAAAAATTTCGACAATTTATGAACTCTAATTACGTAGTACATCCTTTTTTGACCTCTTTAGTGACGCGCGCCGATCAACTGTTCAAAGATTATTTAAATACAATCATGTGCTCAAAGGACTCGTGTTATTGGTTGATCAGTCTTAGTAGTTGTTAGTGACTACCTACTGTTCAAATCTTTCTCGGTAGGTATCTATATCAATAGACTTGTAACTATGGTATTTATTTAGTCATCCATTGCTTACCGTATCCACTAGATGATATCGATGGCGAATTCTTGTTGGGAACGCGTTCACAGGCGAGCTCGTGCAACGAGTCCAAAGTTTTCGACGTGGGAAGGAAACCTCGGGACGTGGCCCGACTGCGGGTGCGCTGTAATAAGACGTTCATTGTTTGTACGCTGTTTGAAAAATCCTTCTTTTTACACATTAAATTATAATTAACGACTTGGGGGTTCCGTTGCTATGTCAGGAGTAGTGAGTGTGATTCCTACTCATGACATAGTAAGTCAAACGTGCGTACGCGCTCGTTCGATGGTTCACATAAAACGGTTGTTACAAGCAGCGCGGCTGAGGGTGAGAGATGAAACTATACACGGTGTAGAGCTCCATCTCTTTTCCTCGGCTGCGCGGCCCGAAACTGAACTATCGTGATAAGGTCCCTGTACAATCACTAGCTGTCCCGTCTTGCGCGCGCAGTCAACCAACCAAACAAACAAACAAACAAACAAACAAATAAACTCTTCAGCTTTATAATATTATTATAGGTGTAGTATAGGTGGAGGTGAGCGATGACGTGTCGAAAAGTGGCCACCCTAAACCTACTTCTGGGTCGCAAATCCCAGTCATCGTCACGGGGTTCCTATCTGTAGCACGGCATGGACCCGGCGACCGCACGGTGAATCCATGGAATGCTGAGAATTGGATCTCAATTTACTTTTGATAGTGACTGTACGCGCTGACGCGACGTTGGAGCGAGCATCTGACAAATAAATCGATCGGACAAAGAGAAATGACCAAAGTTACCTGTGACCGTGGCGTGGTGAGTTCGTCGATAGGGGCTGACTCCGGTTCGGAGTGCGAGTCCTCATCGTTACGCCTGCCCGGCTCTTCGTGGAGAGTGGTCATGCGCAGGCCTAACTTGCCACTTGCTGGAGACGCTGCAACCATAACACAATAGTAAACATACAAGTTGATATTGCAAATATCTTGACTGCAGGTAAAACTGAAATCAAAATTGGAACTGTTATTTTTTTTTTTTATACTACTTAGGTGGCAGGAACACAACACGATGGTTATTATGGCCGCGGTGTTCTATAGGGCGGAGGTACCACTCAAAACTATAATAAGTGAATATTAGATTATCAAATATGTGAATAGATTTAAAATTACTTTTTATAAAAAAATTGTAAGTAAAAAAATATTTTGCATTCCCGACTTGGGTGCAAATTAACATTTTAAAATTTACAACAATTATCACAATGTTGTTTAATAAAAACTTTGTAGTTTCATCATAGTATACATAGATTACAAAAAATAGATCAAAGAATAAACAGCAGTGCGCTTCTAATGCCTGGTGCACATCAAGTGAATGAAGGCGAACGATTGTCAATGACGAACGTTATTAACGTTACGTTAATAAATCAGTGTGAAATGCAATCGATTAGGAATTGTCTTCAATAAGTAGGCTCTTAAATGTAAGTAACAGAATTAAAAACTATCATAACATTAAAATAAACACCTACACTAACGATATGTGAATGTTTGAGAAGAATGATTTGATTGATGTTTTATGAAAAATTTTGTAAATCGTCAACATATCGAGCTACTTTAGTAGTAGATATATTAATGATCATGTTAAAGTTCATGTACCTTCATTGTGTTGATGTGCACTTAGCATAAAACCTTAAACCAGTGCTGTGCCTAGCTTAGTCTAAAAATAACTAAATTACATAACAAAAATCATCATGAAATCAACTTTTAACAAAAATGATTTAGTTTAAATGAACACCGTTACATGCTTGATTTGTACACTGAATATCATGCCAATGTTCTCGCTATTATCTAACTAGCACACTATGAATATAGCAAATAAAAATTAAAACTAATGTTTACACTTATCGATGCTTATTGTCTTCTGTATAAATTAATATGTGTGAAATCAAAAGGCTTCATAAGACATAAAAATAATGATACAATCGTAAAAAAAATCTTGTTCCGAATGCAGTAATCAAACTGTAAAAAGAGGTTATCAAGTTCTCACATACTAACGTATAGAAAAGGTACATAATGCAATGAGCATTAGAAATAATATACAAATATATAAAGAAAACCGTCAATAAAAATGAAGCAAAACTACGAACAAAGTGACTCTACGACTGAATAACTGGACGTACACTTGTTCGGCGTCTGTAGTCGCAGTGAGTTCAGGTTCAAATTCAAGTTTAGGAACGTGGGCCGGGCTGCAATGAAATCAACATCTTCGTCAGTATACACACATGTTCCACATACACATTATTTTTGTCACTTTCACTAGAATCTAGTATAACTACAGCATTATTACGTCCGTACTTATCAAGATATAATTTAAAAACAATTACAAATCGTCCGCAAAGTTTAAAAAAACCACCAGTGTTCGAAATATTTACAGATAGCTTTCAGAATTAATCTGTCAATTTAACAAAAATTATGTGAATTTAATACCATCATATAATTATAATTGAAGTTCCCAAGATAAATATTTTATTAGTCGTCAAAACTACCACAGAACATTTGCACAATTTTGATAATTACAACACTTATCTATAAATCTACCTAATTCTTCAAAGTTTACGACACATTACTTATGTATACTAAATATAGGGAGGACATCAAAATTTTCACATACAAAACAATTATCTATACATTCCTAATCAAGTATTATTTCAAATAAATTATTGTCTAATACATGCTGAGTAACACCATCTATCCACTTGATATTTCCTTTCAATATCTGTCTACATTACATGCAATTTGTCTCCTAGCACACACAAACCTACATTCAATCTCATTAAACTACTTAACATTCTACTGATATATAGATAGGACTGCTTTTCAAATTTTTACGCATCTCACAATTGATTCAATATACAATAATCAATATTTGGCTGCAATTGTTTAAACCTAACATTTATAAGCAAACTTATGTTATGTCTAAACTGAAAGCGTTATTCGTCTTTCGAATCCACAGCAAATAGATCAACGTAGAGGAAGTGGGAAGGAGAGGAAAGAATCATAGGTCATGCTCGGTCCATGCAAATGAAAGAGACACGCAAACAAACTGACAGTAAACACAACGACAGAAGCTTGATGCTCGAAGCTCGCTTCCTCTAGTAGCCAATACAGGGTCTAATTTTATCCAAATGATCTCAGCGCCGTATTTTGTATTCACTCGACTTCAATATGCCAATAGTATTAGATGATTCTTTACAGCCAATCAATGTGTAACATACAAAAACAAAAATTTCTTATGAGTAACAATGATCACAACACATCTATATTTAGTTTTTAATCGTTCGGTTGCATTCGTCTAATAATTTCGCAATACAGTTGCCATTCCGATTTAATACCATATTGTTTTCACTGTTTACCTGATAGGAACGAGCCTGAAGGTAGCAAGGGATTGAGATACAGAAAATATAACGTTAGTTTCAAAATTTGGGAGTCGTTTTGTGGGTATATACTACCTTTTTCTTCAAGATTTATTGTAATGGAGTCCAATAGAAACTTACCAGTTACTATTATTTGTATATTAAATTCTTGTTAAAAGCAATTTAGCCTCCATTTGCATAAGAAATCTCAAAATAAAAGGATGTTTAATAGAAGTAAGTTTGTGATATTAAAGTAATTCACATCAAAGAACATGGCAGAGAAAGAAGAAGTATAGAGTTCAAAAGAGAAGGGGGTATATCTGAGCCATAGCGTCGCCACAAAGCAATTGGAAAACAAAATAATGTAACAGTGAGATCATGAAGAGTGGATGTATCAAGTACTGTCGATGTCGTGACAATTTTGTGAGGATGAATTGCCTGATATCTTTTAATATCTTACCTATATAAGGTACGTTATTTGTAGGTACAATTCTATACTAAATTGTCTATCGTGCATCGATATCTGTACATACTAAATCAAAGTCATATTACCTATTCTACTGAAATGCACTAAATATCGTTTGTCTAACAATACGATTCACAATTTTAAGCTCTTATGAGTTAGCTATCGTATGCTCATGTGCAATTTATTGTTAGTAATTTATTTTATCAGTAAATTAGTTTAATTATAGGCATGACAATGTATGAGTGGTAGAGAATGAATGTATCGGAAATAGGAGTGTGTTGTACTGTAAAAAATATATATTTTAGTTCACAACATGGATAAATTAGAACAATATTATTTAGAGTTGTTTTTGTCGTTTGTCGTAACTCACCGAGTCCGAATGGTTTTGTGGGTGTGACGATTTCGGGATCGTTGTGTGCAGGCGCGGCGTAAGAATGTCGGTGCACTGCCCTTGAGCGTGGTGTCTCGTCGGCCAAGTCTGCCACGCTGCCAGATCTCCCCGAACCCAGCCCCGCCAGCGACTCGAACGACGAGTCCAAGCGCATAATCTGCATCATTTATACATTTGAAGAATATGTAAACTGTAAAGGAACTTATAGGATATTTATACCATGAATAATAAATTACTAATGCAATTTTATTTTATCAACGAAAAAAACATACTCGTAATTTGAAATTAAAGGTAACGTGTTTCATTCCTTCACCTCTTAGTATGATAAAAAAGTTTTTTATTTTATTAAATTAATACTGGATACACAAAAAGTGAACAGAGGAGATGATGAACGAATGTAATGACTGAAAGAATCCCACCCGTTCGTCCATTCGCCTTCATTCAGTTGATGTGTACCAGGATTAAAGAATTCACAACTTAGCTCCTACTACACTACGACATAGTGATAATGCATGGGAGTGCTGCTACATTTTAATAAAAAAATTTTCGAGGATTAGAAATAATAACAAATGCCAAATAAACATTTTATAAAGCAAAAAATCTATTTCAGCTGCTGAATAAAATAAACAACGAGACATGTTTATTCCTTTTCACGCAAAACCCGTTTTATTATACGAATAAACACTGTATCTGTGCAACATAGAAGGGTATTTGTTTGCGAACAGGAACAAATGCAACCAAAGTACAGTCGCCATCAGCAGTTGCTGAACACTAACAAATTGACAAACGAACTTTAAATTGAAAGATAGCACTAAATGCATATGGAATGAGATCACTTGTAAACTTCCAGAATATTTATATTACTATAAACCTAACTCGCACCACGGCATTTTCTGTCCATCAGATTTCATGTAATAAATATTGTGGCAAAGCACATGTGTTCTTGTCCGATAAGTATAGTAATTGCCATCAATCATTAGTGTGAATATTCGAAAGCAATTAATAATTTATGTGTAATTAATCTTGTAAGGATGTTTTAATTTTATTATTCTTTAGAGGACAAATTTTAACATTTTTAATTATGTTTTAATTTTTATACAATTTTTTAGATCTAAGGTGGTCGGAAACTTGGCATGTGTTAAGCTATTGCTGTTGGTGACTGTACGAATGAACATAGGATGGGGAGCGTAACGTTGCAGCCATGCTCGACTCACGTTGTTCCCGTTCTTAGCGGCGTTCTCGATGGCCTGTGACAGCTGCAGTGCAGGGCGACAATACACAAGTTAGCAAGCGTACACTGCTACACACATATACCTACATATGCAGGGTATTCTCTTTGCTAAGTCTCGTTTCAATATTAGAAGCTACAGCGCTGAAACCTTACGATTGAGAGGTTCTGTCTTCGAATTCTGGTCATTACACTACCTACCAACCTCCTAAAATAACTAATTTAGCTGGAGGGGTTAGTGGGAAAACTAGTAATTTTAGTTACTAGTACTCTTTAAATACATGTAATTTTGTGTTTTGAACTTTAACTTTAATCTTCGACAAAAAATAAGTCTAATATCTTTTTAATAGCAAAAACAATGTAATTAAAAATAATTCTATTCTTTTAACGTGCACTTAAGTGCCATACGAAAAAGAAAAGGATAGAAATACTTACGATGGTTTAAATAAAATTTAAAGACGTTTCTAAATATAAAGTAGTTTAAATTTCAAAATCAATTAAATTACATAAAAAAGATTCGAAATCAGTTTCTACCCTGCATAGTAGAATATCATGTTGACTATACTATTTTCTTATGTGTTGTGTAAATAAAATTATTTACAATGTGTCATACGGCTATACATTGTCGTGAGTTATCGGCAACATTGACTTTATTAGCATTATTTGCTTTTTCGGAATTGCAGATTTGTTCAGAAAAGCGTTACAACATCGATAAACTTATAGACTTACTGATAGAAGATAACGCGCCTGTAAATTCGATCATAAAATATTTTTTGTTTATAATTTTAAAAATATATATTTTACACAAGCATCTTATACACTAAGCTTGTTTTATTTTAATACTTCAACTTGATATATTTATAGAATAGTTAAAACGGTTTGTACACGAAGTTACAGTTTTAATATTTTTATAAACACAAACGGTTTTAACTACTGAGCGAGACTCCTGCCCGTTGTGCCAAATTAAAAACAGAAAACTCGGTAAGTAAACTAAACACGTAGTGTACACGCTAGGTGTAAGATGCTTTAGAAACTCGAAAACCAATTTCATCATTTACACCGTCCGCTGCTTCGTGCATATATTATGCACATACGCATGCGTATGTATCGTGCAAATAATATGAAATTAACTTTATATAGATAAGTTGCACAAAATTCGTGCAGAAAAAATACTTGCATGTAAAAAAAAAACACAAAGTGGCGGACGATCTAAATAATTTTAGTAGCGTTTTGTATTTTCTTCAATGTGTTTTCAAATCAGCATACCGTGAACCCAGGTGCGTCTAGCGTTAGAAAAACGTGTGTTTATATAAAACAGTGTAGAAGTGGTGTGTATAAGAAGTATAGAAGCGAGGTGCCCAGTTACCTGTGAGAAGTTAGGTACCGAGGCGGTCTTGCGCATGGTGATGGGTTGTCCACGCGCCTGCTCCAGTTCCTTGACGGCAACGCTCTGCCGCAGTCGGTCCAGGGTCAGGATACTTTCTACGGCGCTTACACCACGTGTGTATTTTTCTGGTGAACATAAATGTTTATTACTTTTTCAAGTTACTTTGACAGGCAAGTCAATGGGAGGCTGTTTAGTGCGTGAGCACGCATGCGAGCGCCTGTTTTGTGCCCATATAATTTACACAATATCGTGCAAATCTTATAAATATTTTATACGATCCTGTGCAAATTATCTCATTGTTATTTTGCACGAAACGGGTGTCCGCAAGCGTGCACACGCATGAATTAGCGAACGGGTTAAAGTTCTTTTTCCAACTAACCGATATAAGTCTCTCCATCAGCAGCACTGGTTTCTTCGCCAGTAGCAGCGATCTGCGCGAGACTCTCTCGCTCCTCCAGTTCCTCGCTGGCCTTCGGGATGTTCGAGACCACCTCGTACGTCACGCCCGTCTGCGTCAGCTGGTCCGTCCTGTCCACGTAATAACTGACCATTTGTATATTAAATATGTTGAGGTTTGTGGTGAGCACTCATGTACTAGGATATAAGGCCCCGCTACTATGATATATTAATTTTCTAGGTTTTTTGTATTACATGCTTGTATTCATATTCATGCCATGCATGTATTGCCTATTTTGTGGACTCTAATTTTTAGTTATACGAATAGACACTGTTTCAGAAAAATTGGTTTCATTTCAAAATAGTCACGAAAGTTTAGTCTACACGCAAGAAAGTTCTAGGTAGGTACTGGAATTTAGTACTATATTTGAGTATAATTTAATTCATTTAATTCACAAAGCAAACTTATTAACAGTTGAACATTAACATAAATGCTTCTACATTTAAATTCACAGCCAGATTCGCAGGACAATAGGTAAAGCTTCCGAGAAAAGAATTTGACTATGGAAAATTACGACCCCTCTTATTTATAACAAAATACCATTCCATTTGAAACATGCACTTTAAAGGCAATTGAAAAACATTATTTTTGAAAAAAAAAACATTTTTGTTTTTACCGAAACGGGGCACAAATATGGAGTTCCATTACCAAAAAAGCTGTATAATATTATCAATGATAACCACCACCCTAATTACTACGTCAAGTTAAGCAAAGGCTACCGAAATTTTGCATCAAGATCCATACACCTCTATCTAATATTTCATGGGACGATCACATAGCGGGTTTTTATCAAATGCAGTGACCAACCTGACGATTTTCTTCCGTATCCTGTCAGTGAAGCTCTGTCGCTTGTAAATGTTTAATCCTAATCGTTTCCTAAGTATGAGATCCATGGGTGCGGGGTGTGACAATCTCACTGTTGTCTTCAGTATCAGGTACACACGTTCATTTGCTGAGAACAATACAATAAATTGTTAATAATACCTACAACTACTTGTCTTACTCCGGGTTAGGCAAAGATAATAAAAAGAAAGTTGCACTGTAAAAAAATACGCCAATATGGATTTATGCGTAACATATTTTCTTTTTCAGACAACAGTGCGGCCGTCCGCTGTATCATGCGTGTCACGATGTGCATGCTCGTGACATACGAGATACACATCGTGCAAATCGTATGTACATGTTTTGCACGACTTTTGTGCAAATTCTTTTCACTAAATACGGTACATATTATTTGCACAGCCCAGACGCATACGTGCTTACACACGCACTAGGCAGCTGACGGCCTATGTTACTCAAGTATTTGCATTTTTTTTTTAGTCAGCTATGAGATTTATGTATAAACACTATGAACAGTGAATAAAGTATCAGTTACCTTCAGTGATGCGATTGAGATATTGCGAGTCGTGTATGGAGGAGTCCCATGAGGCGACCGCAGACACATCCCTGTCGTGATGGTGTAATATTTGTAGCTCGTAGAACTTGTTGCCGTGTTCCTTTGGTAAGATAGAGTGCAAGCCCGCCACTGTCACTTCTTCGCCGCTAGGGTGCGTCGTTAGGTCATCCGCTGGGAATGAAATTAACTAAATAAAATATCGATCTTTCATCTTTTTCGACAAGGCAAACATCTACATCTTGGTAATTATTGTACATTCAGCTTAATCACGTGAACATAAAAAGTCTACGTAATTGAATTTAGGAGTTTACCGTTGAGATCAAGGAATAACACAGGTATATGATGTTCCATTCCGAGAGGAGGTACCCACGCCGCGGGAGCCCCAGGGATCGGACTACCAGGACTCGGAACCAGCACCTAAAAAGACACATTATAAAACTTTAGAAGCCTAGAAGCACACAAAGTGCTACGAAATGAGAGACAGGAGTTTTAAAAGTATGAGTCTTGATGAGACGGTTATTCTGAAAATACCCACAGCGTTCCGTTCTTCGGTGAGCGACACCCACTGTTCGACGAGTGATTGTTCGCGTTCTATATCACGTTCGCTTTTCATTGAAGGAGACATGTTCACCAGTTTCTGAAACGAAAGAAATTATTTTATGTCTAGCGATGAGCCGACTTTTATGAAATAACAGTATCTTGTAGCTATGGTATAGTTATGGATTTAAACAACGAAAGTGATTGTAATTAAATGTGATTGAAAAAAAATGCTGTGAGTTATTTAATCTTTATATTCTAGCTAAACCGCAAAGCTACCTCATGCGTGTCACACCTGCACGTCGTGCAAATCGTATATATTTATTGCACGACTTTCGTGCAATGTGCATGAAATTCGCTCCACATTATTTGCACGAAACAAGCACGCACAATGCAAGAGGCCTAAACAAACGACATATTAGAGTATTGATTATACCTGTAGTTGTGCGTGTAAGTGTTGTCGCCGGCGGAATAGCGCATCGCTCCACCTTTCTCGTAATACTGCCAAATCTTCGTCTTGATACGAGTCCAGTGGCATTTGTAGTCGCGACCTGTATAGCAATTACAACTAAATAATTAAACGAGATCGACGTGGTATCGAAGATATCACCTTTTATCTAATTATTCAACAACTAATACTGTCGCCAACAGAATATGCTAGTGTGTAGATTTTTATTTTTAAAAGTAAACGCTGAACGAAATTGTAACGAAAGTGTACCCAATAACCAAAACTCAATAACCAAAATAGATTATATTCCAAATAGGTTGACGGTGATAATCTGATAGGACTCGGTATTGTAACTGTGATTTTATCAAAAAAACTGCATCATTGGATCTTAGCTAGGATTCCATCATTATCTACTTTTTGATGCTAACTATACATCCATTTGAAAAATTCACCACATTTTATGGTTCAAATACCGCGATGTTAAGCGTATTGCGTGTTTGTATGTGTGTGTGTGTTACCTGACGGAGACGGAGCCCACTTCGATGCTAAGGATCTGCTGGCACACGAGCGGTAACGTGCCCGAGTTGTGCGCAGGCCGCACGCGCACCGCCAGGCGGCGCTGTTGGCCCTGCCGCACCTGGTATACGCCGCCCGTCCACACGTCTGTACGTTGCGCCACCTGTGTACACATACCTCGAATTACTAGTAGTCCATCTAGTAGATTGGTAGTTATTGACGCAAATGTGCGTCAAAATCCGTAGTCATGACGCACATGTGCGTCAATGGCCATAAATCGGTTAAGCACCTAATGAGGATCTATAAACTTACCTCCACTGGTGCGTATTCGCCCTGGTCATTGAGCTCGTGTATTTCGACCCAGAGTTCAATCTTGCGCGTAAGTTCGGTCCACCGGTCTGCTAACGAGCGCGCCTTCGCTAGCTGTTGTTGTTCGACCTCCCAGTTACCGCGAGCGCGACTGAAGCCGGCTGAACGGTGGCCCCAGACCTCGATTGATAGAGCACCCTCTGAAATATATCAATGGTTTGAGTTAAATAAAATTCTAAGAAAGTTGCTAGTCAAATTCCAATTATATCGAACGTAAGTACAGTTTAACCAACATTAAAAAAAATAGTAAAATGGTATTTGATCATTCGAAATGGTTTGCTATAGGAACAAACTAGTCTAACATACACTCGAGAGCAATGAATCCGGATCACTTAAACGAAGAAACTGGTTCTAACCTACGCAGACCAGGAACGGGCAGAACCAGGTGTACCACAGCACGAGAAGACCGATACTTGGTGAACACCATGCTTCGAAATCGCTTTCTCACAGGAACTGAACTCACCAATCAGTTTCGACGCCTCGGAGGAAGTAACCCAAGTGCATGGACAGTAAGACGTCGGCTTGCTGAATCTAACTTAAAACCCCTTAGACCTGCAAACGGCCCTAAACTGGAGCGTGGGCATCGTATTTCGAGACTAAGATATGCCCTGTTTCCTATTTTTGTTTTAAGGAGAGATCAGCAGTTTTTTTCTTTATGTAATTTTGTGTTAATAAAATGTATGGTGACTCATATTTTTTTTACTTTCATTTAAGGAGTATTACATTGTCTATTAAATACAATTTATTGCATTAACCTATCATTTTTAGTTTCCGAGATTTTTAACATTCTTTAAGTGACCCGGATTCATTGCTCTCGAGTGTAGATCTTTTATACTGACATCTAATGGTAAGTAGTACTTGTGCTTGCGGCCTTATTTTAATTTATCGGCAGTCTATTAAGAAAAAAGTTAGGAATTGATTTTGATCTTCCAATGATCTACAATTGAGAGGTACAGTCATATAACATCATAAGACTTCACTTAATTTAACTGAATCCTAACAGGTTTTTTTACTTTTAAACTAATAAAATACAAGCACAACCAACCAGCACAATGTTCAATAAACTCTTCAGTGAGCGGTATCGTAAAATCCTTCCTGTGTTCAAACTTGAAGGTGACTTGCGGCTGATGTCGCGGTGACGTGGGCGGCGCAGGCGCAGCGGGGGGAGGCGTGGGCGCGGGCGCGGGGGGAGGCGTGTCCGCACTCACGACGGGTGGTACTACGACGGGCTCGGAGGACACGCCCCCGCCCCCGCCTCCCCACACCGAGTACTGGCAGAACACGAAGTGCGACAGAGACGGAGGCAGGCCTGTCGCTTGCTTTATTACTACGCGGATTGTTACCTGGATGGGGAAAAAATATAATAGGTACTTGTTAAATTATTGATGAAAAAAAGTGTATGTGATGTGTACTCGGGTTCGTATACGCATGTAAAAAAATACTGATTGTACAATAACGTATCTAAAAAAATATAACTTCCTGAATATTTTAAATATGACGAATGGGCCAACAACCGTACAGTGGGGCTAGCATGAAATTTCTTTCGAATTGAGTTCGTAACGTGTCCGAAAAATATTGTACATGATTTGTATAGCGCCCCTATCGTACGTTAAAGGAACTTTTTCTTGCATTAACGGGATTCGAAAAAAAATTCGTGTTACACCGATAGGTTGTTGAAAATACACTGATTGAATTAAAATAATGCATATTAGCATAAACTGTTTACCGCACCGTATAAAGCTCATCTCGTTCGTACAGACAGTATAGATGAAAAGGTTAATCTAACTTAAAGTGTCAGATACGCACTTGCTGTGGCGCGGAGTCAGCGAGATCGTCATCGTCCCGCATATCGCCGGAACTGTCTGAAGCCGCTTCACATATTCTGTCTTGAGGGAACTGGCCTCCTACTCGACTGATCTCCACCTGTACAATAAAAAAGTGAGACTGAGGCTGTAGATTATTTTCTTCATACACTTTATTGAATTTTTCCACCGACAATCTATATATATAAAAATGAATCCCTATTTCCCTTGGTCACGGCATCACGCGTGAACGGCTGGACCGATTTCACTTATTCTTTTTTTGTTGTGTTTGTTATTGTCAGGAGAAGGTTCTTATGAAAGAAAAAGTCAAGAAAGTTGCGCGGGACATTAAAAAATTTAAGAAAAATGACCTGTAATCTGCCGGCAACTTCACCCTGCTGACTGATGATAGGTGTGTGATAGTCCAGCGTGACATCGTGGAACAACGCCTCTAAGAACACGTTAGCAACGCCAATCAAGTTGTGGTTTTCTTGCGACTCGTAGAACGGATCCAATGCGGTCTCTTTCTGTTCCTCCGGCTGAAAACGTCACAATAATATTAGGAGATTATATTTAGAGGTTACTTTTACTATGGCTCATGGGCATGGGTAAAATGGCCTAAGTAATAGTGCATGTTGAATTACACCTAAAATATCTTGCGTTTAGTTAGACCCCTTGCACATCTAACAAAGAGATTCGTTACTTTTGTGTTTACTTTATACAGGGTGTCCCACGGCGATGCCATATGAAGGGGAAGTCCCTTAAATCACGTAGACATCTTGTATCTACATTATTTAAAATACTTCCCCTTCATGTGGCATCGCCGTGGCACACACGGTAGGTATAGTTGTGACAACAATACAATGAATTCTATTGAGTAAATTATATCGGCTCTGTACGGTTCGAAAGACCATGAAGAAGTTTGTAAATCAGTAAATGATACGGCAGATAGATAATTTAAGAAATTTATTACGTAGACCTAATTTATCATAATATAATAGCAATAATTCGTATGTTATAAATTACACTGCGCAATACAGTAAAAATGTTTTTTTATACCACGTAGGTGACAGACAAGCACACGGCCCACCTGATGGGAAGCGGTCACCGTGGCCTATTGACCTGTACAACACCAAGGGCGTCACCCACGCGCTACCGACCCTGAAGGGGAGGTAGGAAAGTGTGGGGAGGCTAGGAAGGGGTGGGGGGAAGGTTACAGTAAGCTCTGGCTACCCTACTTACCGTCAATAGTACACGATTGCATCGTACAAGTAAACTAAATTTCGTTAATACTTACAGCAACTTCATCGATGCCTTCCTCGGCCTGCCGCTGCTGTCGCCGCCGCCACTCATCGTACATGTCTCGCATGTCGACCAACTTGTTGTCCAACTTCTCCATAGACCACACCTGACCGCTGCGCCCTGGACGCCGCACCATTATAGCGGGCTCTGATACGAACGCGCCGCGCTAGAACAAAATGTATTTATAAGTATTGAACTGGTGTTTTCGTGGATTCATAGCTCAATATGTGTATGTAGATTTGTAGGTATGTGACTTTTATAATTGACACTAAGTAATAAGCTCTTGATATGCTTCTGTATTGATCCGTTTAGTTGGTCGGAGTGGAAAAAGGGGACTAAAATTATTCACATATCAATATAATCTTTTCACCAACTAAATTCTCTGACTTTTATTTTGCCTGATAAATTAAAAGAAAAATGCTATGTATAAAATGTTTATAAAAGTACAAAATTTGAAGACAAAAGACGATGTTTTTTTTTCGTGTATCGATTAGTCAAATCTTTTGACATCGTCTTTTTGTAGTAGTAGTAGAATCGTATACTGCTACTATCACCATAGAGTTGTTTGACCTCAATAGTAAGAAAGTACATCACTACGGCTCTTCCTATTTGTGGAACCACACTCCGCTATTCGCCTATAATGTATTCGACGAAATTCTTGTAGACTACTAAACCCTTCACAATTCGTCATATAAGAGCGAATAAGGCGAATATTCGTGCGAATAAAGCAAATATACATGAATAGGCCTTCCCCACTTCGTTGTAAAACACTTGAATAAAAGCGAATAGCGAAGTATGATTCCACAATTAGGAAGAGACATGGTGATGTACTTTCTTACTATTGAGGTCAAACAACTCTATGGTGGCAGTAGCAGTAGACAATTCTTAATACTACTACAAAAAGACGATGTCAACCATAACAAAAAAATTATCAGCCGACTCTTGTGATAACGGCCGTAATAATAACGGCACGTAAATTGGCCGGACGCGTCATTGCGCAAAGGTCGATTTTTAGATCCCCTTTGAGGTATGAGCGGGTCGGGGGAGACGCAGTTGCGCCGTCGCGGACATGATTGGTCCGTCCGAGAGACGTCTTGTAGCGAATCAACGTTCCGTTCGTTCGTACTTTGAATCATTTGATTGGCTCAAAGTGCACGATGCGCGAACTTTTGGGGTAAGTTCGCGCATCGTGCACTTTGAGCCTGGCCACGTTGTACCTGTATCTGTAACTATAGTATAAAGAGGAGGAGCTACCTTTCTGTTGGGGCTGAGGTTCTGCGGTGGGATCTGCAGCGTGACGCTGAAGCGCGTGTTGCGGCGCATCTCCTCGGCGAGGAAGTTGGCCTCCTGCACCAGCGCGTTGGCGCGCAGGATGTCGGCCTTCAGGCGCCCCAGCGAGCGCCGGAACGTGTCGTCCCGCTCCGCCGCCCAGCGCTCCACCCGCGCCGCCGTGGTCGGCGTACAGGCCGATAGCTTGCCTGTCACAACAACGGTACTACTGAAGACTATAGGTGGAGTTTTGGCGCCAACGTGGAAAATGTCACATCGGGGCATTAGTGTAAAATGTAGTTATCTGCTATATAAAAATAAGTCGGGTTTTCCTTCCTGGCGCTATAACTCCAGAACGCACGAACCGATTTCCACGGTTTTGCATGCGTTGGAAGGGTCTCGGGCTCCGTGAGGTTTATAGCAAAGAAAACTGGAATTTACACCCGGGCGAAGCCGGGTCCCGGGTCGCTAGCTATGTGTAAAAACGGTGGATTTTTAAACATAACATCTTCGAAAACGTGCACGAATTTGGGAAAGTGGTATATTACCGTAATTTGTGCTTTTTAACGTTGATTCCAAAACTCCATAGAAGCCTCTAGTAAAGTATCCACTATTTTACTGGAGCAAAACTTGTCTCTGTTCGTCCGCCCTCTCATATTGCATTGCGTATTGCGGGTATCTTTAGTGCTATATTTTTATAGAGCTTGCCTTAAAAATCCCAGCAATCTTGAAAAACAGATTATGTCGTTACACATTAGAATACGTACCTAGTTTTAGTGGATCATACGAATATGGTGGATACGGTGTTGATGGTGACAGAATATTTCTGAGCTGTTGGAACTGTCTCTCGTACTCTTGCCTCTGTTTCTCTAACGCAACTGAAAAAAGTATCATAACTCCATTTAATAGAAATAATAAAACAAATAATATTTATACAGACTCATCAATAGTAAGCTAGGACTTTGAATTTTCCTATCTTTTTATTTTTTCTCTTTCTCATATAAGATAGGCCTATGAAAAAATTATTAAAAAAAATACCTACATGTAACTTCTATATATTTTTATAATAATTCGTGTAGAAGACAACCCTATTACCTATGTAAGCCAGAAGTTAAGGTAATTTATCGATCAAATATCGATAAATGGGAAGAAACATCAAAAATGACAAAATTTTGGGTCAAAGTAACCTCAGTTTACCCAGTATATATTTTGATCATTTTAAAGTTCACCTTGTTTATCCTCTTCATGTTGCTTTTCCAACCTCGATATAGCGGTCTGTATAGGGTCATTGCTTAGTTCGTTGAGCATGATCTCGTCTCTGGCGAAGTTGTAGTCGATCGGTTGCGCAGGAGTCTGTGGCTCTGATGCCGCCGCTGTGGAGTGAACAGAACCTTGTTCTAGAACATACAACATTAGTGCATCTGTTAGAAAATATAAGCAAAATTAAAATATACTGCAAAATAAATTAATAGAAGTAAACAGTTAATTATTTTTATGATCCATAAATAGTTCAAGACTGCTGAATAGATACCTAATTATATTGAAACATAATGTAATGCTATTTAATAGCATTTAAAACCTATGAAGCAAGCCACTTTCGCGGAATTTTATTTTAAATTTGAATTAATATATAAATGTAACAAAATGTTGCGTTGCAATCCCGTTGTGAATTATTAACATTCGTAACTTTATTAATAGATGTCGCATAAAATCAAATTAAATCGGCATATAACCAAAATAATGTTGCAAAACAAATTATACATGATTACACACAATGCAATTCGTTTCTTATTCAATACTAGCTTTTGCCCGCGGCTTCGCCCGCGTGGAAGTTGGTATCGCCACCAATTAAACCACTCTCCACTCCATTCTACACTTCACTCGCCATTCCAGTCCACTCTCTACTCCAAAAATAAAGGATAAAAAGTATCCTATGTCCGTCTCCTGGTTCTAAGCTCCCTACCAATTTTCAGCCAAATCAGTTCAGCCGTTCTTGAGTTACAAATAGTGTAACTAACACGACTTTCTTTTAACTATATATATAGATAACTAAATGGGTTGCTATTATAATGCCAACTGTCTAAACTTTCATAACTCACCGGCAGCCTTCGGACAATTAGCTCTAAAGAAGTGATGGTTGCCCCACAGTATTCTGTCGGCGTGGCCAAGTCTGACCCTCGACACAACTGGCGTGCCGTTGACGAAACATCGCGCGGCACCCACGGGCTCCATATATAGACCACCACCTTCTACGAGGAGTAGACAGTGCTCCGGTTGAATGCCAAGACCTGATAGCTGGATGTCTGCCAAGTTTGCTGCGCCGACTAAAGTGCGGTCCTAGAAGTGAACAGTAAACGGTAAAGAAAAAACTCTATACAACATTTTTTATATTTTATTTGTACATTCACGCTTATGAATGGGGTAAGGCAGTAACGTATTATAGACTTAGACCGAGGGATGAAAGCGATGAAAAAACTCTACCTTAATGGATGCTTAAAACATATAAAGGCATCAACTACCAACATTTCAAATTTGTAGCCCCAGTAGTTTAGGTTCTGCTCTGATTTTTTTATACCACTTAGACGACAGACAAGCACACGACCCACCTGATGGGAAACGGTCACCGTGGCCTATGGACATGTGCAACACCAGGGCGTCACACTCGCGCTGCCCACACTGAACAACCTGCTAATGCCCTTTTTGAAGAATCCTATTTTCTAAGCGCTAGGGAAAAACTAAGTAACAATTTATATTAAAAAACCTAATACATACCTTTAGATAGTACACAAGCAGTTCGTTGAGCGAAGGATCAGCGTTTAAGTTGACCAGATAATATTTGTTCTTCTCAACTTTGATACCGCTGGCTTGTACGCTAATACCCATCTTCTCTAGAGCTTGCTGGCGTTCACTTTGTACGCGGCCTGTAATATAAAATAGATTATGTAACGCGATTTTTTATAAGTAAAACATTATACTCAGTTAAATTTGTGATTTGAATGTATCTATCTGATCATAATGTATCAAGTTACTATTGACACAAGTTTATCCTACCTCCTACTGTCCTAGTTCCTACTAATATTCAAGAATAAAGAACGATAGACGAATGAAGCCCATGAACATTTTTATAATCAATCTGTTCTGTTAATTAGATATTCAAATTGGGAGACTAAAGAGACCTGAGTTATCCTTACATCACTTATCTCAAGATTGTGCTAACATTTGCACAAAGTACAAAATGCCAGTGCCAAAAAATGACAATATAAGTAAGTTCTTGCCAGCCCAGACAGAAAATTTCAGGTCAATTTCAAGAAATGAAACATTACCGATATTGAACTACATAAATACTTCTCTCGCTGATGAGTTTGAACGATAATGATCCGATTGCGTGCCTTAACAATATGACCATAGAAATATTGCACTTTTGTTGAACCGGACAAACCGAAACTCGATAGTAACAATAAAATATGAAATTGTGTACCAACTATAATATGTCAATGGATATTAAAATTTAATGAATGACTTTGATGAACGGAAAGTGGAACACCCCCAGCCAGACGTACAAACATTTCGAAAAAGGTCCCTAGTTGGGATATACCAGATGTGCACATTGGAGGAGGCCTATGTCTTGATACGTACCAGTTTCTTCGAGCTTCTCCTCCCAAGTCCTGGACATCTCCTTCATTAAGTGTTCACTCTGCGCTAACTTCTCATGTACGTCCTCGCCCATAGGAGACCCCTGGAAATCGATCTGTCAAACAGTTTATTAATTGAAGTATAACGAATTAAAAATACTTTTTTTTTTTCGATAAACGTTATTCTTAATCAAGAACAGAACACTCCGTTAGCTTAAATGCTACGTACTTAATATAATAGAATAATAAAGCGAGCATGTTCACGTGGTTCTTTTTAGTAATAAGACCAATATTTTTGGAATTCTTTGAAACTCTTCTGTCTTTGTTTATCCATAATATCACTATAGAAAGTTGTTAGACTAAGAAGTAACTTTCAACACAAAGAAACTACAACTATTTTAATTTCGAGTAGGTACCTGATATAGGTTATTCTGATTGAAGGAGGAATTAGGTACATAAAAAAGTTAATTATATTTCTAGACCAAAGTAATAAACCAGCTCATCGCCGTTAACTGGACACATGTCCAAATTCCGTGTAGCTTAGCAAAAAAAGTTGATAAAATGTTATGAATTTTAACCCTGGACCTCGTTCACAGAAGTCACACTTGCTACCTAAGGAGCATAAGTATATAAATGAGGATATCGATCGTGTGTGACAGTTTGCGTGGTATTTGGACATTTGCGACCACCTTTAGTCGTGGTCTGTCCTCGAAATTCACCCTTTACTAAGAATTAATCATTTGAGTACATTCTAGTATAAAAACTACGTGTAGTAGGTATGTGTACGTACGCGTAGGTAGTATGTGTAGTGAGTAGTTGTACACGTGCGTATACGAGAGTTTGTATTAGTTGTAACAAGTGATCTTGCGTGGGCACAAAATAATGGGGAGAGGTTGTATAAAACAAAAATGGCGAGAAACTTCTTGTATATTTTGGTCTTTAAAGAGTTGTTAAGGCAAGATAGGGTACTCCAATTTCGTTGTATCTATTGATAGGCAACGAACAAAATATTAATATCTCGTCTTTTTGCTGATTAACTAGTATAAAAAGATGTACTTAACGTATAACACTATAGTCAACATCATTATCTTAGCTTTCTTCCTGGATGCATCGGAGGCGTTCAGCTCAGAGCGTGAGTTCTACTTACATCTACTCCTCCTTTTTATTTAGGTTATAAGGTTTTATAGAAGCGGCTGCCATCTGATCACCCAACCTTTTTTTTATACCACGTAGGTGGCAGACAAGCACACAGCCCACCTGATGGGAAGCAATCACTGTGACCTTAGTGTGCAACCTCGACCAAAAAGCCTGCCTCAGAACTTGGTCCGTCTATCAGCAGGTATACCAGTTTGTTGGTGAGACTGGCTTGGCCTCCAACGTCTTGGTGGGCCCCATACATACCGTATAGCAATATAGTATGAAATAGAATCTCACCGTGGCATGTTTGAGCATCTCCTTGAGCGTCTCGACTTCTTGCCGCAGCTCTCTGATGATGCGTGCGTTGGGATCTTCATTGACGACCGCGTGGTTCACGATACGTTTCGCTCGGTCTGCGTATCTGAGCGTCGATAATGTTTCTTCATAGTTATCAGCAGCTGGAGATATTGTTGCCACCTGGAGATTAGAAAAACTACTAAGTAAAAAAATAAAGACTACATTTTTTTTCATAGTACTTAATTCAAAGATTTTGTATGAATTAAAAGTAACAATGGCACTAATCTCCATTATTCTATTGCCAAGCCTCTTGTAGAGATGAAACACATGTCAAATTTTCACTTCGTGTCATAGGAATACGGCTTCTTAATAATTTAGGGCATACTTCTGGTAAGTAATCTTTGCAATTATTCAGAAGAATTTGGTTTGTCATGCCTTTCAATTACAATTCATTAAGGTTTATATTTGGTTGTTGTTATCGTGAGTACTGACTAGTGACAGGCCTAGTGCGTGGTAGATTTCTTTTTGAATTAAAGTTTGATCAGAGGATACCTCCGTCTTCGTTCCGTATAACCTAAAAAATGAATGTGTGAACGTAAATTAACACTGAATTGGTAACCACTGGTTGCTTAGTAACGTTTAGTTTCGATAAAACATAATGTCGCATTAACGCTCGGGTCATACACATAGTTACACTGTTTCCCCATTGGGGTAGGCATACTACGAGTTTTCACTTTTGCTTCGTCTACTATCATAATAGTTTGCAGATGTGATCTCGATTTCAAAGTTCAAATTGGAAATATAAGCGAATGAACATCTTTCCGTACCGTTAGTTTAATTTAAAGCTTATGTATGTAATCCATTATCCTTATTTAGAAAGGTATACCTACGTACCTACATTTCTACCTAGATTAAGACAACCATAAATCAGCCCTTTGTCTAATCGAAATGTAGACAGCTAGAGATGTCTCGTGCTATCTCGGTATTTAACTAATATTAGTTCTCGTCATTTATCATTGCATTAAAATCAAAAGCCAATACATTTTTTTTTAATAAAGTATAATTAATGATGCAGCACTAGTGTCTCTGTAAACCCTTAGGTATCAGTACACCATTATAGCAAGGAGACTTGAGTACCTAAGTACTTAATATAAAATAAATTAACTTGATATATTATTTGAATCCCACTATGGGATATCTCACTTAATAACAAGCATTTAGTCTACCTTGCTAGTAGCCTAATAAAAAATAATATTAAAGCTGTCTAAAGCCAACATGGCGTAATAAATTGTTTACAAGGGAAAATACAAAAGAAATACGACCAGTTATAAAGGAGTCGTCATTATTTTAATGAAGAAGGCTTTGTAGAACATTTTTATTCAAGACGAATAAACACGAGTGTTTGGAGTTAGGTGGTGGCAGTGACTCAAAGGATGCGCTGGCCCGTGGATGGAATCTGAATTTATTCCGTCTGCAACAGATCCTATTTGCATTACTTATGTTTCTTTTAGGGCTTGTTAAATGTCAAGTGACTATCTGAGTTGCGGTTTGTATAACTATTGTCAATTTTTTCAATTGACTTAAATGCCAATGTCAAAATCGACGGTAATCGCGTTTAGACACAGTCAAATTTAGATGCGACTTTAACGTTTATTCAAATTCAAATTCAATTTATTGCCTGAAACATGGTCGGGTGTACAGGTGTAATAACATTTTCAACACGTCTCACAGGTATTATTAAGGGTTTCTCGACCGATTTTTTAAACGGTACTCGAAGATTTTCAACTAGGAATTTCAAGGATCCTCGCAGTAGGCAGATCGTATGGTGCTTGTGGGCTAATACCGGGTGGGCCGTTGATAGCTTACGCAATTATTCTGATAGGTATTTTGATTTCGAGTTTGACTGAGAGAGATTACTTTCGTGTGGTGAGAGCTTCAATATCCGACTCCCACGCGCCGTACCGTATGCGGAAATTAAATTATTTCCTGTAAGATCGAACATCAAAGCAGATATAGATAAGTCGCGTACAGCCACGCTTAAATACAAACCAATGTCTGCTATGGTAGACTCATAATTCGTATAATTTGTATGTTTCAACGTTCTTTTGACTAGTATTTCATGAAAGACTATCTAAGTGACCTTTGCATGTTACGGCGAGATACAATGAACACGGTTTCCAATCCACTATAATGTTAATGACTTAGTTATTCAACCTTCTCTTAAACCTTATTATTTTCAATAAGTTTGATGTCACCTTTTAGCATAAAACAATTTGCCTGCTCGATTTGTTTCATGAGGTCAATGTCCTATGTCTAGAGAGTATTGTAGGCTATATATGAAAAGCACACATTCATATATTTGCCTACTAAATAGTCGAAAATAACGGTGACTTTCGATTTAAAAAAAGAAAACGTGCTATGTGAAACGATCCCAATATCAAAACTCCCTATAACTCTTTAACTTACCATGACAGTTTTGCTGTTGCCGCCAAGATTGTCTTTTAGTAGCCACGTGAGCACAGAGTCTCTGTATGGCACGAATTTGTCCTTATTCTTGCTGCCCGACGATTGGTCGGCTAGCTTCGATATTACTAGACCAAGGGTCGTTAAGGATCTGGAAAAATGATACATATTTTCATATACTTGTTAACACAAACTTGTTTTGAACTAGGTACATGAATCCGGTTAGAAGGGTATGGTGGAGTGCCTTCACCCGCCATGCCCTTCGTGTTGGGTCATTTGTTAGGTTGTAATGTTTCACTCAGCTCATGTTACACATCTATTTTGCTTTGGTATTTGCAAGAAAATCAAATTACGTATTATCTGTATGTATATTTGCTTTGGCTTCGCTATCTAGCGAAGAAGTGTATCAAAAAAAGATTTTGTTTCTTTTATTTTTTCACTATTAATAGGCCTACGTATGACGACTATCTGACTCGTTGGTAAGAGTAGATGTAGTCTTCGGTAGTAATAGGTTGATTGTAGGTATACATGTTCCATGGTCGACTTGGTAGCTACTAGAGTCTTGTAGATACCAAGACTAGTCTTTGCGATAAAGCACAATCAGGCGAGTAGTGTAGTCAACATGACTGCACCTCGACTGATGATAAGCTAAAGGTAGTTCCACTCAATAAACTTACTTGTTGATATTAGACCCCTCCTTCAATCTATCACCGACTGCACCAGTCTTCACCGCTCTCTCCGACCCAGCCAAGTCAACCAGGGATAGCCTCGCGACTTTCTCGCCGGTCACTGCAGCGTCGCACAGTGTCTGCGTTAAAACCACGCTGAAGACCGCGTGAGATCGCGACGACTCACTGTTCATGTTAGTCGCAGCAACTGTACGTGATTTATTGCCTTCTGTCATCAGATTGTCGATGTCCTGTAAACAAAAAAAAATAGATTAAAAAAACTCTCTTTTCAAATCAAACCTAACTCCAGTTTACTAGGGAGAGAGCAACAAGATATATAGACGTTTTAGACCTAAAATAAGTAAGCCATTTCGGCCCAGAAACATATCATTTTTTTATATCAGTTACGTAAATTTTATACCATTAGGCTAGGTGAAATTATTCACCTCGTCTGATGGTAAGCTAAATGTATTTTTTGAACTTGTTTTTTTTTTTTCTTATTTATTTAATTTAATTATAAAATTCAACTAAAAGTACTCCTAGAAATCATGTTAATATAACATAATGAAATCTGGTGTCAGATAAATAGGGAAGTCGAAAGTGTGAGATACTACGAATAAGTAAACCACTGCTAAAGGGGTTAATATTAAAATCGTTCAAAGTTATCGTAAACTTTTACCATCAAGTGGGTGGCTATCTTATGTATCATCTTATTTGACACGAACAAAACTAGTACATACTAACTGTGGCCAGGTCGGAAACTATCATTAATCTTTGTCTATGCATAGGCCCATTACTCTTGTTGTCAAACGATAATTAACAAATAAGGCTTTTGGTATATTTTAACCGGAGTAATTAACATGTACAATATACAAAATAGTTAAAAACCTAATCAATGATAGATTAGGTTTTTAACTATTTCCAAATTGTATAGTGTTGTGGCGATACTACATGTACCCAGCGCCGGCTAGTGGCAGCAAGTTGAACTACTTTAATACTTCTACGTGACTATGACTACCAATCCTGCATCGCGAAAGTGAAGTTCTCGCTCTGGTATAACATATAAACAGTATTTTACTTTTGCCGCTGACTGTACAAGGCAAATAAAGGGTTAGGTTGTTCACCCACTCTACAAAATACCGCCCATGAAAAAGTCTCGTCACAAAATTACGTGGTACCGAAAAGCATATTTGGCGTAATGTAGTTATTTTTACCCGTCTGCCCACTCATTCGGGTATCTATGTATAGACTTGAGGATAATACTCCTATTTATAGATGTATCGTTATTTCTTCTGATGAACTATAATAACTTCTATATCGCCAATAAAGCAAATTTTTTCACATTCAAATATGAACCTTATATGGATGGGCTAAGTCTAAAAGACAAATGAGTTTTGCATTTAGCATGTTTGTCATCTTGTAACATTGTTTCCACCTATAACCTTTATAGACTTTGAAACCATTAAACCGATGTACCTATCTAATCCGGTTAAAATAAGACGATGATAGTTTTTGGTTGGTTCCTGTTGGTCGCGGGAATATAATCAGTATTCCACACGAGAAGAGCAACGGACAACAACTAGTACACTATATTCCTAAGTTATTCATAGGAATAACAGTAAAACAAAGGTTACTTACGTCATACTATAATGACCACCAGTTTACTAAGCTAGGTTATTATTATTATAAACTGTTATGGTATTCAAAGCTTATGCATACGATGTGCGACCACCTTTTAACCGTGGATTAGTCTCTAAGCCTCTTAGGATAACGAGATTATCTTTCTAACACATGGGTAGAAGGATCATTAGGAACTATGACATAATATACACATAAGACACTATTGTCTGTAAACCCTCAAAAGCCTACTACTCTTTTGACGTTTAAATTAATATTACAGACTCCTCAAAGTTGACAGAAACTACAACATAGTATTCTTTGCTACCTATAAGCATCTCTACAGTTATTTACATAAACCCAGGAAAATAAATTGAAGGCTCCTGAATGGTTCAAAATTGTTCATTTAAAACAATTTCCAACTCGAATGTATTTTAATCCCGCCCACGTTGATATCGTCCTATTTAGTCAAACGCCTTCAGTTAGAAAGTCAAGTTTAGATGGAAATTAAATTTCATTTACTAGACGAACAAAGTTACCTTTCACCTTGGTGCGGAGTAAGTACTCTTGCACTTAACTCGGGAGGGAAGCTAGGATAATCTGCTGTGTCGCGTAATTAAATACTTTGTCAACGTGTTAACGTAACACGTATCTATTAGGGAAAGCTGATTAATTTTTCTCCAAGGACAAAGGGAAATTTATTAAAGAGGGCTAATTACGAAATTTGACCGTAAATTCTAAATATTTCATATCAGTATGAATTAGTACTTATAATAATTAAATAATGTATTGCCAAAACCGATTCTTTTACATTTACTAAATCAGCTAGATAAATTACATTTTCTACTCTGTCCATAAACTTGCTTTTTGTTTTATATTTTGCCGAATTGGAATATCAAAATATAGATCAATTCTAAAAGATATTCAATATCGTACCCACTTATATAAAAGTTTCTTTTGTTAGTTGGATGAGAACATGAAAAATAAATGAAGAGGAGGTGAGTAACACAAATAAATTTCTTATTTATGATAATTTTAGGAAAACAAACTCATATAAAGTTATAATATAATCAATCGCCGTTTGGAGGGTTACCTCAAATTAAAAAAAGGAAACAAAAATATAACAAGTTGTTCGTAAGTTAAGCAGGGTTGCTAGGTACGAAAAACAAAAAAGAAATTTAAAAAAGACAAGTTTTATGAACTATTAGTTAACGTTTACACTAGCCATTTCGATTACTAGTAAATGCAAATTATTTTCATCTTTGATATTTAAAATTTGTGCTGAAGTTGACTTCACCCGCCTGATTTAAAGCTGTGAATGTAGTAAGTAATAAACAAAGCTATACTTAATGGCAATGTCCAATCTGAAGGTCCATAGATGCCTTAAGCTCCGCTTATCAAACCAAACGAAATTAGAGGCATTAAACCCCAATTTAGTTTCAATTTTAAGTTGCGAATTTTAAATACCTATTTTTGCTGCCTCGTGGTAACCCTACGAAGTATGGAAATTCAATTTAGCGAGAAATGTTTATTCCATCTTTGTTCTCATTTGCCTTCGTAATGGAAGACTAGAATAAGGATAAAATTGGACTGTGTTTTTCATGTAACCAAAAAGTGTATCAGGTACGTTTTATTCAATTAATATCAAAAAAATTCAACGGACTGATATTAAGTCCTAACCTTGTCATATTTCTAGATTAAGACATGATTCCAAGTTAATTAAACTGAGGTAATTTGGAATAACTCGACATTGGCGTCTTGCCATTAACAATATTTTATTATATTTTATAAACATTTATTATATTGTACTTGACATTGGCGAAATTGCGGTGATTATGCTGCTGTAGCCAAAAGAAGAAGATTAAAGAAATAATAAAAAATAAAAAGAAGAAGTTAATTAAACTATTTCACAGAATATTGGCAGTTTACGCTAATATCACATTGGAATCCATTAAAAATATTGTATATGCTATATGGTAAGCAGAAGCAGTTACCGAGCTACTAAATATTTTCATATATTTATAAACAATGCATAAACCAATAAAAACAGAAGTATCATTTGCATAATTATTTAATGGAAGGCTGTAGAAACGCAGTGTTAATCCTAACAAGGTTATAAGATTAAGTTCGAACACATTAAAGTTTAAGGCCGAAACAAGTTTTCGATATCTGCTACAAAGTTCCTACTGACAGGCTGCAAGTAATATCTGAGCCGGGCTTAATATTTCAATATTCAAATGAAACACTCGGTGGGTAGCCAGGCCGACTCGTAGACAGACTATTCCAATACAGAAGCGGGCGTTTCAATTTTGCAAAAGGTTAGACTTTATTTTGAGTTTCCGGTATCTGAACGTATCAATTTTGCAGAAGCGCAAAGGGGTAAATCGTTGCACCTATAAAAACAGTTTGGTTTATTGGGGTGTCTTAGTATCAATGGAAGTAGGTATAAAATATACCGCATTTCTGCAAATAGATGAATTTGAAATGAAGTTTAACTTGGCAGGTGAAAGAAGTATAGCTGAAAGGATAACAACAATTGATTCAACTATACCTACCTACTTTCTGAATACTTATTTACAGTGATTCTCTTCACAACAAAATTGATTAGTTTTTGTTTTTAGTACTATTCATATTAAAAATTAGACATTTAACGGACCAAGAGAGTGCCTCGTATAGGTTAGTCACGTGGACTTTTAAAAGAGGTGGGTTTGCTACCAAGCCGACATATTACCCAGTAATGGAAGGTAATCCCAAACGAGAGCTGGTGGACCTCTGCTCCTCGAGTGAACCGCGAAACCCAAAACGCTAAACGCTAAAACAAAAGAATATACCAACAAATTGGAACCTCCTCTTTGTAACGTGATGGTTAAAAAAGGTTACTAAAGCAGAATTACCCAGGAGTAAAGAGGATTAGCTAAAGGCCCTGTATGTAAAACAAAATAATCGTATTATAGAGTCAAATTTCAGCATAAGTGACGAGTTCAGTGTCAGCATTGACATTGACGAAACCTACCAACAGCTTCTTGCTTCGAACAACCGATGGGATTCATGAATATTAACCTATCCATAGTTCTACATCGAGATTTACTCTGCGAACGTAAAGGGCGAATTAATTAGGTTTCGGCTCAAAGGAATAAAGAATATGACCTTTTTTGCGTAATATGAGACATTATTCACTGAGAATATAAATGGGAATAATAATGTTGTGAAATATAATAACGTTGAAATGAAATTATTTATGTATTAGTGTACTTTTAACATCAGTGAAAATCGTATTATTATCGTAATAAGAAAAAATGTATCCCGCAAAAAATCATATCCCGCAAAAATAATTTGTATTACTTGTAGGATATGATGTTTTAGGAATGAACGATTTTATTTAACAAAGGATTATTTACTAGCAATCAAAAAGGTTATTTTACAGCAACTATCTTCTATCCAATAAATCTAAAGTGTAACTAATTTGACCTGTAATCATTGGAATTGTCAAATGACAATAGAAGACACCAACTAACTATAAAGTTTTTGAAAATAACACCTGACTCAAAAAACGATACTCTTTATCGCCAAATATCACAAAATATAAAAAAAGAAACACAAATATAGCTACGTCGCGCGTCGTCGGCATGGAATCGCACCCGAGCGATTACTTACCTCATCTTTAGCGAAGTTTCCTATTTTACACATATGCAAATGAACATACAATAAATTTCCCCTTTATTATAAAATTCATCACTGACGCTGACTGGATAATTGGAACCGACGAGTTCACGGTCCAATCAGGTATATCGATCATCCGTAACTGAATATGTATCCGACCAAAACATGAGCGCTTAATAAGGCTTATGAAAATTAATTTAACAAGCCGGTGTTATTTCACGAGAATGATTTATTTTCTGTTAGTTGTATGAAAAATGACGCAATGATACACGGAATTGTAATGAAATTTAATATTTGAATACGGACTGATGGATACGTTCCAATTATACTTGTAATAAATCGAGAGAATTTGTCGTGAATCGGCATGAATAAACGAAATGGCTAGTGTTAAATGTAGATTTCCAATATTTTATTTTACCTTATAACTTTTTTTTAGGAACGTTAGCAACTTCAGAGGTGACCCATGCAAAAAACAGCCCGCTTAGAACCAACCATCTGAATAGTAGTGGGGAGACAAAAAGGAGAATAGGAAAAAGAAAGAGAGTATAATTGATGACCTTTATGACGTGGCGATAGAGCGTTCGATTGTTACGGATTGTTAAGTCAAGTGTCGCTAATTCACTGTGCTAAGTATATTTTCTGGTTGTTTCTATATATTATTTACAAAAAGGTCCGTGTTCTAGCAATCATAGGGGATATGCTTAGTTTAGGCTTGAATAGCGTTGTATACTTAACATGTCCTTGAATATTATAAAAGGCCTCCCGGTACTCTCACAAACCGTACAGAATACCACATTGTTATTTAACGGCTGTACGTAGGAAAATGCAAGGGCGGGCTAGTCAAGTCAATTCATATTAAAATCTTATTAGAATCGCAGTTTTTAAGCATTTCAAAAATTAGCAAACAACCGGTATAACAGACAGTTAAATCTGATGACATTCTTATGAAAAAATAAGCAACTTCTTGTACAACTCAAAGCGTAACACCGTTATTAGACTTTTAACTTTGCCGATGAACAAACAACACTAAAAAATAAACAAGTAATATAATATTCTAAATTGGTATTCTTGTTCACCCCACGTCCCTAATATTCAATTTGGTTCCGTAGAGATATTAAACACATTATGCGGGGTTTCTTACACAAGCTCATGTTGGAGATGTTACCGCAGGAATGTTTACTTTGAACACTTCATATTTTTTATTTTATACGCAACACTAATGGATTTTCAGTCTTTCACATCTTAAAATACCAAACAATATTTTTTATTCCTTAGCGAAGCTCTGAATTATGAAGATATTACCGCGAGAATGTTTACTTTAAAATTTGAATATTTTTTTCCATGCGGAAATCCTCATGGATACCCATCCCGCGGCCAGCGGAGCAGGTTATGTCGGACTCTTACCGACTAAAACCGCACGGTCACATAGGGTCTTTTGACGCCAGGGTGTAAGGTGGCCCATAGAGCATTTCCTTCGCACCCCGGCTTTGTTTGAATACTAATAATTATTATTATTTAACTTATTTTACAGTTCGACACCAAACTTGCAAAATGTCATTGATAGTCATCAATGTACCAAATAACAATAAGAATATAATAATAAAGATAACTTCAAGCAAAGATGATTGGATTACAATGCGCTGACCCCAATGAAACATTTCATAGACACATCATAGACGTTCTTGTCATTAGCAGTTTTTCCAACAAAAGCAAAATGAATCTATGGAAATTTAAATAGAATTCAATCAATACTCATTCATGGCTGTCTCCCTCTTTCTCACGTTTATGTTGAGCACGGTGACGCCGGGGAAAACAGAACAATACCATGTTGACATACCAAGATAAAAAGGGGTAGAAAAGGTTTTTAAATTAAAATCAGGACGGTACCCTTCAGACAAACATTGATAGTGCTGCGACATATTTATAACGAGTACATAACTAGTTATTTATTTACGAAACGTGTATTTATTGGGTTTGGTATCTCGCATAACATAATCCTAAGTATGACCACACCTTTCTGTAGCACGTTTATTATGTGAAAGTACTGTCATATAACGAACCTTAGCCATCAATCACACGCTTGACCTGGCCTGTATCACTGTATAACGTGACCTAGAGGGTGTATACATAATCAATGACGCAGCAAACAGGGGTGATGGGTGAAATGATTGAATGCTCACTGCAGAATGAATATTGCCAAATGAGACCACTCAAATGCCGATTGATATTTTGTAAAATCATTATTGGATTGATACTATAGTGATGTAAATGGTCACTTCGGAAGTTAGATGTGCGGTTAAATCCAAAAGCACGAACTATTGTTCCGTTTATATTCGACTTACCTACAGCTCTGTTTCGCGAAAGCCAGCGTAGCTCTAAGTTTGCGAAACTGTTTAAAGATTGACGGGATCAACAAAGTTAGAATACCACGGGGATCATATTATTTGAAACAATTTTATATAATAATTGTAATATTAAATACGGCAGATCCAGAAATTCATTTCACCACACACCATACAAAATAAAATTTGACTCTATACTGTTAGACCAGTGCAAATAGACTTTGAGACAAAATAAATTTATAGTAGGATGAAACCTGTTGTAAAAGGAAGGGAATATAATAAAAATGATAGGAAAAATAAATTACGGGCGATCTGAGGTCGGGAAGTGGGGAGGGGGGTGAGTTTTAAGGGTAAAAACGGTTTATCTCGATTTCCGGCAAAACTACAAGTCCTATGGAAAAAAGTTAAATGACAAAGTTGTAGGTAATAAAGAGACCTACAACTTTTCATTTACACTTTTTTCACATAACCTCAAAATGTATGTGAAAAATTCAAATAATCAAGTTTTTGGTTTTTTATTTTTATCTTAAGCAAAACAAATTTGTTTTCCACGAAATTTGGTGAAAACTTAGCTTTTTATGTCCCACATACACTGTAATTTTTTTGATTTGAAATACTCTTTTTTTCAGCTTATTTTGACTAAATATCGAAAAACCACCCTAATTTTCAATCGAAAATTCTCACGTCAAAATATCAGCTTTTTAAAAAAAGTCAAAGAGTTTTTTGTTCTTTGAAATCTCTTCTTTCTGATGATGTAAAAATATATATACATTGCTATGGTAAATGTTCTCAGAAAATGCAAAGAAGAAAAACTCGAATTCGAAATTAATATTTTTGTATTTAGTCATTTCCTCGCTGAGGTGGGATGAAAAGTTACATGTTACACTATAACTTCATGGTTGCACTCGAGTGCAAAGATTTTTCACCTTGTGCACTTTTGATTCCCTCGCTAAAGCTCAGGGTTCTATATTGTGATTATTGTATTTAGTCATTTCCTCGCTGAGGTGGGATGAAAAGTTACGTGTTGCACTATAGCTTCATAGTTACACTCGAGTGCAAAGATTTTTCACCTTGCGCACTTTTGATTCCCTCGTTAAAGATCTGGGTTCAATTTTTAGAACCCTTCGCGTGCTCAGTTTTGATGACCGAGCAAGCGAAGGGTTCATAATTTGAATCACGAGCGCAGCGAGCGATTCACAAAATAGAACCCTGAGCTTTAGCGAGGGAATCAAAAGTGCACAAGGTGAAAAATCTTTGCACTCGAGTGCAACCATGAAGTTATAGTGCAACATGTAACTTTTCATCCCACCTCAGCGAGGAAATGACTAAATACAAAAATGTTAATTTCGAATTCGAGTTTTTCTTCTTTGCATTTTCTGAGAACATTTACCATAGCAATGTATATATATTTTTACATTATCAGAAAGAAGAGATTTCAAAGCACAAAAAACTCTTTGACTTTTTTTAAAAAGCTGATATTTTGACGTGAGATTTTTCGATTGAAAATTGGGGTGGTTTTTCGATATTTAGTCAAAATAAGCTGAAAAAAAGAGTATTTCAAATCAAAAAAATTACAGTGTCTTTGGGACATAAAAAGCTAAGTTTTCACCAAATTTCGTGGAAAACAAATTTGTTTTGCTTAAGATAAGAATAAAAAACCAAAAACTTGATTATTTGAATTTTTCACATACTTTTTGAGGTTATGTGAAAAAAGTGTAAATACAAAAGTTGTAGGTCTCTTTATTACCTACAACTTTGTCATTTAACTTTTTTCCATAGGACTTGTAGTTTTGCCGGAAATCGAGATAAACCGTTTTTACCCTTAAAACTCACCCCCCTCCCCCCTTCCCGAGCTCAGATCGCCCGTAATTTATTTTTCCTATCATTTTTATTATATTCTCTTCCTTTTACAACAGGTTTCATCCTACTATAAATTTCTTTTACTTTTTACCATTTTCATAGCTATCGGCACTGGTCTATGTAAATTGAATTAAGAAACAAGAACGAAGACATTTTTGTGTAACGATACTTTAAAAGTAATCAAATCAAACAAGCTGAAAAAGATGTTTTGATTAGACAATAACAAAAACAGCTTCGAAATATTTCAAACAATAGAAACAACCTGTTTATTTCAATTCAAAGTAAAACCATTTAGAGAAAGCCAGACCGAGAAATATTGCGAGGAACATTTGAACCTAATCTCGGATCCTCTTGTTATTATTCACAAGAGAACGTAGGCGTTCAGCTGTGAACAGTTAATTGAAAATGAAACGAGATCAACAAACACGTAGCTAACAATTAATATACTAAATAATACCGAAGCCATAATCTGAACCTTGCTAATTAATAAACTAAACGCAACACATAAAAAATACCACCGTTATAATTATATGTTATCACTTTATAATGGGGATTCGCCTTTATTCACGTAATATAACGAAGTGGGGAGGGCCTATTCGTGTATATTTGCTTTATTCGTATGAATATTTGTCAGATATATGACGAATTTAGTCGTCTATAAGAATTTCTATAGGTATTTACAAAAAAATGTATAAAAGTATGCTTATGCTTATCCACATTCCAGGACATACTCGTATATTACAAACTAAGCTTCGTGAGTGGTAGATAGCCTTGTGTAATAGGTAGGTATGTCCTAGATTTATCCAGTCCAATCTACATTACTGTACGAAGTGTAGGTACGTGTTTGACACGTTATAATTGATTGAGGCTCGATAATGAATGCATAACATTAAACAGTGTCAACTTTTTGCACGATAGCTTAAATAATAGCAAAATTTGTAGGATAAATGCTTTTCCAATAACACTTTCACCATATGGGTTGTAGGTACCTTCTGAAAGAATCACAACCCAATACTTCAACAGTCTTACTGGAAGTCGGATCAACTGCAACGACGTCGACACAGAAACTGCATTAAATATAAGTGTATACGTTGTAAACCTATAGTAAATTCACTTCCTTATCCAGTATAGTAGAGAAGAAAAGCAATAACTGGTCGTACAATCTATAAACAGGGACAAAGGACTACAGATAGGCATACCATAGCATAAATATGGCTTTAGATTGTGGACCTATTTGTTGTATTTAGAATATTCGAGTTCTCCCGCAGTGTCCGCGAACACCATAAACCCGACAATAGTATTTTGATAAGAAATTCATGACCGTCATTGAGATTATTTGCCATTTTACACAACATACACTACATAAATACTTTCTTACAACATGTTTTCTGGCAAGCGAATGAGTTATAATACATCAAGTAAACTCTTTTAAAGAAGACATTCAATTTTAAATACTCACAATATTCGACCAGTCTTTTGAATATTAACACAGAATATTATCTCCCCTTTCAAGACATTCCCGTTATTACTCGCTACTTATAAAGTATAAATATTTATAATGTACATAGATAGCATCATAAACCATAATATCCTAAAATACCGCAGCTTAATATTTTCTTAAGAAAAGATTTATGAAGAGAAAGTCAAGCCTTGTTTCGGTTTCAGTTTATAAAAGACTTTTATTGCCGGCATCAAGTAGAAAATACAAAATACCCATTTTAGAATAAATGGCAGACAATAATAATGTCATAATTTATTTATTACGAGCAAGACTCCTGAATTATACAATGACTTACTTAGAATAACAAAACGTTTCAGCGACAATAGAATCTCATTCGAGTGTAAAATAATTCACATGAGTAGGAAAAAAGGCACCCTTCGTTTAAAAATGTACGAGAAATTAATTAAAACAGTGAACGGCACAATTTCAGACCTCTGTGTAGTTTAATTTGAAATATCGATCGCATCAAAATTGAAAGCGTTTCAGATGATTGAAGACCTAAGTTTGCCCGACGACGTTAAAATTAAAGGTGAGTGAGAAATTCAATTTCATAACCTACGCACTACGCTGAATTGTATTATGGAATAGGAGCCAAATAAAGCCTACTACTACTTCTACTCTCTGATAAAAGGTATGTAATAGATTTTTTTCAATAGAGATTAAAAACCTGTATAGGTACAGTGGGCTTAACATAAGATTATCTTTGGTATGTCTTCTTTAAGTTGATTAAATTATATTTTTATTAGTCTGTCTCAGGTCAATACCTTTGACTTTGATAGAACGAAGTCTGTTGCGGCAGCTTACTAGCTGTCTTTCAATTTCATTCTTAGTAATGATTAGAAAATTCCAAGTAAAGAATAAAATTGAAAGAGACAATTTACGTATTCCTTGTTGAAATGAAATTTTCCCTTGATTAACATTTCATACTTTTTATGACTTATAATATAATTATACAACTCTAAATAATTTGAAAAGTTAGAATAGCCGTGAAGTCCAATCGAGTCATAAAATGTTCAAAGCTTCTATTTTAATTAAATTATTTCATTTTACGTCCTTCGTCTCCGATAGCATTCTGTAACTTCTAACTTTCAAGCGGTTTTTCCACCATATCCTTTGCCATCTCAATATAAGGAATTGAAGCTTACAATCGGGACACGTGGCGAAACGTGCTCGCCAATTACATCAGATTATTAGCATTCACTGCCAAGTTCATAAATTACGTACTCACGCCTATCAATAAACAGACAGGGCTGACAGATGTGTATTAACTAGACATATTTTCGTCAGCTGTTTTCGACCCCACGTAATACAAATAACTCTCACTGTACTAACATTTTCTGTTCAACCCAGGATGGAACAAGAAACCTTATGCACAGCAGTCGCACTTGCTACTACTGCTCCATCGAAGCAGTATCGTCAGAGAACAGCCTAGATGATGCCCCACCTTCAAAGAATCATCTTACACCATTTAATGATTTAGAAACTCTTTTACTTAATAAATGACACGCCAAACTCTCAAGAATATTGATAGCTTTCAATTGATGAACCGTCAATAAACTTCACTGGCCTATAAAATTGAATTTAACTTCCATGAGAGTCGTTTAGGTTTACGAAGCTTCAAATTACATAGACGCGCCATGTAACGGGGGTAGCCATGCACGGTAGCACAAAATTAGCTGTAAAAGAATCTGAATCTAGCTATTATTAAATATGTAGATCATGCCGTTTGGGAACATTTAAGGTAATTTACAGAAATAATAATATTTTTGGCAAAACAAAAACCTACTTCAACTAATAGCATATGGCATGATAAGAACTAAAGATATTGAGCTGGTAACTTTACAATAAAGAGTTTAATCCATATTCATCAAAACAAAACAACAACAAAAGAACGAAAAAAATACAACACAACCGCGGGATATACAGTTGAAATCTACACCTATAACATAACACCTAAGTATAGTAGTATAACATAACCTAAAAAAAATCTAAAACAATTCACTTTCATTCGATTCATCTTTTAAATTAATGGTAACGATAAAAAAGCAAAGCACTATTTGATTACAAATAAAATCCATTTCCATGTATACCATTTTATATAAGTAATCAACTTAGGAAAGGTTTTCAATAGGAAATTGCCGATGTAAAGAGTCGAGCGAGTATCGGCAGGAATAAAAGTGCCCAGTAAAGCCCCTTTGGCGGCTCTAAGCCTTCTTAATGAACCTGTCGAAAGGGCCAGTACGCTGAGCAAAAGCGAATTTTTCTACCAAAGGCCAATTTTTGTTGCCCGACCTTTTCAAGGTTTTTGATTGGAACGTCGTATTTATTTTGGTTCAGTTTCGTTAGTTTAAAAAATGGGAAACTACAGAATAAATTGCTTCAGCAGAAAATTCAAGTAATGTTGAGAATTTCAATAGCGAGAGATAAATGAAAATTTAAACTAGAAGTTGGGTCTCGGGTAGAATGAGCGACACTGGATCGCAATTAGAAGCAGAAATGTCTGATATATAAAATTTAACGATAAAAATATTCTCTGCAGCAATCACAGGAGGTAGATATAGCTTTATATCATTTTGTGCACACAGTAGTGCCATCATTAGTGGCCATTCTTCAGCTAATGGGCGTAACTAAGATTTGTGATTCATTTTCACCCTCGAGGCACCATTAATGGGTTAGGGGCGTAGTAAGGTTACGTACATAAAAGGCTATTATTTTCGTACTTATATTAGGAACAGTATAAAATGGTACAGTCCTTTAGTATGACGTCAACAGCTGACTCGAGAGAATCACCAAAGTCGTTATTGCTAATATTATCACGTGATGAAATGTTTGAGATGACAGAGAAAGTATCCTTCGGGTTTACTTTAGTAGCTCTTAATTGTATAAATAATGGAACGAGCAGAATATTAGTAATGCTAAAAGACTTTAGGGTTACAATTTTCGTTCACCGCATTCATATAATGTCTACGTTCGAAATTTTAAAGCGATTAGGTTATAAAGTATTTCTTAGTCTTGAGACTTTCTCTAACGTGGCTTCACACAAAGCTGTTAGAGAGAACTTTATGAATATGATTTCAAATTCTTCGGCAATAACTGAAAATATGTACCTTCATTTTGTTATTGTCATATCGCTGTCGTCATATTTGAAGAAAAGAAAGTTTCCAAAACATTAACCGTTCGAGACTTGATCGAAGTTTAAAAAAGTTCTATAAACCAAAGTCGCTTCTCTAAATATAAAATTACTTTTAAAGATTTAGACCAAGAAAATACTGTACTCGGGATCCTTTTTGCCTGTAGTAACTAATGCTTATGATCGTAAGGATTTACTGATTTAATCAACAGTTATATTAATTGCGTATCAAATGCAACTAACCATAAACGTTTTACTTCATTATATTCTTTTAATTAAACGTGAAAAGCCATTATTATAGATATTTCTTTCATTCATGAAACACACCCTAAGTAAATCAAAAGCTCAGAAAGTAAGTAACTTCTGTATCAGGAAATTACAAGAAGTACCTACCCATTATCTCAGGCGTACTTGTAAAAACTCTGTACATATCGTTTACTCAAATATTGAAAACACATTGTTGATCACGAAAAACGCCAGTATACGTTTCCAAAAACCTGATATAGAAAAAGATTAAAGCAAAATACTCTTTGATCCTAATGTCGCATCTGATATCAGTCTTTATGAGACTGGATCCACATTCGATGGGCGATAAATAGGCAGCTTAAGCAGATGTCGGACGAAGGTGTACAATGCAAGGCGTATGTATGCCGGCGTTATCAGCACAAAGTCCATCACGTCTGTCATTCCCGTTTAGTTCACGACGTTGATACATTTTTAAGTGAGGAAGGGAATAGCGAGGTGTACCATCAAATTTTCAAGACTGTCTCGGATAGCATAGCAAATATTTATCATATTTACAAGAACCAATTTGTAATAATTATTCGTAACGGACCTGATTTTTGTGTATAGTCACACCTATACAATATAATAGCAGATGGGGTAGCAGAGGTATATAACACTAACATTTCAACATTGATAATAATATTAAACAACAGGGGCAATTGATCAACTAGTCTGTCGAGATATTTATGGGCGCGACAGCAAGACTCCGTGAAAAAAAACTAAAGAAATAAGAATGATAGAAAACTCTGCGCCTATGGAAGTTAGACTGCACGGGTAAAGGCTGAAAAATACTAATTTGCGATGAGTAGCTGTTACATTTTCAGAGTTGTTAAATAATTTTGTATGCGTTCGCAGGCTTATTTTTAACCTCGTCCCCTTTTTCAGCCTTGATATATTTTCAAGGTTAATACAGGTACACGCAAACGATACAGGTCAGAAATTGGAGCCATGAACGTACAAAAACCTATCAGTTCAACCCTTAAGAATGAAAAGTGACGTCGTAAGACGGTATTGCGAGATTATAACAAGGCTAAAGTGCTTCAGATTTATATTTATAGTGGTTTTGTAAAATGTTCTAAGGTTATTGTAGAGTTTAATAATGATTCATTGCTTAGAGAAAGGTTTGAATTACCTTTTTTTTTTTTTCGTGCGGAAATCCTCATGGATATCCACCCCGCGGAGGTTTGAATTACCTAAGGAATATAGTGATCGACACAAAATTAGATCTTGGTGCTAGCAAGGCAATCATAACCTATTGCTTACATAAAAAGTGTAATTATATTTAGTAGGCTAGAAAGTTGTCTGGCATTTGATTATCTCCTCTTAGGTTATCTTCTATCTGTTATGTAGAACATAAATAGCATATAAATTACCTGGAAAGATGTAACAGCCAGCTGTGAGAGTCCGTCGACGTAAGGTCCGAGAACCGCATGCTCTCGCACTCTCAAAGACCGGCGCGTCGTCTCTGGATCTAGCAGGTCGTGCACGCGTTCGTTGTATATCTCCATGTATGATACCTCCACCTGGTTGAAGTAAGTATGGGTGAATTAACTGTAACATATAATGTCTCAATCCCAAGTAGCTCTTATAAATGGGAAGCTTCTTTTTCAATTCACCGTGAATGTACAAAATTGTACTGGTGGAATTATACAACAAGGGTATGTATATATCGTGGCAAGCAACGAGTAGAGGGCAAATTCCATTCTATCTTATAAAGGCTTGACTCTCGCTTTATCTGGTTGCCGCCAGCGAATCCTGTCACCAAGGCAAAAAAATTGTAGAGATAGCTCATACTACCTAAGTCAAATTTCATGTAAAATGTTACAATCATCTTACAAATTCGAATGACATGAATAATGTTAGTGGATTGTCACTTTCGTAAATTATGATAAAGTTAATATAAAAAGAGGCATTCCATGTCAGTAGAAGTGATGAATGAACTATTAAGAAAAAAAACATCTCTGATAACGGTTAGACTATTTCTTTTGAGCTGTAGCACTCGAGCATGTATGGTAAAGGATAAATACTAATTATTAGCTCAATTTAGTCACAGCAGTTACGTTAATGAGCGTCATAAAGGAAAAGACGAATGGGCCCATAACCTAGAACTGTCACTATAACACGTTTCTATTAAGCAGCCGTTACACAATATGTGATGTTCTACTTAGAATTAATGGAGAGGCGGTAATGTTCTTAATAACCATTACGGATGTTAGTAATATATATGATTAGCTGACCGGGTAAGCTTTGTTCTACCATATAAATAATCAAGACCATATAAATAATCGAGACTTATTCAATATCGACTTTATTTGATTTCGTATGGTTTTCAAGCGGCCAAAAGTCTTCATTCCAATCCTGTTCTTTTTTCATTCACCTCTATCCAAGTTTATTTTGGTGGTCAAAGACCACCAACTCTTATAACCACAGCACTCTTATAGTCATTCAGTTCAATTCAGCGGCGCTGAGGGAGAGAGATGGAGCTATAACATCGTCTACAGCTCCATCTCTTTCCCTAAGCTTTACTGATTTGTTATTAGCGCGTCGTGGTTAGCCCACAGCAATCAATTTCTCATAAGTACTTACTTTATAAGTGAGTGCTGGCGGTGATTGTTGTATTGCAATCCTTTCGAATAAGGAATCACAAAGCCGAGGTATAATTCCGCCTTCGTCAGCTCCGGGCGCGCCCATCATCGTGTAAGACTTCCCTGAACCTGGACAAAAAGAAATACACACCATTAATATTATATTACACATAAGTCACGATTGATTTATAGTTTATTTCTTGCAAAATTATGATCTTTTAAGCTATATCAGGTTCGATTTTACCGATGAGCAAAAACCCTTTTAAATTACGTTGACGACCTCATGAAGACCTTCGAGCTCCTGAGGTAGTAGTTGAACAATCTACCACGACACCAGACAGATCGTCATCGTCACTCTCAAAACATTTTGACTCGCTTTTCTTACTCGATTCGCAACCAGAGTATTTGCCATCTATCGCAGTGTAAATAGTCGTTTTGTGTAACTACAGCCTAGAATACCTAGATCATCATTATTTCAATTGCTTTGCTAATCTCCATTTCAAAGTAAAATATGCAGTAGTGACGGTACACTAAATAACTAGATACAAGAAAGGCGGTTTCAGCGCAAAGCTTGATCAGTTCCCACGGCGCTCCTCAAGTGAAGCATTGTTAGTAGGTAATATTGTTGAAGCAAATTTAAATTTCCTCTGAAGCCATATGGCTCGCAACTGTAATATTCAGTGAAGACGTATATTAATGGATTTTGTGATTTTTGTATTTTAGTTAATAATAGTTCGATATTGGATCAGTTGTTAAAAATTATGTCTATTAGGTGGGTAGGTCTATCCTTTGTACCTTCGTCTGTTTGTCAATCTTGTGACAGGTTAATTTAAAAATCACACGGTAGCATAAAAAAATGTATTTCACTGTTGAATCTGTTGATGTTATTGCAGTCTTTATGATTTACCCAAACTAACAATAGTTATAGACAGTTTGGATTTTTATTAACTTCACTTTCTTTGTAAAGGATAAGTACTTTTATTAAGAACATGAAAACATAGTTCCGAAATTATAAATATACTTTTCCAATCAATCCGATACGTTCCGTTCGACAGACATGAAAGTGACTCATTATAAACAAACGTGCAGGTTACATCACCATCAGGAACCAATTTTGTTTCATAAAATAAAGCACATAAGGGTTATATTTGAATGTAGAACAGTGTCATAAAAACAGCTGTAAAAAGAAATAAACATTCGTTTATGCGCTGTAAACAAGTAATCAAAGTTCTAATGCTTCTGAAGAGAGCGTAAGGTGAGTTTAATTGCTCGCGACAGGCGTTAAGCTAAGCATTGAGTTCTTTTGTGTGAGGATGTAAGGGTTTCTCTATTATGCATCATGAATAAAGGCGTAGCTGATCGGTTATCATGGTCTGCCATTGTACATTGTATATCCGGTGAAAATATGGTACTGGTTAAGTATTCCTTCCTACAAGAGACACAAATAGCAGGTTACGGTAAATTAGTGTGCACCACCTAGTCAGATCCGAGACATTCAGAGGAATAAATGATTGAAAATGTAATTAATTAATTTAATGAATTTCAATTATCAAGTAATACTGAAAGTGAAAGTTTAATAAAATGTTATGTAACTATTGTGCCACTTAAAATAGCTGAAGGATTTAATTTTTAAACTAGAATCTGACAATTTTTGAAAATTACACAACAAAAACTATTAGTAATTCACGTCACATTTACTGTATTAGAATCCTCAGAATCAGATATTAATTTCACAAACTAGGTCAGATACTAATTGAAAGTAATTTCTAACAAACTAATAAATCATTTATGCGGCTTGCTTAAATAGAAACGTTTTGAATTGGATATGAATTTGTTCGTTGTCAGAAGTCGGGAATAAAGCGCCATTTACACGATACCATTTTCTTGTACGTACCAGTGCAATTATTGCATGCCATAATTGAAAGGCAATAATTGCCTTTCAATTATTGTAAGCAACTGTTTACACGAGGATACTTGTCAAAAAGTTGCATGTGATTATGGCATGCAATTCTTGCCAAGCAATAATTGCAAGTGTCTTCTGTTTACACGCATACCATTATGGTAAGGCAATTATTGCTTTCAAGTCTTGAATCGTTTAAACACAGACTGGTATGCAAGTTTTCCATGTACAAGCGAGTTGCTTCAAGAATTGCACGTATTTGCGTTGGCAAATATTTCGCTCAAGTATTGAACGTTTGAGAAGAATAGGAATATGCGTATGATTCAAATAGCACTTTATTATTATTTATATGTAGTCTTTTCTTTTAAATTAATTACTCACATATTAATATTTTTTTAATATAATTACGTTTCAATTATGAAAATAATTATTGAAAAGTACGGAAAATGTGAGAGAAATTCAAATTAATTTTTAATACAGGGTGCAGCAAACATGGGTACAATAAGTAAGGGTGTATTGAAAATTATTTTTAATACACCCTTACTTATTGTACCCATGTTTGCTAATGAAGAGAGAATAGATTCTCTCTTCAATTGAATACAAGAATTGCATAAGCAATTATGGTATGTTGTGTTTACACCAATAACAGTTTTGCTTGCAATAATTGCCTAGCAGAGCAAGAATGTGCCATGTAGTTTAGACGATGCCAGTCAATTATTGTATACAATAATTGCACTGGTACGTACAAGAAAATGGTATCGTGTAAATGGGGCTTAACTCTGAATAATCTAACTAAAGGCTTATGTATAGCTACTAGAACAAAATGAAGTCCGGACAAGGTTACAACAACTGGTTGTTTGTACAGATATTGAACATCAATAGCATTCCGATAAAAACATAGATATTTAGTTTAGGTAGATAAACAATAGAAATGTAATTAGAATTATATCAGCGCTCCACAATACCTTTATTATTATTAAAAATACGTATTATTATGTTATGAAGAGAGTGATTAATTCGTATTCTAAACGCAGGTCTGTAGGTACCACAGCTATCCCTAGTTATCTGTAAGTTGTACAATTGTACATATTCTATAATTCCTTGGAATAATTGAATACTGTATGTGATTTATTTAATGTGAGCGTTAACTGCCGAGACACATCACTTAAGTTCCAACATCTGAGAGTACAGACACTTGAGGATTGAAAATTCGATAAGTCATAATCTCTTACTTAAGCTATCAAGAAGGCTTCCTATCTAAACATGATAAATCTGCTTCAATCTTCTTAACTCATAATAAATATCCAATCTCTTGCTAGAAAAATCAAGACTCAAGACTGCACAGCATGCAAAGAATTAAGAGTAAAATCGCTTAAGTTCTTGCTTTTGTTGAAAGGAAAGCAGTTTAAAATGAGACTTCTTGTCGCAATAATTGTGATTTTAGAAGCTCTAAAGTTCAGACTTTAAACTAATAAGTATTCGATAAGTACATAAGGAGTCACTTTCTGCTCAGTACAATAATCTACTATATTACATTCGATACTTATAAAGCAACTTATTATTTATTTACAAAGATCGAATTGTATCTAAATCTAGATAATTGGTATTGGTAGGTACTTTTACCACAAATGGTTAAAAATAACGTAAAATGAGATGGAAATTCTTTGCAGACTGAGGTAATAGTCAATTTAACTTCACTTTCTGGTAACTACTACAGGTAACTGGGATTGCCGAAAGAAAATTTGAAAGAAATAGTATCAATTTCGCTCGCAATGGATATAATATGATCAGACTTTCCAAACCTTTTAGATATAAAGTAATCTCACCAGAGAATTGACACGGAGTTTTCCCTTCCCACAGATAAAAAGCCTACTTACTGAACGTTGTCGCTACTTACTGTTTGATCGAATCGCTATAATAAAAACAAACAGCTTCCCGAAGCGCAAGATTAAAACTTTTCGTGTAGATATAACAATTTCTTACAAATAAATAATGAATATCGTCATATCGCAAACACTTTCAGTTATGATACCATCTGTAGGTAAACTTCTAGAAAACATGACACATATATCTTGGCTGACAGTCAATATAATATTAGCTGTACCTAATATATAGAAGTACGAAAGACTTTAAGTAAAGTTTTATCTTTGTTCAGAAATATTTCAAATCCTTGGGGAACTAAGATACTGAAAGTTGAATGAGTTCTTATAAGAGTCACCGCATCATCGTACCATAAAGTCGCCTTTGACGAAGTTTGTCTGCAGTATTATAGTAGAACTAATTAACTCTGGTAGCTGCGTCATACTACTAATGCAGATACACACATAACTCTAAATAACACATAATTAATAAACTGCCCCATTTTATTCGATACCAAGACTAAGTCGCCTCAGCATACTGCAGCAGCGTGTCTGACCTCTTTTTGGCCCCATTATTATAAGTATCTACCCTCTTTTACCTTTCCCCGTTTGACCCTGGTGCGATAAATACGATGCCATTGTGGAGTAGGTATGTGTTGCTTTTTCTTTGGTTATTACCTAATGATTAATTTAAGCCCTTCAAGAGTTTCCCTGTCGTCATAATCACGCAGACCTTTTTACAGATGTTTATTAATAATGATTCGGTGATTTGATTAGGTCCTTTCATTACCTAACGACCACTAAATTCATACCGGTTTGTGGTCAGGTTGACTTGGTAGCAAAACGTCTAGGTCGCAGAACGGTTAATACCTAAGTATCATGACCAGGCTGCAAAATGACTAGTCAGAAATACTAGCTTGTAGAAAGACTGATAGCAAAAATTGTACAATAAAAGAGCAACAAAATATTAAATAATCTGTTTTATTATGTAATTATTACATATCTATTATAAATTTATGTATTTGTGTTATTAGCATAAATATTCATTTATTGAATTTATATTTATACGGAATTTGTAGAAAATAATGTTAGGTACTGTACATAATTTTGTCGAAAGCGTATCTTTGATGCGCTAATTTTTGTTTCTAACTGGGCAATCATACAACGCGGATACGAAGTCATGCGAGATTATTTTGCAAGAATATTTGCTACTTAGTTGTTCAGCTATCTTCCTGCAACGTACGAAGTTAATCTACGTAGTCAATCTGAAACTAGGACATATTGCTACTTGCCAAATTTGCAAGCAGAATGTTTAGAGATAAGTCGGTAGGCATGGAGATATTATAAGATATTAAAATATGTTATTTAATGTAATATCAAGAGAGATGCGAAAGAATTTTCACATACGTCATGTTTCAAGACATTTTAGCACGTAATGCCACGAAACATGAAATATTTCACGCGACTCAATGACACTGTAATACGAAACTTCTACACTGAAGAAAGAATAGTAAATTTCACTTTGTTATTTTCCGCACTCGTAGCTTGATACGTCGTGTTTTTCACTGTCACTCATAATATGATACGAGAAAAACTTGGCAAACTATCTTTGCGTCTTCTCCGTTGATAAAACGAGGTCTGTATGAAGTACACACCTCGTTTTAGGCTTCAGGTAAAATGTTGCTGTATTATGTTCTACAGAAACGAGAACATGTGGAACAGTGAATATTTTTGCAGTGACTTTACAAGAAATTATTTACAAACATGTACGGCAATTCCTATGAAAATGAGACAGAATAAAAGGTCGCCAGTTCATTGCTACGCAAATCCACAAGGTTACGTCGCGTTGTAATCAAATTTATACTGTGTCTAATTTAGGATGATAAAAGTGACAGTTCATGTCTATGAAGTATCGTATTTTTTTATACAAAATCGTACCACTAAAATTATTGTATTACATAGACAAGCCCCGCCCACTTGTCATAGTGAAGCGTCTTGCAAGAATATAGCACAATTGACTATACACAAATGAATCGAATGAATCGAATTTAAAGTAATTTATTAAAATTATAAAGTACTTATACTAGTAAATTTTTTGTGATACAATTAGCTTAATATGGTACGAAACATAAATACTATTACCATAAAACTTCTCTTTTGTCATCCTGAAGTAAGTTACCTAAAATAATAAAAAATAAAAAGTTTTTGTGTTTTTCTAAATATCGATTCCATATTCTACGGGAACGATAATCGAAAATCGAAAGATTCATTTTCGATTATACTATATGGGCTACCCTATTTAGACCTGTCATTATTATCATCCTACATTAGACAAAGTATAAGTGAAATTATGTCACGAATAATTGCATTACCAGTTTTGTTGGATATGCGACGTTGCTATAAACAATGGTGTCGATTCTGACGTACATTTTCACTAAACTATATACTAAGCTATAATAGGACTAGATACCTAGTGTTGCGTTAATTACTGTTACTTCTGTGGCTTCTTTGCCATCGTTTGTTTATCGTAGGTACATACAATATTAACTCACGCCTTTTTCCCTCTCCACGATAGGCAGACCGCTTTCTGCTCCGGTCTTTCCCATTAAATCATTTATGCGAGGCGGTTTCAAGTGTTTTTAACCGACTACTGAAAATGAGGAAGGTTTTTCTATTGTTTGAAATATCCATTTAGGCAATATATTATTTTCTACACTACTAATAACTTGGCTTATAATATCCATACGACACAAGTTCCATTATGGAACACGTGAAACTATATATGGATACTGATTGTTCTACAATAGATCTGAGCATGTCCACACACCACACTTGTTTTATACAAAGGGAATACTGAATGGTTCATCACAGAGGGGCTCAAGACACAGATAGACAAGACAGCTTCAGACACACTTTATGGAAAATGTATGTGACTTCGTGACGTCAGTGGTGCTTTAGTTGCAACTGCCGACGTTTGCACAATTCTATAATAAAGCGCAATTCTGAGACGAGCATTTACAGTATATTAGAAACTATTTGTGTTGTCGACAAGTGCGTGTTTATTGTGAAGTATATTGATTGTAGCTACTAGTAATTCATCGCTTCGATTCAGTTTTTCAAATCAATATTAATAACTAATTAATACTAGTAATTTACTATTAATATGTTTTTATTTATAGATCACGTCAGAGTTCACCTCGCTCGATGGTAATCTAGAGGTAAAATCACAGGATTCCGAAGTCATAAAATAAACACTTACCTACATGTTAAATACGAACTATAAGAAAAAGATGTAAATATTGATTTCAAACATCCCTTTGCTTTCCTACTTGTATCTAAACCAAAACCAACAAAAATTGCCAACATAAATAACAAAAACAACAAAAGGATGTCCACCATGGATTACAGCGTTGAAATCTCTGAAACACGGGCTCGCCATAACTCGCCAGAATTCGTTATAGGAGTGTCAAGTTATGTCACAACACACTTGAATGCTGTTGGAACAGTTTTGTACAAGTGGTACGGGCCTTTTGCTGCTCTGATATATTTATTTATTAAATATACGGGTCAAGGTCCTGTAGTTAGTAGTTACTTTATTTATTCAGCTTTTATATATCGCAAGGTGTTTATCGAACTGCTCCATGGGAGATGAAAAATAACATTATAGTAAAGATCATAGAAATATCCGATTAAACTGTGAAACATTGATGTGCCTCTCAATGGGTAATCGGATAATGCTTTAGATCAGGGTTTCTTAAAGTTGAGCTCGTATATCACGCATGTGATCATAGGGCAAACAAACGACAAACGTAACGAGTGGCAGAATAAGTACATAATCCTAAGCTTTCACCTAAAGTAATTTCATAAGCAATAAAAAAGACCCACTACATACGAATTAATAAAATAACATAACTACTTATGCCAATTTATATCATACTGGTCAGTATTTTTAAAGAGTATCCCGTAGTCTTGAAAATATGATAGGGAAAAGTGCAGTTATAAGTTTGAGAAACACTGCTTTAACTAATGCAAGAAAAGGCATAATCCTCATATAAACGTATCGTTTAGACAGTTTATTGAAGCTAAAGAAAAATGTTATTATAACTATCTCTGTTATTATTATATTCGAAATAAAAAGTAATGTTCTGTGATTCTTCCAATCACATTATTATACGAACGTTTGATTTTATTACGGTTTCGGCGATCTGTTCCTATTTATATAATTGATTCATATACTACCTACCATTATGATGCCTGTTATGTATCAAGCAAGTGTTGTCAGAATTAATTTAAATTATTTATTTAGCAGTCGATATCTGCCTGCGGTCTGAATACGTAAATTCCACATTTCTGAAACAGTTGTGCACATTTTTTTACTGTTTCTGTTATTAATGTTCTTGTACTGTTACTAGCTGTGCCCGCGACTTTGTGTGTGTATTTAGATTTTTAATGTTTGAATGTTTTGCACGAAATCGTAACTCTTTTTCTTAAAGGAAGGTAGCCTGTATTAAGCCTTATAATATTACCCCTTATATATATAAGCCTTATAGAATAACATAATTTGGCACCGGTTAAAAACGTATCACATGCAATTTATGCACGGTTAGTAGATGGCGGCCGTCCAAGTCCTCGATACGATTCGTCAGCGTCATTAAGAGTCATTCATCTAGCAAACCGCCTTCTCTAAATAATAAAATCGTTTAGTTCAGCGATGATGTATTCAATATATTACAAACATATCAATTGTTTCTAAACTTTTTCCATTGAAATAGCAATATCCTACTGCCTACTGATACTCCTATTAAATTATTTATTTACTCGAAAAAAAATTACAGATCTAAAATAAAGTACCTACAAGAAAAAGAACTTAGGTTAAATAATGTGCTTGTCTGCCACCTAAGTGGTATAAAAAAAAGTTAGCTTGTTAAAAATCTGTTGAATTAAACTATAATTAAATCAGACTCTAAACTAATTTAATGTACTTACTACACATAATTTCACGGAAAAAGTATCGTCATCTGTTTTATAACTAACACCAAAAGACGTCACGTCACACATCCCACGTTACTCATAAAGTCACAGAACCATTTCGAATGTGAAAGTAATACACCAAGTAACACACGAGCAATCGCGCCCTTTCCCACATCAATCATAATACAGATGCTACCACAATAGCCTTGTTAAAAACAGTGTCACCAAACCAATCACTTTATATTAATATGAGAATGTGTCACTGACGATCAGAAGGGTAATTTTAGGATCTGTATACAACTTGAGCTTTTAGCAGCAGTTTAGGAAAAGTACGTAGTAAATCGCCGCGTCGTAAAGTGTCAATAACTTAGCTGTAAAGGCTTTATAAGCTTTTAGCTTACCTGGCGGCGCTAGCGGGAATACTAGTAATGTCGCCGATTCTTTTCGTTTTGAAAAAAAAATCTTGGCATTCTTTCTCTGTTATATTCCGGGATGTACCTACTGCACAGCACTATCTTCACTTAGACTAAGCATAACTTTTGTGTGTTCTAAACATAAAAAATTATAATCTTGAACGTTTAAAGACCCATTCTTATACGATGCTGGATGTAATTTACGTAAAGTTCCCTCTACGAGGAAATTAAACTTTAGACGCAAGCTCCTTGAGACATACTCATCGATATGCGCTCTTAACCCTGCTTCAGACGATCTAATAATCTCGCACGAGCATATATTACGTGCTTATCTTCTATCGATCGCAGTTGGGCCGCACCTCGACAATTAACGAGCGCAAACATTGAATAGTTAAAACTTTGCCTACGTTCCGTCATTAAGGCATAAACTGTAGGCGAATAATTTAACTACTAAATGAAACTTTGACTCAGATTAAAGGCAAGTAGACAACTAAGCCTGGTATGTAAATTATTTGATTTTAATAAATTCCAAACAGTTTTTTTTATTAAGAGTTATTTTATTATTTACATTTTACTGTTCCTGACGTTTCGGCTGCTTTATATGAGGTATAATACAAAATAAATTGCGTCTATTAATACCTATTGATTTATTAACTAAAAATAATTTTCAGAAATACAAATAACACATTTACAGTTAGAAATCCAACTCTTGAGAATATAGGAAAGAAAAAATACATTTATCTATGCCCTGGGGACATACAGACATCTCTAGTAATATGTATGAAGAAAAAAGTATGATCGATAACCAGCTGTAATATTACCAGGACAAGTTTAGAAAGGCCTGTAAGTCTAATGTCGTTTAAGAGAAGCTTCGTCATCTGTGAAGTAGAATCTTTCCATCTGGTCGAACCTGTAAAGGAAGGAAATGAGCTGCCGATCCAATCTTTTAGATCGTAAATACTGAACGCTGGGAAATTGTTCAATCATCACATTGAACATGTAATAAGTATTATGAGCTTTACTAGTTACTTTCACGTGTATGTGAGATGATTATGTGACGTAAAACAGACGCAGTAACAGCACACGTAATGATAGAATCCTACCAAAAACATGTGTTTTAAAAGGGGGGCCAAGTTCCTATCGGCTAAAGATTGGCTTAAAAAAGGATTGAAATCCAAACCAATGCCAAGTTTAGATGCACTTTAAGATCGATCATAATCATCTAAATTTCTTCTAAATTTGAACTTGGCAGCCTAATACTCGTATAATTTTATAAATAATACTTACATTTTAATTATACAATCAAACAAGTGTTACGTACAGCACGAAAACCTGTCAAGTTCAAATTCACAAGAAATTATGTTAGGGATAGCCATAAATTCTGTTTAAACAAAGCCAAAGTATATGAAATATCACAGACAGCTTAAAGTTCTTATAGGTACTAAAATGTTATCAAGTTTTACACCTAATATGTAAAAGAACAGATGCAGAGAAAAGTTTTTAATATGACTTTATATGATTTTTAAAAAGAAATGTGAACTTTCAAGTTTTATAGCTAAAAAGTGAAAACTTGAATGAAACATTAAAACGTTTGTTTTCGTGGTGTAAAATGCTTACAAGCAACTACCTACTTAACATCTGACTCACCATTATGGCAAAATTGTAGAAGACCGGGGATCATTAATTCTCAAATGAGTGTTTCCGAATCAACCAGAGATAACTCCGCATATTATACTAAAACCCTCCACACGAATCTATCACAAAGTTGGAATCACGAAGTAGCAGTCAAACCCTTTACTGTTTCGCTACAAAGGTTGTCTCGTTTAGAAATAAAAATATAGATGTCCGACAAAATCGCTGCCAGTTTATATCTTATCGTGGATAAAGCGAGACGAAGCTGGCACCTGCAGTTTTAGGTCACCCGGACTCGCGGCACCTGCGTCAGCCTCTTTGTTCTTGCTCCTGTCCCATTTATTACGTACGTTGGTGCAGTTACACGGTGGGATAAGTACTTCGGAGTCAACCTTAATATCGCGGTAAAAGGTTTACGTTTAACAAGAATAAAATGTACTTTTGTGGAGCATTAATGTGAAAATACGTGGTACTAAAGGGATTTTTTTTATTTAAAATGTGTATGCTCATAATATTTTTTTGGTAAAAGAGCGGAATGTGTTCATGTTTGAACAAAAGTAAAAGGATGTCACCAGGATTAGTTTGGTATATGCTTAACTCAGCTTGGGTTGAAATAATAGTATTTAAAGATTGAACCGAATTTGAAAAATGATCTCGTTTTTATTTTTCACATAAAACTACGAGTATAATAATTTGTAGCTATTAGCTATAATCGCTGAAAACGGTTCATAAGATTTTTTCAGGAACTTTACCTACACATAAAAAGCTGGGTCAGGTGAGCTGCTACAAATGTACCTATTTAAGTACGGGATCCATTAAGGTTACTCGTTTCAAAACAGTTTGCCCTTGCCTGGCATATACTACGATACCTGTATATACTACGATTTTAATCGTAGTATATAAAGAAGTCACCATAATGCATAAGATAAGAAAATATTAAAGAATGGGAAAGGATAGGTGGCAATCTGAAAGTCTTCTGAAATAATCAGCTTTTCGAAACGAATTAATGTCTGCTACGTCGTTCGTAGCAAAAGCGTAGAGCTATCGAGTTAATACATTATTTACCTCTATTCACCAACAGTAAGGCCCTTTATTATTTAGGTATACATTATATACTCTTGATAACAGCGGGTAACAATAGAAATTCCAAACGAAAATTTATGTGTCGAGTCAAGCAATAAGCCTGGGTTGAAAGCTCTCCCGCCCTAGTTTCGACGTCTAGTCGATACCTATTAGGACCCTTGCGAAGCTATAGTAACTTCTTGTGTTTGCATTGTTAAATACTTCTAGGTGTATATAACATAACTGACGAACATTTCTCGCTGAAATGGGTTGTGTACGTAAGAATATTAAAATTATAATGTTCATGTATGTACGACTGTTGGAGTAACTTTGGGTTCGGTATTTACCAGCGCAGGGTTGGGGGTAGGAATGTTTGTTTCGAAATATTAAAATTAGAAAAAACTTTTCTTAGCGAAGTAGCGAACAATATGTAGCAAAGTCACTGAGTAGGCACTTCTAGTCTTTCTGAACGCTACATCTTAAATTGAATTATGTTAAAAGGCGCTGAAGTGTAAACATATCAGCTATCGTAAAAGGGTATTCATAGCTGCTAGTGTGTCGAGCTACATACACTATAACGTATAATGACACGTTTATTTTTGGAAAATCATTAAATTTTTATAGGTGATTCTTTGTCAGCTCTGGCTCTTTTCAGTGAAAGTAGATAGCGATGCTTTATAAAAACCTTTGTCAACAATCCTTTGTGCTTGTAGCGTAATTGGGTAACTTACCTGTGTGTATTTTAAATTTTTCAAAGTATAAAAAACGACAAGCTAAAATTTATTTATTATGCTAAAAATAATAGAATTACCTATATCTATTATGAAATTCTCGTTATCAAAACGGAGTTTGAAAACGTCATCGGACCAAAAATATTGCCGAAATTAACCACTTCGGTAACATTGTATGAATGAGTAAATTGGAAAAAAGAAGTAACGTAAGTACATAAATATCAAACTATGATCCACATTAAATAAAATAACTTTTAACAATTTGAACAACAACTTTTTTCAAGTTGTTATTGTTGAAACTTAAATAACAACTTGAAAATAAAAACAAAACAAACGAAACTACTACTCACAATAATAGTTTTTACGGCATAAAGTGATCAATATTTCAGCCAGTTATTATTTTACTATCTTCGACGGAAAAATTAAAGTGATAAAAAATAAGAAAGGCGGTACGGGCACGTCAGCACATCAATCCCAGCTGTGAAAAGAAGCATTTTTAAATAAGGCTGGTTTTATCGTCACGCTGCTAGACGCGCTGTTGAGCAGCGCGCTGTTAACAGGGCGCGTTTGAACAGCAGTGCACTATAAAACGAGATTAGTAGCACGCGTTCCGCTGCTGTGAGACAGTCGTGTACAATATTATGAAGGTTTATGCGAGTCGAGTACTGGCTATTTACTTATTATGGAAAAGAAGGCAACGGCGAAAAAGAGTAGTTGATCCTTATAACGAAACGCTATAAGGTTACTGAAAGGCGAACATATAACGTCTTTCTCCGATTTACGAGAAAATAGTAATAAATTTTATAATTTTTTTTCGCCTATCAACAAGCAGTTTGCATCCTTATTTTTGTATAATTCATCGGCCGGGTCCCATAAACACCTTCTGGTTCGAACTTCCTCGATTACTCGTCCCGTATCGATGTAATTAATTTCTCAACTGTACCTACGGCGCGTCTCAACAGCGTCACACTAAAACGCACACTGGTCGTAGAAGCGAATGAGCAGCGCGCGTTTGGACAGCGCTGTCGAACATCGCGCGTTTATTAAACGGCGCTGCCCAAGCGCGCGACACAAAAACGCAACTTCTACTCCCATATATCTCTGAACGCGCGCGCTCCAACGGCGCTGCCGAAACGCGTAACGATAAAACCAGCCTAAGGCTGGTTTTATCGTCACGCCGCTAGACGCGCTGTTGAACAGCGGTGCACTATAAAACGAGATTAGTAGCACGCGTTCCGCTGCTGTGGGACAGTCGTGTACAATATTATGAAGGTTAATGCGAGTCGAGTACTGACTATTTACTTATTATGGAAAAACGGCGAAAAAGAGTAGTTGATCTTTATAACGCTACAAGGTTATTGAAAGGCGAACACATAACGTCTTTCTCCGATTTACGAGAAAATAGTAATAAATTTTATAAATTTTTTCGCCTATCAACAAGCAGTTCGCCACACAATTACTTCCCAATTTCTTCCCAGGCTTTATTTTTTGCATCCTTATTTTTGTATAATTCATCGGCCGGGTCCCATAAACACCTTCTGGATCGAACTTCCTCGATTACTTGTTCTGTATCGATGTAATTCATTTCTCAACTGTACCTACGGCGCGTCTCAACAGCGTCACACTAAAACGCACACTGGCCGTAGAAGCGAATGAGCAGCGCGCGTTTGGACAGCGCTGTCGAACATCGCGCGTTTATTAAACGGCGCTGCCCAAGCGCGCGACACAAAAACGCAACTTCTACTCCCATATATCTCTGAACGCGCGCGCTCCAACGGCGCTGCCGAAACGCGTAACGATAAAACCAGCCTAAGGCTGGTTTTATCGTCACGCCGCTAGACGCGCTGTTGAACAGCGGTGCACTATAAAACGAGATTAGTAGCACGCGTTCCGCTGCTGTGGGACAGTCGTGTACAATATTATGAAGGTTAATGCGAGTCGAGTACTGACTATTTACTTATTATGGAAAAACGACGAAAAAGAGTAGTTGATCTTTATAACGCTACAAGGTTATTGAAAGGCGAACACATAACGTCTTTCTCCGATTTACGAGAAAATAGTAATAAATTTTATAAATTTTTTCGCCTATCAACAAGCAGTTCGCCACACAATTACTTCCCAATTTCTTCCCAGGCTTTATTTTTTGCATCCTTATTTTTGTATAATTCATCGGCCGGGTCCCATAAACACCTTCTGGATCGAACTTCCTCGATTACTTGTTCTGTATCGATGTAATTCATTTCTCAACTGTACCTACGGCGCGTCTCAACAGCGTCACAATAAAACGCACACTGGCCGTAGAAGCGAATGAGCAGCGCGCGTTTGGACAGCGCTGTCGAACATCGCGCGTTTATTAAACGGCGCTGCCCAAGCGTGCGAGACAAAAACGCAACTTCTACTCCCATATATCTCTGAACGCGCGCGCTCCAACGGCGCTGCCGAAACGCGTAACGATAAAACCAGCCTAAAGGACCTCTGAGTAACTGAAAGTAAAGTAAATTCTTATTACAATTTTTGATTCGTGCCGCTTGGACCAATTTGTGATCATCAGACGATGTAATGAACCGTGCTCAATGTCACGACAGGATCGTTTATTGTGATTGCGTATAAGATAGTCACATCTATGACTTTGGAGAGTTACGTTACTACTGAGAATATGTGAAGGTAACAATGCACGTGGAATGAACATAATGTTATACACAAAAGTATAAAAAGGGCGTTTAAGTTAATTTAATAGCAGAGACAGACAAAAATTTACACAAAAAGAAGCATGGCGGCTAATGCGATTGCCAAACATACCTTGCAATCCCTCAACTTTTTACTTAAATACATAGCAGACAAGAGCCCAACAGCTTAACAAAAGTTTTCATGCAACATACATATACCCATGTCTATGTATCACAGAAGTACTAAGCAGAGATGTATTTTCTAATACATATTTCACAAACTGCGTTTTGTACTTTTGTCCCACGTAATAAAAGCCGGTTATCGTCAAATGCGTCAATCAGGTATCCACTTCAATTGGAGCAGTTGTATGGTGAACAACACTTTTCACCTTGGTAGTCTTGTACGATATCTACAGAAGCAGATAGAGGACCATCTTTTTCCGCAATTCACCTTAATTATATTTCGCTGAGGAACAAGCGGCAAAAAGAAATTTTGAAAAGGGAATTCAAAACGAAACCGTTCAAGCGCCAGTCAGACTATCATACAAAATATAACATCTTTTTATGTTATCATCTTTTAAATACTTTTGTGTATAAACTAGAGAGTTGATGTAACAATAATGTATATTTTATTAAATTAGTCGCTACACTTGCTATAGTAACACACACTCTGTCAAGAATATCAACTTTTTAACTATTTTGTTTATCAGACAGACATGTTCGCTGACAAACCTGCCTTTTGGCTATGGATCCGTGCACAAATAAATATTCATGCGCACAACACATACATTACTTCACAGTATACTCAACGTGTAAGTCTCAAACTACTTGAAATGCAATGGCAGTAATAAAATGAACATAAAGTGTTCTTAGAATGTCATGTTATACTGTTTTCATCTACTTCCCGTCCCTACATGGCAGACAGTAAGCTCATCTCGCCTAGAATTTTACGGCATTTTTAGCACAGCGTTAAACAACACCATAGTGTTCAAAGACAATTTTATTTTGTTTGTGTTGGTGGTTTAATGACTCAATGCTCTTTATGCTGATGGAGAGGAGTTTAAATAATGAATGTGGATAAGACAAATCAACTAAAATAATACTTTGAAAAACAAATTGAAAGTAAAAATTACAAATCAGTTAAGTCAAACTGGGCACATTACCAGTCAGCGATGATGCGGAGGAATTTTTTGACGCCATGTAAATATTTATTTTATTTATTTTGTTTAGTTTAGTTTTTAGTTTTTATTTTAATGTAAATATTATTTAATTGTCATTGTATTTTTATCATAATTAATATTGGTATAAAGTAAAAAAAAAAAGTAATTAAGTTAAGTCAAATGGTTTATTATTAGTTCACGGCTATTTACAACACAAGGGTTACCATAATGTCCTCCAGTGGGAGTCGTAAAAAGTGACTTGGGAATAGGGGTGTCCTCCATCTGACTGTAAACATACACCCCATGTAAGAATGCGAAGCTATTGCCGTCTATCAAGCAAGACGATTATAAGTAAGACGATAATAGTTGAAAAGACTGATGATGAAATTGATGAAACGTGGTAGTAATCATGCTTCTGCTTCTGTAATCAGAATACACATAGGTAATCTAGAATAACCTTGCACTAAATTGAGACCCTTGAGAATTTTCAAAAAGTATAATACGCTCCTCAGTATGAGAATCTTTATTATAATGAAATCTTTTCCGATGAAAGCTTCGTCGTGATTAGGTCCCACTGCAGATAAAAGTTCCATTACACCTCGTGCGGAGCAGAGAACAAAAAGTGCACATATCAGTATGATTACATTGAGGTAATCCCACAGGACTCGTTCGTTACGTTATACCTCAATATCGCGAAGTACCGGCTGTAAGTTCGCCCTGGAGACTCGTTTACACCACACTGACATCATGTAAGAGATGAGAACAAGGTATTTTTTTTATTTTATACTAGTAAGATGGCAAACAAGCGCAAGGTCAAGTAAAATAACATAAAAAGTAAGATAACATATTTTGCAAAAGGAATTTTTTTTTATACCGCTTAGGTGGCAGACAAGCACACGCCCGTCTGGACGTGTCCAAATACCAGGGGTGTCACACCCGCACTTCCGAACCTATAAAAACCTTCTAATGCCTTTCTTGGAGAACCCCTAATTGTAGACGCTATAGAAAACCCTAGTAGGAACCATTTTGTTTCTATTCACCCAGTTTTACCAACACAATATGTAAACAATAATAAAATAGGCTAACCACTTCAATCGTAATTCCATTTCTTTCAAACACGTGGATGGTAGTAAAAGTTGGAATATCTCCAATATGAGTCAATTTGAAGCGACGCGTCCAAAAAACCCGCGGAGAGTATAACTGAGGTCCCAGGAAGTAATATTCAGGAGTTTCGACTATTATGCATGGCAGCCTGCCAACTTGTATGCGTAGGCATTACTTACGACCATACAAACAGTTGTTGTTGTAGGCAGTGGAGAAAATACTAGGTTATCTTGTAGACGCTATTTTATATCGTAGTGCAGTGACTCAAGTATAAAAATTGACGAAACCGAGATTTGTTCACTAGCTGGGCTAATATCATTATACTTTATTTTATTCTAATGTGTTTTTATATTATTAAATCATATTATTATAAAGCCAGAGATGGTCCCAGTGGGTCAATTTGGATTAGAGATTTAACTTGAGAAAGGAAATCTACCACGCTTCCCATCCAACCTCCTCTCCCTTCCAAGGTTGGCAGCGCGAGTGTGACAGCCCTGGTTAATGCTAAGTGATGAAAAAACCTTGAACATCACGATCATAACCCTTACTTCATCATTCTTCCCTTCCGCTGATAAGAAGTAAAACTCAAAAATAATTTACTTTTACAGTCTGTCCTTCAGTTCATTCAGAAAGTTAATCAATGCTGAATTTCATTATGAGTTTCACTAAACTCATAAAAAATGGAAATCAGCATTGCTACGAACTAGCTCGTTGTTAACCCTCCAAGGCTTTAACGACTTCATAAAGTTAGTAATCCTTTAGTTATAGTGTATTTTATAAGTCGTTAAAATAAGGGTACCTATGGGTTACATCTGCCCATTAAATCATTCGAATTTTAATGGAACATAAACAATTATTAAGTAACAATAATGCATACAATAAGTGTGAATCGTCTAACGAAGTTTAGTGCAATTCAATATGAATATAATTTATATCCTCGATTAACAAGAAAGAACACAATGGACCATCCTATCTTGTCATGTGGATTATGTATATCGAATAATTTGGGCTGTTTTTCACCTGAGAGTAACATACAGTGTAAGATAAAACGCTCGGTTAACGATAAGAGGCCCCTGATTATGTGGGGTTGACCCTTCGAGGGTGTCCTGTACAAGTATGATTATATGTACCTAGGTATGAAATTCATTCAATTTACTACTCTATATCCCAAAACATAAACAGCAGTTACGCGAGGCACAGTTAGTACATAATACATTAATTTATTAGAACCAAAATTCAATTCATTGGAAACGATATCTCTATACTGATCAAACAAATATTTCCATCAAACATGTGCAACGTCAAACATGACCTTATTAGAAACTATGAAAGCACTGAATTTGATACCGATTGTACACAATAAGAGACACAGTTCAGTAAACAATACAAATGCACCGAACAACTAAAGTATTGCACACAATCCGCAGATGGTTATTGGAAATGCGGCTAGACAATGCTAACATATTGGTATCCGAGTACGACAATACTTACGAGTACAATATGATTTCGAATCGATTTCACGTACGAGTTAGAAACATGAAATTATTGTTTTGACATGATAATAGCAATACAATAGCCGAGAGCACAGATACTGTTCCAGGCAGTTTGGCGAAATTGGTATTTCTGACTGCAAACAAGTACCACAAATATAATACAATCATGTCATCACCTTTATAGACGCAAAGTTAGTAGTAAACTTAATTGTATGACAAGTTATTAGTAGTGAATGAGAAACATTTTGAGCATATATTGACGAAAACGTATACGAATATCATCTATGTACCTATTTCTATGTAGTTTATTTATTCTTATTCACGATTTAGCGAGTTATTTTGTTGTTTACACTAATAATCATAGAGAAGTTCCGTTTGCTTATTATAACACTTGATAAATCACGATACGATACATTGAAAGTTAATTTTAATTTTGAGAAGAGTAAAATGAAATTAGATTACGTTAAAAATATTAAGATTCATTTGTCAAGTTCATAGTATTAGCTTTTCGTTGATTTTTTCAGGAACGAAGCCTCACAGATCAGTATTAAAGTTCTTCAAACAAACCGCTCGTATAAAAAAGTGTACCGTACTGCGACCACCTCACCGCATTGATTGGTATACAATGTGACGCTTGAGCCAATGGAGCGCAACACAAAGGGCGGAGTGACGTATCTGGGTTAGTGGTCTATGCCGTTTATTGCCCACTTTTGTGCAAAATGATACATTCAAAGTGGAAATTAGGTATTTATATCGGAGTTATGGCGATGATATTTTAAGTGAATTTCTAAATTATATTGTGTAGAGTAGAAAATTAAATCTAAAAGATTCGATTACCATTTGAAATAGATATTATCATAACATAGTCCATGACTATTTTTATTCGAATACTGCATCATTGCACGTTGTGTGGCCCATGTTACGTTGTTCCGTGAATTGATCGAATTGTTTGTATATTTATACTCGTATTTAAAACAATATGTTAGCAAAATACAAAGTCCAGTTTTTACTGACACGAGAGATTTCATCAACATCAAATATCCAATTCATAAAGCCGCCTACAGTTCACGCGCAAAAACCGCTGTACAAAAAACGATTTTTACAGGCGAACTCGAATATTCTAACGGTGTACATAGGGCTGCCAGCATTTTGAAATACGACGCTTATACATTACCTCCCAAGCTATACATAAATCAAAATGGCAACATTTCTAAACCCTTCGACTAAAATTGTAAGGCTGGGCTTTTGCCCAGTAAATCATGGCTTAACTCGGCAACCTTAGAACGAGATTTGGGCGCCATAGAACGCAATTTAGTGCATGTCCACAACGCAAAGGTTTAAAAGTTACAGAGCACAACTTGGACAATAAACACAACATGTTGTTTTGACTTGTGTAGAAAGACCCTGGGTTTTAACATATCTACGATTCTACGTTTGTAATGTTAGACAGGACACCTCTATGCGATTTCACTTCGCTAGTTGGTAAGAAGCTGCTAGCGAAGACAAATTATTTCACGCCTAGCTTAAAACTTGCCGTAACCACGGACAAGGTAGTGGTAATCGAACATTTGCTTGAGTGGCAGCCCTAGTAGCGTTGGCTCTATTATTGAGTATGAATGTTTGAAAATTATTCAGCAAACGTACGGTGCGTGTTCTCATTTGAGGGCCCAAAGCCACGGCATTCCTGTAATAAATTTTGAGATAGAATAATATCTGTAAGGGTGAGAGGCATTGGAAAACATTTTGTTAGTGAGGTCAGGGTTAACAAACAATATTATAATAATTTGCAGTTACGGTTGGCTGAGGAATCCTTGAGTTTTATTGGATAAGAAAGATTGAATTACTTATCAGCTTATCTACTTTGTACTAAGCAATGGGTTAACTACCAACTAATATTTACAAAAGTGAAATATGTCGATAAGTGGAAGTTTGTTAGGCATTAGGTATCCAATAGTATTTATGAGTCATCCTAGGTCTTCATGATAGAAATGTAATTGCCGCAAAGGTAGATAGGTAGATAGATAGATAGATAGATAGATAGATAGATAGATAGATAATCCTTTATTGTAGCAAAAGTTTACAGGAAAAACAAATATACAAAAAAGGTAAGAATCAAAAGTACACCGTAGTATTTGATACGATTGATAAGAGTACTTTGAACTAATAATCTCTTTTCTCTAAATCTAAGTATGTATATTGAATTCTATATTTTGTACTGAGTAGTACTTAGTACTTAATTATGAGAACTATTTTCATTTTTGATATCACCATCGCCATCCTCATTTCTCAATAATTTTGATCATAAAAATGCAGTGCTTACGTCAATACAACTTATATAATATTACATACTTACGTAACTATTTCATACATTAAATGCATTTTCAAAAACAGCTCTAACTTTAACGTAACACTATAAGTTGTGTGCAAATGCATGCTTCTATTCAATGACGTCAGAAATTGCACGAACACGAAATTGCATTTGCGCAACCTGTCCACTGCGTCACATAGTCACGTTGACGTTTGTGACAATAACATTCTAATTTCGTTAGTTACGAATACCGTTATGAAAATTCTAAAATTAGACTCTAAAAACATATATTGCTTAAAATATTATAAGTAAAGCTGAATCTACTTAAAAGGTATAGGCAGACATGGCCGTCGGATTTTTTTTCACGTGTCCTTTTATTAAAAAAATATTTGCTTAGTAAGGATTTCATCGATTTTATCTTCATCACCTGTCCTTGAGTCAAATGTTTGAGGTCAACGCAACATGTCATGCTCCTTCATACATTCTTATCAGATGTCATTTCCTCTTACACGCATGCCTTGATTTCTCATACGTTAGCATCTTAGTAATTAAAAAGAAACATGATGTGAATGTACACACGGCCAAAGAAATTGCTGTGCCGGTTTCCACGTACCGTATCTTGCCCAGGTTTGCAAGTCTTTGGTTGTGTACCTATACCTACCTTATTTTATATGACATATATTATTTCTTTTTTACTCTAATCTGCTTCAACGCGCCATTATTTCTAAATGGACACCTACGAAAGAGCAACTGTATAATAATGATTGATACCTGACAGGACAGTTGCTGTCAGTGACAGAGACAGACTGCTATCAAATTTATTAATTACGAGATCAAAAGGCATTGTGTAAGCCGCCCCCAGGGTATTTGACATGTCCGTAATTGGTCGGTTCTATTCTGAAACGTTTAAATGCGCTCTTCACAAGGGCACAGGCGTCTTTACAAGAATAAACCCGCATCCTAATTCTGCTTGATCAATACTAAAAATAGATTAAAAAGTTTAATATAAGGGCTGTAAAATGTCTGTCGAAACTTTATAGTACGGGATATTTGTTTTCAATAAAAATGCTCTGAATTGTTAACTTGACATGGGGAATTTGACATGTAGGCTGCTGTAGACAGGTTCTCGTTCTGGTTAAATATTTTGGGAGTCATATATAGATGTGACTCCAAAAATATTCAACCAGAGCGAAAGCCTATAGATGTTTGTACCATAACCTAAACATTTAATAAATTTAAAGGTACGAAAGGCGAGGGGAATTAAAGCATAATTCAATAATAAACCTTCTAATTATGGCAAAGCGTAAATAAATTTCGAGCTATTTAATAAGGTAATAAGTACAGTACGCATTACGTTACTAGGGACTTCGTAACGAAATGCAATTTAAAAGCAAAACGATGTCATTAACTCTGGAACACCCGAAAAGGGGAAGACTCAATTTATAGACGCAAAAGAACTAACTATGGCGGCGTGACAGATCATAAATTACATTAAAATTGTATTTAGCTCGGACACCTTCGACCGTTTTCATAATGACGTCTTTTTGATGTCTTTAAAAAAAATTCATACACCTACATCTCCTACCTTTTTTACGACAAAAATAAACTGACAGATGGACGGGCGACCTGAAAAGGTGCTATATCCAGTGGGCTGCAATAGGCTAATTGATTGACTAAAATGATTATATTTGAATGCCTGGAATGATTTGTTTTTACGGCAATTTGGTTTGACTAAGTATATTTATTCGTATTCTACTCGTATATTTTTAGAAGTTTAACTTGAAATTATTACTGTTTTTCTTTCTGTTAATACTTAGCTTACGATTGAAGAGTCAACTGAGAATAATTTTCTAACCACGCGAAGCAAAATTATAGCACGAGTATTAACAGTTTCCATTAATGTCTAATAATGTGGTGACTGAGGATTTAATGACAATATTCTAATGTATTAAGGATTTTATTTTACTCATAATAGAATCCTTAACACCTTAGAACCTCTTTATTGAATCTAACTGCTCGAAATCCAAACGACAATCGTGACTAGGAATATTATGAAGACGGCGCATCCTAAACTTTCTACTTTAAAATATTTCCAATAGTATTAATTACTGTACATCGCAGGTTAATTACTGTTAGAAACACTTATTCAGCTTAATTGCACGATAAATTAGAAGCGAAAAGCGGTTTGTTAGACAAAAACACGCGTTTGGGAGTTAATGAGGGTGCGCGAAAACGGGTGCACTGTCGTTTGCCTAGACAACGTTAGCTGTTAGCTGCTTGTTGTTAATATTGTTCATGAACGTAGCTAAGGAGAAGTTATAGAGTGAGTGGTAGGTGAATAAGTGATATAATAATGTATATGAAGAATATTTGCGGTGAAGTCTCACGCAGTAAAACGTAATTCCATTTCTGATATAAAGAAATTCTTCTCATCTATTTCCTACGGGAGCCTCAGGTTTTTAGATATACGGGGTGTTTCTAGAGAAAGGAACGAACAATGCCTCGGGGCTTAGAACCAACCGAAATGTCATGAATTATTGATATACGCGCTAAGATACACGTATATAAGAGGTTGATCCTTTTAAGATGAAATTGGGTAAAGAAATTACCTATAGCGTTTGTTGAAATTTTAAGGTAAAGTTAAGTTAAATATACCTTGTACCTATAACACAAAGATATTCCTATGCGTGAATTCCTTCCTTTAATGCATTGACCGGCAAATTCTGGAAAATTACTAGAGCAACGGCCGATTTCTAAGGAAGATTTATGTGAAAACCGATCAGAGTAAAGCGCGTATTTCTTTTAGAAATACGGGGCACCCCAGGAAAGACTAACAAATAGTGCTCGGCGGCTCCAAATTGATTACCTCAGAAATTTGCCGCACATCCTGATACGAATCGTAAGCAATGGTCCTTGGAGCAGCAATACCTATCATTTGTGCGATACCAAGTGTAACCGAATCGTGTGAATAAGATTAATTGGAATGGTCCAAAGAGGTCGACCGTGAAATTTCTCGCTGACTCTTAGGTTAAATGTATAGATAACTTCGCCGAATTGTTGGAACTCTGTTCCCAAATTGTGAAGTTATTTATGGGATGATATATATCTAAGCGGCCATTTGTACTTAAACTATGCGAACCTAGAGAAAATAGGGTTTGCTAATAAAATTAACGTAAAGCAATTGCAAAATAAGGAACACGGAATGTTGTATTAGGTTAGGGTCTTGTTTAAACTTTTTATTGTAATCATTGAATTATTAAAAAAAGCTATTCCAAGTTACTACTTAGAATAGCTTCTTTAAAAGGAGGAAATTAAACAATCAATGCCGACCGAAGCGCTCTAACACCGACCATGAGAAAAGGGTGAGGTTCTAAGACGAAAATCCGCAATGAAAACTTAGTTGTTTTAATCTACAAGCAGTTTGAAAATAACTAATTAAGATTGAAAACCGAAAACATATTAATCAGAACGGAGCTTCCGAAACACAAACTTGAAACAACTGTGTGACGCCAAGTCAATAAATCTGTTGGAAGGTAACAAACATAAGTAATATTAAGATGTTGATGTGTTATGGAGACATCTTTCATTCAAGCAGTGTCGAAAAGCATATAAGTTATAAACGTTCGCCTTAGAAAAGCATTGTCATTGTGTATGCAAAACAAACTTTGTAACAGACAAAACCAGCGCTGCATAATCCGACGAACATAAAATAAACAGAAAGCAACAGTAACTTCTCTTTCCTGTCAGATGAAAATTCCACCTCCATGCTTTTATTTATAAGCTAATTTGTGTCAAGTCACGTAGCATGAACTCTATACATAATTACTAAGTGTACAGAATAATTTCGTCTGCATTTTTATTAATTTAGCCTCTATAGCCAGGTACAGTTATACGTTCATCTGTGTACCGCTTGGCGGAGGTCTGGAAACGGCGCAGCTTAATAAAAAAAGTGAGAAATCAAACATGACCTGCATAAAACATTATTGTTATCTAGCTTTAAGTTAGATTTTAAAACTGAGTGTTTTGGTATGCCTACATTGGCTACATTGTACTCGTCCCGTGTAGTATCCGAGTAGTAGTGTTTGTGTTATGGTTGACATGTAATATAGAGCTTGGCAAGGACGAATCTCTATTCCTATAATTTGACGGCCAACTATCTTAGACTATTTTAATGGTAAAGAGTATTAATGTGTGCTTTCCACTTTTGGATACAATTATGACAAATAAGACAGAGAAAGACCTGGTTTCTGTTGAAGGCTGACCCTTATCATAAAATGTTCCAACTGTATTTTTGTTAAACTATAACGAACAAGCATATTTGGTTATTGTTGCTGAAGATTTTCCGTTTGTAGATGATTTTATATTTTTATGTTGACTGTCTTTAATAATATCCCCTGGCAGTTCGGAACTGAAAATTTTATTGCGAAATTCCGTTACAGTTAGATACATGACTACTATGATGAAGGCAACGTATAAAACGTGTTAAGAGGACATCAAATAAAAATACGAAACCTATCAAAGAAACAAAATCCGCTTTATTTTCACGAGTTTAATCTGTTCGTGACCACAAGCTCTAAAATATCGAGGAAGTAAAAATAAAACCGGGTTAATATGCACTATTTTATTTTATAGCACGTAGGATATATCTATTTAATTTTATAAATGACCTAAAGAAGCTAGATGTGATGAGAATGGCAAACCGTTACACAAATATTTGTTTCCAATTTAGAACACCATACCCATTTCCAGTAGTGAATTCCGATTTACGAATTAATTAATTACCTAACATAACGACTCGTACTGATTCCCCCAAATTTCGTTTCAGAACGAAGTATTCTTATCGCTTCAAATGACGTTCGTTTCTTGGGCGTCTTACACGCTACGAAAATTATCACGCTACCGCGCTGGTGAATCACAATGTTTTTTTAAGAATCAGCTTACACTTACCTACCTCTATAAAATATTACCATCAGGAAATTAGATTATTTTGGAATAAGTAATCAATGATTGTTCGCATTTTATGCGCTGCAAAATTGATGTTAATACATGAAACCACATCAACAAGAGAGTCTAAAGAAACATATTCGTTTTTTTTAGTTCTGCCGTATAATGTTCAGTGTTGATTTATGAGGCAGATTTTTTAAATTTTGCCAAAACTGATAATAGCCACACAAAAGTAGGTACTAAGATGTTGAAATTATACCGCATTATTCCAAATTCTAGATTTAATATCGGCTGGCTATTACCGAAAGCTGCTTTGGTTATCATAAATTTATATCTTTAAAGCTCTCAGCCGGAGCTGTGTTATGGAATTGCCTCGCATCTTGAATAATTTTATTGTAAGAATTATTTCATTTTGTGCCCGGAAAATTTGAATCTACTTTAAAAAGGGAAAAGTGTCTGTAATAAACAAACACCACGGAAATGAGAATTTTAATCTTATTAGTAAATACTTTTGCCCGGTGGGATTGATCCTACAATACTTTGGCAGTGCTAGACTAATTCCACCCGCCTTCCCACTATTGTGGCAAATGGGCCTGCGGGGCCAGTACCAAGCGGGTCCAGCTGATCGAAGACTCTTAACAGATACACACAAATCACTGAGTGATATTGACAAATCCAGAGAAAATGATGGTGTCAGAAATAAAATAAATCCACTTCCCTTCTTAGGAAAAAGGAGACAAGAGACAAATGGGCAAACTACCGATAAAAGAGATAAAGCATCACGGACACAGAACCCCACAACGTATCGAATGTAAATTAGAGAATGCCAAGTCTGTTTCCCAACACCTAATTTTTTTTTTAAAATACCTAAAACTCAAAAATCCTTTTGGACCCATCAGTGGAACTTTCCAATGGAACCAACAGTCCTAAACCACAAATACTACGTTAAAGTTCGCGAGTTCGATGCCGGCACAGTGCATATAAATCTATGTCATGAAGATGTCTATTAATAATCTGGGTGTAATGTTTAAAAAAAAATAATGCAAGCAAATATAATTGTATTATCAACATTCTAGAACCGATATTACAAGATATTAGATCTTGGAAGTGGACGTGAACTGGAACCGCGGTCCCAGTCAATTGCGGTCCCAGTCGCTGGAATTCTCATTGCCACTTCCAAGATCTCAGAATAGAAGCTCTTAATATTACAATTTGTTAACCTTTTTTGCGCGTTAACTGAATACATTAGACGCAAATTGCACATTTTGTTAAAGGAAAATTACCTTTACGCGGTACAAGCGTTCATATTGACAAAGTGCGCTCAAGTGTATACACAAACGTGTTGATGCATATTATTTTGAATGTGTACCAATATTTACATATTGCTAACGACTTTCGTACAGTCAGCAATTTACTTTGCTGAACAAGTTAAAATTTACAAAGTTTAAGCAGTAAAAAGTTTTCCTCCGTTCCGTTCCCAAATTTATAGAACGTAATAGTTGCATAATGTGAATATCTACGTGTAATATAGGTATGATGAGTTGTATGGAAGTCAGTGCTTTTTAAAATGAGAAGCGAGTAATTTTACATGATACCAGCTTTCGGTTAAAAATGAATTTAAACTTATATCAGCGCTTTTCAAAATCTTACACCAAAGAGATTACCGGTCTTAAGATTATAAATAGTTCGTCTTCAGCACCAGTCTACTATCGAAATTTAATGAAATTCTGTTTTTCCTAATCTAACACACTCTAGGTTAAGTTTTAGAGTCAGATTTTGAAAAAATGGATCGTGGCAGGTTAAGAACGGGTCAGGTTGGGAATGATATTGAGGGCAACTACTGTAGCACTATCAGTGTGTGTAATGGCGACCCTCAGTCCTGAGACTGCCTTTAGCCTACCATCAGGCCAGGTGAAGTCATGTTGACGTGTCCAATATAAAAAAAGAAAAATAAACTTTAATTTCCGGCACGTTTTATCGGGTCAGGTAAGTAATTAAACCTCATACTTATAAAATATTTGTTTGCAAGCTTAGAAATATGAAAATACATACAGGGGTAGTTAATAAAGGCTGTTAAGATGATACTACTTTATGGACTACGATAACTTTTGTGTTATTAAGTTTAGCTTCAAAGCCACCTTTATAGCAGTAAGCTCGTTCGCACTACAGGGCAAGCTAAAGATGGTCAAATCGTTATTCTGTACAAGCGCCTCAATGAAAGAATAAATGGCTGTGGTAGACCCGTTACAAAACCAGCGTCGATTTTAAGATCTGTAAAGAGTTAAGGGTATTTCCCTTACCTACCGCGATGTACCACTTTTTTGAGAGGTTTTTGTAGCGATTATTGAGAAGTTTATGTAATAAAGATAATGAAATCATGGTCGTCAGATTCTTACCAATATTGCTTGACTTTTTTTTTATAATAATATTTTCCTTTAGCAATTTATCAAACTAAGTATTATTCAATGTAAATTTTTCAACAATATAAAAATTGTGCCTATTCATACCTATTGCCTTGCGAATAAGAACTAATAAAGACACCAGAAACCTGGTTGTCAATTTCATTCACCTTGCAGTGGGTATTAAAAAAACAACAGACTGAAACGGGATACTCGTAAGTATACTGAAAACTTGATGAGAAATTTTAGTTAACTCTGAAGTTATATAAACCGAGTATGGTTTGAAAGTTATTTGAAGACAACCTCGACACAGAAGCCGTCCACAAAAATTAAAACAAAGCTACCCCAATATCGTACCTGTTACTTGTTTACGGTATCTAGGTATTTGTTTACATATAGGCGATAAGTCTGCCTTACGTACCAAAATAGCTAGAGTAAATATTTACGTATACCTTTGCTTCAGTCTCTTGATCAGAGGAATGTAGGACGTGCAATGGTAAACAATAGCAGTGAGAAAATGTCTAAAAATAGACATGATTTTGGTATCACAAACTATAGACAATTAACGGGAATCCTGTACGGTATATCGAATTACCCTTGAGCGTTGAAGGCTACAATATTGTCTGCGGAAAACATGATTCGAAAAAATGCGAAATAAATGCCATTATTTAGAGGCAGCTCATATATGTACCCTTCAGGGTAGGCAGCGCGTGTGTGATACCCTTAGTGTTGCACACGTCCATAGGCCACGGTGACCACTTCCCATCAGGTAGGCCGTGTGCTTGTCTGCCACCTACGTAGTATAAAAAAAATGACCGAAAGCAATATTATCAACTAGAGTTTTATAATCTCTGAATGAACTTCCAACAGAATATATGAGAGATCGACACGTATCGGGATGTGTGGTTTTTTTATTGGCATTCGGATGATGAGAATGATTAATAAAATATACCTATTTTCAAATGAATAACACAATAAAACTACAAAGTACATGGCATACATAAGCCGGATACATCTAACGCCTACACAAGGATGATAAGATTATACTGACCATTTTGAATCATCCCGAATCAGTATTATATTACCTTAATTATTTATTACGATGCATTTCATACTTTTTACCCGACTGCCGAAGAAAGGAGGGTAATGTTTTTCGAGACTATGTATGTATGTATGTATGTCCATTTCTTTGTCACGGCCTACAGCCTAAACGGCTTGACGGATTTCGACATGCGAGGTATCATTTTATTCGTCATGATTGTGTGAGTGACACCGGGTATATTAAAATTTCTAGAAAATCAAAATGGCGGCTTTTTGGCGGTAAAATGAAAATCTTGAAAATTTGTCTTGCACGCTCTACAGCCTGAACTGCTTGACGGATTTTGACAAACAAGGTTTTGTTTGATTTGTCATGATTGTGTGAGTGACACCAGATATATTAAAATTTTTAGAAAATCAAAATGGCGGATTTTTGGCGCCACAAACATTTGACTGCGATGGACGCAAAAACTACTGAACGAATTTCGATGTGGTTTTATTCGTTTAAAAGGTCTTGGTCAGACTTAAAATCTTACGTTTGTTTGATTACAATTGGTTTAGTAGAACCGGAGATATGAGCAAAAATATAATAATTAAGGTTGAATTTCGGTAATGTCCCTTCACTACACGAAAATTATTAACTCCATAAAAGATAGATTTTATACTTTATTATTATCCGGGCAGCTATGTAAGTAACTAAAAGGTATAAAATAAAATAAAAAAAAATTAAAAATTCAAAAACCCGACTGCCTAACAACTGAAAAGAAAAAAACAAGTACTTAGATTTTGATGTCCGGTGGTCTAGAAACATAACAACTGAACAGTCGGGATCCATGGAAAAATTAGATTGGCTGTCGAATAATGGATCCCGACTGTTCAGTTGTTATGTTTCTAGACCACCGGACATCAAAATCTAAGTAGGTACTTGTTTTTTTCTTTTCAGTTGTTAGGCAGTCGGGTTTTTGAATTTTTAATTTTTTTTTTTTATGTATTATGTGAATACTGAGATGAATAATTAAAACACCAGAGGAAAAGACGAGACGGACTCCGGTGAATCCATACACTATGGAACTCCTTGGGTAGAGAGTGCTAAATGTGCAGTTGTTTATTACCATTACAGTCAGGTCTAAAAAAATAGCGATGTAAAATCAGCGGAATTGAAAAAAAAAAACACCGAAATTTGTTGCTTTTTTGTTGCTAATTAGTTGCTAGAAAATTAATTTTTTTGCTTCGACCGATCGCAAAAAATCAGCAATAACGCTAACTTTTCAATAAGATAGCGTGGAAATCACTGGATGTGGGCTGATCGATCAAGCGAATAGTGGTCAATTTGTTGCTAATTTGTTGCTAATTAGTTGCTATAAAATTAATTTTTTTGCTTCAACCGATCGCAAAAAATCGGCAATAACGCTAACTATTCAATAAGATAGCGTGGAAATCACTGGATGTGGGCTGATCGATCAAGCGAATAGTGGTCAATTTGTTGCTAATTTGTTGCTAGAAAATTAATTTTTTTGCTTCAACCGATCGCAAAAAATCGGCAATAACGCTAACTTTTCAATAAGATAGCGTGGAAATCACTGGATGTGGGCTGATCGATCAAGCGAATAGTGGTCAATTTGTTGCTAATTAGTTGCTAGAAAATTAATTTTTTTGCTTCAACCGATCGCAAAAAATCGACAATAACGCTAACTTTTCAATAAGATAGCGTGGAAATCACTGGATGTGGGCTGATCGATCAAGCGAATAGTGGTCAATTTGTTGCTAATTTGTTGCTAATTAGTTGCTAGAAAATTAATTTTTTTGCTTCAACCGATCGCAAAAAATCGGCAATAACGCTAACTTTTCAATAAGATAGCGTGGAAATCACTGGATGTGGGCTGATCGATCAAGCGAATAGTGGTCAATTTGTTGCTAATTAGTTGCTAGAAAATTAATTTTTTTGCTTCAACCGATCGCAAAAAATCGGCAATAACGCTAACTTTTCAATAAGATAGCGTGGAAATCACTGGATGTGGGCTGATCGATCAAGCGAATAGTGGTCAATTTGTTGCTAATTAGTTGCTAGAAAATTAATTTTTTTGCTTCAACCGATCGCAAAAAATCGGCAATAACGCTAACTTTTCAATAAGATAGCGTGGAAATCACTGGATGTGGGCTGATCGATCAAGCGAATAGTGGTCAAATTGTTGCTAATTAGTTGCTAGAAAATTAATTTTTTTGCTTCAACCGATCGCAAAAAATCGGCAATAACGCTAACTTTTCAATAAGATAGCGTGGAAATCACTGGATGTGGGCTGATCGATCAAGCGAATAGTGGTCAATTTGTTGCTAATTTGTTGCTAGAAAATTAATTTTTTTGCTTCAACCGATCGCAAAAAATCGGCAATAACGCTAACTTTTCAATAAGATAGCGTGGAAATCACTGGATGTGGGCTGATCGATCAAGCGAATAGTGGTCAATTTGTTGCTAATTAGTTGCTAGAAAATTAATTTTTTTGCTTCAACCGATCGCAAAAAATCGGCAATAACGCTAACTTTTCAATAAGATAGCGTGGAAATCACTGGATGTGGGCTGATCGATCAAGCGAATAGTGGTCAAATTGTTGCTAATTAGTTGCTAGAAAATTAATTTTTTTGCTTCAACCGATCGCAAAAAATCGGCAATAACGCTAACTTTTCAATAAGATAGCGTGGAAATCACTGGATGTGGGCTGATCGATCAAGCGAATGGTGGTCGTGGTCAATTTGTTGCTAATTTGTTGCTGAAAGATGCTAAGGAGAAAGAAATTTTAAAAAATAAAAATTGATTTTTTTTTTCAATTATTCCAAAATAAATAATGTCCACGCTAGCTTAACTAACGATTTTTCCCTGGGAATTCTATAGTGAAAATTTGTTGCTGCTCATACTGCAGCTTATTTTAGCATAGAGAGTCAGCAACAAAATAAGAACCGGAAGTCAAGAGAAGTTCGAGATCGGTATACAGAAAAACCGGCGACGCTAGTTTAACTAACGATTTTTCCGTGGAAATTCTATAGTACAAATTTGTTGCTGCTCATACTGCAGCTTGTTTTAGCATAGAAAGTCAGCAACAAAATAGAAAAACGGAAGTCAAGAAAAGTTGGAGATCGGGTTATAAACAAACCGGCCACGCTAGTTTAACTCTTGACTTTCCGTGGGAAAACTAGTGTGAAAATTTGTTGCTACTCATACTGCAGCTTGTTTTAGCATAGAGAGTTAGCAACAAAATAAGAACCGGAAGTTAAGAGAAGTTGGAGATCGGTACCTATACGGAAAACCCGGCCACGCTAGCTTAACTAACGATTTTTCCGTGGGAATTCTATAAGCTAGCGTGGCCGGGTTTTCCGTATACCGATCTCCAACTTCTCTTAACTTTCGTTTTTTTATTTTGTTGCTGAGCTGCAGTATGAGCAGCAACAAATTTGTACTATAGAATTCCCACGGAAAAATCGTTAGTTAAGCTAGCGTGGACATTATTTATTTTAGAATAATTGAAAAAAAAAATCAATTTTTATTTTTTAAAATTTCTTTCTCCTTAGCATCTTTCAGCAACAAATTAGCAACAAATTGACCACTATTCGCTTGATCGATCAGCCCACATCCAGTGATTTCCACGCTATCTTATTGAAAAGTTAGCGTTATTGCCGATTTTTTGCGATCGGTTGAAGCAAAAAAATTAATTTTCTAGCAACTAATTAGCAACAAATTAGCAACAAATTGACCACTATTCGCTTGATCGATCAGCCCACATCCAGTGATTTCCACGCTATCTTATTGAAAAGTTAGCGTTATTGCCGATTTTTTGCGATCGGTCGAAGCAAAAAAATTAATTTTCTAGCAACTAATTAGCAACAAAAAAGCAACAAATTTCGGTGTTTTTTTTTTCAATTCCGCCGATTTTACATCGCCATTTTTTTAGACCTATTACAGTCTACCATCAGACTGGAAACCGGATATGACATCTGCTTGTTTGACGACTTTTCAGCATTAAAAGTTAGATGAAACTGGTTATGATCACTGGTTTACACAAGCGCAGATAAAATCTCTGCAAGCAAAGCTTTTTCCGAGTGTGTGTTCTGTAATATTTATGCAACTACACACGCATGCTTATAGAAGGTAACTGTGACGTTTTCCCAGTCCACTATTCAGTACGTGAATCTTCAGAAGTATTAATTAAAGATCATAATATGATCTTTAATTTTTATATATTCTTTAATTTTATATGTATGTTGATGATATTATCATCAACATACATATAAAATGACATCACAGTACTACATTGAAATATACGTGTAGCACATTTCGAAGGACCCGCTGCATTAAAATTTAATGTGAAGCATAATTTAAAACCGCCACTAGGCATGTTAGAAACGTGTCGCTCCAGTTATTCGTTCCACCTTCGCAGTAATGATTCTTTAAACGAGTCTACATCATATATGTACATAAGAAATGAATAATCTACTTTTCCCCGCGACATTTCTGTACAACTGAGAATACGGTACATCAGGATCAGCAGCAGTGAAATATGAAATCACCGAGCAATGAAAAGTTATATAAAAAGGTATATTTTATAGTCGACGGGCTTGTGCCCTGGCCTGATTGTGACTTTTTGTGAGCATAATGCCTCATGTCAACCATAGCCACGACTGCCGAATTCTGCCCAAACATAAAATAACGTCACTGTTCTTCGATCTAAAATCCAAATACATACACTACACAATCGAATAAACTTGAATAAAGTAATCGATAACAAGCACTAAAATAATACGTCGTGTTGTAAAATGGTAATTAACTTCAAACAAAACTATAACAATTAACAATTCAAATTGGAGAGTCAACACACGCTGTTATATTTTTACAATGTAAAAATATCAACGGACATTCGGACGAGTGTTAATTTATACTGTTGGAACAATTTCGTTGTCGATGTGAAACATTTTTCGTCAACACTTTTGGGTCGCCAGATTTAAATTGTTAATGCAATAATTATACTAGTTTAGTTTATTTAGTAAACACAGCAAACAGTTTGAAACTAAAATTGGGCTTTATGTCACAAGTTCGTTTCTGTGAAGCACACACTCGCGAACGGAGCGAATAATTAAGTGCGAGTTTGTAATTAAAGCCTTTATACAAGACAAGCTTTGAGTGTATGTTTGTATTTCGTACTCATTTGACGTAGGCGAGTACCTATATTTTCATGTAGGTACATTTCTGTCATATAGATTAATTCGACCTCAAAGAATGTTTTCATATTGATACACATACTATATAGCTAACAATAATTAACCATTACGGGTACGATACTCTTAAAACGGTAGGTAATGTTATTGATAAAATCACAATATCCAAATCATGAAGTACTCCTTCCTAGGTGTCTACTAATATTACCCAGTCAAAAAAATAATATTCTGGGGGCAAAAATTACCCTGTTTTCATACGAGTACTGCATGATATGGAATAAACCATGCACATGATGCACACCATGTTAAAATACCTGCGCAATACGCCACTGGCGAGTCAAATCTAACACAAAATATACCTATGTATTTGTTAATGCTTATATGTGTAGTTAGACCTAAGAAATACTTGTTACTCACTAAAACTAGAAACTTGTAATAGTAACTATTAAAAACCTTCGCAGTAATCTTTAAAATAATATTCTTCGTTACTGGCACAAGGCTATTTATAATGTGTTACCTTTAAGGCCAGGTTCTTCGGATTTTGCTTCAATAATAAACATATTTTAATCGTTCAAAGTTAAATATATGTATATTTTAGATTGAGTAACGTACTAGCAATTGGATTACTATGTGATTTAATACCTACTCAATTTCACTACTACTCGGCCAACGTATCATTCAAAGAAAACACAGAAACAGTGCTACATTGAATATGACACCAATAAAAGAGTTTTCAACTGTTTTACTAGTACGTGACGTCACGGAATGGTGCGTGTACAAATCCCTTCACGGCCGGGTAGGCGCCGGCGCACGTGCCGCCGCGACCGCCCTTCGTGAGCCATTTATGTCCACGCGTTGGAATTTTTAATATGACCGGAACAAGGAGTCGCGTCCGCGGTAAGTGAATCACCCTCGTGTTATACAGGACTGCACGTACGTTACTCATGTAAGTTACTTTTTAATGTCTGTTTGTGTTTGTTGATTTTTTACATGGTGAGAATACGTGACTTCGAAAGTAATGACAGCTAGGTGGCCTTTAGTTTCTATAGTTTACGATTGAGAATTTTAGAATGATAGAGACGAAACAGATTTATGATAGGGTGAATAGGCAACGTCATATGTACTTACTTTAATCAGATTGAAGACATTTTAAAGCAAAATCAGATCAAGAGTACCTACACACGCACCGGCGAGTATGTGGAAACATGTGGCCTCTGCCTACCCCATTGGGGAAAAAGACATGATTGTACGCATGGATGTAGAACACGACGGGATTCTTCAAAAGAAAATAATATACATCGTATTGCAAGTGTCTATAGGCTACAGAAAAAGTTTTACCTTAAAAAAGTTACACTCTTTTTTAGGGACTTTTGTAAAAGCGAATGCACGAGCTACTAGATAAGATATAAAAATAATCAAGAAAAAGGTGCAAGTTTTAATCGAAAAACAAATAAAAGTAACGAAGCAGGTACTCATGGCTTTTATTTCTTAAAATTTTAACGTATAAAATATACCTACATATTTTTCGTCGGCCAAGAGCGATAAACAAGATTAAAATTACACCAGCGAAATGGGAAAGGCCCGGGCATAAATCTCTCAGGAAAGCTGGGGAGTTGAATGGCTAGTTCACACAAACAACGAAATACAAACACTAGAAACAATAAAACAACAATACTGGTTTTCGTTGTGAATACATAATGAAAAGCAAAATGATAACTACGGAATATTCATAAAACTTCGGCACAAAGGACAGCTCAGATCAAGGCCACCTACCCTAGCTGGATTATACTACAGGTGATAAGTAAAATATAGGCAATCATAAAGATTACTTTCGTATTCGCTTTTAAAGGAAATGTTTATAGACAGTCGTAAACATGACTGCCCTATCATTTACTTCTGAAGGTACTAATCACGCCTAAGTGGTATGGTAGAGCCTTTTTCTTGCGAGGTTGAATGAAGAACGCCTTCATCTAAGAAGTACACGTTAATTGCAGTATATTGCAGCCATTGCAGGATTTTGAAAGTGCCTTAGGTTTCCTTGCTCTCATTGTCACTTTTTTCCTATTCTCCATTCACCTTTGCAGATGACAACGCGCGAGTGACAATTGCTGTGCAAGTGTTCGTAAGCTCATGGTAACATTGGTAACAGCTCAACATAAGGTAGGTCTAAAACATGTTTAATTCAGATTCGTTTATTATGTCTGCCTAAGTTTACATAAATATTATTTCCATATATATCTATAGGAATTATAAATTCTAAAGAGAATGACTAAACTACGATATTTTGCGTAGAAAATTACTTTGAAAGTTACAAGAAAGTATCGTTCATATAATTGTCTTGACGCGTGGAAAAGTTTTAAATTAGATAAATAGATTCCTCGCTCACGTACACATTCCTTAAAAGGTTTTTAGTGTAAATAGCATTTCTCTACGTTTATACGTTGGAAATAATGTTGCTTGAATGGAAAAATCTATACGGTGTAAAGAAATTGTAGCGGTTGTTCAGAAATTCTTTCGTTATTACATTTGGTTACAAGAGGTTCTAAAAAATGATAAAAAAGTATACATATATATTTCTATGTATTTAAATATTAGTATGTTGCGAAACGATATCATGATTGTTTATTTGCTTAGGCTTACTCTACAGAATAGTTGGTATTTTTTCATAAAACGTAGAAAGATTTTCTAGAATCCTGACTTGACTAATTTGGCTGGTATTATTTTAGAGAGTGCGGAATTTCCGGGATTATTGGACATGGTTCCGTAAATCGTATAAGCTATGTACGCACGATGAAATACTTTCTGGATAGTTTACGACAAAGTAAGATCAGACGATATCGTAAATATGAAATTACTTCCGAAAGTTAAGTATTCGCTGAGTAATCATCTATTTCTGGTTTATCGATGTGAATGCGATACGTACGGTGTTAACGTGATGAATAACAATTTTTATATTAACAATCAACTGCGTGTTCTTTGAGGTCAATAAGGACTTGTGATTTCGTTTGAGAAGTTAATATTTTGAGTCTTAAGTGACCTTGGAATGAATTACGAACGGCATTGGGTTAGGCAAACACAAGAATAGGTAGTTAAATAAAATGTACATGTTAGATATACGCTGATTCTGTTGTGACAAGGTGCCTGTGTTCTCAGGCTTGTTTGTTAGAAAAGAGATGGCGATATAGATACACATTTTAGTCCTGTTGAACTGGTTTAGTTAAGTTTTTGTTACAACAGAATCTGGACAGAGTGTATTACTTTTTATAATAAATCTTGAATTAGAAACTATCGTTTGTAGTAGCATTACCAGAAGTTTCACTTTAGGTTGTTTTTATTATTGTTTGTGCAACTGTAAGACAGACCTTGTAGACGTGTATTCTCTTAATCGTCAGTTCAAATTAGAAATGAAAACGAGTTTGAATGAATGAACAACCTGAATAAAACACTTTCAGAAGGCGACAATTTGAATGAAACAGTCAAAATATTCCATACCTGTTTGTCCATATGCGAAGATACATGCGTTGTATCCGTCGAATGCATTGTCGAGTATATCCCTGCCGAGACATTCGAAAACTGTCTTCTGCGATGCAAAATTCGGCAGGGATGAATCCAGGGAGTAGAAGCAGTGATCGAACGCGAAAGTCTTTGGTTGTTTTCTGAAAAAGAATGGACAAAGTTAGTAATTTATTTATGAAATAGGTACATATAATATAATACGAACAAGATGAAAAGAATTATGGACCACCCTCTTATTTGGCAGATATGACATGACACTTTAAATTAATTTTGAAATAAAGTTTGAATACCTATGACAGATTTGCGCCCGAAGCGAACTTATTATAAAAAATCTAAACATCCTAATTGAGAACCTCCTCATTATTTGAAGTCAGTTAAAAATGTAGTAAATTAATCAAATTACTTTTATGTTCTAGTGTCGGTAGAAGATGTATGTAGTTTCCTTAACTATGAAAGTGACCATACGACCGGTACGGTACTTAACACAGAACAATCATTATTTTATGTTTCCATTTTATACATAAAACCGTTTTATGAGCAGCCACTAAACTACATACGAGTATTTACACGTGTTTATGAAATAAAACAAACCCATATTATTACAATCCATTCATTATTATGGAAGCCAGTGAACATTAGTTGGATATTTATAGGAGGGGATGAACTCAGCGAGCTTAAGGACAACAAGAAAAATGTAAATAAAGTCAAGGTCGAGATAAAATAGAAGTTATTTCTCCCCAGATACAAGTTTTATGCCCGGCTTGAAGGAACTAACACGAGAATATGCAATATCTTAACTTATATTGGGTAAGTGCACATTTAAAGATAGCACAATAAATGACGGTTGGGACTAGCCATCACCCTAGCAGAAGCAGGCCCAGGGTGACATCGCATCGTCTTTCCGAGAGTGCCTCTCTTTAGGGAATGGGGGATCCGATCCCAACAATGCATCAGCGCTGGCAACCGGAAACGGTCGGGTCTCTGGGATTTTCTTTCTTGGGCACACCAGATTCCCACATGGTGACATGAGCGATACCGTGCGGTTTTAGAGGGTAAAGATCGAGAGGGTTCCTGCACGTAAAAAGGCGTCGTGGGATTATTTCACATCTTTGTCGAAAACGTCTTTTATGGTAACGCACCCAAAAAAATTGGCAGCAGAAATACCACGACAGTCTCGAGAAACGTCGCGTCATCGTATCGCTACGCTCATAATGACTACTAGTAGGTAAATCGGTGCTACTAGTACACGGATCCAATCATAAAATGTCAACAATGCTTATTTATAGTCTGCCATAAAAAACGACGTCTCTACAAGTCCCAATTAAAGACTGAGTAATCATGAACAGAATTTAAATGGTAATAAAATCCTCTTGGCGGTGGAAAAATGTTTCATAAAAACTTTCAAAGGAGAAAATGCTATTCTAGTACTTATAGAGGCAACAAGTAGGCGTATAAGTAGCGTCACAATTTACGTAAAAATAATTCTCTACGTAATGTGACTCGTTCCTGAATTTCGTGACCCAAAATATGTGAAAGAAGGTTGTTGGAGTGTGTTGGAGTGCTACACAACGCTTTTCTGTAGCCCGACCCGCCCTTAAGCATTTTATAAAATGCGTCATTAATGCCACGAATAAAATGGCGCACTTTCGTTAACGTGACAATAATCCCTGAGGAATTAGTGCTTCGTCATGGATATTGTAGTCCCATAAACTTAAGAACAAGTCATATTATATACATAGCTTTTAAGAGCGTAATGGTTAAGGCGAAAGGTATAAACCTTCGTGGTTTATGTTGCTAGCTCTATTGTAATAATGTTTTGCTTTTATTTTTTTTTAAACAATGAAGATAATAGCCTACTAATACTACAAACGCGAAAATTTGTGATGTTTTTAACTCTTTCACGCTAAAACAGCAGAGCGAATCTGAATATAAGTACCTACTATGTTACTTTTCAACATAGGTTACTTTTCAACTGGGGAATACGTGTCATGTACCTAAGTCGCGGGCAACGGAATCAGAATTTTACGCGGGTGGAGCCGCGGGCAACAGCTAGTTGTTAATATGTTAACGGTAAATAACGTGATCCCGGACTCCAAAGTGCAAATGGGAAATCGCAAAGATGATGATGATGAAGATTTAACCAAGAATTTGAGTAAACTGGCAAAATGGCATAATCCAAGACATAATTTTATTGTGTCAACTCGCATTAGCAGATACTTATGCCGACTCAAATATTTTGTTCAACTTAAATCACTTTTATTCCTATCGACAGGCTGCATCAATTTCAAGTTCTAAAGCCCGCAGTCGAACTTATTTCGCTCTTCTATACAAAACAAGCTATCTCGTTCTTGCTATCGGTGGAAGAAGAAGACAGAAAAATAATAAAGCCCTCAATACTGAAATCCCCTCAATACGGGGTAGCGTGCCAAAAGATAATGTTATTACTTCGATTTATTGACCTAATTGTTGTTCCTCGACCATTTTGTGGAGGGTGACTGTTCGGTCTCTTAAATTTGTGTTTTTCGCTCATTATCTCTGTAGCTATCATATCTACTATCCGCAGCAAAAGTTAATAATGAATGCAGAGATTTCAAATGTAAAAAAAATTACGAAAATTGATCATTATACTCGTAATGTGATCAATGTTTAAACTTTGCTCAGAAAGTAATTTATGAAATCTGAAAATGATTGGCAGTTCCATACACAAGTTCAACGACCTCAGTCTTTTACTGCAGATATTTTTTAACGTTTTGTAAAACTTAGTCATAGGAATCGAACCTGGACCTTATGTACAGCACTCGCTACCAGGCTGCCACAATACCATCGAGAAAATCAGTTAAGGCAAACGAAGACTACCTGTACCTGTACCCCTTAACAATGAAAGGAAAATTAAACCACTTTGATTCGTCGCTCAAATATTTTTAGTACATAACAATTTGCATTTATATAACTAAGAATTCCCACAATAGCGTAAAAAAAATCAAGGGCAACTACCTCTTAGGTTGCTGTAACTAAGAAATTCTCACCCGTAAGAACGGTAGTAAAATATTTAACAAGGTTACATTGAGTTGAGAATTTGTTAGGAGATAATAAAAAACACTCGAGCTACAGTTTACATCAGACAGAGGTACTCATAAGTTAGGTACGAACTGAACAAAGGATAATGACCTCATCCATGACGTCATAATCTCAAGTTTACCGCGAGGGCGAAAAGTAAAAGTTTTGGCAGCGTTTATTCGTAAACGTTTATTATTACTTTTTACTATCGTTGCAAGTTACTACATAGAATAACAATACAGGTCATTGACATCTTCCTCATCCTCTTGCAAAAACTTAGTGCTTTTGATCTTACTTGGAGCATTTTTGCGTATAAAGATGAATAACGAAGGTAAGACAAAAATGGGGATATATTTTAGTCCTGTCAATATTACTAGTTTAGGTAGGTTTCAGAACGCACTCTCCTAGTCTTTAAGTTTAGGAAGTTAATGGCAGTCGCTCACGGAAAAGTCGTCAACAAAATATAACCAGTAAGCGGACTCCGGGCTCCAAAGTACAAACTGGGAAATAGCTATAAGGATGAGGAGTTAGGTTTCGGAATAATAAAATCTTGAAGATTAGTAAGTAATAGGTAAATACCTAAATAAAATATGTTCGGTATTTGTACAGTAGGTACCATACAGTATATTCAGCCCCTAGTATGGTCCTAATGACATCACGTCCACCTGTTACTTATCAAATAGCATAAGGTTACTCTCACACGTACCTTTTAATGAGCACCATAAAATGAACAGTGGCATGTCACTGTCATTGATATGGTGTTCACATAATAAATAGAAGACAGTATTAGAGCGTAACTGTCGCGTGGGAGACAAAATTTAATGCCTGAACTAAATTGAATAAACTTCACGGTCGACGGGTATGCGGTCGGTACGTTGCTCTAAAAAGCTTCAGATTTCTATTTCCTTTTAAAAATCTCATGAGAAAGAATAAATCTTTCCTCTAATTTAGAATTTAATACTAATTAATAAAATAGTATGTCTATTTGTATGTCTAGCTGTGCCCCGCGGCTTCGCCCGTGGCATGGTTCGCCTCCATGACACCTATTTATCTAAATATTTATCAGTACAATAATTATGGCAATTTCTTCACGCTTGCGCTATCCAACTCCGAAGTTGAACCAATAGTTTCTGAGATTAGCACATTCAACCAATTAAACTCTTCAGCTTTATAATATTAGAATAAATACATCAATATAACTTTACCCTTTCTGATGATAGGAAGCTGACGTGTAAGTAAAACCTAAGAATGAAATAATTATAGTTAATTATTGGTGTATGCTTTTTCACGCCCCGCTTACACCGTGATAGTAGTAAGAAGAAAACACGTGTTTTGTAAAGATTTCCAAGTTTTTCGCAGTAAATCAAAGCGGTACGGAACGGTTTAATAGTGGAATCTAGATGTAAAAACAATTCCATCTAGATTCTGAGTACAGTTCATTCAGGTAATGGAATAACCAAACATTGTTCTGAGAAGTGCTGTACGTGTGAGTGAGGTTCACATGTATGCAACTACATAGCTTTGGTAGAATTCAATTAGCCACAGCGGCAACCCCATTACACCTACAAATTATACACGACTAAGTAATCAACCTGAGGGTGCAGCGGCCAATTTGTGTTCAGCCTGTGCGAGTTCTCGTTTGACATAATATTAATTATTTGAATCGGAACAGGGACTTCTAGAACCTAATACAAATCTAGAATATTGTTAGGCAGAAATAGCTACACTATCCACCATTTTTACGAGCTTTCATTTAACTTGCTCTGTTGTTGGGTAGTTTGTGAATGAAACAATGGAAGCTGAAATTGTTGAAAAAGACTTCATTTTCAATAATTTTACCTCTAAAACTGTAAGGTTTTTATAACACATCCATTTTAACATTATTGAAGGCGAAAGTTAAAAAGTTTATATAATATATTTCTATCCCGGTTCCGCGTGAGTTACATTTCATTGATATTGGAAACACGCAAGGGACATGCAAAGGCCGAAAGCTTCGAGTGAATCATCGGAGTTAGTACGCCACGTGTGGGGATAGACAGGATGTAATACAATATAAGTACGTGAGCTCCCTACTCAACTGTACCAGAGAATGAATCTAATATACAGGGTGTCCCACGCCGATGGAGGGGAAGTATCTTCAATAATGTACCTAAATAGACAATTTTACGTCAAATATTTAATTAATCCATCCCATTGAACTAAAAAATTTAGAATTCAGGATTTCCTATTATTTAATTTAACTCGTTTGTTAGAGAGATTTGATCCTTATGATTGACTCTATCGATTGATGTCATAAAATTACAGGATGGTTTTTTTATTTTAGTCGATTCGATTACTAAATGTTGCAAGCGAATTTTCGCAAATCTTTGAATGCAGTCTAAATTGTTTTTAAAATAAAAATATCTTCTTTCAGTAAAAGTGTCGTATCTACGTACATTATTTAAGATCTTCCCCTACATGTCGCATCGCCGTGGGCCATCCGGTAATATACCAAGCTGGGCTTTTTGAACGAAAAGAACGCTACAGAGATGAAACAATAATAAAAGTAATTGAATTTCTGATATTAATCGAAATATCAAATGGAATCGTCACAAAAAGAGATATTGATGAAAAAACGTATAGCAAAAAACAATACTACCGAATTAATTAAATGCCTTAGGAGGAAATCTTTACGGTAGATCCCTTCCCGACTTCATAAATTTATTAACAAAACAATGTAAATTGTTAGAAGAAATTTTTATCTCGATAAAAAAATGTAATTGGTATTTGAACACTCAAATTTAATGAATCAAGATATGGCAATGGCATTAAGACAATATAAAACTAGATAAGATAGTAAAATCATTTAGGAACTAAAAATAGGAGTAGAAATAGGAGTGTAATGTTATCAGACTTCGTGCCTATTTTAAAGGCTGTGTATTCTGAATCCTTTCATTATCCTGATTGACATCATAATTTTATTTTGAGGAAAATGAATTTTGGGCAAATATTAGTGTAATGAACACACAAAGACTAAAGTATGATTTATAACGAGTCATTAAACTTAGAAGCTGGAAGTATTAGACAGTGAATGTAAATTTGGCTACCAATGAATCACACTGAATACGGAAAATGAGAAAAGTTTTAAGTTCAATGCAGATTTCATTCTAATAAATCAAAAAGTAATAATACCTACCATACTTATCTAAATAACTGTTAACATAGTTCCATAACTTAATGTAATAAAGAAACATTGTCATCAACACATTTACCATAGATAGATAGAATATTCCTTATTGTAAGTTTGTGACGATTTTTGTTACTGAATCACGCTATAACAGCTGAACAGATCTGCCCGAAATTTGGTACAAATTAGTGTGGAATAACATAAATACACTACTAATACTTCCATATAATCTCATATTAACGAATGTACTCGTGTATAATGTTTACTACTATATAAACTCCATTTATTTATTACCGTCCGCGTCAGTGTCCAATAAATGTATACGTGTTTGCAATAAGATGGTGTGCAGCCTAGCACAACTGAAAGCCCAACTCGTTCACAATTTGGCAACAATGCCTCATTTCCAAGTTAGACTACACTGGCTGACTAGCTGGATGTCAGTTCGTATTTTCATGATTACAGTCTTGTACTCCAACTACGGTTTGAATAATATTTGAGTAAATGTATAAACGACTATCTGTACCACCCCGGCTGCCCGCGTGCACTTAGATTTGGACTTAGACAAGGATATACAATAAAAAAGCCTGTTATTTTATCAAACAGTTGAATTATTTATTTGTAGGTATTATAAGCTAAATCCCGTCTGCAAGTATGGGGCCGGAAGGCGATGATGATGAACTTAGAGCGTTCCATTTGTATAAAAATAATGAAAATAATAATCAAAAAACAAATTATCGTATAGTTTCTCAACAATCGCGACCTTTAGTGACATTACCTGTGCCCATAGCCAAGCGGAAAAAGTCTAAATCGCTATCGAATCGTATCGAATAGAATAGATTAGGTCGACCAATCACACTCCAGCTCGTGATTCCGCCGCGGCACGCGCATCGTACGCCGGCGACGAGCTTGGATGTGATTGGTCGACCTAAACGTTTCTATTCGATTGCGATTTACGCTACGGAATACACTGACATTTGTCTACGGGGCCTGATGTCGTTGTTAGAGTGTAGGTAAAGTAATACCACACTCATAATGATATACCGCACTTCCTACCAGGTATACAGTTAAAATTGTAATAATCTAATTACGTTTACTAATCCACTTTAGCGTCACAGACCTAAAACGCGTCACTTAGTACCAATTCCCCAAAGTGCCGCTCAACAAGGTACTATACACACGAAATGGTAATACGATTCCATTAAATTAATAGCAATTTTGTATAACAACCTTGCTTGAGAAATACGCTGAAGGTTTAACTGTCGAGGTGCTCAGTATACTGCAGCGTAGACTGCTGACTCGTAGGTGCTCTTCGTGGACAAAAATGCAAAAATAAATTTGAGTCCACGATCATGTCAAAAATATTGGTAGATGCTCGTCGTGGACTAGGCTAGGTGTTATTCGAGCATGTGCTATTTGGTAGGGTGCTCTATGTGGACTAACGTTTCTGTGTCTTTGTACGATACACCAAACCGGGCAGGTCTGGCGCTCAATGCTTAGCAGATTAGAGTTAGCTGATAATATATTCGTTTCGTATTCAAAAAGAGGTTGTTAACAAATGTTAACGAATACTTGGTCGCAGTACCAAGCCTAAAAACATATCCGGTAGACGGCAATAGGCAAATGCCGAAATATGGGTATAAAATACACCCTTGCTTACTGTTTCAGGGATAACGAACTAAATATATAACTGCCAACGATTTGAGGGGCTTTATTCGATTAATTTCTGCTTAGATCTTTGTAAAGTATTTTTGATATAGCTAATTTCCTTACGTGGCTTTGCTCAATTGGCTCTAAATCGATAAATATCAAACGATTCAACGAAGGCCATAAACGTCATAATAGCGAAGAAGGAAGTATGCAGGTTGTGGACAGTACGAGGCTCTAACTACGGTTGCTATATAACAACATTCCTTGGCAACAATCCAGATGCTTACTCATAACATAGAATATGGCAAGATCGCAAATCTACCAACTTCTACCAGTTTACAAATTCAGATGAATTTTACTTCACAACCCAGATCTCAGCAGGGTTTTATAATGCCGGCCTGACTTGAGTCAGCTAAGCTTGGGATTTGGCGACAATTTACGTTGGAGACGTAAATAGTGCTCTGTCGTAATGAAACGTCTACAAGCTTACAGCGACAGGACACCTTTTCTTTACACTACATGTTAAAATAAACTAACAACAAGCTATAATGTGATATTGTTGGAAGTTGACACGAATATTATTTGCTCATCAGCTTACTGCCGAGATTTTTAAGTTTAGATACTTTGATATATATCTTAATACTTCAAGACACGAGATGACCTTCTCGTGACCATGGCTGCTGAAAACCAACCGAAACGTCGAGAAAATAATACAAAATGAAACGCGATTAAATTCAGCAATAATAAAATCTTTATCTCTAGCTTACCGCGATCAAGTGGAATTGAACTACATCATCAAAATTTTAGAACCCGTTTTAATTGAAATTAATCGCAATTATTTTCACTGATGAAATCCAACAAAGGACCCATTAAAAGTGCACTATTGACGGTAAAAGGCGTGCGTTATTACGTACGTAGTACCGAAAGCCATAATTGACGAAATGTGACTGTTTTACTGGCGTCAGTACGAATGTGCTGTAGTTCTCGATTATCGCAGGAAAAATATAGCTTCATTACGAGCACCTAACGACTTCACAGAACAGCTGAATGGTCGTACAAAGTGCGGGTTCATTAGATTATTTATGATAGTGCCAGTGTTCTATGCTTAAACGACTAGTAATACCTACTTGTCGATAGAAAAGCAATAAAACGGGATTTTTAACGTGGTAACTTTTTACTGCTCCGACTCTATATAATATCCTATTTACGACTCTGTATTGTCTCGGAAAGTTTTCTTTTGTAAAATATATCTTTTAGGTCCACAATGAATGTTAGTCTAAGAAAAAAACACTTTTATTTAATGATTACCCAACATTGGTTTCAAAATGAACATTTCCTGAAATGACCAATCAAACATACGGCAAATTTTGTCTGACCAAGCCCTTCCTAATAGAAAAAACCGTACCAATTCCGTTCTGTAGTTTTTGCGTCCATCGCGAACAAACAAATACGAATTCCAATAATAAATATTTTGTGTTCAGAATCGTTCTAACATAACCCAAGTATTTTTTTAAATATCTACAATTTACAGACACAGCTACTTGACAATTTTATAATGGTATAGAATAGATAAATAGTTTAGATGCTTCAAAAATTCATTCAATTCAATTTATCTTCCATGCACATTTTAAATCCAAAACAATCTGGATGGATTGTGTTTTGGATTTGAAGTACACTTATATATAAGCTACATTGCACAGGTTGAATAACTTGAGCATGAACTTGAACATGTTAACACTTCATTAACTTCAGATGGAAGCGACGATCTATCACTGCAATATACAGTGGTACAGTCATAAACTCAAGCTGTATTTGAGTTGTATGTATTTTGGACAAAATATGTCGCATACCTATTTGTATACATTTAAAAAATAATATCTTCCTCAGATTTAGAATTCAGTACTAATGTATAACTTAAGTCTATCTAGTCTATTTAAGCTATAAACCAACATACTTTACTAAATTATAAAAGCGTGAGAAGGGTATTTGCGGCAAAAGTAGATGATGATAGTAAACATTAATATTATTAAAGTTTCAAAATATTTCACTAGAGTCAACAAGTACTTAAACAGTATTTTCATTGAGAAATATAAATTACTTTGCTTAAAAATAAATTATAAAATCTGAAAATGATCATCTACTTTTGAAGCTGACTCTACATTGGTACAAATATGCGTCAATCTAAGTTATTGAATTACTCATCACTTAGAGATAATTTAGGTGAAATTACTTCATAGCATCAATTCCTATGATGAGAAATCCTATTAAGTAAGTGCTCCTGAGTATCAGTTGGATGTAGAAATCCCTAAGCTGGAAAGTGGTAATCCTTGTGAGAGACAAATCTAATTCTATTATCTATTTAGAAATATAAAACGTTTATTTTTCTATTGCGAAGTTCCTTTCCGTGTTCGTACAGGAAAACACATTCTACGAGTACTACACTGCTGAATAGATTCTTCCAATCCGATGTTTAATACGATATTCGTATCCTGATTATTTTCTTCTGATAAACTAGTACAAGCGTTCTCGGAATTATTAGCAATGGCAAATCCGGCCGTGACGTAATATTAAATAGGTTTATAGTTAATGAAAACACTTCAACACAGTATGATATGGAAAAAAAAATAACAAGAAACGAATAGAAGGTCCGGACATAGTAATATCCCAATAATTATACCGATAATTGATTGAGTAAAAAAATGAAATAAAATGCATAAATAAATAACGTGTAGATTATAATTCAGAAAATTTAACATTGATTTAGGAAACTGTATGGAGAAGCTACAATGCTACAGCTATCCTACTGATATTATAAATGTGAAAGTATATGAAGATGTTTGTTACTCAATCACGCTATAACGGCTGAATGGATTTAGCTGAAATTTGGTACAAAGATAGTATACAAAAGTAGCCTATGTTTAAAGTTAAAAAACATAGGCTACTTTTTATCCATGGAATATTCTCATAGGATGTGGGAACGGGAACAGAATTTTACATAATATATATGAATTAAATGCTAGTCAGTCATGGAGATCTGAACAAAAGGGGATGAGGTACCTACAATAAATTTATCATAACAGTAAATCTAATCTAGATGAACGTCAGGCATTATTCTCGGAAATTAGATAATAAATTTAAGCACTTAAACTACCATGTCTTACCTACGTACCCAGAGCAAGTTTAATTATTTTTAATAGCCAAATAAAATGTAACAACGCTGTTCCTCTATGTACAGACTTAGTTTTGCTTCAAAATATACCTTAAACATATCTGAATACAGTAAGTCTAAGAGCCTGTCTCAATCTCTCCCGAGATTTGGAGACTTGGTGAAATATATAGGAAAGTATATACCCCTTTTATTGGATAGTCAGACGAGTAATAAAAGAGAATTCGGCAAAAAATATCTATGAGATTTCTGGTGAATTCCAATATTTTGTAGAGACACAGCAGCCATAAAATAGCCATTTAGTTATAAAATACGTCTAAGCACATTTTGTAGCTTATCCGTTTTATCGATAGAAGCGTCTCAAACTTGTTCAACCGTCTGGGCAGTGAGAAGTGAATCATGCATTAGCTATAACGTCTATTCAGCCATGTATCAAATCAGTTACAGTAACTTAGCGCCTCAAATAGATCGATGGTTTAGTCGACTTGACAGTTAGTGCATTGAACCTAACTGATTTAGTAGCTAATAGTGTTGTTAGGTACGTCTGGCGGATGGTTTTGAGCAAGCGATCGCGGTGGGTAATCACTAACACTAGTTTTAATGATTTTTAGAAATTTGAAGCACGCTAAATTGCTAAAGTGAAAGATGAATATGTACTGCTAACGGTATACCTAGTGTACTACTTTCCTCTATTGTCTTCGCATCTAGGCGGCCGACTGATTAGTCACACCTACATCCTAAAGCAGACCCCGAACTCCGATATGAAATCCTCGAAAGCGATCGAAACTAACGCTAAGACTTTGATGTGGCAGATGGCAGATAACTTTTAGAATAGACATGGTAAGGAAGCGCCAACAATATTCAAGCAATATTCTAACAAGCTCGTCATTAATGAGAGTGCAAATACAGAAACGACTAACACTCTTGCAAAAAGGGCAGTCTTCAATATAGAATGTACTAAAATAGTTGCGAAAACGTGATAGGTGCAATTCAAATAAATATTATTAACGTGTTCATAACACACGGTAACATAGAAGCAGACACTATAGCTATGAAATTAGATTTATTGTTCTATGACGACAGAATAGCGAATACATGTTTACACAAAAGGAAAACAATAAATACCACACAGGAACACCATACACAAAGGCAACAAATTGAATTTGGACGGGCGTACATTCGCGTAGTTTTTACGATCGATATGAGGATATAAGACGTGATATGTACAGTCGCCCTCAGAAGTAGTTTAACACATTCCAATTTACCATTTTTTCATAAAATAATTAAAGAAAATTGTCGAAATTTTATAAACCCAAATTAAGTGAATACGAAATGAATATCGAATATGAATCATGTTTTGGGGGGAGCGTTTCCGTCAAAACGACAGTGATGCGATTAATTATGTATAGGTAAATTGTGAGTGACGTAAGTGCCAAATAAGACTTTTATTAATATTGATGGAAAAATAAATATTGTGCAGAAATTTGGAAAATTGTCCATTCGTAAAGGTACTGTGGCCGCGTAGCAAGTAAATGAAAAATGAGAATTATTGAAACCTACATTAGGTATATTTATTTTCTATCGAAATAATTTTATGCAGTCTACGAATATTTGGATTAGAAATTTACTAAATTGTATTTTGTATCCATTGTGTAAGATAACGCAGTGGATACAAAATAAGCTAAACAAGGAATAATTCTGAAACTAACGTGAGGCTCGAACCTACAACGCTAACTACAGACAATGGTAGAGGACTAGAGTATAGTGCCTACTTACTCTACCATCCCGCATTTTTCAACCCAACAACAGACAGACAGCTTACATAGGCTTACACAGACATTAGATAAGAAAATCTATGTACAAATTTTGTAGCTCTCACATTTCTAAAAATTGAACTCACGTCATAAAAATATTACTAGGTACAGTCAGCGGCAACAGAAGATGATCTTAAAAATTTCAATCTTAACAATCAAAATTCAAAAATATTTTAATAGGGGCTCTATTAAAATATTTTACTACGTAGTTAAATAGTATTTTCATTATGGAACAAAATTAGTGTTTGAGCAAAATAACTTTACGTCATAATAATCATTTACGGATTTAAAAAAATTGTGTTTGAGCAAAAACTTTTGCCCAAACACAATTTTTTAAAATCCGTAAATGATTATATACTTTTGACGCTGACTATACTGCCTATATCCGATGCCGAAACAGGTTTAGTTTTAATACTACGAGTAATACACACATGACATATATAGCGACTCTGTGAGTTATGCCTTTTGCCACAATCCGTAGCTTTATTTTATATTTATAAACTTTCATTGAAATGGCACTGTATGATTGTTTAGGTCAAATTTTGTAGGCTGAAATATAATAAAATTCCTCTTATCTCTCGAAATTTATAATGAAATATTTGAAAGGGTTTGAAAAATGTTTTTTGCCATTACATAATTTATTTTACTGACCAATCGAAAAGATAATGTTGGAGGGATTACGTAACATAAACCAAATTTACAGGTGTGTAATGTCGATGATTGACACCGGGAAGAAGTAATATAGGCCCCCCTTCGAATAAGCTGTCGTTTGGTAAAGTTACACAGTGATAATACGCGCCGATATTGCTACCCTTGAAGATTATCACGTCTGGTACGCCGAGCATTCAAATAGAGTATATTATACAGCCTGAAGGATCTAAGTTTTTAGATAACGCTTTTTATAAGCCCATTCTTATGTTATATATTTTCTACGTTGAAGGTTGTTATTTTTTATTCGTAAAACCGAGAGTCAGTATACCGAAGTTGGTTTTATTCACAAGTTAACGGTGTCAGTATGAGAAAAATTGTTCAGTGTAGTAGTTTTTGTCGAACAGTTAGTTTTTTAAGCATTTACAGCTGTCGTCAGTACGCTCCCGTCGCTTGTGTAACCAGTAAATAAAATCAACACGTAACTACAATACAAAAGGTGGGTCCACTTTTACAGTTAAGTTACATGCGTGAAATATCGATCAATTACGCAAATAAAGTGAGTACCTACTGGAACGTTACTATTAAGTTAGGTACCGTGATTGTCGTGAAAATACATTTTTACAACAAAAAGTAAACACCCGGTGTAGTTGCGCAAAGTAAGAAACAATAGATCACAAAAACTATAAAAGGTAACCAACTTTCTAATGGTTGCGACCCGTGAATGTCGTAACCGTCAACTATGACGTCACAGTATCGTTAAAACCCAATCTTTGAGACTTCTGTATACCTAGTACCTACCCATAAAAGTCTAATTCCAAATATGATTTATCGAGAGTAGAAAAATAAATTTCAACAACACTGCATTTGCAATTTCACTAAAAATCGTCTAGAGTTCTAGACGCTGCCGCCTGAAGGAGTAATGAGTACTTTAAAGTTTCAAAGTTTCAAATATTTATCTGAGCGTAGGTCCTCTTTCGAGAGATTAATAAAAATTTTGCATGATATTGATTGCTACTTCTAAAGTTACACTTAACTTTACCACAAAACCGGATTTATTCACCGAAATCATGACGACAGTGCTTCAGCTATCCATATTATTATATTATAATTCAAATCGTGCGTAGGCGTGAAAAGATGATAGACAGACAGGTGGGACTAGAGGAATAGGTGATAGTATCCCATAGCTAATATTCACTTTTTGGATCTACAGATCTTTTGTTTTTGTTTGAAACTACTTGTTGTTGTGTTTTTGTGAACGAAGTATAACGGTAAGAATATTATAACCGAAGTATTCCTTCAAAGTTTTCATTTACTTGTAAGGACGAATGTACACCACTAATACCGTTTACTGAATACATTCATTCCTAATGAGTGAAAGCAAAGAGAGGCCTATATCCAGCATCTGTTGACTGATTGATTGAGTGAAAGCATTATAATTTAAGATGAATGACGCCCCCCACACAAGCATGCGAATCTGTTTAAGTAGGTACCACATAATTATGTACTTATCGCAAAATTTATAATATAAAAATGTATCCTAATAAATTAAGGTGTCAGAAAAATACAGTACTTACGACTAATTACTTAAATGAGCTGGCTTACAAAATGTTAATTTTTTTTTCGAACTATTTATTCAAATGCTGATTGCATTACTGGTACAAAAGACAAAAGAATTTTCTGCTCGGCAAAATATGTCAGAGACAGAATTAATAAGTTCATTGTGAGGATTCGGATCTCATTTAAATATTTTTTGTCTTCATTTTATGGTATAAATAAGTAAGAGTCTACTTTTAATTTATTTGTACACTACGAAAGACTAAAATACATGAAACATATAATATCATCAGGTCCTTTTAATAAGGAGATCGACCCTTAAAACGTATACCTACTTTGACTGTAAATGTACAAAGTGTAACATAACGCTTGTGATAGAAGTAACAAAAGAAAATTTTAACAACAAGTTCAAGTTCGCTTCAATACTTAAACACAGAATAAGACCATAATATCATTGTTCAAAATCTAACGCCCTGTGACATGTACCTATAATTATATGGCAATTCTTATTTACTTACTTACGAATTTTGACTTTATAAAAAAAATCCTCAGAAATTGAAAGAAAAGACTTCAAAATACTCTATCCCGGTAAAAATGTCCAACCATTATTACGTAATCAGTGACTTGTCAATAAAATCAAACTTGAAAAGCTTATTAAACTTCAAAGAAAATTCTTTCGAACTCATCGGCGTAAGAGTATCAATAGAGCGCGGCTTCTAATAATGATTAGCCGGATCCACACCAAATGATCCATCTTGGATCGGCGATCCCGCGATCCGCGATCCAGGATCACGGAGCGGGATCGTGGATCGTGTTAGACCGATCCAATTTTGGAAACGTGCGATCCTAAAGATACGCTCCAAGCGATCCAGACTGATCCGCCTATTATAGTACAGTTCAACTTTCGGTCGCTATACAGTCACACGTGCAGCAACGATGTTGAATTGCTGTGGCAGCAACAACCTACAACCTACTTGGATCCATAAGCATAAGCATTTAAGTATGTTCCTTGTAAAGGGATATTAGACGACGACTTTCAAAATTTTCCATTATGTGTGATCGCGCGCTCCACACACAAACGTCTACACTGAGCGCGCCGAGAGACTGAGGCGCCTGTGTGCTACTCACAAAAACCGACAACTGACGGATCGCTCGCGGCAAGGAGCGAGCGCTCCTGCCACGCAGTTTGAATCGCGCGAGGCAAGTCCACATCAAACGCTCCTGTGGAGCGCGCTCCTGCCGCCCGCGATCGGAGCGCGCTGGATCGTTTGGTGTGGATCCGGCTATTGAAACTTGAACAACTTGTAATAGGATAAGTTTTCAGTAAAAAAGATCCTCTGGCACATGTTTACAGGACAAAAAAAAGTAAACATACTTCGGTACGAGTCTTTCACTCCGGAAGTTTGTAATCATTTATTTTGTACACGTTGAGCAACTACTTATTAAGTTTCCGGTCAAGTTCGCAACCGTAAATATACGAGAGGACTACTAATCATGAAGTTTGAAATCTATACAAGTATCTGTAAGTAATTTCAGTTTAATATATATATAGATGATATTCTGCTTTCTAAAATCGTTACTTTCTTACTGAGTCTGAATGTCCAAATTGTTCCAATTGTTTGAATTTATGATCTTTCTTATTTAGGAGTGGACCTAAATCATGTTAGGAAATGTGTAGGCGAGGCATCGCAAAGGCTAGCAGACTTATAGTTAGTCTCCCTCGGCATCGTCTGTCCTAATATGGACTTTATGTAAGTCATTCCACCACATGATGCGTGACATCATGGCCCCGCCAAAATAAAAAAAAATGTACGGCAACTTATCCGGTAGCCGGGACCAAAAGAGGACAGTTGAGGCAATTAAATCCATGGTAGGCGTCGAATATTGGTGTAGCGAGGAGGTCGTAAGGTACACTGCGGTACACATGACACGAGGGTCGTATTTACCCTTTATTAAGAGTTTGGGCGAGGCGATGACGTCACAGGGCGGCGCCCCGGTGGCTCGGCGCGCTTCAACTAGGTTCACGTTGAAACGTCGCCGACATGACGGTGACAAGTGAATAGTGAATGCTACGAATTTGAACTTGCGGAAAAAATCATTGAAAACTGCTGCATTTGGTATCACAGGTGCAATTTCCAATGATTGAATAATTAAAATATACAATGTAAATGCATTTCTGGGTTATGTTTGTACCAATTTATGTATGTTTGATTCACCAATTCTTCGCGAGAGACCGGACAGGACACACGCGTGCCTAGTTGGTGAAGTCAACAGTAGCTAGTTGGTTGGGTCTTGCCATTTCGGTGTATGTGTTAGATATATTAGTTGTACTATATTCCATAATAAACTAACGGTGAGTCAACTTAGCGCGATAACATTGTACTCACACAAACGCTGACATCATTGATAACAATGTATCATTACATGACAAGTTTCGCTCGTGTAAAACAATTCGCTGGGGTCAAACTCATCTGACAATAACTTTGCTGGTAAACAAAACTGTTCATATTAATGCTACACTCAATCATCACATAACCAGATTAAAGAGGACGAAAATACTGTTAGAAAATTATGTAACGTTAAACATTCTAGAAAAGACCGGTGATTCAGAATGAAAGGTTTTATGATGGCAGAGCCTCGTTAAGTCTGTAGAACAGCAACTGTCTAATTTAGAGAAAGAAAGGCGTAAAAGTATTTTGGTAGTAGATCATTTAAAAGAAATTCAACTTTTTAAATACCTACCTAAATACATACACGTAATTTTCTCTCATTTCCACTCTCCTACTCCCACTTCTCGTTTCTATTCTCCTCCTTTCTCATTTTGTGTCCATTCTTCACTTGTTTCAGATTTTTAGTAATCGGCAATTACTAGCCTTGCCGCCCTCAAGTTAAGTTAAATTATTTGTCTTAAGAGCGAGTTCATATTACTTAATTAGGTGGTGTTCTGTGCTTGTTATTTCGCGTAATAGTTAAAAAAACAGTAATCATAATCAGTCTCTTTGTTCTTACTGAATCGTATGAACGTAGGTATGACCCTTAGCTGTTTAAATAGAACGACCTCGTTACGATAATACTCGTTTTTATAGAAAAATGTAACATTTCATAACGGGTTATTATGCTTTGTTAATGTCGGGGCCGTATGTGTATGACGACACAATGGAAATATACTTACTTTATAGTCAGTTGCTACTAGAGTTACTAGATGATTAATGTAAAATAGACATGTGTGACTGTGGTCTCGTTACACTGCTGTTACAATTCTAGGAATGTTCTCCAGGTTTAGTATCCATTTATCTAATTAACTACAACATCATCATTCTTTCACCGATCCCAATTGCTCCCAAATTTTACATTTTGGAGCCCAGAGTTCACTCCGTGATATGGTTTATTTGGCTTTTTATCCGGTATCCGGAGGTAGGTCTTCCTCCTCAACTACGGGAAAACCTGCGCCAGAGCCATGTTCATTAATCAGCAGGTGTCAAGAAGATTTTGCTTGCGGTGAGTTTGGCCAAGTATTATTATAAAGAATCTGTCACTTTAATTCTACCTACATCAAAATGCGTTTAAATAGGTATTTTTTTATATCGGTCACGTCAATATGGCTTCACCTCGCCTGATGGTAAACTAAAGGTAAATCCATTTCTACGATGAAGAGTTCATTCTATAATCACAAGTCAAATATTTAATGTTTTAGTCATTTTTCATGATTTCAAGACACGCGTATTACATGCATCCATCCTCACAGACTTATCAATTGCATTAGAGAATATCGTCAACAAAGAAACACTGGAAAATTTTAAATTTCAGAATATTAACATCGTCCTTTGATCGTAATTTATAAACGGAAACTAGATAGGTTGTGGTAAGGCAATGTTCAATCATATTCGACATGCTACACACACATATTGGCGGTTTGAACAATTTGCGTCATTTCGTTAATAAACGGCCTTTTGCGTGAATGGAATTTGATAAAGCGTTTAGTTGTGTGTCAGCTTATCTTTACTGCTTAGTATGTCACATATTAATCCTGATATCGTTAACAGTTAATGCCAGTATTATTACTAAAATACCTACAACATTTTGTCTTTTATTCTCGATCTGTATGTTATCTTTACACGGCTAGACTGCTAGGCATAGAGATAGAGATACCAAGCAGATACTTTTTACTTCAGAAATTGCAGTTATCCGTGATTAAAAGCTTTCACGTGGGCGGAGCCGCAGGCAGCAGCTAGTATTTAATGTGCTGTTTCATATAATAAACAGATATTTAAATTAGAGTAATAACTTTCGTTAAATTAGGACTAATTTCTGGCCGTACGGGGACCTTCATAAAAGATGAAGGGCCGGAGGGCACGTGCAAGACGGACGATCCCTAAACACACATAAGTACAAACGTCTCTCTCTAGTAATTATATTCATTTGAATTTAGCTTTTTAAGTGGCTTTTTATAAGTATAATAATACGTAGAACATCTAATAATCATTTTTGTACTGATGCTTTTCATAATTTGATAACCTGAGGTTAATAGAACCAGGCGGGACGAAAACTAGTAACACATGCATTTGATATAGCAGGATCCTACTAACTATCCACGTCCTTCCAAATTAACATATTGGCCGTCAGTCGAACGCTATTGATCGAAATGTTCATTAGGCACCTCAACTACAAGTACCTTTACGAATCTATAGGTAGGTATAGAGGAAACAGTAAAATTATTAACGTTATACAAAATGATTATGCGAAAAGAAACCAAAATAAAATGATAGACGACAAGTCAAAAGACGAAGTCATGACGAAAACCAATTACTGTCGTATAATGGACCCAATCATAAACGGGAGGGGACTACGATCAGCACGATACACCATTAAAATTGAGAGGATAAATAGCTCGTGACTGAATTTGCATTCATTTTCCAATTCGTCGCTCACGGTCCCAGGTGATTCTGTAATCATCACATGAAATATTTAAAAGTACATGTTAGTTGGGACTCGCACAAGCAAAGTATGTAGCCTCGTATAAGATAACACTACACAGTTTTATAAAAGAATCAACAATGTTTCTGTTTTCAATTCATCATATAATATACCTATCTAGGTAGCGGCACAGTAATACACACTCAAAATTTCGCCTGTCTAATTACGGTTTATAAGGTAATAGGGTTCCGTTGGTTACCTTTCGAGTGTGGAACCCTAAGGATGAACGCCGAGAAGAGATGTTGTAATTGCAAATTTATCTGAATCACCTAACCAGTTGGTTTAAATGTAAGCACCTAATTGTTTCACTTTTATTTCGTTTTACGTAATCTTTTGTATTGCACCTGCATTCTGCATAATTTTGTGGAATCTGTAGCTGCTATTCGAATTTCAAGTTTAATTAAAATATTTGAAGTTACGAGATTTGACTTGCATGCATGCGTCAGTTTGTAATTGGGTCAAAGTATAAAACTGGGCTGATCCCACTGTATATACCGTCCTTCGGCGATTCGCACTACAACTGATTCATACCGCGGTGCGAAGTGCCCCAGAGCTCTTTTTGAAGGTGGCGTTTCACACCGCAGTGGTTGGAGTGGTGCAAAAAGCCGAAGTATTTTTTAGAAGGTGGCGATTCGCACCGCTCTTGAAGGTACTACATTTCTATAAACAACTTGACATTATTTACTCGTACAGACGATTCGAAAAGTGGTAAAAATAAAAAACAAAAACATCATTTTAAAATGTAGGTATATCGACTATAACATACCACGGTTTATTAACCGACATCTACATTTAAATTAACTTTGATAATCTCAGATTAATAATGTTCACATAAGATACTTATAACCAACATGACAATAATAAAATATACTTCAGAGGTAGCTATAACAAGTGTATATATGTATTATTGTATCATTGGTTACATTTTTAAGAAAGATTGTATATTATGTTAAAATCACAGTTTAGCCAACCTTATACATTAACTTAAATCTAACTTTTGATGATCTATACTAATAATATTATAAAGAGCTAAAGTTTGTGTGTTTGTATATTTGTTAAATTGTAAGGGGTAATCTCGGGATCTAGTTTGTGATTGAGTAACAAACATGTAAACATCTTTACTAATCTTCATATTTATAATATTTGTAGGATAGTAGGAAGTAGGAGGAACATAACTCAGGTATTTTATTATGCTATAGGTAGGTACCTAACTATCAATATAGTGTGGATAAATATAAGTGTACACTTACACTACTGCATTCTCAGTTTATAATTTGACAGCTGTATATTTTTCAAAGGAAAGGATATTGACCACCGGAGTATGAACTGCCGTACGATATTGCGTCAACTTCAAAGTTGTTTTAGGAGGTATATAAAATAGCCAAATATCTTTATAGTTGCCATTTTTTGAATAAAAAAAAAATCGGAAGCGGAAATCCCCATGGATACCACCCCCGTTGGCCATCGGGGGTGGTTATGTCGGGATCGAACCGACTAAAACCACACGCCGTCTCGGGCCTTAGTAACCGGGGTGTAAGGTTACCCAATGGGCATATCCCTCGCACCCCAGCTGACCCCGGGCCATCTAAGGTTTTAAGATGGCCCCCTCGACCCCCCGAAAAGGGGGGTAGGGCGAGCATCGCGCCACTTCGCCGACGGTGGGGTGTAGGGTGACAGGAGGCCGTCCTGTCACCCAACCGTCGGCGCGCAGACAATCAGCTCGCCCCCCGCTCGCTCCCCACTGTGCCATCTGCTAGTCAGAGGGACACGTGGAGAGCCTCGGAGCAGCCCTCTAGAGGGCCACTCCCACCCCGGCCGGATTGGCCGCAGGCAGCAGCGTCTCCCGTGGCGAGTGGGAGGCGCTGCTCGCCTCCGTTGCCCAGGTGCACCACGTGGAGGTTCCGGCCCGCACCCTCCTTTTTGTTCCCCTGAGGTTTGCTGGGAGAAAACTCAATACTGACTGAAACTCGCCTTTGTACAAAAACTGTGTGTACAATAAAGAATTAAAGAATTAAACTTTACAATTTTTCATAAATTCATAGTAATCCATTACGAGACAATATTTTAATACCTACATTTTGTTCTAGGGTGGTGACTAAAATGATAGAAATGAGAGGTATGGTGGATAAGTCAGTGAATGAATGTTGGAATGAAATGGCAAGTTGCATCAGAAAAGTAGCAAAAGATGTGTTTGGGGAAACGAAAGGTAAAGGTGCTGTTGATAAAGAAACATGGTGGTGGAATAAAGAGGTACAAGAGGTTATTAAAGGAAAAAAGAACGCTTAACGAAAGAAGGCATGGCAGAAGGAAAAAGGGAATGACAGTATTAAAGAAGAAAAAAAGAGAAAGTATGATGAATGGAAGAAAAAGGCCAAAAAAGCGGTAGCTATAGCTAGATCTCAGGCCCAAGAACAAATATATAATGCTCTTGATGGACCTAAAGGCCAGAAAGATATCTACCGCTTGGCAAAAGCTAGAGGAGAAAGAACGAAAGATGTAAGATACGTGAGATGTATAAAAGATGGAAACGGTAAGACTTTAGTAAAAGAAGATGATATAAGAAATCAATGGAAGGTGTATTTCGAAAGACTTATGAATGAAGAGAATACATGGAGTGGAAATTTAAAAGAGGTACAAGTGAATGTGGGGGTAGTGAAAGAGATTGATAGAGATGAAGTGAGAAAGGCGGTACGAAGTATGAAGAATGGGAAAGCTGTTGGGCCCGACGGCATTCCAGTGGAAGTGTGGAAGATACTAGAAGAAGATGGATATCTGTGGCTGACTTTATTCTTCAATAAGTTGTTGTATGAGGTGGCGATCCCTGAGGAATGGTGCAATAGCTCGCTAGTGCCCATTTTCAAAAATAAAGGTGATGTGCAAGACTGCAGCAACTATCGAGGCATAAAGCTCATGTCACATAGTATGAAAGTTTGGGAAAAAGTGATAGAGAAACGTTTGAGAGAGGAAAGCGAGATTACACAAAACCAGTTCGGGTTTATGCCTGGTCGCGGGACTACAGACGCCATTTTCGCCCTCCGCCAACTGTGCGAGAAATACAGGCGTGCACACAAAAACTTGCATATGGTGTTTGTAGATCTTGAGAAGGCATACGATCGGGTACCCAGAAAGGTTTTGTGGTGGGCCTTGAAAGAGAAAGGGGTGCCAGGGAAGTATATAGAGTTGATCTGTGCAATGTACTGTCGATCGAAAACCCACGTACGATCCGCGGCTGGCAACACCGATGAGTTCAGTGTCTCGGTAGGCTTGCATCAGGGCTCGGCGTTAAGCCCATACCTCTTCCTGTTGATAATGGATGCCTTGACATCGGAGATACAGGAAGAGAGCCCCTGGTGTATGCTATTTGCCGATGATATTGTACTAGTGGGTGAAGACGGGCTTGAGGTCCAGAGCAGATTGGAGGAATGGCAGTGTAGATTGGAGAGGGTAGGCTTGAAAATCAGTAGAGCCAAAACTGAATATATGTTCTCTGATTTCGGCGGTCTCTCCAGTTTTACACCCATGGTACTTGATGGTGCACCAATACCAGTCTGCTCCAATTTCCGATACCTCGGCTCTCTTATCCAGGCCGATGGGGAAATTGATCGTGTAGTAAAGCACAGAATTGACGCAGGTTGGATGAAATGGCGACAGGTCAAAGGAACCATATGCGATCCTCAATTTCCTCTTAAGCTTAAGGGGAAAATTTACAAAACCATGATAAGACCTGCCGTCTTGTATGGATCGTCATGTCTGGCCTTGAAAGCGACGGATGAAAAACAAATGCATGTAGCGGAGATGCGAATGTTAAGATGGATGTGTGGTGTGACAAGAATGGACAGAATAAGGAATGAGTATATTAGAGGCAGTTTGAAAGTTGCACCAGTAAATGAAAAATTGAGAAGCGAGCGACTGTAGTGGTATGGACATGTTATGAGAAGAGATGAAAGTAATGTTGTTAAAAAGGTTCAAAGTATGAATGTGGAGGGCTTCAGGGGCAGAGGTAGGCCTAAGAAAAGATGGATGGAATGCGTAAAAGACGATATGGAAAGGAAGGGAGTGACTGAGGAGATGGCATCGGACAGGAATGTATGGCGGAGAATAACATGTTGCGCCGACCCCAAATAATTGGGACAAGGGCAGGAAGATGATGATAATTTTGTTCTAGTTATTATCAAAATAAATAATGAATTTTAATAACTTTGTTAGCGAAAGTTCGTGGGATCGAATTTCGCCGATGGCCTCTCAGTTTTTGTGATTTACTTGGATTTTCTATCTAAATACATTTTATTAAGTTATTCGGGGTGAATATTTCATTTCATGCAGATTCGCAGTTTTGAAAAAAAATTAAAAATTTGCGCCAAAATATGTTCTTTATGTAGTTTTTGTAAAGTATTTAATAGTAGCTTCTGAATCATATTGAAGGGACAGCAATACCTCTTTTATCCTTTGAGTAATGGACGTTTCTGTTTTTTGCGAAAACGGTAGTGAGACGTGCAAATACGGTAATTAGATCTCAGGCTACGGTAGTGAGCTAAATTATAATGGTAATTAGAAACAAAACAAATGTTTGACAAATTAGCCTTTTATTGAGAACGTAGGTCATGACTGGTAGGACGCGCTGGTCGAAGACCTTCGTTTTGAGGAATTGCGGAAAAGGTGAGATGAAAACCTGAAGTAGTTTGTCAAAATAATGCTACCCAACCTAACTGAATCCTTCGGGCGACTTCTTTCTCGAAGTTGTTTCTGCCAAACTGGATGAGCTGCCCAAGGTATACATATTTCTGAACAACTTCGAGGGTCTACCCTTCGACGTCAAATTGGTCTCAGTTCGACGTGTTCATTGAACATAATTTTGGTTTTGTCCAAGTTTTTGCCGAGACCGACACGTCGAGAGGCCCCAATTAGGCTTTGCAGCATCTCGCCAGCCAGCTGGCGATCTGGCTCCAGTGACTCCGCAACGCGTCGTCAGCGAACCGACGGTGTATTCGCCGATTATGTTGAGTCCTCGTTCAGTCCAATCCAGCGTCTTAAAGACGTCCTCCAGTGCGTTAGTGAACAATTTAGGGGATATGGCATCCCTTTGTCTCACTCCCGCTGTAGAGTTTTGGGGTTCGTCTTCTGGTCTTGTAGCTGGAGCTGGACGGACATGGTGGCAGTGTCATTATAAACATCTCATTACCTCGATATATCGCCAATCGACACGACACCGAAGCAGAGCATCCATAACTGCCCCGGTCTCGATGGAGTCGAAGGCTTTCTTGTAATCCACAAAAGCCATACACAGCAGCGGCTGATTGTACTCCTCGGTTTTCTGCACAATCTACCGGACAGTATGGATATGGTCTTCGTTGCTATAGCATTTTCGAAACCCGGCTTACTCTGGTGGCTGGAACTCATCGAGCTTACTAGCGAGGCGGTTTGTGATGACTCTCGAGAACAACTTGTAAATATGGCTCTGGAGTGAGATGGATCTGTAGTTCTTCAGTAAGGCCTTGTCGCCTTTTTTGAAGAATAGTACCACCAACGCACTTCCGCTCTATGCCTTAGGTGTTAAGCCCTGGATAACGGAATTAAAGAGACTCGCTAGCTCCTTCAGGATTTGGGTGCCGCCTGCTTTTAGGAGCTCCTTAGTTATTCCGTCATCGCCAGGGTACTTGTTGTTCTTGAACTGCTTCAGAGCCGTCTCTATCTCGTACGGCTTGACATCGGATATCTCCTCGGTGTAGTGGCGCATGAATGGGGCTCTGTGGTCTTCATCACTGTGTCTCGTAGGTTTAATCATGCGTGATGCATACAGCTGTCCGTAAAATTCCTCTACCTCTTCGAGAATCTTGAACTTTGAGGTAATGGTGTTGCCATCCAGTTTTAAGTTTCGTCAAATGGGGCCTCCCAAACTGCTGAGCGAAACATTCGACCCCCGATTGCTGCCTCTATTTGGCAAGTGTTGTAGTGTCGGAGGTCGCGTCGTATCAGTTTTTTAATAAGGTGGTTAGGGATCTTCCATCTGACGAAGATGACTGAGTGGAGGGCTGATCACGCCTCCTCCTCATGAGTTCGAGAGTCTCGGGTGAGAGTTTGGAGTCCTGGAATATGCAAACAGCTAGACTGTTTGCATATTCCAGGAAACAACTTCCGAGATACTTCTTACAGCGTTTTGACCACTGTATCGGTCTTCTCATCAACAGTGCCAGTGGTTTCCAATATTGCGAAACGATTTTGAAGTTCCAGTTGGAACTGTTCGAACCCCAGGGCTGCTTGGAGCGCCGTGCTGTAGGTCGGAGAGTTAACTTTATCATACGGAACATTTCAGCCTTGAAGTTGGGGTTTAGAGAGCCTCGGACAAGTCTGTGATCGCTGCTGGTTTTAAACTTGTGGATCATCATCTCTAAATATGTACTTACTGCCAGTGATGAAGAAATCTACCTCTTAAAGCTGGTGATGAAGAAGGAAAAATCATTACCATTCGTTATTTCTAATTACCATTCGAGTAAAAAAGAATGGTAAATAATGGTAATTAGACGAACAGTAATTAGATTTGCAAGTATTTTTATTGAAATAGTCCAGTTTTTAATAGATAAAGACCTGATGATTTTACCAGCGTGTAGAAGATCTTATATAGGATACACCTGACAAATAATTATACAGAAGTATTAATTTGATTACCTTTGAAAATGCGAATGGTATATAGAAATATTCTGGACCACATCACTTTTCGAACAGGAGAACTTAAATTACATAGCCATACTTGGTCTTTGACGCATGTCTTCGGCTCTGTAGTATAGTGTTGACTACCGCCGTTTAATCTATGGTCAGTCTAGAGCACAGTTACGCATAAATACGAAAATATCGGATCTGAAACATCGTCGAATGGTAATTATGGGTCAGGTCAGGGACATTTTTCAAAGTCGTATTAAACTACTTAAATTTGTTCTTTCGCACACAATATTTACTTACAATATAGATTAGTTATTCTATTAACCGAAGATGTATTTAATAAATCGTTCTTCCAAGAGATTTTTCACCAAGATGTACTAATGTATTAAAATCTGGAGAAAGGGACACCGATGGTAATTAGATTTTCGGTTTGGTTTTTGAAATTTGGAGCATTTCTAATAAAATACAAGGGGTTTTCACTGTTGCGCCTAATAGAATGCAACGTTAACTAAATGAAAACAATATCAGGTAAAGAATTCTTCAACGTTTAAGGTATTCTTTATCGTCAGCCGTGTAATCTGCACGAAATGAAATATTCACCCTCGTAATAGTATTTTCAATATGGGCAAGTACGTGACGTAATTCACCAAAAAGCCACAGTTCAGCATCGACCACCCACAAAAACCAAGTACTATAGACCGACCGCTACCGCTGTACCGCTCGCGCTCCCGCGGTACAACGGTGTACCACGGGTGCGGTACAGCCACAGAACAAAGAAAAATCCTTAGGGGTACAGCGGTAGCGGTCGGTCTATAGTACTTGGTTTTTACAGACATAGACATAATAATTACATAATGCCTATATCCCCAAAGGGTATGTATAAATTTAGTCGGTTTATGACATTGGTAATAATATTATAATGTAAGTAATAAATTATTTTGTGCCCGGTTATACCCACACAACATTCCAAACAGATCTTAGGAGATTCTTACCGCGGTTCGAAACGACACCTTCAAAAAAAGTCTTCGGCGTTTCGCACCGCGGTGTGAAACGCCACCTTCAAAAAGAGCTCTGGGGCGTTTCGCACCGCGGTATGAATCCGTTGTGGTGCGAATCGCCGAAGGACCCGTATATAAGAGCATGAAGGATATGGAAGGAAATTAGTATTATTATACATTATTATACTTATTATACTACGAAGATTTTCAAAATAATTACCATAATTTGCCACTAACTGACATATTACCTTTTAGGCTCCTGTCACGTTCATGTTTTGTGTGATGTAATTGGTTATAATATATGCGAGAGTTTGGAAACATCGGTTATTATACTAACAAGATTAAAGGACATTTCCTCGTTAATATGTATTTTAAGGCTGAGGTTTATCTCGGGTATAAAATAAAAAATCGTGCTAGGTATAATATCGATTCATCATATCATGTTCCCTTTAACTGTCATCAGTAACATGAAAAGCGCCTATCGTCCATCGTCAAAATAGACACATCCCAGATGTCAAACAGATATTGAATAAAAAATATATTCTTGCAGAGCACAATAGATTGTCGTTCTATCATTCGCTACCCACCCTTATCAGTTTTATAAGCTGGTTATCTCCCCATCCCCGAGCAAACCCCAACAATAAAGACGCAGTCAATCTTAACTGAAAACGTAATAATCTTCTACTTCTGTTTATTCAAAGGATTCAAACTCAAGATATTACTTTTGCAGGTTATTTTAAAATTCAGAGAACTTAAATAAAGCTGCATTTGCTTTGTAGACTGTTAACCGGTTCCTTCAAAGTTTAGCAAATAAAATTTTACAGTGCCTTAGAGAATACGAAGTAATTTTAGTGAGAATAAGAATACCACTTATGCAGGCAGCTAAAACTAGGACTACCTTAAAAATTGTTGAAGTTGCCTGGCGTTATACGAAACAATGCCACTTTCAAATATTAAAATTCAATGGCAATGTTTTCATAGGTTTTTAACCGTTAATCACTGAAACTGCCCAACCGATTTCAATGAAATCGTTTGGCCGGGAATAGATATGATATTAAATATACAAACAAAAACAAGGTTTAATTTTAAACTAATTAGTTGCAGAGATTCTTCAAAACTTTTTTTGTACTGTAGCCGAATCTCATATCGTTATAATTATGTTTTACAGGAACTGACCACCTTTCAATTCAAGTCTCAGTCCGGATCTACACTTTACACCAAGACGCAATTCAATTTATATGAAGAAGAAAAAGTTGCTATAAGTACTTAGTTCATGTTGGAAAAAGCATTCGAATACTTCTTAAAATGTTGAGCACGCGAAACATGTCTACGTATCTGCACATTTGGAACCAGTAATACTCCACAAAATGTGCCATTATGAATGAATATATACGGCAGAAGTTACCATAATAGCCCGCTCAAAACTTCAGGAAATCTTATACTATCATCAAAACGTCTAGGTAACACACTGAGGTTTCATAAGACGGCAGGAGAGCGCAAGTATTAACTAACGTGAAACTAACGTGAAATATCGTGATTTAGATAAACGGTATTTAACGTGGATTTTAAATATAAATTATTCGATATTTTTAGAAGTGCTCAAAGATCCTTGATAGATTTTTGAATAGATCGTTTGATATAGATTTACAGAATGTACTAGTTTTCCCACTAAGTCGTGAGTAGAGTGAATAATATGTTGTGTAAATGAATCCGTTGTTTTAGCTTACATGGATATACATTATTAGGGTAATACCAACTGCTGAAATAATAATGGGCACATTTATACGCATTGCTGTTGCCAAAGGATACTTGTGCTGTTATGTGTACAGTATTTAACTAACTACCTACATGTCAGATTGGATCGTTTGTACATTTAAAACTATAACCCTGAAAACTGTAAATTTCATAATAACTTGCACATAAACGGCGTCATTAGTGTAAATTATGTGATATTCATATTCCTTATCAGAAATGACGGATACGCATTGTCGCGAGACACGGAAAGCGGGTTATTGTTCATAGTACACCTCGTCCGTTCACCTGGGTGGACCACGAACATAGTTTTTTGTTAGTGGATCACCTTAGTCCACCTGGGTGAACCACAAACACAATTTTGTGTTCGTGGTCCACTTCATTGTGTATGTGACCTCTTTCCTTAATGAATTGCATACATAAAGTTGAGTTAAAAATTTGCTACAAATATTAATTGAAAGCGAAACAAATCTTTGTCGCAGGATTAGATCTGGCTACTTTTTCGTCTCAGTCCCATACATACGCCACGAGACCAGAACTACATGAAATAGTTTATTGAAATAATGTATTACTACGTAGCAATGACACTAATTATCACAAATAGTTATAACATCCTAATCGTAAAGTATTAGAGATCAAATTTGCGTGTTTATTATTCTATTTCTTAAACAAGCATAATTTGTCTGATAAGCTCATATAAGTTGAAGAAACCTTAATATTAGTTGAAGACGGTCCAAATTCGTTTGTTTTTAGGGTGGGTCAGATAATGTTGACAACAGATTGTACTGTGCACTTTTAAGTTTAGGTACTATGCACTTGTTTATTAAGTTAGCCGGTTTTACATTACTTTTTTATTTACTGAAGTTTAAGTTTTAAGTTGGAAAAAAATAAAGATATTGTGCATTTAAAAACATCTCTTTATGGGTAACCATAGTGACACGTAGATAGACCAACCTTATTAAATTAATCAATTACAATTAAAAATAAAAGACCTATTGTAATTTAGACTAGATGGCGCTGTGTGATATGTTGAAAAATATTTATTTATTTATTACCAGAATTTTCGCAGGTGAACCACGAACCATATTATTTGAGATTTTTTTTTTTGAAAAAGTTAGTTGGTCCACTAACAAAAAATTATGTTCGTGGTCCACCCAGGTGAACTGACGAGGTGAACTATGAACAATAGCCGCGGAAAGCGATAACGGTCACGTGGGTTCGCCATAAATATAAAATGATGATTACGAACAAAATGCAGGTGGTGAACCGGCTTTTAGAATATAAATGTGTACCTTATTAGCTTATACACAAATTAATTGAACGGATTTATTAAACAAAAATTTTGCGGGCGACGAGCTTGCATGAAAGGTTTAATGACAGTAGAAGAAGCGCGTGAAGTATGTAAGAACAGAAGCAGATGGCGGGCTGTTGTCTCTGCCTGTCCCGAGGGGAAAAAGGCGTGAGCATTATATATATATGTACCTGTTTATGTTTTTCTACTTATTGATACTCTCCAGAAATATTAACGCTCGGACTAATATTAATGTTAAATATTGCCTATAGCTCCCATTCGATACCAATAATTTCACTGAAGCGTCCGCAGTTTTAACGTCGAACACAATGTAAGTACAACACTTTATTACTTTAATATGATACTTGAAGCATAAAACTACTTAGATAATTACAAGAGAATCCGCTACCATTAGTGTAATATTTCCGTAATAGGCGTGTTTAGAATTGAGTCGATCTAGTTCATATTTCATAGCTATTCAGTTTTTTCAATTAAAAAAAAACTTTTTTGTCTGAATATTTGAAAAATTATATTACTTGCCTCTGACTTGAGAATACAATGACGTTATTTATTACTTTTCAGTCTTTTAACCTTATTTGCGGAACTATCTTTATGTACAACTCAAAACTCGAAGAGACCCTCTTCCTAGAAGGATCTCTCGACAAAGACTACCCACATAGTGAACAAAATATCCGAATAAAAGTTTCTCCGAAGGAATAATATCCCGCAAAAAGCAATGTACCGCAAAAGACAATGGCCTGGAAAATTTGCCGCCCTCGTCCTTAAACAGACGAAATCTCGAAAAATTTCATTACAAGAAGGGGCCCCGAAGTACCATACTATCTATTCAAATAAATACGCTCCGAAGTGTTCTGCAATACCTTCCACTAACTTACGAATAGATAGTCAAACCTTGAATTTACAGCTAGATTTGAAGGATAATAAAATATCAAGGCTACTCTTTTCCTACAGCAATGGCGTTACTACCAGGAATACTAAAGACTATGCGAATTGGAGGATAAGAAGCAGGAAAGCGGTCCCCGGGCTCCAAAGTAGAAACTTTGGTGGTAAACTGGATTAACGCTTGGATAATGATAATGAGTATTCGACCAAACCTTAGGTATAAATAACCTTGTGCAGTCCACTGGACATAGAGCCTTCAAATATGCGTCAAAACACCTGATCATTGACAAAATCAGGCAAAAATTAAATTTGAAGTCATCAGTCCACCTGGCTGCGATGCGAACGTTCCATTTGATTATTCTCAACAGACAAAATAATCACATGAATACTATTAGCCAAATACATGAGTAGAAACCAGAAACATGTAGGTACGTTTATACATTGGAAAAGCAACAGTTGACATTCTTAATACCTTGCGAACGTCTCTGTGGGAACTTTTTTATCCAAACTTGACACCTCGCCCCTCGTTGGATACGTTGAATGAATACTAATTTTACACACCCTGTACCTAATATAAATCATTATTAAAATATATACCTACTATCTATAGACATGCCTTTGGAAAGTTCGAGTCAAATTATAATTTGTTAAACTAATTAAAACACATTTGTTAATAGTTAATCAAATAAGCCACAATTCGAGGGGTTTACTAGTAGCCGTTAAAAAGTTCCACTATCAAATTCCACTGTCAAATTAGCTCAATTATCGGCCGGTTTCTGAAAGGGCTGTCAAATCATTGATCAACTAACACTGCTGTTAATTAAACATAGATGTCAAATCAATTTGAGTTTCTAGAACGTTGATCAGACCAAAATTAACTAATCTATGATTATTTTGATTTGACATGCGGTTTGTTTTATATTGTGGCCACACTGCTCATTGTTGTTCATTAGTTCATTCTTATCAGTCGAAAATGACAATATGCCTGGTTCCAAAGCGGAAAAAAAAATTACGGACTGTCATTGCTGACAAGAAATGCTACGCTCACTCGACGAAGCAAGCTCTGAAGTAGGATTAGAAATGAATGCCAGTAAAACCAAAATAATGACAAACAGTAAGGAAAGACCGATTGCGGTAAGAAATAACACAATAGATTATGTCGATACCTATACCTATCTGGGTAAACAAGTTTCATTTAAGAAAACAAACAATGAAGACGAAGTTGAAAGGAGAGCAAATATCACATGGCAGAAATTCTGGTCTCTTAAAGAAATTTTAAAAGGAGGCTATTCTGTAACCATGAAGAAGACCGTGATGGATACCTGTCTACTATCTTGCCTGCTGTACGGCTGCCAAAGTTGGGTGTTCACGGCTAGAGCAAAACAAAAGATTCAAACAACACAAAAGGCCATGGAGAGAAGTATTTTGAACATACGGAGAATACATAAGGTCAGAAGCGAAGCTATAAGACAAAAAACAAAGGTAACCGATGCCCTCACACAAGCCCTAAAACTGAAATGGCAATGGGCTGGCCACGTAGCACGATTTAAGGACGACAGGTGGACAGCCAAAACTACTAAGTGGAAAGGGCCCATAGGGAAAAGAAAAGTAGGCAAACCAAAAAGAAGATGGGCTGACGACCTAAGCGATACAGCAGGTGATGAGTGGCAAAACATAGCAAATGACAGAGAATACTGGAAGCAACTGGAGGAGGCCTTCACCCGAGGAGGGGCCCATACCCCCGAGTGAAATACTAACCTAGATTATAAGAGAAACTAACAAAATTCAAATTCATACAAATAGAAACTTACTGTTATATTAAGATTATTGTTAAGGGTAATGGGAAATAAAGGCTTTTTATTTTTTTATTTATTTATTATTGCTGACAAAATACTCGGAGTGCGAATTTCAAATAACAACTCTCAAGTTCAAGTTTACCTAAGTTTACCTATATTCTCAAGTATATATTTTCTAACAACTCTGAAGTTCAAGTTTTATATTTACCTACCTATATTCTCAAGTTTATATTTTCCGTATCCCGTATCCCGTATTTAAAATAAAACAAGAAACAATAATAAGCTTTAGCAAGATGTCCGAAATATACAATTTTTACAACTAAAATCGTGTAGGTAATTATTGCAAATAAACAAACATGTTAATGACATACCTTAATAATGTAGATTTGAAGAGAAAATGTAGATTCACGTAGAAAAACAATTTGTATTCATAAGTTAATTCACCGATAAGCACCGATTAGTTGACAAAACTTTTGACACAAGTATAATCTATGATCACGCCTTGACAAGCTTTTCAGAAACCCAAAATGACGGTTGACATACGATTCTCGAGTCAAATTAGACAGCTATGTTAACTGACACGATGATCAAATTAAAAAAATTAAACCATGCTTCTAGCAACCCAATTACTATTTGACAAGAGATTTAACAGCCGATTAGTTAATTTTAGCGTTGATCAGCCTTTCGGAAACTGGGTGTTACAGCCGGTTTCTGAAAGGACTGTCAAATCATTGATCAACTAACACTTCTGTTAATTTAACATGGATGTCAAATCAATTTGGGTTTCCGAAAGACTGACGCCCAGTTTCCGAAAGGTTGACCAACGCTAAAAATAACTAATCGGCTGTTAAATCTCTTCTCAAATAGCAATTTGGTTGCTAGAAGCATGGTTGAAAAGTTTAATTTGATCATCGTGACAGTTACAGCCGGTTTGTGAAAGGTCTGCCAAATCATTGATCAACTAACACTGCTGTTAATTTAACATAGATGTCAAATCAATTTGAGATTTGACGTGCGGTTGCTTTTATATTGTGGCCACACTGCTTATTGTTGTACAATAGTTCATTCTGATCAGTCAAAAATGACAAAATGCCGGGTTCTAAACCGGAAATAAAAACTTGAGAGGTGTCAAGAGACACCCGGATGGAACGAAGTTCCTTTCAATTAATTATACATGCAAATATAGTACCTATATATACTACCCCACTCCCAGTACCACGCCCACGCCCGCTCCCATGCTCACGCCCACTCCCACACCCACTGCCATCCCCACTCCAACTCCCATGCCAACTCCCATGCCCACCCCCACGCCCACTCCCACGCCCACTCCCAGGCCCACCCCCACGCCCACCTCCATCCCCACTCCCACGCCCATGCCCACTCCCATGCCCACTCCCACTCCCATGCCAACTCCCATGCGTCTACTCCCACGCCCACTCCCATGCCAACTCCCATGCGTCTACTCCCACGCCCACTCCCATGCCCACTCCCACGCCCTCTTCTACGCCCACGATTGCGCCCACGCCCACGCTTACGCCCACGCCCACGCTCACGCACCCCTTACTCCCATGCCCACTCCCACAACCACGTCCACGCTTACGTCCACTCCCATGCCCACTCCCACGCCCTCTTCTACGCCCACGCTTACGCCCACTCCCACGCTCACGCACCCCTTACTCCCATGCCCACTCCCACAACCACGCCCACGCTTACGTCCACTCCCATGCCCACTTCCACGCCCACGCTTACGCCCACTTCCACGCCCACGCCCACTCCCACGTCCACCCCCACGCTCACTCCCACGCATTCCGTTTGCATTCTCTAGGAAAACAATTGTATTCATAAGTTAATCCGCCGATAAGCACCGATTAGTTGACAAAGCTTTTGACACGAGTTTATCCTATGATCACGCCTTGACAAGCTTTTCAGAAACCCAAAACATCTTGAATTATGATTCTCGAGTCAAACTAGACAGCTATGGCTATGTTAACTGACACGATGATCAAATTAAACTATTTAACCATGCTTCTAGCAACCCAATTGCTATTGACAAGAGATTTAACAGCCGATTAGTTGATTTTAGCGTTGATCAACCTTTCAGAAACTGGGCGTTAGTCTCATTAATGGAATGTCAGTGGCAGTTTGAAAACTTTGAAATTGATACGGCAAATTGTCGCACAAGATTTGTTTCCACAGTATTTAATTATAGGTGAAGCTGTTAGCATTGAAGAATAGGGAAATTGGTGTCTGGCCAATACATAATATCTTTTATATGAACCACTCTAATTGGGGCACACTGACTGGGGTTTGAATTTACTAGCACATATCATATCCATATAGTGTATATCGTTGCTTCGATTTAAAGACTAAAAGGTAAAGGAATAAGAAAAGTTCATAAGAAAATAAATAAAAAATGGAAGAGGATTCCTTTAAGAACTTTAATATAAGAGCTAATTTTATTGAATCTTAGCAGTTGCTAATATTTGAGTTTGTAATATAAAATAAAACGTTCTATTGAGCTATGTTTAGAACAATATCATTACATAATATAGTCTAATTAACTGTATACTGTTACTCAATAGCGTCGAGAGGCTTCAAGCGTAACCGGTGCGTCGTTACCTGGAAAAAAAAGAAAACATTATTAAAATACACGTATTGAAACATGGGCAGAAATTGAGGCGAGAGTTGAGAAATTATTATTTGAGGAGGTTTGTCCCACAGAACACATTACTATAGAAATGTCGTAGATTGATCCTGCAAGCCGGTACTCTTGTTGTTTGATGGACCAGACTCGGTCGCCGGCGTTCCTCTCGAGATTAGAGGACAGACATTGCTACCGTATTCCTACAAGTCTCTTGGGTAACCTTACACTCCAGCGTCTAAAGACCCAAGACGGCAACGTGTAGTTTTAGTCGGTGCGAGTCCGGCACAACAACCAGCGATGTTCAACGGGGATGGTTTCTATGGGAATTTCCGCACGAATAAAAGTCTGCTTTTGGATGAAGAAGAGGTATAAGATTAACATCTTCAACTAAATTCTTCGCCTGTATTATTAGTATGTAAATAAAGAATTTCTCAAATGTACGTGTACAATGCTCCAATGGATGACACCGAGTTTCTCATTTAAACTGGCGCGCTCCGCATACAGACAAACACTTGTCTGGTGCAAATGCTCGCTCGCATCATTAACGAATCGAAACGGTCGCCTTAGAGACGGTACGTAAACACTAGTGACGTGCCGACAGAGTTCACTAGTATCGATTCGAGCGCACCGACCTCGCCGGAGACGTCACTGTGTTGATACTGTTACATTGCTGATAACTATTTATTATGCTAGCTTATCGTTACACAAGTCATATCATAAGATACTGATATTTTACTATAGTAATAAGATTTTTGTATTAATAGAAAAATTAAAAAGTGGTTGGTTAATATTGTTATATAATAAATTAGTGTCATAATATATTATTCATCAAAGGTTTTAGTGGTGATCGATGATGATTGTTGTAAGGACCCCTTGTTTTTTAATAGTAAAATAAATAACAATGATTTTTTATTTATTAGTTTCTTTTGTTTATTTTAACCTGATCTGGTTTGGTAAATCTGTTCCGAGGACAATAATATTTTTTCTTTTATTGTTTTAACACTTTTATTCCTTTGTTGCGTGGATGACACAAAAGTTTTTACAAATCGCTTAACACCTGTAAGATTTCTCCACATATATATAAAGGAATGTAAGCCTATATTTTCTACATCAGAATACCAACGGCGTTTCAGAGCCTCGGGATCAAAGAGTATTCAAATATTCAACGCTTGGCTTAGAAAGAGATTTACGTAGAGGCATATAAATCTACGTAAATACAATTGTATAATGTAGTTAGGTATGTAGTTAGGTATGTACTAACTTTTATTCGTGACCTTGTCTTTGTAGATGTCAGTTAAGTAACTACGCCAGTTAAAATCCTTTCAAGTTAACTGGATTCCCACGTTTGTACAATTCATAATTCTACTTTTTTTCTTTCTTTCACAAATTAACAGTAGCCGTATCCTCCAGACCAGGTCGTAAGAGTCTAGCCTACCTGGTTGTGTTATGAGGTTGCCTGACTGCCATGGTGGTATAGCAACTAATGGGACTGCAGTACATTTTCATGCCAGACCTGGAAATATTGCCCTGGATAAGATTTAAAATTTAAAGGTTATTGGGTTTTCTTTATTCAAAGCAATTCAAAAAAGCTCATGCCGTATGAAGTAAAACCGAAAATAGAACTAATGGCGAAAAAACCTCTTGCTACCCACACAGGAATAAGAAGGATTGTATAAAAAATGTGATCCTCGCGATTTTTGTTGTTGAAATAAAAAATAATAATTTTTATTATTTGGCTACGCAATTATGAAACAGACCTGTCTTTCATAAGAAATTCGGCAACAAAAATCAAATATAAGTATGCTAAATTGCCTAAATTGGAGCGAAGGTTGGGTTTACGGCATGAATGAACGATTCTATTCAAAGGCCATGCCGAGGTCATAATAAATGCGTAGAATATTAGTCATTCCATGCCTTAATGTTCGTTTAATAAAGATGGGTTGTAATCATGACCATTGACCTGAACGAGCGGATAAAAGAAAATAAAAACTATTTAGCATACCGCCAATAGTATCATTGTGCCAGGAATACTCGTAAAATACGCATAAAACCAACAACAGAACTATGATTAAGTTGTTGACAAGTTCTTCTATCGTATAAATAATATTGGTATGAGATTGATATTGTTTACAGAAATACACTTCGGAGACTCAGCTTTTAAGATTTCTACAAGAGAAAAATAAACATACAATACATACATATAGCTAAGTAATATACGAACATAAAAATACGACAGGTCTTTTCCCTACGGTAAATACGTGCCCAGTATACGAGAGAGCGGACCCTAACCCAATTTGCAATTTAATCCCCTTGCACCAATCACACATGTTGGAGTCTTACCAGTCTTACTAAAATTAGCGAAACTATCGGAATTACTTTTCATAGTATTTTTTAAGTTTGTTTTAACATGCAGTTTTAATTATAAAATATTTTGTCTGGTACCTTTAATGGATATAACTGAACACACCGGAACAGGCTTGCACAGGTTTAACAACAGTACATGAAGCTCGTAAAGTGCGTAGGGACAGGTGGAAATCGCGAATTGTTCCCTCTGCCTTATCCAGAGTGAAAAGCTTACTATGAGTGTATGGAACATTTTCCTGAGAATCAAATAGCCGGGTGAACTTTGTTGCTTTTCATAACATTGTTAAATTTCATACGTTGTTATCATCGATTGCACGTTGTCTACAAAACAATCATATACATGTAACCACGTAATCAAATTAACAGTTCTGATAAAGAAGAAAACTGATGTTATTATTTAGGTACTAATAACAGGTTCCTTCTATTTAAGACTGTTATTAGGGTGAATTGAACAACAAAAGTGCTATGAATATATCCCCTAAAATACAATATTCCAAGTAAAGCAGCTACGTTTATATAAAAGTATAATTTGATAACGTTCCCGAAGGTGCTTGTTGGCTGGGGGCGGGCGTGGCGACAAAACGCTGACTCAAGTCACGACAGTTACCATCAGTGCAATAAAAGCAAATTGTAATTTATGATACTTTGTTGCTGTGAAATTTTCATTAGAAAAGGAAATATTACTTTTTAAGCTTCTAGAAAAGAAATATTTCAACATACAGGCAGGCTGAAATGTGTTGGTAGCAACGTTATTTAGGCGTAGACAGCTATGCAGAGGATGAGTAGGGAGAGGTGGCATGAAAGGGACATTTTTGATTTTGAGGTCCTAGTAAGTTATTGAGAAAATATTTGGAAAAGGTTGGAGTCGCATAGGAAACGTTTATTATTAGACTACTGAAATAAAATGTAATAATTGTCATTAATCAATTCTTAGTCATTTATTTTCGCATCTTAAAAAAATGTGTCTTTTGTCCCTTTCATAAATGGACTGTATTGACAGGGACGTAGTCATTTATGAAAGGGACAGTACCTTATTTTGAGGAAATATGTATTGATATTATTGATTATTACTGTTTTCATCTAATAAATTAACATAATTTAAACACTTTTATGAAAATCTAACCAGAAATCAACAATATAAACATTTTTCTCAGATTTAATGAATTTAAAAAATATTAATAGATTTTCTTAAGACACTTATAATTAGTCTCCTTTTAATTCACAAGAAATTAAACACATTATATTAAATTAAAGAAAAATCAACAATATAATTATATCTCTTTTTAGACTTAGACTGCACTACAAAAAATATTCTTACTTTTTAATAGAATTATACCATATCAACAGCCTCCATAAAGTTTTTTTTATTGACTGCCTCTTAATTTTTTTTGCATCGACATCATTCTCTTCTTATGTGACATTTCTAATCTAAAAAAGAAGTAAAAAAAATATAAGAAACCTAGTGCAAAATAGCAATCTTGAAATAAACACTTATGAAGGGGACGTCCCATTCAAAACTGTTTGTTGTGTCCCTTTCATAAATATCATACAAAAATTAGAAACATAACCACAAAATCAACAATATTAAATGAAAGTTCACAAACCTTATGTTCTTATATTTCTGAATGCCCAACCTATCTTAAAAAGTGATTCACACATAAATAATTAACTCACAGCACTGCATAAGACGTTTCGAAACTATAACAGAAAAAATACTTTTGAGTCCCAATAACAACACTCTAATGAATCCGCCATGTTTGAAATGACAGAAGTTTGAAGTTTGCTGCGAATAAACTTGCGTCAAGGTTGCCATACAACAATAATATTGCTGACTGGAAATTGTTTTTATTTTACAAGTTATTTGAATTGTCCCTTTCAATACGTGTCCCTTTCATGCCACCTCTCCCCTACTACACATTTCAGCCAGGCCGGAGTGTTTTAATGGCGGAGTTATTTAAGCGTACACCATTCTCTCTCTCTCTTTCCTCTTTAGTGCCTAGGACAAATAGATAAGTAGATTATATTCACTAGGGGTAGAGTTAAAAGATGTGTTCACTGCGCCTAAGGGCTGATACAGTAAAATGTTAATAGTTGAAAGAACGCTGTTCTTGAAAACTGTTCCACATAATGACAGCTGTGAGGATATTTAGTCACCAGGTGGAAGTAAGCGGAATACAAACTAAAGTATAACGCCTCCTGAGGAATGTGTAATAAAGAATTCCCATTATAATACCCAGTTCGTTGTTGCAAAATTTATCGCCCATTGTGAATGAAATGAATTAAAACGTAGAAAAACATAAATGCATGTAAGTTATTGAGAAAAGAAGGCTTTCGTATACGCATGCAACGATAACTTCAAGATATTAACAAGATGCCAACAACGTCTCAAAAACATCTTAATAATCAGTACCTATGCAGTAGCAGCTTATAATTTATGTAAATAACTTAAAAAACTCTCATAAAATGTGGTATCATTATGAATAGTTATCTTTTCTAAGCTTGAGTATAATCGAATAAGTAAAATCTAAGCTATTTCTTAAAGTACACTCGAGAGCAATGAATCCGGGTCACTTAAAGAATCCTAAAAATCTCGGAAACTAAAAATGCTAGGTTAATGCAATAAATTGTATTTAATAGACAATGTAATACTCCTTAAATGAAGGTATTAAAACTTCTTAGTTATTGTAAAGTTATATCATAAAAAAATCAAATTTGAAAAAGGGCCACTTTCGAAGATGGAACTACGAAATTACAGCATTTGGTTTTGCTTTTGTTTGTAATCTGTCATTTATGTGGGTACATAAACCATGTTGATAGTGCTCTATATTCATTATTCAAGCTGAAATTATGTCGCTTACGCCTGAAGAATGCACCAGAATACTTACAATGCTGGAAACCGGCCGGAGTCAGCGCGATACAGCCAGGACTGTCGGTGTGTCGCTGTCAACAGTACAAAGAGTTCTCCGACGTTACGAAGAAACTGGTTCTAACCTACGCAGACCAGGAACGGGCAGAACCAGGTGTACCACAGCACGAGAAGACCGATACTTGGTGAACACCATGCTTCGAAATCGCTTTCTCACAGGAACTGAACTCACCAATCAGTTTCGACGCCTCGGAGGAAGTAACCCAAGTGCATGGACAGTAAGACGTCGGCTTGCTGAATCTAACTTAAAACCCCTTAGACCTGCAAACGGCCCTAAACTGGAGCGTGGGCATCGTATTTCGAGACTAAGATATGCCCAGAGCCACGTAAATTGGAGTATTGAAGATTGGTCAAAAGTTATGTTCTCCGACGAATCAAAATTTATGCTCTACAAGCACGATGGAAGACACAGAGTGTATCGAAGACCAGGGGAAAGATTCAAGCAAGCATGCATCGAAGAAAAAGTAGCCTACGGTGGTGGGTCTGTACTTGTGTGGGCCGGAATTTCTTCTGAAAGTCGCACGGAGCTGGTGATCATAGAAAACGGCTCTTTAACTAGCGTAAGATATGTGGAAGAAATCCTCAATGATCACGTTGGTCCATTTATGGTCAATTTAGGTGAGGATGCTATATTTATGCATGACAATGCCCGACCTCATACAGGTAGGATTGTGAATGACTACCTTCAAGAGATGAACATTACTCGTATGGAGTGGCCAGCGCGCAGCCCGGATATCAACCCGATCGAGCATGCTTGGGACGAGCTAGGCAGATGCGTAAAACAACGAAACCCTCCCCCAATCACGCTTCGTGAGCTCAAAATTGCTCTCACAGAGGAATGGGAGAATATTCCCCAAAATCGTATAAGGAACTTGGTGTACAGCATGCCAAACCGCGTAAACGCAGTAATGGAAGCACGAGGAGGCAATACGAAGTATTAAAATTCAAGAAAATCGTAATAAAGTTCAAAAATTTCATGTTTCCTATTTTTGTTTTAAGGAGAGATCAGCAGTTTTTTTCTTTATGTAATTTTGTGTTAATAAAATGTATGGTGACTCATATTTTTTTTACTTTCATTTAAGGAGTATTACATTGTCTATTAAATACAATTTATTGCATTAACCTATCATTTTTAGTTTCCGAGATTTTTAACATTCTTTAAGTGACCCGGATTCATTGCTCTCGAGTGTAGTTTAGTTTCATATTCAAAACAGTTTCATTTGCCTATTACACAGAAATAAATACAAAGGTAGTACCTATATCTAAATGTACAGACATACGCAGTTTGATTACCTGGTCTTCGCATATAGCTGTTATTAAAAGGTACATACATCTGGAACTTAACAGCACAACGCAATAAGAAGTACATAACTAACTTGGGAGTTTGTCGAATGTTTTTCATCCGGTACCATACTAAGAAGTTTGAATGAGTGGCAAAGCCATACTCGAACTGTGAACAAAGAAACTTGAGCGGGTTAACTGCCTAGTTGATGCTCTCCTCGCCGATCCTAGCTTTTATGTCATAATCTCACATAGTACGCATTCTGCAAAAGAAAACCTAAACTTCGGCGTACAAGCCGTGGGAAGAGTAAAATGAGTTCTAAGGTGGAATGATGCGACACAACATAATAATTGGAGCTTTCTATAGATAGTATATTTTTTCAGTTTCTGTCATGTCATCATCTTAATCTTAGCGTTGTCCGCGTACCCCTTCTACTTTTGGTTTGTCTTATATGACTTTTATGGGAGCGATAGGTAATTTTGCGCCAGAGCTTCTTTTTTTTTGTACCGCCTTGCAGGTGAGGTTGCTTTGGACCCCGGCGATCTAAATGGGACTAAATGGGGCATTTTTTTAGTTGCTATATCAGACTTTATTTCGTTTAAGTGTTTTAAAAGTGAGCTCGCTGCCCGATACTAAATAATATACCTATTCCTTTCAATGAATAAAAAAAGTTCAACAGCGGTCAACAATTTACGAGTATAACGTTCGAATATTACTCGTACCGATGTCACAAAACCTTCGGCAGGAACTCACTACTTAACATTCTTTTCGAAAGGGTTTCGGTGTGTAAATAGTGACTATTTGCCTATTATCATGTACTTAGCATAAGCTGGTCCTTGGTTTCGTAAAACATGAAATAAGTGGTCTATCGTCTCATGTATTAGGTATAACTCTATAGAGTTAACGTAACGTTACGTTCTACCTAAAACATCTGTATTTTCTAGTGCAGCTAAAAATACACGTCACAAAACTATGAATTTCAAAAAAACATAAGGAGCAAACACAATATCCAACTGAATTCCCCGATATAATAGATAGTAAATAAACCAACCGATATGACAGGACTATATTTGTTGGGTGCGGGCCTCGGGCTCCAGTCTAATGAAAGCCAAACACGCAACGCCCCACCCTGACTACACTACACGCATCCGAATATTGTTAATTACAATAACATGGCTTACTACAATCGTAACTCGCTTAGGAATATTATGTGAAGGGAATATTTGTTTCCTGTAACTTCTGTAAGTTAGTTGTCTACTAATGGACTTCGGATATCGTATTGCACGATGTATTAATATGATTGACGTGTTTAAAAATAATTATGTTCTTTTTGTTTTCATAATATAAAGACACTATATATATAAAGATAATATACACGTTGTTTGATGACCGATGGAGCAAACGAGTCCTAGAGTGGAGACCGCGAATTGGCAAAACGGAAAGTAGGACACCCCCCAGCACGATGGACGGATGACCTAAAGAAGGTAGCTGGGATAGACTGGATGCGCAAGGCGGAGGATCGGGTGCTATGGCGTTGGGAGAGGCCTATTTCCAGCAGTGGACTGCAATAGGCTAATTGATTGAATATAAAGACAGTTATTTAGCCAATTCTTAACACCCCTACATAACAATCGCTACGTATTATTAGGTTTTAGAACGAGCAGTACCATACTTAATTTTACCGGCATATTTATATTCCCTTGCGAAACGTAGTACCAGCTATAAGTAATCGGAGGTATAACTTACAAAACTTGCCAGATTTTAACGTTATTACATGCGTAAGGTTGTGGACAATTTCTTTATGACGTTCACATTTTTTACCTCGGATTCTTATTTTCAAAAAGTAAAAAAAAAGCTTTACGACTAATATACACTGTCAATGGTGATCAAAATACTAGACATATAAGTACATAACTATGTAAGCAGATGGTGGGTTTAGTACGTATGAGGCGAGCTCAAACCAAAGTGATAGAAACAAGGTGGCAGTTTATATGATACGTACTTACGACGAGACATTCGTACCGGGTGTAACATACTGATAAAATTTAAGTGCAATAGATAACAATAAATGTTTGTTTACTGAGTAAGTGCAATATGGTAAAGGATTGTATACAATAAAGCTGATTAGATATCAAATGAAATAAATCGTACCTACTCTAGAATGATGTCAGTCTCTAACATTCGGAATACACAAATCATCCAAGTACATGCCACGCATCAAGACAAAGAAGAAAGAAGTGGTTGTTGGATAGGAAGAATACAGAAATAAGAGAGTGGTGTGTCCTGACAGAGAACGTTGTGTTTGAAGAAAATTAAAAAGGGTGTGCTAAAGTTTGTTGGGCACGTAGAACAAATGAATGACACACTACATAATATATGTAACGCACACGTGCACAGGCACAACATACACTGATTAATGATAATAATATTGATTCAAAATCTAAATACAGAGCTTCGATATCGCCAATGGATTGTGGAGGTCAGATGGCGGTCGCTTCTCGGAAAATATCAAAGTACGCTGCTTCGTAGGTAGACTTAAAAATTCGACTCTAACCTAACCTAACCGAGACTCGGGAGGGACTATTCACCAGGGACAGATATTGAATCAAAATGTAAATAAATAATCAATGAATCTTATTTGTTTCTTATCAAAAAAGTAATAATGTCAATATTATTTTATAACTATCAACATTACAGATGACAGTCGTCGTGACCTAAAAATCAACGTCTTTGTGATTGTTTACCTTTTTTGTATCAAGTCCGGTTGAATAAACTTTTAGTATACCTACCTATTATTCTATAAAATAATGTTATCACGTCAAATAACCGCGCCGTACTTAATTCTCGTTGAAATCGGAATAAATGTACGCTACATTTATCCCGATTTCAATGAGAATTACGTACGGCATACTGACAGTTTTGCACTCCTAGCCTCTATTGACGAACATTGAATTGAAACGTATTTTTCCATCTTTCTATCTACTATCATAAAATTGTAAAATAGCTGTCTTGTATATTGGATATAATTATTGAAAAATAATAACAGGGTTTAACAAGTCAGACCACAATGTACTTGGTGGTGGCCCATCAACAGCATGCATTAAAAAGTAATAAGTGTGTTGATTCGTGTTCTAGAAGAACCCATATGATGTACCTATATTATGCTATGCCCCGAACTATTATTATTATTACAATGACACATCAAAGAACTTTCTCTGTGGTCAAATATAAATTAACGCAATAAAAAGGATATTATATAACTGTAAAATGATGTTTTATTGGTTAGAACATTCTCCGCAAGATTGCAATGCACGTCTTTAAATTACAGCGCTTTCGGAAGGGAAGCACGTCACCTGAGCACCGTGAGATGTTAATAAAAAAAATCTAAATAATCCTTTTTGGCAGTCGGGTAAGAAGTAACTGAAAATTGGATTCAGAAACTGTTTATTTATGTTATGCAAAACTTATACGTGTGCTCCGCGTAGAGCATAATTTTCCTGATCATAACCATCATAGCACGTGAGATATTTTTATTTTATGCGTCTGTATTTACATAAAATAACACCAACCTGCTTTCGACGAAGTATAACGAAAATACAAATATTTTTGTGGAACGTTCCATTCCAACTCAATACACATGTGTCAGAACAATGAATCGGGAGCACTTTATAGCGAACCGGAAAAATATACTAAAAAATGTCATCGTCGTGCCCCACCCTGGTAAAAGCAGTTATGCCTTTTTATATTTCTCATTGTAGTAGGGAGAGACAACCAGACGCAATGTGTAGGCGGCGTTAAATAAATAAGTAGAATACTGTACACTGTACAGGAACGACCTTCGCCATCTGTGGCCGCTCTAAAAATAAGCTCCAACGCCGTCCCCAAGCGTATTTTACCTCAGGCCCCAGACGTCCCTCCAAATTCTGAATAAGTAAAGAGATCCTGAATCATAAAATTACTTTTCATAGCCTGAAATGAAATAAGTTTGAATAATTATGATACGGCGATTAAACACCTATCATGTTATAAAAAAGCCAATTAAGTAAATCGAAATACAACAAAATGGACATTTACGGTTAAACCAATTGAAAAATCTACATTAGTAAGGCAATGTTGGTGTTATGTGTAAGGTTTAAACAAAAACTTCCCCTAAAAGGTTCTTTTATGATAATATTATTATGATAAGGAATTTATTACTTTCAGTATAAACATTTCAATTTCATATAAGGTACGCACACAGAATGTTCAAGTGGAAATATATCATTGAGCGGAACAAAGAAAGGGAAACCATTTCTAATTCCAATTCATACAGCTCGTCCGGTTAAGAAGCCTTTGTGGGAATGAATTGTATAAAATGTGTAAGTAAATAGCAGTAACCATTCACAGCCAACTTAGCGCTCTTGAAGGATACCGCGTCAGTCGACGTTACTCTCTTAGCACTTGGAAATTTCATTTGGAAACAGTACGTGATGCCGCGTCGAAATGCGCCCCTTTCTAGAGGGTCTGCGATTTAGATAAAACTCTTTGCAACTTATTCAGACTGCCGCTCCTTACAATACCCCAGCTCGTTGCTACGGAATTGAAATTAGGACCGTTACCATCACGCTACACTGGGTAAATAGAAAAGTTCCAATATAGGATTCAATCTCACAAACATCATCAACTCGACACACGGTCGTATATCCGTGACCTCGACCTTGGTGAGAATTACGTATATATTCGAATAACTCAATCGTGAAGTTGCTCACGAAATGAGGTTGTTCTCGTTTGTGATCCGGTCTCGTTGTGCATAAAACAATAGACGGGATGTTGTCAGGTAAGCTCATATCGCGGAGAGATGGTACAATTATTGTAAACTTTAGAGGGAGAAAATATCAGTTGCATTATGTCAGCGCTCTACTGTGGTGTTGCAAGAACAATAACTTGGAAGTCATTGTTGCCGCACGTACGAGTTCCTTGGAAATTGTCGCGCACGTGTGTCACTCTGTAGTACAATTACATAGAAGCCGCATCGTATTTACTCACGAGGCCAACGACAACAAAAACAGATTACATTATGCTAACGTTCTAAACATCCCACAATAATATCTTGTGAAAGTGGGCTCTACTCACCCATTTTACTTCCATAAATGTAATCATGTTATGGTAATTTACGCGCCCGTATATAATTCGGCAATTTCTACCTGCCTCGTTTTTCTTGATCCTCCAGCAAATTTGACTATGTCTCGGTTGGCGCAGCCTTACGCGCGATTATTGGAGAGAAAGGAAAAACAAATAATTACATGTACATGATGTACTAACTTGTGGTGCTCAGATAAAGGCAAATAATCGTAATAACTACTTTGAATCAAGACTTGGCAAATAATAATTATACGTATGATGAACGTTGTGTCGCAGTAGGGGCGTGGGTGATAGGTATCTAAGTAGGGGATCGTTGACTCAGGCGCTGTTGCGTAGGCAGACTTGTTGGGTGCACTGTTCTATAAATATGCGGTTACGTATAAATACTGCAGAAAAGTCTCTTATATAGTATGATAATGCAATCGTAAGTGTTCAACGGTTAGCGACTACCTAACTTCAGAGAGAAATGTAATAACAATCAATTGTTTTCTCAAGAAGGCAATTTTCGTGTACCTAACATACGTCTACCATTTACTGAGAATAAATCTTTACTCAATTTGAATATATCAGAACTACTTCAGTATCTATACAACTCGAAATAATATACTTTTGATGTGCCTACCTAATACAAATTGAATTACTGCGAATCTGTTTTGTCGACAATGTTAGTGACCATAATATAGACCTACCATACCAAAATCGATTTTATCCTTTTCTCACTACACCCACGTAGACACGCGAATCATATTAAAAGCTTGATTTCGCCTCCGCAGATCTCGTTCCGTATCATACTTGACATCTGTAACGATGTTGACTGAGCTGGACGCTAATTCCCTTTATATTGGGTTTGCACGACCACACGTGATAAGAATAACGTTCGAGTTTGCTTATAGGTGACACTAAACGTATCCTGCTTAGTCTTGTACCTATACTAATTTCTTTATTTTAATGTTTCCTGTTAAAGACAACATTTTACAAGGATTCTTAGAAGATTCTTCCTCCATGGTCCCCGCCCCTGGCGTTGCACACGTCTATAGTCCTCGGTAACCGCTTCCCATCAGGTGGGCCGTGTGCGTGTCTACCAGTGGTTTAAAAAAAAGTTTATTTTGAGACTACTGACTATAATTTTACATTACAAAGACTTACTTTTTTGCAAATACGAACGCGATACAAAGAGATAAAACGAATTTGAACTAGCATCTACTTGAAATTTATTCTGAAATCAAAGGTTTATTACATTAACTTAATTAGTCCCACTTTTCTTATAGTCAAGTTCGTAAATCTGCTGTTGCGTAGAATTACACAGTACACGGGACGTATGTTACGCGTTAATTGCCTTTTGAATTGGTATTACCTTTCTCTGAAGTTAGTTGCTAACCGTCGTCGCCGCGTCGTCGATCACTGTAGTGATTGCATTACCATATTATATACGAATGTTTTCTCCATTTCTCTGCAGATTGATATTATTTAGATTAATTTATAGAGCACGATCATTCAAAACCGTTCTAACTTATAAAATACAAGATGTTGCCCATTATACTAGATCATAATAATCTATATCTTTACTTAATTTCAGTCAGATCTGTTCAGTCGTTTTTGCGTGAAAACATCCACATACCCGTCTATCCATACTTACAAACTTTCATATTTTATTCTATTAATATTATTGGTACTAAACTTTGGTTTTAACTACTCTAAGTAGATATCATGCCTATGGCATCCCCCGTACGATAGGGGGAACTCTCATTCTTCCAAAGATAGACCATTTAAAAGGGTGTTGTACAGAGATTAATGTACAGCGTGTAAAAACAAACGCACCCCAAAAAAAAAGAAGAAAAATTGCATAGCAATTTTTAACCCTTTGAATTTGTAAACAATTATTGTATAAAACAAAGGTGGTCACGTCGTCAGGAAGTGTTTTCAACATTGAGGCTGGTACACACTTTCGCAAGTTTCGTGGGGCTACCCACGTGGCCGGAGACAGGCTGGCTGAGGCCCATGATTCATGTACCTGCCCCGCCTTTATTCCTCGTGTAAAATACTGTTTGTGTTCACACTTAAGTTACATAGATGTGCCTACGTAAACCGTTGTTGTTTTCATAAATACTCGTACAAAAGACATTACGAAAGACGGAAAATGCATTTTGAAGAATTTTCATTGCGTAACTTTTTTTTATACAGTACGCGCTGTTTGGTCCTCGCGACCTAACGTCGTTCGTGCGATCGCTCGCTAGTGCCTATCTGTCTACGAGTTTTATTTTTCATATACCCTCATTTCTAAAAAGTGACTATCGTGAATAATTATGTTCCGACACAATAATACCTAGTGTCATTATCAATTCTTTTAGTGGTTTCTGACTACAGAAACAATTATGCACTCCCAAACGTCAAACAACACCCCTAGTTATGCTACTGTGACACAAAACACTATGTTCCCTAAAAAAGACCAAGCCATCGTAATTGATGCGTTAGAAAACGTACAGATTAAAGATTATGCACAAGCTCTGGGGCAGATCATTGACCCGTCCCAAATTCGTTTTTTGTCAAGAATTTCAAACAACCGAGTCTGCATATACGTATCTTCCAAGTCAATCGCTGATGATGTGGTAGAAAATAAAAAATTTATTAGTATTAAAAACCAACTGCTACCTATTCGGCCACTCGTCAACAAAAACAAACGCATAATCATATCTAACGTTTGCCCTATAATACCTCACAGCGAGATAGAAAAGAAACTTTTAGAGATCCAAATTACACCTACGTCGTCTATCTCTTTCCTTCGTGCTGGTTTAAACGAGACAGGATATAACCATATATTAAGTTTTCGTCGACAAGTCTATGTAACACCTGAAGATTTTAACCGACTACCAGAAAAGATGTCTATTGACTTTGATGACACTAATTACTGGATATATTTCTCTTCGGACACAATGACCTGTTTTATATGTAAGAAAGACGGCCACGTCGCATCTAAATGCCCGGAAAATGACAGTCACATGAATTCTACGGAGTCAACACCACAGAATACGGAGACTTCTTTATTTAAGCGTCCGCACCCACCAACCGAATCTTCGACTACAACCGAATCTATGGTATACGAAGTGCCTGAAGTAAGCTACGCTTTATCTAACGTTGAAAGCAATGATGAAGACTGTGACAACCTTTCCCAGTCCAGCTCAGACGAAGTTTATAAACCTAAAAATAGCAAAAAGCTGAAACGATCTCATCACAGTGATTTGGAATCAATAAACTGGGACCTAATTCAAGACTTCATTTCGAAATCTGCCAAAAAGTACCCCATTACAGGATTACAAGTAAAAGAATATCTCACAGAAACTTATGGTGCTAAAAACATTGAAAAAATTACTATTAATTACACCGAAGAGATAGACATGTTAGTTGAATTGTTTAAAGACTTGATACCTAATATCCCATGTCGTAGTGTTAAGAATAGACTCACACGTATTGCTAGTAAGCTTAAAGTAACACAGGGAAAACACCATCAAAGTTTGTAACCTCTAAATCTTAACCTAAATCTTAAGTTGTAACTAAGTTAACACAAACTTTAACCTAAACAAGCCTAAACCTTAACCCAAATTAACTATACGCCTTAACCTAAATTAACTATAAGCCTTAACCTAAACTAACTACAAACCTTAACCTAAATTTACTATAAGCCTAACCTAAATAGCCCTAAATCTAAGTTTTAATTCTCAGTTAAACCTAATACTAACACTAAGTACGTAATTAGTTTTGTATACATATATAAAATGAACTCAATAATAAGTTACAAACTTAATATTATCCAATGGAACTGTCAAAGCCTGATGCCAAAATTGGTTGATCTAGTCACGTATCTACATAAAGAAAAAGTACATATATGTTTTCTCTCGGAAACTTGGTTAGACTGTAATAGCATGTTGAATATAACGGGATTCTCTGTTTTCAGAAAAGATCGCTCTGATGGATACGGAGGCTTAGCTATACTAGTTCATAATTCTATAAATTGTGTACTCAGAATTGGTCAAAGTAACAACAACAATATTGATACGTTATGTGTTGAACTCCTGAATAGTAGCAAACTGCGGTATATCATAGGTACTTATTCGCCGTCTAATATTCATGTTAGTACCGGGGACTACGAAGAACTATTTAGCTATTTTTCAGAGAAAACCCTCGTAGTCGGAGACTTTAACGCCCACCATTCTGCTTGGTCATACACAACTGACACTCGGGGTAGACTTATATTAGACGCTAGCTCCAAATATAATTACGTATTTCTTAACAACGGGGACTTTACCCGTTGTGTTAAACTTAACAATGCCGTAGTGTGTACGTCACCTGATATTTCTTTCTGTAGCTCTGATCTTGCACTGGAGTTTGACTGGAACGTCTCCAACGAGTCCTTAGGCAGTGATCACCTCATTATTTCCATCAAATCTTTAGATACTACACATGGTGACTCGGAATTAAGAAGGAATATTAAAAAGGCCAACTGGGCTGATTATACCCTAAATATAAAGTCAGCATGTGAGTCTATAGATCTAAATGAAAGTCTACAAATTGGTTATAACAAACTAATAGACATTATTGAAGAAAGCGCTAGCCAAAATATTCCCTACTATAAACATGGTCCACACCCAAAAAAATTTAAGCCTAAACCTTGGTGGAACCCGGAAATTTCAAAAGCTGTAGCAGAAAGAAGACTAGCTCTTAAACAACTTAGAAAATCACGCACGGTAGAAAACTATGTTAAATACAGAGAGAAAGTTTTAAGTACACGGATATTAATTAAAAAAGCTAAAACTAATTCATGGCAACAGTTCTGTGACAGCATCGACTCCAATATGTCTACTTGCTTGGTTTGGAGAAAATTAAGATGGCTGAAGGGATATCGAAGTCCTAAAAACTATTTAGACGAAAACACCGCAGTCTCATTTATAAAGGAGCTCTCGCCTGATAGCGTGTCGCTTCAACCCTACCGGTTTAATATAGATCAGTCTAACGCGAGTATTTTTACCATGGCAGAACTTAATCTATGTCTTAAAAGAACCGATACCTCAGCAGGTTTAGATAATATTACTTATTCTATGATCGATCACTTACCTCGTAACGCTAAACACTTTCTCTTAGACATATTTAATAGAATATACCAAAGTGGCGAAATTCCTGAACAGTGGCGTCATATCAAAATAATAGCTATTCCAAAAAGAAATACTGATGTACTTAAACATCGTCCTATCTCTCTGATTAACTGCCTTTGTAAAACCTTCAACTTAATGGTCACTCGTCGCCTCGAACATCACTTCGAAAGCAACACATTATTCAATAATAGTACTACAGGATTTCGACGCGGTTATTCTTGCCGGGACAACTTAAGTAGGTTTATCATTGACACTGAAACAGCTTTTGTGAACAAAGAGTATGTACTATGTGCTTACGGAGATATTAACAACGCCTATAACAACGTGGCTATAGAATCTCTTATATCCCATCTAGTGGGATTTAATGTCGATACCTTATTATGCAGATATATAAGAGAATTTCTCAAGGAACGGATTTTAATATATAGACTGCGGGATGGTAAGGAAATCACTAGAATATGCAGACAGGGCCTGGCTCAAGGGGACCCAATGTCACCCATATTATTTAATATTGTTACTATTAAGCTTTGCAGTAAACTTATCAACACTGTTAAGATATCTCAGTACGCCGACGACTTCGCTTTATACTGTATCAACCAAAACATCAACTTATGTGCGGAAGTCATACAGTCAAGTCTAAACACATTTAAAACACTTTTAGATGAAGTAGGTCTAGAAATATCTCCGGCTAAAACAAAACTCTGCATCTTGACCAGAAAATATAAAATTCCGTATGTTGAGGTTAAAATAAATGGTAACAATATTGAAATTTTGAATTGCGTAAAATTTCTAGGCATTTGGGTGGACGGTCGTCTTAACTGGACAAAACAAATCACAGAAACCGCCCGAAAATGTGCTGCGTACGTTAATATACTTAGTATTTTGGGTAGCTCTAAATGGGGTGTACATCCGATTCAATTCCGACGACTTTATTTTACACTCGTGCGATCTAGGTTGGATTACGGAAGTATGATCTACGGTAATGCCAGTTCTAGTTTACTACAAAAATTGGATGTAGTTCAAAACCAATGTCTACGTCTTTGTGGCGGTTTCATAAAAGATACCCCTATTTTTGCTATGGAGACTGAATTGTGTATTCCACCTTTGAATTATAGACGAGCAATCTTAAGTGATAAGTATCTCCTGAAGCTTTCCTCCAGAAAATCTGATTTATTAATCAAACAATTGGACTTCTTAGACAACAAATTAAAATCAGGCGTCAATTACTGGCGCAAGAACCAAATTCCATTGCTGCTCGAAAGTTACAGAAAATACTCCAATCTACCCATGCATAAATTTGAACTGTTACCACAGTTTCAACTTCCGTATTATCTCAGGACACTTCCGTGGGACAGCTTCATAACAACAGGTGTGGAATCCATAACGGAATCTAAAGCTAAATTTTCTATACACGAGCGTAAAGAACTCAGTGAGCATATGATAAGGCAAGTATACACAGATTACATTCAAATATACACGGATGGATCTAAAACTATGTACGGTTCTGGTTGCGCTTTCTACGATAAGGAGGCTGACTTTGGAGCTAAATTTAACATTGATAAATCTTGTATACCGATTATGGGAATAGAGCTGATGGCAATAAATGAAGCGGTTCAGTACTTGGCGTCGACCACTTACCCTAAAGCTGTCATTTTAACAGACTCTAAAAGCAGTCTACAACACTTGTTAGGCTGTGCTAAGGGCCTCAACGTGGGCAGGAAAGAAGCTTACCTCGTTATTAAATGTATCCTCAAATTGATACGTAGCGGGGTTGAAGTACGTTTACAATGGATTCCTTCCCACTCAGGTATCAGCGGTAACGACATGGCTGATTCACTGTCACTAGCGGCTTTACTCGACGGCATCCCCCTCGAAACTGAACCTCATTATACAGACCACATCCCCAAAGTTAATAGAGATAACTATTTAAAACTAAAGTCTCACTTCGAAGAATGCTCTCAAACCAAGGGCATATGGTACAGGACAGTTGTAACTGAACCTCCGCGAGTGCCCTGGTTCTCATCACTAGGCATTAATAGGAGAGATTTAGTAGTATGTTTTAGAATCCGAACTTATCATATCCCGCTTAACAAATTTAGTTTCACTATGCGAAAAAGAGAAGACCCAAATTGTACTCTATGCCAAAAGGAAGAAGACCTCCTTCACTTAGTTCTCGAGTGCAAAATCAACGAACAGTTGCGATCGGATCTTTTAAAAGACACTCAGTGCTCCATTGGGGAGTTCTTCTTTTTGTTTCATAACATTTTATGTTCTAATTTTACTATTGAGCACAGTAACAAAATCATTATTTTCATTGGACAGTCCTTAACTTTAAGACTAGAATATTATAAATCCATAGTTTAATTATTTTTACATAGTTATTAAGTCCATTGATACTAACCTCAATGTAACTAATTATTTTAAGCCGACTTAATCATTTGATGTACTAGGCTTATAAAATAAATAAGATTAAAAAAAAAAAAAAAACTTTTTTTATACTACTGGGGCGAAGTAAAACTGGAGTGATTGACTCTCCATGTTCTCCAGTTAATATCAAACGGTTGAAATACTTAGTACTGATTAATGATATGACGTTAGATTTGTAAATTGTGCGTCAATCAAAATGGTGTTATTTGGACGGAATTATAGGTACGTATTATTAAAAAATACTGCAGTAAATTTTAATAGTTGGTGTAATTATGTTAGCGGCTCGTCGTCATTTATTGCTCAAAATAACTACGTATAAAGTTACTAAACCACGCTGGCTTTGACATTCATATTTTGTAAATAGTGACTGCATTTAAAATTACAAAGCGGAAACTAACAAGTACTACTGCTAACAAAAACAATAGTAAATGTCTACTGTTAACCTACACAGGTTACAGTTAGTTAAATAGTGACACGTACAACCATTTATATGTAAATCAAATACCTAGTTTCCAGTTTTTGTTATATATCCACCTACAATACCTGTTCATTAATGTTTTAATACGGCATTTCGTTCCTTCATAACAGTCGTATTCCTTCGAGGCATCAGGAAATTGAGACTCAATGGTTCCTCCACAAAAAAATTTACCCGTTTCAAAAAGCAAAACAATAATTCGAAAAAAAGAAAACATGCTGTAGTTTTAAAAAGTATTCCATTTTCGGAAACGTATAAAGAATATACAACTGTGAGTACAATATAAGCGGTTATTAAATATTCATAGTAGCCACTGGTACGGTAGCTATGAACCGTGACGGCACCTGATGATTGGACGCGCTAACCTGGCAGTAATCGTCATCGTAGCTAAAGCATAACCCTGACGATACAGCAAAATCTGTTAATGAAATGTGAAGGAATTTAGGTCAAATACGAATAATACAATTTGTTAGTTAGGTTTAGTGAAGTTATCTACAATTTATTATATTTTTCAGTATAATTGTAGTTAACTATTTACGTGGTAACTATAATAATAGTAGGTAAACTTATCAATAAAATGAGTTGGTTTACGTGCACGTATACTATAATGGGTTGTCATATATAAAATAAAAACAAATAGGTGTATTTTTGTTTCTAAGCGTTAATTTTTCGCGATAATGTACATTTAAATTAATAATAAATCTAATGTAACTTCTACAGTTTTACCTGAAGTGCATTGTCGTGAGACGTTTGAAGTGTAATGGTTATTATACAGGTTATTGTTCGAAAAATATCATTGCTAATCTCGATTTAGTAGACTGTGGCTGGTAATAATTTCAGTAGGCAAGTATTCAAAATTAACACACAAAGGAAAGGATGTTTTAAGGCGCATTATAAACACAATAACGATGATCTCTTTTCATAAAAAATGAGATGGAATGGCTTCATATTAAAAATTATTGATTGATGACACTGAATGACTAACAGATTTGTTGGCAACACGGATAATAATCATAGTATGGACACTGACAACAAAAGAATAATAAAAAGATTGACTTACAGAGATCATAACAATCTTATAATATTCATAGCTGTATATCCCCGGAGGGGTAGGCAGAGCTCTAGCTGATTGAATTTTTCATTTTTGGTTCCACGTCCGAAGTAAAATGGCGAGGTAAAAAACTTATACTGCTGTCATGGTAGCGACTGTCGTAATTTCGCAAGCCATAAAACCTGCGTCAGATTCTCGCCTGTCATTCTGTAGATGTACCGGCTCGCAGGTGAGACTGGTTGACCCACGAGGGTCTTATATAGTGGGGTTCCATTATCCTAGCTGATACTATCTGTCACATTAAAAATATATGATACCAAATATTCAAATGGATGGCATTAATTAAGGTATAAAATGAATATCCGACATTCTGAGATGTTCGATATGAAATGTTATGTTTAGCCGGTACTTTGTTGGTCAGCTTAAGCCGACATAACAGTAAACTTAAGCAGTTTACTGCCTGTTTTATTACGTAACTATTTACTGCTAAGCCGGTAGGGCGCGCAGTAGTGGCATAAGTCTTATATAGTGAGGCCCTATGTATCCTTGATTATACTAGGTATCTGTCACATTAAGTGTGCCAAAAGATAGAAGGAAATTTCAATAAAGTACCCTATCTAACGTAATTCATTGAATGGTCGCGAGGCGAAATGAAAATCAACGGATCCTTATTGAAAATGTCAATCACGACTGTCTACGGTCGAACTGTAATTTTACACTCGAGGGCCGAATACCCGATATTATTGCTACTGTTCTATAGAACACTAGCTGTCTCGGCGAACTTCGTACCGCCATATTTTCCACCCGCGTGCAATTCCGTTCCCATTCCTGTTCCCGTTCCCATTCCCATTACTATTCCTATTCTCATTCTCATTCCCATTCCCATTCCTACTACTACCTACTACTACTAAATGCTAATCCCGTAACGTAAACATAAACTTCTCTCATATAATAGAAAAAATTTTGTATGAGAAAAAGAAAAGTTACTTTCTGAAATTTTCTGTACAACTGTTTTATTATTTTTTTTCGTAAGAACCTTCTCCCGATAATAACAAACACAACAAAAAAAGAATTAGTGAAATCGGTAGAGCCGTTGGTGAGTTATGCGCTTACCAACACATTTTGCGATTCATTTTTATATTATAGATTATTAAAGCTACAACTCTTGCAATCAGTCACAACTTGCCAAACATTTGACTTTGATTCGCTTTAAATTCAAATAGCAGACATTTAACATTGATTTTATAGTTCAAGGCGCTATCAAAAACAATCATTATAATTGATTGAAACTGATATAGCTGTGTTAAAATAACAACAGATCTATTGAGCAAATTTCGCACTTCCTTAACTTTTGACTTCTTAATTTTGTGTTAAGTGATAAGGTCATAATTATATTATTAAAGAAATTTAAAAATAGATCCAAATAGTATTTGAGTTTATTAGTTACAAACAAACCTACAAAATTTCCTCCATTTATAATAATACTGTGTAGAAGTAAAGCTGTTTTGGTGAAACGTAAAATCAAAGTGCACTTTCAATGAGTTAGGTACCTAGTGTGCAAAAAATATACATATTCAATTAGCGGTCTACCTTGACTTAACTGATACCAACAAACGCGATAAGATTCGAGCTCATATTATGGAATAACTATATTTATCTTATAATCTAACGCGAAACACGTAATCAACAAACACTTTCAATGTGTACGTAACAGTACATGTTATGACATGAGAGGCACTAAGCGATGTGTTCTCTGGCACAAGGCTCAAATTCTAAGACTAACAGTTCGGATCCAAAGTAATATTATTTGTACAGGAAAGTGACAGTATCATGTGGCATGTACGGTATGTACCTACAAATGTATTGTCACAATCACAATAGTATTATTTCTAACAATACTGAGTATATTAGTTATACGTACATTACAGTACTATTCTAGAAATCGACCTGTACTTATAGTAGGTTAAATGTTACTAACCTAACACTGAAATACCTACCTGATCCATATCTTATCTACACTCCATATCTACGTAGTTCCAACATAATTACTTATAAAGTCATATACATAGCTGTCATTATCAGTAGTATCACACTATGTCAGCAAAGGAAAGCGTCCTTCATGAATCTCAGATATTGTTATTTATGTAAAATGTACGAAATATTCGTATCTTCGCCCGCGTGAATTTAGATTTTTCTGTTTTTTTGCGCCCTTATACTTTTTCCAAAATCTAAGTTACCAATGTTTCACCTTAATATTAGATACTTATATGCTAGTAAAGTTCTGTCTAAATCGGCCCAGCCGTTTCAGAGATTACCTTATTCAAATAGACAGACAGACAAACAAAAATTTGTAAATTTCTTTTTGTCATCAAATCCAGTTATTTTATTGTTACAAACAGACACTTAAATTTTATTTATTTGTATAGATGAAAATCATTAAGATTTCAACCTTCTTAAAGACAAAAGTTTGGCAAAATATTCCTCACGAAACACTGGCTGTTCAAACGCGAAATCTCGTAAACCAGACTAAACAATGATATCGAAGAATGAAGTCCTCCACAAAGCCTTTATGTATTGTACTAAGCCATTGCGTGGCTTAGTTGTTCGTCCTTACTCTTCCTTTGTTATTCTTACAACAAATTTAGAAGGGCAAGTTAATTCGAATAGGTACGCCCCGTTATAAGGAAGCGGCTCAGCGAAATTACAAGTTCTGAAACAAACCAAATTGCGGCTGAATACAGCTTTTTGCTCGTGGGAACTGGGAAGTAGTTGAACCCGCTCGAACAACTTAGTCTGTATTTAGAAATGACTTTTCTGTCCCAAGAAGGTGGGGTTTGTGGCTGGAGAATCGCTGAACGGTCGTAAACCCTATAATTACATATACACTACTCTAACAAAGGATGGCTATATAAAGACACTTAAAGGAATAACGTCTTTCGTACTTACATAGTGTAAAATTGTCTGAACAAATTCAATATTTCTAAGATATGTTTTAGCACATTTATAGGATCAATGTGGAGGGTTCTTATTGCTTGGGCAAGGAATCACGAGAGGTAAAGAAGTTATTTTAAGTTAAGATAAATAAAAAATAGCGAGGCTATATTTTTCTTGCCTCGTGCGGCAATGGGGATTGTTTATTTTTTTTTAATTGTTATAAAATGAAAACCATTTCGAGGAATAGGCTTACTGATCACTACCTATTACTTAGAAATGATAAAAAATCAAGGATTATTAGTATTTCAGGCTATATATAAATAACCTTTATTTAACCTTCAAATGACGTCATATTAGGCGAGATGGAATGAATGCCTTAGCTTTAAATATGAACATAGAGAAAATTTTTGTGACATTTAAAGGTACAAATGTCATAAACGTCAAACACACAATAATAAACATAAACATAACCTCACTCAAACTCAATCCTTGCGGCGTTTCTTTTCTTTTATTTCGATTCGATTGCAGCAGCCATTATACACATAAACAACGTTTATAAGAAGAATAACCTCAATCTGATCAATCATAACATCGTCAAACTCAAGAGTGATTTCGACTGTTTAATTTGGATTATTTTATTAACTGCTATTAACAATGGTATACAGAAAGTGCTTTGTTCCTACTTGCAAGAACGATACTAATAATAGTCCAGACAAAATTTTTGTTCGTATTCGAGAAGACTTGCGAGAAAAGTGGTGTCGTGAAGTCAAGGCGGAATATTTTAAGGTTTACACAGTGTATTGTTGTGAAGACCATTTAGAGGTAAGGATTTCGAGATTAGGTTACCTATGGATACTGTTTTTATTCTCATGGCCTGCCATTAATAGTTACAATAATTTGTTTGTTTATTGTAGCCCTCGGAAGATTTAACAAACTATTACCAGTGTAAATTAATGCATCAAGAACCCAGGCTAAAAAGTACGGCTTCACTACGCAATATCACCCAGGATACAAGAGAAGATTCATCAGTATTACAGAAGTTACTGTTACAACCTGCAAGCACCAGTAACCCATTGAAAAGAAAATGTGAGGAGATTATGATGCCTAGTACATCTGGTGCAATGACGCCTAGTACATCTACGTGTTCTATATTACCAATAAAGGTATAATATCTTAATAATCTATGTCTTACGCCTTTATTTCGTCGTATAAAACAGAAACAACAGCCTGCCATCTGCTTCTTGTCCTTACATATGAAACAAGCTTCCTCTACTGTTATTAAACCTTTCATGCAATCATACCTACTTGTTTTGACTGCATTTACATTTTAATTTGATCAGAACAAATGCACTCTGCATTCAAAAACCTGCAAATGTACTGCAGTAGGTACATTAGACATGAATTACTCCGGACAGCAACTTTTTATTATTACATTTAAGTGTAATAAGTAGTTGTGTGTTTTTAGACCATAAGAAGCAGTTTGGATAGGTCTTTTGATGTTCTATTATTACACTGCCCTAATAAACTTATTTTATTATTTTTCAGATAAATGCTGCAACCCAGTGTGAAATACAGATGGTAGACAAAAGCACAAACTATAAAATTAGAAAACATGCTACTAATGTTACTACAGTTGATGTGCAGTCTTCACAAGAAACATCTTCAGGAGCTACCCCTTCTTTATTTGGTTGTACGTCAGAGACAGAGGAATCCACAGTATGTGATTCTAGTAGCAATATGTTTAAAAGCAGGAAAATCATGTTAGACATAATTTTAAACAAGCCAAAGATGTATTTGGGTTTACCTAAACAATATTTTTGGCTTATAGATTATATTGTTGAAAAAAACACACAAAAAATTGAATCGCTTCAACTTATTATAACATTACTAAAAATAAAGCAAAATGACTCTTTAGAGAGAATAAGTGATCACTTTAATATATCCAGATCAAAGTTATCATCAATGATATTAACTGGCATTGAAGCATTGGGTAACTTTTTTCAAAATTTTGTTTTTTGTCCACAACTCAAACAAATAAAAGAAAATTTACCGTTAGTTTTCAAAATAAGATATTCAGATGTACAGATGATTATTGATTGCTTTGAAATTCAAATTTCTAAACCCTCCAATCCCCTGAAGCAAGCTCAGACCTGGTCGCAGTATAAAAACTGTAATACAGTAAAATATTTAATAGGCTGCACTCCTAATGGGTTCATAAGTTTTATATCAAAAGGTTATGGAGGTAGAATCTCTGACAAAGCCATTGTGGAAAAAAGTCAGTTATTAAATGCATTAAATCCGAACTCTGTCATCTTAGCTAATAGAGGATTTAAAGAAATAGAGTCTCTATTAAATACACATGGCATGAAACTTTTAAGGCCACCAAGTGTATTTTCAGGTATTAAACAAACCACTTCTGAAGCACTTGAGAGCAAAGTGATTGCAAGCTTAAGAGTACATGTTGAAAGGGTTATCAGACGTGTGAGAGAGTATGCTCTACTGAAACCTCACTCCGTTGTAAACTATAAATATGTACCATATTTGGATGAAATTGTTTTAATTGTTTGTGGGCTAATTAATTTACAAGGGGAAATAATAAAGAGTTATTAAAATATAACAGTATTTTATTTTAATATAAATACCTACACATTCTACACAGTGCTATCTACACCTAAAGCACAGCTTATTTTGCTTGTATTATGGATGGGTTTTAGGTTGAGTACAAACATACTTACATAGTTCTTTTTGTAAATATATACACATTCTACATAGAAATGCAAATATAGATATTCATGCACATAAATATTTGCACCGCACAAGAATCGAAAACGTCACCTCTGACTTAGCTGTTGAATGTTTCACTTTGTCACTTATTTAGCACTTTTCAGGAGTTTTGGAAATACATATAAACTCCAAAAATTTTCTGCCTGCTTTATTTTATTCTTAATAAATACGTCATCATAATCCACCCAAACAACATGAATATTTTGGGAAGTTTCAAATAATGGATCCGCAACACAGAACAATCCTTTCTTCTTTTTGCAAGCCAACATTTGACACAATATCTGTGTCTTGAATTTTTCAGTGACTTCATCATTTTTAATATAAGTTAGGACAGCTTTCTCTGACGTTGGACATTTTACTTCTACTACAAAGTCCTCACCTACTCCATCAGGCGATGCTCCCAAAATTCCATTAATCAGAGTAAATCCAGACTTTTCTATTCTTAGGTTTAATTTTTCCTATACTGCTTGGAGTACTCTACTTTCCAATCTCTTTCCCCGTTGTATGGCTTTAGTTTCGGGAACTTTGTATCCGCCTAATATCTGTTGAACTAAAGCTCCATCTGTACTGCAATGGGCAGCTTCATATAGTTTAGAAGCTGTTAACCTTCCCTGACGTATACTGTGCCAATACTTACTTTCAGCTTGGTTGACTGTTTTTGTACTGATTTCTTGAATGACATCATTGTTAAAAATATTATCTAAATATTTTGTGAAGTTATCATAATCATGCACAGTTTCATGACTAACAAATGCTAACATGATGTCGAAGATATTCTTTGAATTCGATTGGTTTCCTTGTGTAAATTTTAAAATTAGCGAGTTACTTAAATTTCTACTTCCACATTCTTCTTGAAATTCACGTAGAACAGTACTAGATTTTGGAATCAGTTTCGGAATATTAGCTTTCGGAAATATTTCTTTGCTAAGAACATGTTCTTTACTGGCACTAGAAAGCGTTGGTTTGATCCAATAACATTCAACCGCAGTTGATGAAGGTTCTGAACTTTTCTTTGCTAGCCAGAAAAGGAGTAGAAGCGAATGTTTGCAACCACCTGTAAAGAAAGAGATATTGTTATAAGATCACTACTAGTTATTGTTATAGGTATGTATATATATTATGTAATATCAAACTGCCTTTTTAGGTTTTACAAATAGGTACCTGCAGATGCTGCACAGTCTTCACAGGCTGCATGAGTAATGGTATTGGTCTGTTCGTCAATTTTACATGTGACCGTGTATAGTTTTTGACTTATTCTATGCTCAGGAACTACTTTGGCAGTAACTACACAATCACTTCCTGTTCGTTTTACTTTAACATATCCCACAGCGGTGTTGATATAAGAATCTCGAGATGACCTAAAACACAGAGAAGAGACACTTTTTCATTAGAAAGTAGATAGATAGGTACTTATTACATTTCCTTACAAAACAAGTCAACAGTTTAAAAAACAAATAATGATATGAAACACAAATGCAGTGATAATCACTTAATAATAGTTAAGAACGAGTTGGTACCCTAGATACCAAAGTAAAAAATAAACTTACATTAAAATCTTTGCTCCTCTTATTTCAGCCACGTTATGCTGGTTGCTCGTAGTTACATATTCTAGTATCATGATATTTTCAACTTTCGGAAGGTTCCGTGAGTCTGCTTTGATAAAAACATCACTCATGGTGTTTGTTTAGTTGTATGTAGTAATATGAGACTTTATTTTATCAGGTGTAAGGTCGAAAGTTTGCAACAAAGAGAATACAATAGTTACTACGTTTGCAAAAAGGATGGTAATCCAATGCAATCCAATATTATGTCAGCTCAGCAATGTGTGATTTTTAAAGAGGTTATGTTATTAGGGCTTTGCTCTTGAGACAAAAAAAAACCGGAAAAATCTCCGGAGATTATAGCCGTATAGCTGATCATAACTTAAATGAATAAATCACCGGTAATTTATTCATTTAAGTTATCAATCTAAAGGAAATAATAGTAATGTAAGACATTTCAAATAATAAAAATTTTGACGGATATGAGCTGACTTTGGTTGAAGGTTAAAGAAACGTTACATTCGTTACTGGCCAATTTCTGTACCATGTTTTATAAATAATTGGCGTAGAATAAAGTATATTTATAACAAAAATTATCGAAAAGTATCGCCGGATATTCTCCGCAGATTTTTGGAAACCGGTGAAAAATTTCCGGAGACTAAAATCGTCTCCGAAGCAAAGCCCTAGGCTATGTTTTTTTTTTATGATTGACATTTTTGACAACTGACAGCATTGATACAATTTTTAATTGTTAAAATTGAAGCAAAGGCACAATATTTCTATGCCATCAATGACGTCATCGCACTTCTGTTAGGCCTGTATATACAAAAATATTTTTTGTGGTGGAATCATGCCTTTATAACATATTAACATGTATCATCTGTGATCTCAGCGGCATTATTAGAGCGGAACCACCTGCAGCCTCGTTCGTTGCAAATGAAGGTAAAAAAAACTTGAATTTTAACTGTTGTGAATTCTTATTTAACCTGTAATTACATCTTCAGTAATTAACGGCTATAAATGTATGAGTTAATATTAATAGCTCAATCTAAACTTCCAAGATCCTTCAAAAGACCTTACTGAAGGCACAGTAAATCTTTAATTATAGGTACCTATGTATTACATCATAGAAAAACACACTACTACTACTTTTACAAACAAATTGTCATAGAAGAATATCTCTGTAATTTTGAACTGAACTTTTACATAATGCCGTCAAAGAGACACTTTGTCATATTCTACATCATTCTTATCAAAAGACAAAAAATATGTCTTGACGAAAAAGTCAATTCTTTTCAAGAAAAAGCAAACGATCAAGCTTGTCCTCGAGTGAGTTTAAACATGAGAACAAGCTTGCTCGTTTGCTCTTACACCTGAGCGACGGGGCTGTAAATATTCACCGCATTACGCTAAGCAGAAAAATAAACATGCTCATGTACTTACATAGTTCATGTCGAATGGAAATTAATATCACCGTATTTGTCGTAGGTACCTACTTGTGATATAACCTTCCAGTGTTCACGTATGACTTATGAATTCGTATTGTTTTTTTTTACCTTCGCAGTTAGGGTTACCAGATGCTACGATATGATCTAACATGGCTTTAACGATTCCGTCTGGATTTTTTTGTAAATGTTAAGATTTTTAAATCAAATCGAGATATTAGATTCATGATCATTTAATTTGACACACGATCAGAACCCAAATGAATTCCAAACATTTAACAAGGTGCTAATAGCGAATATTATGTAGTTTTAAATACCCAATAAATTCCTTCGGGCCTAGACTACTATTCACTTCTATAATTATTAGTCACTTCTATTATTAAAATCGCTTCAAAGCGATTTGTCAAAGTCCGAAATTGGAATTGACATTATTTTTACATGACATGTCGGCAAATCATGTTACTTCTTTCCTTTTGACAATACGCTTAGAGGCGATTCCATGCAAGTAGAATGTCACTTTTTCTACAGGCCCTATAGCCAAAGGCAATAGGCATAACGGGCCTGCTCAATCTTATGGCAATAGGACGTTGGAATCTATGTGCAAAAATTTTGCAGTTGTCACATTTTTGTCAATAACATATAGCTTAACCACAACGTAACAATACTTGTAACTGGTAACCCTATTCACTACAACAATATAATGTTATTTATAACGCAATGTAGGTAATAACTTCATAAGCTAAATATAAATATAATACTTAGTAAAAGGGGCGTCAGGCTCCGTAAACCATATTTAAAAAAGAACGTTTGAATTAATAATAGCTGTCTGACCACATAGAAAGGTGGCAAGATAACGTCGAACCAGGCAATGCATAATTTAGAATTCAAGAAGGTAGTTTAATTTGGGCGTTATGAAGGGTGATACTGTTATTTCTAAAATCTAGTAAGCAACACTAAAGTAAGAAAGAGACGATAGAATTTCCAACACTCCATCAGTAATGCCATGACTCAGTTTTCGTGTAACCCTCTACGTGCAAGTAACAAAATAAAATTGTTTTATTTATATGTTATTTTGCCGTATATTTCTTTTTTTTCTAGCGTTTAATCCTAAATTAGAGCCTATTAACAATTTCAGTTTAATCAGATTTAAGATATTGTTAATTATCATTGTCATGATCATGAAAGTAAGTAGGTACTTTATCGCTATGAGGAACTTTATTTTTAAGTGTGAAATTCATTTGTATTTTTCATTTCTGTATTTCAAGTTCACCTAAACCCAAATATGAATGAAAAAAAGTGGAAGTAATCTATAGCTAATTCTAATTAGTCTATCTAGGTCTTATCTGAGTCTTTCGATCTGTTTGTCCGAATGGAATTTCATGAGGTCATGGAGTCAATTAAGAGAACTATTGACGCTAGCATACCTAAACAAGTTATTCATGAATTAAAGCGATAATAGCACACTCGGCGTGTATTTCTTATAATAAAAAGTAACTATTAGTAGGCTTACTTTGATAACACGGATGAGTCTGTCAGTCAGACTGGCTTGCTAATATCGACTTAAAATAGCAGAATGTATCACTGTTGGTGAGAGTACTGATACTCATCTCCAAGTTTATCTTTTCTCTATTTTCTCATCATCCCCTCTGCAGATGGCAATGCGTGGATTTTAAGATTTATAGGTCACGGTATTCGATTCTCGCTTCCGTCAAGTTTCTTCTGACTTGTTTTGTTATCTTATTACCTACTGAATAAAAAGGAACCGTAGTTTTGTGTATCCAAACTTCAACTTTACTTAAATATCACTTCTCAGGCGAAAAGAAAATTCGATTGACTGTATAAATATCTACTATGACAAAGTTCCTTGCCAATTTTATGATTCAATAACTACGGAGTAAGAAAAATTCGCGTTGATTTTTACTATCAAATCAATAAATCTACCCTAGTTTATATATCTTACCAGTCACCGTTAAGCACATCTCAAAAATTGAAATATAAATAAGTAACTAGCATGCACTCTCAATGATAACGCATGCTCTGTTGATTTATTTCCCCTAACTAGAATGACACACCACATGAATTTCGTGCACATCACTACTACATAGATCACGTACACATGCCGCATAATCCCATGGGAACAGACACAGCCAGCCTTGGTGATTTATCCTGAACCTCGTACTAACTGACTTATTGATGCTAGCTGCCTTCACCGATTGTACGCGACAGCGATAGATTACAAGGGCGGACGTCTGTCTTTGTTTGATCACGCACGCTATCTAAGGGATGTACCTATACTTGTATTGTTCTTTCAGTGTACCTTATACCGATAAAGTAATTAAATATCGCAAGAAAATTCGTTTAACATATTATATACCTATACTAAATGATGTAGGTACTAAAGATAAACAGTGATAGAGGGTTAATCACTGTACTTCAAAGAAACTAGTAAACGTCTAGGAAAGTAAATTATTCAGTAGTAAGTATACATTTATTTATTCGATTGTTTAATTTTTATGTTTGTTTGGCTTTGGACAATGATGTCAATGACATTGAAACTTGACCACTAGGATTACTCGTTAGTACTACTGTCATATGATATTGGTATAGGTAATCATCATACATATCTACGGCAAATCGCATCGAGGTGTTGAATGTAATCGGTTAAGTGATACTTGAGTAAGCGGCGTCCATAAGTGTAAACGGTTAAGGAAAAATATTTATAGACACCGGTTGCTGAGGAAAATGTGTTATTTTATGATATATCTGAATCATAAGAAATAACCCTTCTTCAGCTCTAAAATATGAAGGTTATAACTCCCAAAAACTGAATCTTACCAATCAAATCAAAAAATATGTGTGGTTTGTTGGCAGGATATTATGTTATTCTTTGTCTAAAATACTCAATCTTTCAATTTAAGATATTATATAATTATGGAAAGACAACAACAAAAGCAATTAGTTGTAAACATCACTGTTTATATGTCTAGATTTCATCTATTAAGTAAAAGATTCCCAAAATGCATTTGAATCAAGATGTCGTGAATAAATAACCGTTATCAATATCCGACCCCGTGTAATAGGGTAGAACAACTTCATTTGCTCCCTCCATTTGACCTTTGCCGAAGCGACAAATGACTATCAATAAAGTCAGTCACCGGAGGCTCCGTAAATAACTAGTGTTCCTAGCAAATGATATATTTATAACATTTGTATCTATCATTCGCGATGAGGCCATCCTGTAATAAAGTCAGAATATGACCACAATCAGGAATAGTGTTTCAATGTTATTAATAGTTGGTTCTTTTTTTATACCACTTACAGACAGCGTAGTGTAGCCTATAGACGTTCATTGTATAAAGAATACTTCGGTCCTTTTTTCATCGTTGTTTTTTTTAATTTTATATAGTCCTCGACTATTTTCATATCACGCTAATAGATTACTAGGTGTGACTAACGTAAATATACCAGATAACGCATAGCTTGTGGAACTGACCGGTTATTTTCGTGTGTTAACCAAATTCAAAGAACTGTTATATTTTGTACTTACACCTTTATCAGTATCGATAAATTGATGTATTGACGAACTTCCGGGGATTGTGAAATGAACGTGAAAAGCAGACCAATTCAGTTTGAAATGATATAGTCACGAATTATACGATTATAATGTATGCGCATTTATAAATTAATAGCTCCATCAGCTTAACCTACATTGATGGGATTATTTTAAGCACTATGATAGGATGCTTGACATAATACTCTGTTATTGTTGTATTTTAAGCTTATTTTATTAATTAAATGTTATCTTTGAGGGTAAGTTAGTAAATTATTCCTGTAGTGTAATTTAAAACAATAATATTTTTGATTTTGTCCGGGTCCTTTAAGCGGTGTGTGAAAAAGCACTTGATGAGGTCGTCAACGTGAGGGCCACCGTTGTAGCATTATCGGTTTATGTTATTAGTCTAAGATCCCGTTAAGAACGACCTTCACCGAGATGCTTATTTAATGAAACATATTTTATATTTAATTTAATATGTCAATAAATATAATCCATATGGGTTGCCTAGCAAATTTCAGTCCAGAGTATGTTTAATTAATAATTTAAAAAAAATATTTTTTTAAATATTTCACCGGTATGATTATTAGATAAATTCTATACCAATCGAAAGTATGAAGCCCATAGAATACACAAACGTTAGGTTGCCTATTCTTTTCCGGTCACAACTATCGGGTTGCCAGGTATAAACAGGTAAATCTGTACTAGCATTTTGCAACGTTCTGTTTATTGGATGAAATTTAAATGAAATTAAAGATTATTTTATTCTGAACACGGTGGTGTAGGGTTGCCTGCGAAAAATAAGTCCAGAATTGCGGTTGTCGAATTTTAAAAAGTTAAATATTGCTCCGAGTGAATGTGTGCGACTGCGAGGTCCCAACCAACCATCCCATGCGATAGAAGAGGACACAGCATAGCGGCTGTTTAAAGTCCGGCCATTTAAAGAAAGAGAGTGTGCATGCTATTTGGGCTTGGAAAAGAAAAGGATAGCGATAGACTATGCATCATTTTGAAGTAGTTTATTATTAAAATAGAGAAAAAGTTATTTTTTTTTTTTTATCAATTAATTATTTATGTGTATATTTTTTATGTGACACTAAAGTATATATACATCTTTAGTAAAAAAGAAGGTTATAGTGATGCATATATAATACTATTATATATACAGGTGAATTTTTCAAAAGGGATTGGATGGCCAAATCCGAAACTATAAGGAATAGCGAAAAATGGTCAAAGGAGTCACGAGCCCGATTTTGATGAAACTTAATACCTCATCATTAGATTTTTGAAAAACCAATAATCCTAGCCAGGAATCGAACCTGTTGATTTGGAAAAAAAAAACACACCCTTTATTATTACACCATGCGATAGTGTCGCTGTTAAGGAACAAATTCTGCGAAGTAATGATTTATACGGCAAATTTAAGGAAAATTTGGAATTTAATAAAATTCATGTTTCATGTACCTATTTGTTTCGTTCAAAATCCCAGAAACGATCGTAACTATTCCGTGTTTTAAATTATACTCAGAATTATTATAATGATTGATGTTTTTTTAAACAAGATGGAGCTCCAGCCCATAATAGCCCTAAAAGAGATTTTGATTCAGCAGTTTGACGACAATTTTATTGTAAAGCATGGTCCTGTGCCTTGCCCAGCGAGATCTCTGGATCTTAATCCCTTAGATTACTTTCTCTGGGGGTATGTCAAAAACGAAATTTACAAAGACATATAATGATACAGAGATACAGTTGATGACTTGAAACTTAACGTTCTTTGGAGAATATTCTAAACGGAATCAATTACATTTTAATATTGAATGCAGTACGATTATGTATTGAAAACAATGGCTAAGTGGCTATTCATTTTGAACAATTAATCAGTTAATTTAAGAATAATAAAATGTATTTTGTTAAAGATGAGCTCTTTCCTTTAGTTTGCGGTATGTCATTACTTCCCAGAATAAGATCCTTACTAGCAACACTATCGCATGGTGTAATAATATAGGGTGTGTTTTTTTTTTCAAAATCAACAGGTTCGATTCCTGGCTTGGATTATTGGTTTTTCAAAAATCTAATGATGAGGTTTTAAGTATCATCAAAATCGGGCTCGTGACTCCTTTGAGCATTTTTCGCTATTCCTTATAGTTTCGGATTTGGCCATCCAAGCCCTTTTGAAAAATTCACCCTGTATATTAATATATATATATATATATATATATATATATATATATATATATAAATCGCGAAGGACTTCTTGCGTCTTTACAAACTACCACCCTGAGGCGTCCACTGAATGTAGTGAGATTTTTAATGTTTTCAATGCGTATGTAAGATGTTTTAATCAGTATCATATCAGTAGTCGACGTCAAATTTCATTTAAACGTTAAATGGTGATATTCAAATTAAATATTTCTAGCTGAATTTGTGCGTCCGTTCACTCTTAAATCTTTCTTGCACACTGAATACCTGCGTATACCTACTAAACACAGCATGCACATTCCCGCCTCCATCCGAATGTATGTTTAAATCAATTCCGTATAATGCTCTGCATATATCATAATGATTATAATAACTAAATTACATCCATCTACTATTGAATTCAGATTGGTTCCGAATAACTGAATTAGTGAGTCCGTTCACTCTTAAATCTTTCTTGCACACTGAATATCTCCGTATACGTTCAAAACACTGCATGTACATTCCCGCCTCCATCCAACTGTATGTTTAAATCAATTCCGTATAATGCTCTGCATATATCATAATGATTATAATAACTAAATGACATCCATCTACTATTGAATTCAGATTGGTTCCGAATACTGTTTTTGAATTATTTTATCCAGCTTATCAGCCAAGAGGCTTCCGCCTATGGGGCTTATAATGACTCCAGGCACAGATAATAAATAATTAATAGTTAGCATACAAAAGTGATAATACCTATGTATAGCGTAGGTATTTTTACTTTGGTGGTCTACAAAATCTTAAAAAGCAATGTAATCATTTTTGACGAGTGACAGGTAAGTTTGTATGTATAAACAGGTAAGCTCAGAGGCACAGGCTGGTGTGGACAGGTAAGTCCGTAGTTGGACAGGTAAGTATGTATAAATAGGTTAGCTCAGAGGCACAGGCTGGTGTGAACAGGTAAGTTCGGAGTTGGACAGGTAAGTATGTATAAACTGGTAAGCTCAGAGGCACAGGCTGGTGTGGACAGGTAAGTCCGGAGTTGGACAGGTAAGTGTGTATAAACAGGTAAGCTCAGAGGCACAGGCTGGTGTGAACAGCTAAGTTCGGAGTTGGACAGGTAAGTATGTATAAACTGGTAAGCTCAGAGGCACAGGCTGGTGTGAACAGGTAAGTCCGGAGTTGGACAGGTAAGTATGTATAAACAGGTAAGCTCAGAGGCACAGGCTGGTGTGAACAGGTAAGTCCGGAGTTGGACAGAGAAGTATGTATAAACAGGTAAGCTCAGATGCACAGGCTGGTGTGAACAGGTAAGTCCGGAGTTGGACAGGGAAGTATGTATAAACAGGTAAGCTCAGATGCACAGGCTGGTGTGAACATGTAGGTTCAAAGGTAGAAAGAGGAAGTTTCATGATACGAATAATATAATAGTACCTAGTCATATTTATGCAGGTGAATATACGGAATAAAAGGCATATCGTAATATAAAACATTTAATGTTTTATTTTAAATTTTACAAAAAATGTGTATAAAAACATAAAAACTTTTCAATCAACAAATCAATGCAATTTAACATTGACATAATAATAAACATAAATTTGCTCTGCTTTGCCTAGTAACGAAATAAAATGAATTATGAACATCAATCAGTCTTCATTACAATGGAACATGTATTTTTTTTTATATTATAATTAAAAGAAATCAGTAGGGTTTTTATCAACCCAATGTTGTCATTCTTGTTTTAGATATCTATTTAAAAGAAATGTAAACTCGCATCTACATCCTAAACTCCATCTGCAGCTTCTCTTTCAATTTAGAATTTTGTAAAAAAAATGGGTATCTAAACATAAAAATCAAAACATTTTAACTGACATTTTAACAATTTTAGTTATACTAAATAATTAAACATAAATGGGCTCTACCTTTGCCTAACAACAAAATAAACTTAACTATGAACATCAATCAGTCTTCATTACAATGGAACATGTATTTTTATATTATAATTAAAATAAATCAGTGGCTACAACTAAAAGTCTCATGCCCGGTTTCTGAGGTGCTGTTAGATATCTTTTCATTAATTATTAATTCGATAAACAGACAACCTTTTTAATTCTTTATTAAGTTCTTTATTTAAAAATGCTTTTAAAGGCATTTGCTTATGTAATTGCAGTTATGTCAGTAAAATCGTTTTTATACAAAGTTTAATGACAGCTAAACATCAGATAAAGTTATGGAATAAATAAACAGCTGATACGGACTTCAGAAACCGGGTATTAATCATCAATTCAAACATAATTATAAGTATCTTAATCATTGGTATGCATTAACAAAGTAAAAATATTTGAAACAAAACATACTATTTTAAAACATAAATTTTCTTCTCTCATTTCTTAGCCTTAGAGTAAATATTTTGGACGAATACCTTTATTTTTAGCCAGTCTTTATTCTTAAGTAAATCTACATGTTGTTCTTTTAGTTTCTCACATTCATTTCTTTTAGGCGGTTGGTGATTTTTTATGTGAAATTTAAAGTATTTTGTAACTACGTCCTTTTGTTCCTTTGTCCAAGGTACCAACGTCCTTTTTTTTCCTTTTCGTATTTTGTTTTCGTTACCTAATTGAGACACGGGTTCATTATTAAGTTGTTGAGAATCATTTTGCATACCAGATGGTCCAGCCTGAGATAAGTCATTTAAATTACAATATGTTTGTACGTAATCAGAATTAGCATCTAAAGTAGGTTCAGGTTCAGGATCATAGTCTATAATTTCGTTGTTGTCCACGGGCTCTTCAATTAGCTCCTCATTTAAATCTAAATCAATCTCTTCGAGAGATTTTCCTTTGTAAGCGTCTGCTTTTCCATCTTCCATAAGAATGAGAAGCTTTGATATCTTAGCAGTTTGGTATACGTCATCTGGCAACCTGTAAGACTTTTTATGTACTTCATTAGTATGGCCCATGAATGTAGCCAGCTGCTCCATATCATTTTCAGACATGCTAAAAATTTGTGATAAGGTGGCTAAATGTTTTCTTAGCCTTGTAGAGGATATTGCTTTAGGCTGTTTCGCCCCTGATAATTTGGCATGCTTTTCCAAAACTTTGTAGCCATAAATTGTGTTGTTATAACCGGGATTACCAAACAAAAATTGATTTGGTGTCGAAGCAAAAAAAAAATGCCTAATCGATAATAATAATTTAATATCATCTTGAACTTCTTTATTAAACAGAACTGGTACTCCGCGGCCGCGTTTACCTCTAATGACAACACGTTTAAATTTCTTTACCAGAATCCTTTCTGAGGCAGTAAGCGCACGATCAAACTCTTCATACTTATTATTATCATTATTGTCGCTTTCTAAATAATCGTGCACTGTAATTCTTTGAAGTTCTCCAGGCCTGCGCCTATTTAATAATAAAACCCTACAATACACAGTCTCTAAAAGTTGTGTATATGTTTCAGTAGTTTGTAAGCCTTCTTTAATTTTTATAGCAGCATCCAAGGATTTTTTATTTAGGTATTCTTTAAGAATTTTTAAATCATTTGCTAAAGGCACAATAGTTATCTTATTCCACTTTTTCTTGTTTAAATCTGTTGCAGCTTGTGTAGACACATCGTATTTCCAATTTGATTCAATAAGTTGAATCAAAGTTTTTAAGTCGGCTTCTATTTTGCCAGTATCTACTTCCGTGTTAGGTCCTTGCTTTTTTAATGCACACATTATTGCAATATTGCAGCATTGTTTCAAGGTGGTGGACAGATTCATTGCGAACGTAGGTGTCTCATACCTATCTTTTTCTATGTCATAATTTCCCAGTATTTTGGTTGCTTGTACAATGATATCATAATGAATTGGTCTTAAGGCAGAAAAGAAGTCATTAATGGATGGATCTATCTTTTTTAGTTCTAGTAATAATTTTGCAAGCTCTCTCATTTTTCTAGACACTACGTTAACGAAATGTTTTTCTCGGTGAGTTTTCAAATATTGAGATCCGTAAGCACATATAAGGTTATCTTTTTTTGCAATAAGTGATATTTTGTCTGCCCGCATTCGGGGAAATACAGTTTCCTTAAGTTTTTCGTCGATTTTAAGATGACGTATCAGTAGATTTTGAGCCTCAGATTGAATGTTTTTACTTCCTGATTTACCACTACATTTCTTTTTATGTTTCCACAATAGTTTTTTAGAATAGAATCCCAGACACTCCGTACACGGCAAATAATCAGTAAATTTGAATTTTCGCATCGGTTTAGTGACCTCTTTTGAATTTACAAGGTAGTTTCCTTCTTTACGTAGAGCTGCAATTAATTGTTTTCTATCAAGACTTTTTTTAGGTTTTGACACAATTTTTTGGACTTCAGTTTCATAAATATGGTGTCGGAGTAAATGACGAGCAAAATTTAAAACAAATGACTCACAGTAAAAGCAATAATCTTTATCTCGAACCTTTGAACTTTTGGGTTTTTGCCTTTGGATAATTGTTGTACTATCATTAGAATTATCTTCTATTTGAGATGCACTATTAATATTGTAAATAATCTCTTCATTTGGTTCTGATTCATTGTAAGGCTGTGGAAATTCCCTACTTACAATTACATTGCAAGGAGAACTGCTTTTACAACTAACTTCACTTAAACTTATGTTATTAGGTGGCTTGAAAGATACATTAGACAAGGAATTATTAACATCGAGAGGTATTCCTTGATTTGGTACGAATTCATCTGCTTTATAAGGTTGGAGAAGTTTCCTTTCTACAAATACACTACTACATGGAGAACCGGTTATGTGACTAATTTCGCTATAATTAAGATTAATAGGCTCCTTGACCGATGAATCGAAGTTCGAAACACATTGTAATGGCGTTAAATTATTCGAAGTTCCAAATTCATTGCGAAAAGAATCATCAGAACTAGTCTGCAACAAAAAAAAAAGCTTATTATATTTTGTTGCACTTTACTATTGTTGCTTCGTTAATATGAAGGTAACAACTTGATTAGTGATATAAGTGTTGTATATCCCTTGCTGAACATCAAAATTCCCGATCTCAATCCTGAATTGGCGCTCGCAGATATTTTTAAGCCACCTATAAGGTTTCTGACATGGTTTAAGGACTGCTTCGGCTTAGAGTGCTACCGCTTTTGGGATAACAGCCGTTAGCACATTATTATTAATGAATTAATGAAGTATTTTAGTTAAACTTACTTCGTCTCTCGGTGGAGTGTAATTAGAACATGTCGCAGAAAAGTCAGATATTGAACCAGATTTTGAATCAGATAATTCCTGTAAACAGAGATACATACAATGAAATACATGATTAACAACACTAAAACTAGAAATTGAAGATGAACGAGACATCATAGGTACTTTTTTCTTTTTTTAAGAGCGACTAATGTAAAGTTAATGAATAGACAGCAGTAGCTATTAGGTATTCAGCTGGGAAAAACTCGAACCAACACAGGCTGATGTGAACAGGTAAATTCAGAATTGGATAGGTAAGTACGTCTACATAGGTAAATCAGAGACGGATTAGTGAGTATGTATAAACAGGTAAGCTCAGAGGCACAAGCTGGTGTGAACAGGTAAGTCCGGAGTTGGACAGGTAAGTATGTATAAACAGGTAAGCTCAGAGGCACAGGCTGGTGTGAACAGTTAAGTCCGGAGTTGGACAAGTAAGTATGTATAAACAGGTAAGCTCAGAGGCACTGGCTGGTGTGAACAGGTAAGTCCGGAGTTGGACAGGTAAGTATGTATAAACAGGTAAGCTCAGAGGCACAGGCTGGTGTGAACAGGTAAGTCCGGAGTTGGACAGGTAAATATGTATAAAAAAATGTGAGTACGTAAGTCGTGTTTTATCTAAGTTAAAACATACGTACCTCATGTAAGGTTTCTGGTTGGTTTTCTTTTTCTTCCTGTCTCTCTGAAAACAAAACAGATATATTTGTATTATTATAAAACAATAAAAAAATTAAATACCCTCGACCCAAAAGCAAACAAAAACAAGAAAACCTATAAAAAGTAAGACACACTTAGGTACGCACGCACGCACGCACTCACGCATACACAGACAAATACGTCAAACCTAAAACACCTCTCTTTTTGCGTCAGGGTTTAAAAAGATTTTATATACCTAACTGTAATGACGTTGTCTGATGTAATGTAACTCCATACCAAATTTCATCCAAATCCGTTCAGCCGTTTTTGCGTGAAAGAGTAACAAGCATCCATCCATCCATCCATACTCACAAACACCATACCTAAACTTCCGAGGCGCAGTGGCTAACGCACTCGCCCTGAGAACTGTGTGAAGTCGCAAAAAAGCCTCTGGCTACCCCTTCTGGGATAACAGCCGTGAGTGCATACAAACTTTCGCGTTTATAATGGGTATTAGTACGAAGTAGGATGATATTACGATATAAGAATCAAATAGGTAGGTAAGTAATATAGAAGCATGTACCTTTTGATTATTACTGGTTATTACAAAAACATTCGTCTTCTGGAAAATGATCATAAATGGCATATTCGCAAAAGATAAATCGTGTTATAATTTTCATTTAAGTAGTAAAAAGTAAGTACTTACGGTTTGCCAATTTAAGAATCCTTGCACTTCTTTTCATTGTGATTCATATATTATTATAATCACTAACTATAATAATAGACCAAATAAATAACCATTTTTACGCACTTGCAAATAATTCACTTTGGTGACAAGCTTACATCACGGCCGGCACATGTCTGTTTGTTTACAAACTTCGGCACGCGAGCGCGCTGAAACCCGCCGTCCCGCGCCCCGCACCAAGCGTCACTCGTGAACCCCGAATAGGCCCCTCAGACACCGTACCTAGTGCCCGTCTAAGGATATTTAATAGACGCAAGATTGTTGTCACGAAAACATGATAAAAACTTTACAAATTAAGTACGATATTCAATGGACACGATAAGATCGGTGAACTGAACTCAAAGTATACGTGGTAAATTATACGCTGAACACTAGCGCCCTCCAAATTTCAGTCGGACGATGGCGGAACTATATTATACGCTAAAAGGCATTGTAGTGATGGAATTACGTCCATGCCAATTTTTCGCCCTTTCATTCTAATGATCGTAAGGGACCCTTGGGCTAAAAATGAGGGTCGGTCAATCTTGCGTCCGGAATACGGACGCAGAAAGTCAGTCGGACGCAGCATCATCGGTAAATAACGCCATGTAGGACGCAACATGTCCTTCAAGATGTAAATATATATATATATATATATATATATATATATATATTATATATATATATAATATATATATATATATATAAATCGCGAAGGACTTCTTGCGTCTTTACAAACTACCACCCTGAGGCGTCCACTGAATGTAGTGAGATTTTTAATGTTTTCAATGCGTATGTAAGATGTTTTAATCAGTATCATATCAGTAGTCGACGTCAAATTTCATTTAAACGTTAAATGGTGATATTCAAATTAAATATTTCTAGCTGAATTTGTGCGTCCGTTCACTCTTAAATCTTTCTTGCACACTGAATACCTGCGTATACCTACTAAACACAGCATGCACATTCCCGCCTCCATCCGAATGTATGTTTAAATCAATTCCGTATAATGCTCTGCATATATCATAATGATTATAATAACTAAATTACATCCATCTACTATTGAATTCAGATTGGTTCCGAATAACTGAATTAGTGAGTCCGTTCACTCTTAAATCTTTCTTGCACACTGAATATCTCCGTATACGTTCAAAACACTGCATGTACATTCCCGCCTCCATCCAACTGTATGTTTAAATCAATTCCGTATAATGCTCTGCATATATCATAATGATTATAATAACTAAATGACATCCATCTACTATTGAATTCAGATTGGTTCCGAATACTGTTTTTGAATTATTTTATCCAGCTTATCAGCCAAGAGGCTTCCGCCTATGGGGCTTATAATGACTCCAGGCACAGATAATAAATAATTAATAGTTAGCATACAAAAGTGATAATACCTATGTATAGCGTAGGTATTTTTACTTTGGTGGTCTACAAAATCTTAAAAAGCAATGTAATCATTTTTGACGAGTGACAGGTAAGTTTGTATGTATAAACAGGTAAGCTCAGAGGCACAGGCTGGTGTGGACAGGTAAGTCCGTAGTTGGACAGGTAAGTATGTATAAATGGGTTAGCTCAGAGGCACAGGCTGGTGTGAACAGGTAAGTTCGGAGTTGGACAGGTAAGTATGTATAAACTGGTAAGCTCAGAGGCACAGGCTGGTGTGGACAGGTAAGTCCGGAGTTGGACAGGTAAGTGTGTATAAACAGGTAAGCTCAGAGGCACAGGCTGGTGTGAACAGCTAAGTTCGGAGTTGGACAGGTAAGTATGTATAAACTGGTAAGCTCAGAGGCACAGGCTGGTGTGAACAGGTAAGTCCGGAGTTGGACAGGTAAGTATGTATAAACAGGTAAGCTCAGAGGCACAGGCTGGTGTGAACAGGTAAGTCCGGAGTTGGACAGAGAAGTATGTATAAACAGGTAAGCTCAGATGCACAGGCTGGTGTGAACAGGTAAGTCCGGAGTTGGACAGGGAAGTATGTATAAACAGGTAAGCTCAGATGCAAAGGCTGGTGTGAACATGTAGGTTCAAAGGTAGAAAGAGGAAGTTTCATGATACGAATAATATAATAGTACCTAGTCATATTTATGCAGGTGAATATACGGAATAAAAGGCATATCGTAATATAAAACATTTAATGTTTTATTTTAAATTTTACAAAAAATGTGTATAAAAACATAAAAACTTTTCAATCAACAAATCAATGCAATTTAACATTGACATAATAATAAACATAAATTTGCTCTGCTTTGCCTAGTAACGAAATAAAATGAATTATAAACATCAATCAGTCTTCATTACAATGGAACATGTATTTTTTTTATATTATAATTAAAAGAAATCAGTAGGGTTTTTATCAACCCAATGTTGTCATTCTTGTTTTAGATATCTATTTAAAAGAAATGTAAACTCGCATCTACATCCTAAACTCCATCTGCAGCTTCTCTTTCAATTTAGAATTTTGTAAAAAAAATGGGTATCTAAACATAAAAATCAAAACATTTTAACTGACATTTTAACAATTTTAGTTATACTAAATAATTAAACATAAATGGGCTCTACCTTTGCCTAACAACAAAATAAACTTAACTATGAACATCAATCAGTCTTCATTACAATGGAACATGTATTTTTATATTATAATTAAAATAAATCAGTGGCTACAACTAAAAGTCTCATGCCCGGTTTCTGAGGTGCTGTTAGATATCTTTTCATTAATTATTAATTCGATAAACAGACAACCTTTTTAATTCTTTATTAAGTTCTTTATTTAAAAATGCTTTTAAAGGCATTTGCTTATGTAATTGCAGTTATGTCAGTAAAATCGTTTTTATACAAAGTTTAATGACAGCTAAACATCAGATAAAGTTATGGAATAAATAAACAGCTGATACGGACTTCAGAAACCGGGTATTAATCATCAATTCAAACATAATTATAAGTATCTTAATCATTGGTATGCATTAACAAAGTAAAAATATTTGAAACAAAACATACTATTTTAAAACATAAATTTTCTTCTCTCATTTCTTAGCCTTAGAGTAAATATTTTGGACGAATACCTTTATTTTTAGCCAGTCTTTATTCTTAAGTAAATCTACATGTTGTTCTTTTAGTTTCTCACATTCATTTCTTTTAGGCGGTTGGTGATTTTTTATGTGAAATTTAAAGTATTTTGTAACTACGTCCTTTTGTTCCTTTGTCCAAGGTACCAACGTCCTTTTTTTTCCTTTTCGTATTTTGTTTTCGTTACCTAATTGAGACACGGGTTCATTATTAAGTTGTTGAGAATCATTTTGCATACCAGATGGTCCAGCCTGAGATAAGTCATTTAAATTACAATATGTTTGTACGTAATCAGAATTAGCATCTAAAGTAGGTTCAGGTTCAGGATCATAGTCTATAATTTCGTTGTTGTCCACGGGCTCTTCAATTAGCTCCTCATTTAAATCTAAATCAATCTCTTCGAGAGATTTTCCTTTGTAAGCGTCTGCTTTTCCATCTTCCATAAGAATGAGAAGCTTTGATATCTTAGCAGTTTGGTATACGTCATCTGGCAACCTGTAAGACTTTTTATGTACTTCATTAGTATGGCCCATGAATGTAGCCAGCTGCTCCATATCATTTTCAGACATGCTAAAAATTTGTGATAAGGTGGCTAAATGTTTTCTTAGCCTTGTAGAGGATATTGCTTTAGGCTGTTTCGCCCCTGATAATTTGGCATGCTTTTCCAAAACTTTGTAGCCATAAATTGTGTTGTTATAACCGGGATTACCAAACAAAAATTGATTTGGTGTCGAAGCAAAAAAAAAATGCCTAATCGATAATAATAATTTAATATCATCTTGAACTTCTTTATTAAACAGAACTGGTACTCCGCGGCCGCGTTTACCTCTAATGACAACACGTTTAAATTTCTTTACCAGAATCCTTTCTGAGGCAGTAAGCGCACGATCAAACTCTTCATACTTATTATTATCATTATTGTCGCTTTCTAAATAATCGTGCACTGTAATTCTTTGAAGTTCTCCAGGCCTGCGCCTATTTAATAATAAAACCCTACAATACACAGTCTCTAAAAGTTGTGTATATGTTTCAGTAGTTTGTAAGCCTTCTTTAATTTTTATAGCAGCATCCAAGGATTTTTTATTTAGGTATTCTTTAAGAATTTTTAAATCATTTGCTAAAGGCACAATAGTTATCTTATTCCACTTTTTCTTGTTTAAATCTGTTGCAGCTTGTGTAGACACATCATATTTCCAATTTGATTCAATAAGTTGAATCAAAGTTTTTAAGTCGGCTTCTATTTTGCCAGTATCTACTTCCGTGTAAGGTCCTTGCTTTTTTAATGCACACATTATTGCAATATTGCAGCATTGTTTCAAGGTGGTGGACAGATTCATTGCGAACGTAGGTGTCTCATACCTATCTTTTTCTATGTCATAATTTCCCAGTATTTTGGTTGCTTGTACAATGATATCATAATGAATTGGTCTTAAGGCAGAAAAGAAGTCATTAATGGATGGATCAATCTTTTTTAGTTCTAGTAATAATTTTGCAAGCTCTCTCATTTTTCTAGACACTACGTTAACGAAATGTTTTTCTCGGTGAGTTTTCAAATATTGAGATCCGTAAGCACATATAAGGTTATCTTTTTTTGCAATAAGTGATATTTTGTCTGCCCGCATTCGGGGAAATACAGTTTCCTTAAGTTTTTCGTCGATTTTAAGATGACGTATCAGTAGATTTTGAGCCTCAGATTGAATGTTTTTACGTCCTGATTTACCACTACATTTCTTTTTATGTTTCCACAATAGTTTTTTAGAATAGAATCCCAGACACTCCGTACACGGCAAATAATCAGTAAATTTGAATTTTCGCATCGGTTTAGTGACCTCTTTTGAATTTACAAGGTAGTTTCCTTTTTTACGTAGAGCTGCAATTAATTGTTTTCTATCAAGACTTTTTTTAGGTTTTGACACAATTTTTTGGACTTCAGTTTCATAAATATGGTGTCGGAGTAAATGACGAGCAAAATTTAAAACAAATGACTCACAGTAAAAGCAATAATCTTTATCTCGAACCTTTGAACTTTTGGGTTTTTGCCTTTGGATAATTGTTGTACTATCATTAGAATTATCTTCTATTTGAGATGCACTATTAATATTGTAAATAATCTCTTCATTTGGTTCTGATTCATTGTAAGGCTGTGGAAATTCCCTACTTACAATTACATTGTAAGGAGAACTGCTTTTACAACTAACTTCACTTAAACTTATGTTATTAGGTGGCTTGAAAGATACATTAGACAAGGAATTATTAACATCGAGAGGTATTCCTTGATTTGGTACGAATTCATCTGCTTTATAAGGTTGGAGAAGTTTCCTTTCTACAAATACACTACTACATGGAGAACCGGTTATGTGACTAATTTCGCTATAATTAAGATTAATAGGCTCCTTGACCGATGAATCGAAGTTCGAAACACATTGTAATGGCGTTAAATTATTCGAAGTTCCAAATTCATTGCGAAAAGAATCATCAGAACTAGTCTGCAACAAAAAAAAAAGCTTATTATATTTTGTTGCACTTTACTATTGTTGCTTCGTTAATATGAAGGTAATAACTTGATTAGTGATATAAGTGTTGTATATCCCTTGCTGAACATCAAAATTCCCGATCTCAATCCTGAATTGGCGCTCGCAGATATTTTTAAGCCACCTATAAGGTTTCTGACATGGTTTAAGGACTGCTTCGGCTTAGAGTGCTACCGCTTTTGGGATAACAGCCGTTAGCACATTATTATTAATGAATTAATGACGTATTTTAGTTAAACTTACTTCGTCTCTCGGTGGAGTGTAATTAGAACATGTCGCAGAAAAGTCAGATATTGAACCAGATTTTGAATCAGATAATTCCTGTAAACAGAGATACATACAATGAAATACATGATTAACAACACTAAAACTAGAAATTGAAGATGAACGAGACATCATAGGTACTTTTTTCTTTTTTTAAGAGCGACTAATGTAAAGTTAATGAATAGACAGCAGTAGCTATTAGGTATTCAGCTGGGAAAAACTCGAACCAACACAGGCTGATGTGAACAGGTAAATTCAGAATTGGATAGGTAAGTACGTCTACATAGGTAAATCAGAGACGGATTAGTGAGTATGTATAAACAGGTAAGCTCAGAGGCACAAGCTGGTGTGAACAGGTAAGTCCGGAGTTGGACAGGTAAGTATGTATAAACAGGTAAGCTCAGAGGCACAGGCTGGTGTGAACAGTTAAGTCCGGAGTTGGACAAGTAAGTATGTATAAACAGGTAAGCTCAGAGGCACTGGCTGGTGTGAACAGGTAAGTCCGGAGTTGGACAGGTAAGTATGTATAAACAGGTAAGCTCAGAGGCACAGGCTGGTGTGAACAGGTAAGTCCGGAGTTGGACAGGTAAATATGTATAAAAAAATGTGAGTACGTAAGTCGTGTTTTATCTAAGTTAAAACATACGTACCTCATGTAAGGTTTCTGGTTGGTTTTCTTTTTCTTCCTGTCTCTCTGAAAACAAAACAGATATATTTGTATTATTATAAAACAATAAAAAAATTAAATACCCTCGACCCAAAAGCAAACAAAAACAAGAAAACCTATAAAAAGTAAGACACACTTAGGTACGCACGCACGCACGCACTCACGCATACACAGACAAATACGTCAAACCTAAAACACCTCTCTTTTTGCGTCAGGGTTTAAAAAGATTTTATATACCTAACTGTAATGACGTTGTCTGATGTAATGTAACTCCATACCAAATTTCATCCAAATCCGTTCAGCCGTTTTTGCGTGAAAGAGTAACAAGCATCCATCCATCCATCCATACTCACAAACACCATACCTAAACTTCCGAGGCGCAGTGGCTAACGCACTCGCCCTGAGAACTGTGTGAAGTCGCAAAAAAGCCTCTGGCTACCCCTTCTGGGATAACAGCCGTGAGTGCATACAAACTTTCGCGTTTATAATGGGTATTAGTACGAAGTAGGATGATATTACGATATAAGAATCAAATAGGTAGGTAAGTAATATAGAAGCATGTACCTTTTGATTATTACTGGTTATTACAAAAACATTCGTCTTCTGGAAAATGATCATAAATGGCATATTCGCAAAATTTACACCACATGAAAGAAGAGTTATAAAGCCTTTTAAAGTCATCGAAATTCATGGGTAGTACAAAGTGTTCAACTACTGAATTAGTAATATTAATACTCGTATCACAATGTATGCACCAATTTTGCAAAATGAAATGCGTTGAATCCCAAGGCCATTGCAGTTTAGCTTTATAAAAATGTATAAAATCATTTCTTTTAAAAAAAGTATCCACATCAATCACAACAACCATTTTTGCAGACTACACACGTTCACTCACAGACAATTTAACGCAAACTAAGCTCATCATAATACTATAAACAGACAACATGTTTAAATGTAAGTAGGTACTTACTAGCTAGATGTTATAGGTATTATAATAAGATAAATCGTGTTATAATTTTCATTTAAGTAGTAAAAAGTAAGTACTTACGGTTTGCCAATTTAAGAATCCTTGCACTTCTTTTCATTGTGATTCATATATTATTATAATCACTAACTATAATAATAGACCAAATAAATAACCATTTTTAACGCACTTGCAAATAATTCACTTTGGTGACAAGCTTACATCACGGCCGGCACATGTCTGTTTGTTTACAAACTTTGGCACGCGAGCGCGCTGAAACCCGCCGTCCCGCGCCCCGCACCATGCGTCACTCGTGAACCCCGAATAGGCCCCTCAGACACCGTACCTAGTGCCCGTCTAAGGATATTTAACAGACGCAAGATTGTTGTCACGAAAACATGATAAAAACTTTACAAATTAAGTACGATATTCAATGGACACGATAAGATCGGTGAACTGAACTCAAAGTATACGTGGTAAATTATACGCTGAACACTAGCGCCCTCCAAATTTCAGTCGGACGATGGCGGAACTATATTATACGCTAAAAGGCATTGTAGTGATGGAATTACGTCCATGCCAATTTTTCGCCCTTTCATTCTAATCATCGTAAGGGACCCTTGGGCTAAAAATGAGGGTCGGTCAATCTTGCGTCCGGAATACGGACGCAGAAAGTCAGTCGGACGCAGCATCATCGGTAAATAACGCCATGTAGGACGCAACATGTCCTTCAAGATGTAAATATATATATATATATATATATATATATATATATAATAATAAATGGCCGGACTTTAAACAGCCGCTATGCTGTGTCCTCTTCTATCGCATGGGATGGTTGGTTGGGACCTCTCAGTTGCACACATTCACTCGGAGCAATATTTAACTTTTTAAAATTCGACAACCGCAATTCTGGACTTATTTTTCGCAGGCAACCCTACACCACCGTGTTCAGAATAAAATAATCTTTAATTTCATTTAAATTTCATCCAATAAACAGAACGTTGCAAAATGCTAGTACAGATTTACCTGTTTATACCTGGCAACCCGATAGTTGTGACCAGAAAAGAATAGGCAACCCAACGTTTGTGTATTCTATGGGCTTCATACTTTCGATTGGTATAGAATTTATCTAATAATCATACCGGTGAAATGTTTAAAAAAATATTTTTTTTTAATTATTAATTAAACATACTCTGGACTGAAATTTGCTAGGCAACCCATATGGATTATATTTATTGACATATTAAATTAAATATAAAATATGTTTCATTAAATAAGCATCTCGGTGAAGGTCGTTCTTAACGGGATCTTATACTATATAGTGACCGCCACCCCTGTGACTTTAGCTTACTATCAGGTGAAGAGAAGTCATATTGAGGTGTCCAATATTTAAAAAAAATCATTAAATAACAGAATCAGGTGAAGATCTTATTTTACCTACTTACCGAATTTCGAAGAATTGTTACCTATTTCTTGAAGTCTGACAAAACTTAATAAGAAAATATCAATACACAAGAGAAACAAAATAAATTACTTAATAACATTATCGGAGGAGAAAAGTACTATAAGTACAAGTTCTAATAATTTTAATTATATTTCTGTGCGGGTAACTTTTAATTGAGAGCAATTCTGAGTGAGCTTCATAGTGCTTGGCTTGACAAGTTAATCAATAAATAAATTATTGTTTGCCATGTATTAAGGTTGTACACGATAAAAACAGAAAACTTTCAGAGTTAGGTACTATTTATTGCAGACATTGTGTTAGAGTAAAGGTATCAAAGCCTACCTGTACAGAATATCCAGTATTCACTACATATTGCATATTATCCAGAATGTATCTCTGGTCGCTCCGATCGTGTGAGCATCCGTGCGTTTGTTGTTACACACGTTGCGGCCATTACCTAATTAATAGTTGACCGATCTGGATAGCTTCGGTAACATTTATGCAATTTAATTTGAAGTGGTGCAACGTTCAATTTTCCACTTTCAGTGGACTTCGTCAACCTTTGAATACGGGATATTTACCATGTTGTATTTTTGAGTGTCCGATATTTCAGCAGTACTGTCGGTTTGTGGTGAACGAGTTTCAGAGTAAATTTATCGATCTACCCTCTTTCATAATTGGAGAAATATTTGGAAATGATTTGCAATAAAAGACATACCAGTGCAAATTTAAGCTTTTTTGGTCAGACATCTTAACGGGAAGCACAAAATTTAAAAACGAACAACCGCTTATATAAAAAAATGGATAACAGATCATTGAATATTGATACCAATATTACACGGGTTATAATAACACACGATATAGTCCTTTTCCAATATTGGGGATAATCTTAAATCGATACACCAACTCATTAACATCAGCATGCAGTCATTGCATCAAAGACCATGCTGGCAAATAAATATAATACACGATGGTTTAAGAGCTTATCCGTGCTGAAATTACACTTACTTAAGATACAGATACAGGCACGTAACTTGGCCAGGTTTGGGTTAAGTTCGCGCATCGTGCACTTTGAGCCAATCAAATGATTCAAAGTACGAACGAACGGAACGTTGATTCGCTACAAGACGTCTCTCGGAGACATCTGATTGGTCCGTCAAGTGACGGACCAATCATTATGTCCGCGACGGCGCAACCGTGTCTTCCGCGACCCGCTCATACTTCAAAGGGGACCTAAAAATCGACCTTTGCGCATATGACGCGTCTGGCCAATTTACGTGCCGGTATCAGTAACTCTTTACACAGTCTATAGTGAAATGCATTGCATCACTGCAAATCAAACTGAATAATTATCCACTGAAATTATCCAGATGAATCAAATCGTTTGTCAGTTGCGAATTTGGTCAGTAGCGAATAGACAGACAACAAAAAATGATAGCACTGCAGTAAGTAATACAACAATTCTATTCATTTAGCTTGTAATTATGAGGTACGTCACTGCAAATGCACTCAGGTGTTTCGGTCTGATTACCTAACTGAACGAATGCATGTAAGGCATACGTTTGTTTTATTTTTTAACTAGGTACTTATTTACCTGTAAGACTTGTAAAATTTGTGCTGTAAAATGTGGGGCACCATCAGATGCGTAATAACTTGTTGAAATTCAAAGGTCAAAGATTATGTTCTCATTATTCGTTCTCTCAGAAAAAGCTAAATTTACAGACCAACAAAAAAATAGCTATGGCATTATGCATAGGAATGGCGAGTGCGCAAGACCGCAGGTTACTAACTGGCAAGTCTCCAAAGACATACCGACTATACCGAGTGGTAGTTTTTGAGTCAGTGTTTCTGTTATTGCTAAACTTTTGGAATTAAGTTTGCTAGACCTGCAGTACAAGTCAGATAACTATTTATTGTAGGTACATGAGACATAATACACGAGACCTGTTCATTTAACAAAAAATAAATCCATTTAGGCTCATAAACGCGTATGGTCTATTAATAGCTGAGCAATGACAACCGGTATGTAGTAGCGCTGTGTATGAACGACCATTATATGGTTGCAGTACTTAGTGCGAAGACAGCCTCGGACATACTAACAGCTAACAAGATATGAGAATTTTTAAGGACGAGATTTAAAAGAAAAGTCTAAGTTTATCTTAACCGGTTTATATGGAAAGGACTGCCGTTTAACACTTCAACTCCAAGAAAGCATGCGCTAGAGCCTAGTCCATCAATGTACCAACTTAGTGATTCAGTTTGGGCATCAAAAGTCTTGGCCCCAAAAATACTCTGATTACAATGTCTTGGCTTAGTACTCATCACCTACTTATGGAACTTTGTCACAATACTTATTTTTGACACTGAATATGATCATCAACTTTTGTCGCTGACAATACGCTACAATAAAACAATTATGACAAAACAATGTAGGTATGTCGATCGCTTCAACTCAACGCGATAATTGTGATTAATCACTTCAACAAATGAACGGAAACGGGTCGCTACATCCCATTCAATATTCTTTATGTCTGACACTGCAGTTCCAGCGTTTAATGCTAATAAGGTCTCGTATCAATTGCCCTCGAGCGGTATCGGAACATCTTTATGTCATGGGTCATACCAATAAGGAAGAATCTTGACGGTACTTGTAGCGGTTGATTTGCAATGCATGTTATACGAAGTTTAGTTTCATATACTTTCTGTCATAAGAGTCATAACTGAATATAATAATATTAGGGTCAGAATGTCAGATTGTTGACTGAATTACTAGCGTAAGTGGTTCTATTGCTTCTTGTCTAGATATAATTTCCCAATTAGTGGTCTTTAAGCTTTTAAACCCGAATATGTGTGGTTGTAGTTTTTTTTGGAGCTGGTGTGGTTGACTAATTTGAGGTTCAGAATCAATGAGTTCAAACTGGTGATGTAGGTATGAAATTAAGAAGTTTCTTTAATTAACATGGGGTTTACAATCACCCTCTCAGCTCCCTCTCAGCTCTCTCGTTAGAGGAGAGGAGACCCGTGCCCAGCAGTGGGACATAAATGGGTTGCTATTATATTATATTATTTATTACAATCACCCGATTGTTGCAACCGGCGTTGTAAGGGGCGAGAATTCGGCTAGATTTTTGGTATTATGTGAAATCGGTAAGATATCCATACAATTCACGTACTAATCCTGATATCAGATATACATGCTGTTTACAGCTCACAGTGGTGTGATATCCCAATGTTAGTCTGCAGTCCGTCTGAGTGGAACTAACGGACGAGTCACGCAACAATCGCTATGAAACCTGCCATTGTTTCTGCTAGGCCTAACCGTTTGGACAACGCCTATATGTGGAAGACCCATAATGCTTTGTTTGCGCGACCTGTTACTTGACATGTATGTGGATTTTAATAATGAAGTGAGTAGTTCAAGGAAAGTTGTAGTCATTGCTTCTCTATAAAGTAAACAGTAATAACAGAATGCGAGCTCTAGAAAAGTCATTTCAGGTTAATTCCTAACATAAAAATAGGCTCTGTGTGCCGGTCAAACAATCTTCTGGATGGGTCGTAAAATGTCCGGATAAAAACTATTTCAGAGTCCACCTACTCGGCACCCGTCTATAAGGTTGGACCATTTCTAATTCTGCCGCCACCTGACTAAATCTACCTACCTAAAAAAATATTTGATCAGTAACTCAATTGAATGAAAAACGGTAGCTTTCATTATTATTATTAGTTTGTATAACGTACAACCTAATTGAGTACTTCATAGATCAAATATACCGCCACTTCACGTCTTTAATTAAATCACTAGGTACCTACCAAATTTAATAACCCACACCCACGTTCTAAAAACGTTTCAACAATTCACTCGATGATCATTAATATAGATCCAAGCGATAACAAGAATTGATGTATCGATAAAATTTTTAGAATCGATTCGTCATTCAAATTCAAAGCTGTTATAAATACACTTCTGTGGCAATTAAGTACCAAGTGTAACAATACATTTGTTCCAATTGAGGCTATACCATTGTAAGCACGAGCCATTGGTGAGGGTTCACAAGATTAATGCTCGAGCCGTAGGCGTAGGAATGTAACAGATAAATCGGATGGGAATAATTAACTTAGGACTATTCTGGACAATACTTTTTGCTACGCTGTTGTCTTATTTTTCATAATTCTAGAGGCGCGCAAATAAGTTCCGTACAACAGAAATTATGATGAGTTTGTTTGTTTGCTTGGTTGGTTGAACGCGTTCTTTCAGTTGCCTATTGTCTTGTATATAGTATAAAAGCAACACACCTTATGGGACATTAATTAAAAATGTTATATTTCAATTGTGTTACGATTTACGCATAAATCTCTGTGAAGAATATAATTCTTGACAGAGATTTATGCGTAAATCGTAACACCCTTTGCCCCACTTTAACCCAAACTAGAAAGTTTGACAAAATAATTATGTTAACCACATTAATATTACTTTCATTTTCCGTTGCGTAAAACCAAAATTACCACATAATATAATGACTGTAAAAATGATACGAAATCTGTTAACCACAATTTTATTCTCTGGGCTATGATGAAAGGTACGACGTTTCACTTGGTTGGTAAATTTTCCCAGTCGTCATAAAGGGTAATGGAGGCGCCACATATCCCAAGCCTAAAGCTGAAGCACTCAAATTGATGAGGAGAATAAAAGTCCGCCACTAGGGTTACCAGAAACGTAGATCTCAGTGGGATTTACACCTTTGATGTTTATTGCTACCCGTGGGTCGCGATACCTGATTACCGTTTTGGTATAAAATTTATTGTAACGATGTCATGTATGTTTTATAGCTCTGACCCCTACCGAGGTATAAAACACATCGTAAGTAAAGATTTTTGATAAATATAGATAGATGTGCCAGCTAATTATCAAAGTTAGAGAGTAGCAGCTAGGAACGGCAGTTTATCGGGGTTGGAATGAAAGTCACCCTGGCAGACAGGGTCAACCAAGCGGGCACCCGAACCTATATATTTTGCAACTAAGAATATGAGCAAACTTCAATTATTTCGTACATTTATATAATCAGTATATCCATATTGTACATTTTCTAAGAACCGTATTGTAACTACAGTTTGGATGTGCCTACTCATATTATATACGGCAACATGAATTTAATCGAAATTTCTGTTTAAGATATTTGTGGTAGCAGCCTTATTACAATAGAAATAGTTGAATACTATAACTATTGTGTTCCATTTTATTCACAAGACTGAACATTACGTTTACGAATTCTGCCATTGTTTACAAAATTAACATATTTAAGTTATTCCGAATTATTATTTTATCAGTAATATTAGTTATTTGCCAAAAAGACCCAACTTGCCTGGCCTTTTTATAAAACGGTGCTAATTTGCTCAGTACACCTAAAGGTAACGCACGTATCATCTAAATAAACCGAATTCAGAAAATAATCCTTCAGCGGAAATGTCCATCAGTAAAAGCTACCCTCAATCTTACACGACAATGTCTTAATACATCACCTGGTATAAAGGTATAAAACCCTATCAAATATGTACACGCTTTTCATCTCCTGTATCGAATATAAATCGATATCGATGATGCCGACAGCTTTCCTATAACCTTGGACAAAAGCTTATTGGGTTGTGACTTTTAAATAGTGCATAAATATTGACTGAAAATCGGTTAATGCTTGGAGTTGTTCAGTAGTGGGATGAAACGTGGATGGGACTGTATGTTTCTTTTTTTTGTATCCGCTACGTCAACATGACATTACCTCGCGTGATGGAAAGCTAAAGGCAGATCGGGGGGTCACCACATTACTACACACACGCGGGTGTCATCGTGGATATTGGATATGTTAAAAAATAATACAAATGGGCGTAGCTAGCGAAAAATAAAATAGAAAATACGGTAAACTATTTTTGAAAATCATACTGAATCAAAGCGAGAACACTACTATAATTTCTCCCATTACAGCTTTATCCGATGTTAGTTACTATATAAATAACTTATAACGACGAAATGATTCCTCAAAATAAATCGTAAACGATATCTTTTTATATTCTCAGATATATCGAAACGAAAAATAATGCGCCACTAAAATCCAACCTCGTAGTAGTTGTATGAAGCATTCGCGTTGTATTCGAGTAAGCTGTATATCAGTTAGGTACCTACTCGTGCTTTACGATTCACGTACTACACATAAAATCGGAAGTCACTCTTACATGAAACCTCAATAAGTCACTACCCAATCCATCAAGGAACACGACCAAATACATTTTATTTTTATTTTCCGAAGACTGCCTACACGACATCAGTACCTACTCCAACCTTCTCATTCCGTACACACGGTCCTTTGCTAATTAATGCAATTAGGTCCTCCCTGAAAGGGATTTGGTAAGTATATAAGGTATCTATGTAGCAACCTAACAATCTAGTTTTATAGAATGACTACTAAATTAAAATGAAATCAATTTCATTAGATTTTTTTAAAAGTAGAACCGATTCACCTCCTTTTTTAAGTAAGTTAAGTACTCTAAAACCTTCTTCAGTATGTAAAAAAAAAATTCTGAAAACCGTATCAATATTGGCTCAACCAAAAGCGGGATCTTCGCGGACAAACATACCTACAGGTCAAACAGTGAGCCTCCTTATGACAGGTTAATAAATCAGAAAGTAGCCTCAGTATCTTGAACTTTATTTCCTGAGGCATCAATATAATAAGTATTGAAGAGACATTTGATTTATTGACGAAATTAATAATGTGTGTTAGAATTTAAAGTACTGTTCGTAAAATAGGTCCGATTTTTGAGCTACATTTAAGTAAAACTGTACCACATTACCTACAGAAATTTAGTTATTCTTCGGCAAAAGTAGGACAGAAACCAAAACTAAGTCGCAAATATTTGGGAACATATATATCTTCATGAAGACCCTAATTGACATCAGATAAGACTAAGTTATATTTGTTCCCATAAAATTTAGCAGGATTTGTGCGTTCGATGTGGAATCTTCTAAAATCCAATGCGTTACAGCGGAAATGAACAGGGGTACAATATTAATGAGATTACGATGGCGATTTATTGTTCTGTAATCGAGATTTGCGGCCAAAATGTCTACCAAAATAGTCTTAGCGTTTTGCTATCCTAATCGTTGGCGATGGGTATTCTGTTTAATGGATTCGGTAGCTAAGATTTACTTCATTGGCTTCTTTGACAATGTACAGAATTTAAGAATTATATCTATTAGTTCGACACTAAATTTACTTTATTCCGTAATCAGTTTACCTTTACAATCCAAAACAATCCACACTATGAATTCTCGTTTCGTATTTTAGCAATGCTGCCTACCTCATGTATTTTTACCTGCAAAACAGCTTATGGCCGCAAATCGCGGCATGTCTTTCACTACGAGAGTGATAGCGATACTCTAGATTTATTGGCGGCTGACAGCACCGCAAATTACCTGTCACACAAAGAGAAAACATTTTGTAGATTCGGAAGGTTTAAGCATAGTAAGCATCAACAATACAAGTATGTAGTACTATCAATATAAAAGTATCAGGTCGGCTTAAGATTATCACAATGTTAGTTCTATATTTGATGTATTTAAAAGCTAGGGTTATGGATTTCAAAACTGTTCCAGTACCCATATCATCTCACTATTAAGCTGAATAATAAACTTCGGTAAAATTGTGAGTTACGGTTAGTTGGATAGAAGAGGTTGCAAAAAATTGAATTCGAATACTCTATCTGTAGTTGGAAGATATTTTATATTGAAAAAGTTTAATTGATTTCATAGTCTTGTATCACCAGACATTAGAATTATTAGAATGAGAAAATGCTTTTGGTACTATTCTCGTTCAAATAGTTGAACGAAACAGTGTCCAACAGCACATTAAATACAACTAAACACCAAAGTCTAGATGGTTCGATGGACGTTCGAGAAATTCTTCTGAAATAGAAAAATAGTTTATATTATACACGCAAGGGGCGCATAGTAATCTTTAGTCCATCAAACAGTTAATTTGGGCGTTATCGCGACAAAAGCGTTAGAGGCGCGGCTTAATTGCGTTCACGTACTCTTTACTATCTTGAAAGCAATTAATTCCAAGTAAAACTTTGCCATGAAGCACGCCAAAGTAAGCCTTAAGCATGTTGTCATATGAACTTTACTTATTTTGCCTACCTATTTAGCTTTCACCATTTTTTTTTTGGGCAAATAAGACAGGGAAATGCGTATTTTATCTATAGAAAGATAAGTGTATACTTAGTCAATTCTTCAATTAGCAACGATTAATTATTGCGATGTTTGTAGTGCGTTCAAGGTATCACTCGATGGTGGTATTAAATGATATTAATTCAAGCAAACATGTCAGAACAGATGCTTACGCCAGAGAATAGGTGCTAACGCATAGAACAGACGCTTCGCATTCGATTGCTTTTACTTCTTTTTCTTTTAATTACTTCGTTACTTCCAACTATAACAAATATAATATCTGGAGAATTGAAATAGGTTATAGTAAACGATAACATACTACTTTAAACCCAAAAAAATAAACTGCGGCAAATACTTGCCGCAACTGTTATAAAAATATTCCAGAAACATTTAACTCAATTTCCTCATAAGAATGTTTTAAGCAAAATCCCAAGACGAACACAAAATAGAATAGAAAATTGCTCCTAAATGGAATACTAATCTCGTTCCATTGTCAAGGCAAGCGTTTCAGTGCGATAAAAATACGGTAAATTGTTAGAGCTAGCTACTTAACGTAATGTAATTACTACACTGAAAGAACTCAAGTTGAGAATTATTTTCATGTGAAATGTGTCTTGCTATCGTGTGGGGCTCCGAAGTGCAAGGTTTAGTTGCAAAGGATTTAAATTATTGAAAAATAAAAAGTCAATCTTTAAACCCAATTTTTTTGTACTGTATTTTATGTCGTCAAATACTTATATGAATATTAAAACCATGTATTACAATAAATCTTCGTAACTAGAATAGTAAGAAGTAAAACATCACAAACAATTGACGCTAAAAACACTCTTGGGCAACATCTGCAGATGTTTATCCGACAGCGTCTTCGTGGCTCTATTAAAAGCGAGCATTCAACACAAAATGAGGTCGTGCACAAAGAGATTGTTAGGGGTCCTCGGGAAATCACGAAGAGCAAGTCGTATAAGCCGTGCTATGAGAGGAAAAACGTAAGATTGCAATGTGGGAGGCTAAGGAAATAACTGTTGTTTCTGAAATTATGCCACGTTAAAGGAATGTGAAATACTAAAACCATTAAAAAAAATTACTTACAATTTTTTTACTTACGTAACTATTTAGTAAACATTACCTATATCTAATGAGAATCAAAAAGTATTATTGCAAACTTTAAAAATACAGACAGATTTTCGTTCGCAGACTAGATAGGTCATCAATGAAATGTAAATCTTTATGACACTGTGTTTAATTGAATCTATCACCAAGATTTGGATTGAAGAAATGTGACGTCATTATACACAAACCATGTAAGTACAATTAGAACTGTCTGCATGTAGTCGCGTGCTACGGAAACTCAAGTTATAGTGGCGATGTTAACTATAAGAACATTATAACAAAATTGCTTTTTTTTTTCTAAAAATACCGCAGCACAGATTTACCCTTACCAGGTTTTCTAAAATCTTTATATTGTTACTTTTCAATAACATTCTTCCATTTTACTTAACCGCAATGTAGGTCAGAAGCTTAAAGCAGATTATTTTGTAACATTTTAAATCTAACCCACGAAAGGGAAAAAGGATTATGAACTTACGTTTGCAGGTTTAAAATTCATATCATGTTCATTTAAATCTCACATGATATTTTCTTTATTTTCTCTTCAGAGCAGTTTTCCTCATCAGCCTCATCAAAAACAAAAACATACGAGACAAGCATACTTAATACTACAACATTTTCGGACCTGCATTTTTCTCCAACGCACTGTAACGGCTTTAAAGTGGCTAAAGTACCATTTTAGCTCATCCAGCAGTTGCCGAATCCAGCTATTCAAATCCGAACTAACAATGTAAATCTAGGGGGCAGTTACTGTAGCTAATACTAAGATCACAAATTTTTTAGTATTACTGTTTTAATAAATTAGTTGACTTTGACTTCAAGCCTATTAAAACTAAAAAAGGCTTGCTAGCGTTACGCCATACGCTTTACGACACATTCAGAATTTTAGTTTTTATAGAACCCGGCAAAATGACTTTACCTCGCCTGATGGCAAGCTAAAGGCAAAGTCTCAGGACTGGGCTACATACACCGGTAGTGCTACAGTGGCGGTCCTCAGCTTGACGGCCTCATCAAATGCTTTTTCACACCCCGCTTACATGCCCCGGGACTATAGCAGGAAGGAAACACATGCGCTGGTAAAGAATTCCAAGTCTTTATGGTGCAGCAAATAAAAAAGGCACCGAACCGCTTGGTTCTTGATGAAATTGATTCCACTGTGTGAGGGTGATACCTCAATCTGGCACGTGTAGTTCTGGAATTCTAATTCTATATCTATTCTAGGATGACTAGTCTTCAACAGGAACTCCAATATAATTGATGATGAACCTGCTTGAAGGAAGGCTGCAGCAGAAGGCAAGTTGAACTTCATTTCAACCAGAGGGATTTGTTTTGTTTGCAGTGGATCACTATCCTCCTCTTAATTACTTTGAGACTCAACATAAAATTAATTTGTATTCCACACCTTTCATAGCTAATCCTTCACCAAAACCCTATATGAATGAATATTCATTGCTACTAATTCAATTACGTACATTGCAATCAGATTCACTCTCATTTCTATGGAATTAATAACACAGTTACCTTAATTGAAGCAGACAAACACAGTTTGTTATTCGCCTGTGTTAAATACTGATCCCGTTCTCGCGACCCACAGGTATATACACAAAAAGTAGCGTAACGTACAATTCCAGGCTATAATTCATCCAGATCCATTCAGCTGCCTTTGCGTGAGAGAGTAACAAACCTTCTCACACATAGGGGAAGGTTGCTGACAATGGACCACTTAACTTTGCGATGGTATATATAAAAAAATATAAATGAAGAAATGAAAGCAGTTTATGATTTTTAATCCTTAGGATCTTTATTTGTTATATTCCAACGTAGATACAATTCGTGCTTATACTTTTAAGTATAATGAATAAAAACTAAATCTTGAGCTGTTGCCATCTTTGGACCATGGGCACCTTGATTGAACCACCAGGATGCCATCAATGGACTTCGACGAAATTGTTCTAGAGGTCCAATCAAGGAAACTTATTATAATTATTAAAATTATTAAATTATGGCACACAAGGAGAGATCAAAAATATTCATACACGGCCGACAAGCAAACAAAGTATAGGTATACGCTATTTAGTTAATAATACAATTAAAAATTTGGCACATTAAATGAGATCAATAAGGGTAGCTTTTGGGACTCCATACATTCTGCTTGCTTCATTTAAACCAGTTTTATGTTTCCTTACTGATTCTAAAGCAAGGTTCATACTTATCTCATTCCATGCGTAGTATTTTTTTTGTCTAATCGTCGACATTCTGAAATTAAAAATTTATAATAAAAAAGCTGCTATGATTGGACCGGTTCAACGGTGGAACTCCCTTGAGGTCCATTGATGGCAACAAGGTACTCTTTAAGAAAAGGTAATCTAAAGTAAATATGGACATAATTAGATGAAATTGAATAACACACATGGAACCACAACCATTTTCACAAATATTTCATAACACTGCACATAATCAAATATGAAAAATAATACGTACATTCAGATTGTTTCGAGCCAAAGAATAAGATTTTGACCGCCGCAAACACAATTACCCACGTCACTCCTCACCACGTGCCGCAGCGTCACTGAGGTGAGAGGGGGGTTCAACGGAGACGGCAAGGAAGCATTTCGTTTAGTTTAGGTGTTGCTAGCTTAAATAGTTTTGGAAATACCTCGGTGGTTCAATGAAAGAGCCGGTCCAACGATCGCAACCTTCCCCTATCCATCCTCAGAAAATTTTATACTTATGATAACGGTAGGATTACATCTGCTATTTATTTGCCCTGTGATCGCTATAGCAGTTAGTTGATACTGACTACGTACTCGTAGGAAGGTCTAAGTAGGAAGCCAAATGGACGGTTTGGGTAAGAGGTTCTTACAAAAACACCTAAAAAGTCAATCAAAATTGCTAAAAAAATCGTAGCCTCCCGATTAACATACGCTAAAAAAAGAACAACAAGGCTGTTTTTGTTTAAAGCAGATACTTAAATAAAAATTGTGCGTAAGGATTTTGATCAAACAATGATACATTAATTACATGTCAATTTATTACGGGGTCAGGAAGATTAGTCATTACATACATTTTAGACCTTTTTCGTTCTAATTAATGCACCTTTTTTAGTTACGTAACGATGAAAACACCCTAAACGTCAGTAATTAGTTCAGGAATCATAAAAACTTGTCTACCAATGAATTAAGTGTCATTTTAAATAGTTACCTACATCGATATGTGTAGGTATTAACGTCTTTGTTTCTAAGGCTTTTACGCAGGCAAAGCCGCGAACAAAAGCATGGTACATAATATATAAACTTGTATCAAACACAAAGCTTATGGAGCTGTGTTATTAAACTCTCAACAGTAGCAGCAGCATTTACGACAGGAACTTGCATATCTTGATTTACGATGCGTACTTTACCCTCAAAAAAAGACGGGAGGAGCTTCGTATATCGTCTTTGCAGTCAACTCAGTTCTTATGGACATGAAGATGATTTAACTGTGGAAGTTGCCCTTTATAAACGTTCGTAGGGTAGATTTAGATAACTTTTTAATAGTGGAACCGCCATGCTTCTTCGAGGAACGAGGAAACACCACCCTCTTGCATAATATTGATTTCAAGTGCTGTTAGTTCAGTTTATAGGACAGCATGTGGCCTTACTTCTGTAGAAATACGAGTGTTGACAGTTACACAGTAAAATGTAATTTAGTTCGAATCGCATAGTGCTTGTCGAATCAGTCGAGACAGGGCTGAGCAGTGAACACGCATTATATTTTTCAGTCGCTTGTTCTTGACTTGTGAAGGATAATAGTGCAGGCGCTATATGTTTTTAACCCCCGACAGAAACCCGAACGGGGTGTTATAAGTTTGACGTGTGTATGTGTGTGTGTGTGTGTATGTGTGTGTGTGTGTGTGTTTGTAAGTCTGTCTGTGGCACCGTAGCTCCCAAACGGATGAAACGATTTTGTTTCTGTTTCTTTTGTTTGAAAGATGGGTTAGGGGAGAGTGTTCTTAGCTATGTTTTATAAAAATCGGTTAATCCACTTCAAAGATATGAGGGGTGAAAGTGGTGATGAAAAATTTAATGTGTTTAAATATACCCGTGTTTGGTATCAAATGAAAGGTCATAACTTACACATCACGATACCGCTAGTTTTATGAAAATCGGTTTAGCCATTCGAAAGATATGAGGAGTGGAATGTATTTCTATAACCTAACCACACTCCGCGCAATGCGCATTAGCTCTGAATAATTGTTGATAGACTATACGTATGTTGATATTAAATAATGAATTAGCTATTATACCTAAGTTACCCCTATAAAAAGCATGAAATAAAAAATTAAATAAAAAATTTAAAAAACCCCCGACTACTTTTTGCAGGTTCTTTTTTGTGAGTCAGGGGTTTTTTAAATTTTTAATTTAATTTTACAGTACCTATGCAAAATCCGAGGACTGGCAATTGTGACCGAATGCGTCGTATTTATAAGACCCCAAATAACTTCCAAACGCATCTTGCCACCAGTTGTGAAGGTCCCTTTCTACCTATTTTTATTTTCAAATTTTTCAATACTTGTGATTGGTTTACGACTGCAACAATATAGGTTAAAAATATCGTCAGTGCTCGAAAGGAGACTGCGTGCGAAGGAATGGCTAGAGTTGGCTTCCCTAGATCTTTCAACACAATTATCCTACCTTTTAACTTTAACAGTATGACAGCGGATTGGATGGTTTACGATATTATCATCAGTAAGTAAATTTGGATGAAATGACACGAATGAATCGGCAAACGTCGAAGCATGTCTGATCACACAACACGCACGTCCGCTTTAACTATTCATTATACAATCGATTACTGCCTACTAACGCAAGGCTACAGACGCAGCACGATGTGTTGAAAATAAAAGTAATTATACAAGAAAACTACGAAGAACTAAGTGCTATTGATTTGGTTGGGTAGATAGACTAGAGGCGGAACAGGTTACTTTAGTATGAGAAAAATATGTATAAAAATAGTATGAAATAAAAAAAAACATCTCTAAGCCCACGCAGATGAACATAGCAGGCACAGCTAGTAAAAAAATATATTCCGGCAAGCATTACCTCTAAAGGCAGTGCGTGACCTGAGCATGACCTAGCTCCGACTTAGAAGACACGCAAATTCTTCGATCGAAAATAAACCATTCGGTAGCACGAACGATATCAACCGAAAATCGCCAAAAAATACGGCCAAGAATTTAGGTCTCGACCAGTGAAATCATAGACGACTGAAAAACTATCCATTTTCTTATATAAATTTACCAGTAGGTAGTCTGGAACTGTGTGCAACAAATCAGTGTCCCAATCATGAAAACACCTCTAATTAAAGTCAGTCACTTTTGTTAGGAGTTGGTTTACGTACCTAGTGTAGTACTGGATATGACATAGGTGCCAAATACTTACAAAAGTGTGCAAAATATTATAAATACACACCAGGGCCATTTGTTATCGGAAGGCCAGACCTTAATTATCATGTTCCTTTAATGTTATAACAATTACTGCAATATAATAGAGGTAGAAATTACAGGACTACGCTCCCGCGACCGTGATAGATAATACGTTGCAAAACTTTCAAATAAATCAGACATGAGTTGCAGTTCGAGGTTGCACTTGTGCATGATATACTGAAATCTAAAGAATGTACGATACGTTAGCACGGATACGACTAATACGCACTAATCCGTAGAAAGGTCGCCTATCAAATTAAATCTATACTATTATAAAATTGTTGAGTAGCTGAGCTTGTACATTGGAGACTTTTAAAAATAATCTTAGGTTATATTTTATGAACGATTCAGAACAAAAAAACTATTTTTTATTATTCTTGTCTGATTGTTCGCGATGGAAAAAAAATAAGCGGACAAAATAATCATGAATTGACCTAATCTCTTTGAGTATTAAATTCGTCTATACACCAGACAGAACATTTCAGTGGGTAGCTGAGTGACAACGGAAACGCTCTGTAGCGATAGGTAGCGATACGTTCGGTTTATATTTGTGTAAAATGTTTCCAATTGCAACATTAAATCGCGGTTAGAAGAGAGAATGTCATAAGCAGTATTTCACGTTTATCGTTAGTAACGTACGATTGACGTTTTAAGTTTCTAATACCTAGTATTGCGACGAGTATGTTAAGTAAATCTTACTAATGAGAATTTAATTTCAGTCGTATTTTAAAAAGGCTCGTATTGTGGAAAGCGGATGTTCCTGGCCTGGTGATAAAGATGTCATAATGAACCTGCGAGAAGAGAAAAATATTATCACCTTTTTTATAAATTTGTATTATGGTTGCAGGCTAATCGAAGTTTCTGAAGGTACTTATTCTCTTTCCCTTCCTTCAGTTTTCATCAGTGGACTAATAGTAAATAAAGAACTTACAACTTATTTTTCTACGATAAGTACATTGTTAAAAAAAACCCCCGACTCACAAAAAAGCACAATAAAAAAAACTTTAAAAAGTAAAAAAATAACTATTATATTATGACCTATCTACCCTAAGTATTGAACCTTTATTAACTAATAGTTTGTCTCGTCGGGGACCGCTCACCTAATCATAACCTAATCGTTTGTCTCGCAAGATCTAGAGCGGTCCCCCCGACGAGACAAACTGTTAGTTAATAAAGGTTCAATACTTAGGGTAGATAGGTCATAATATAATAGTTATTTTTTTACTTTTTAAAGTTTTTTTATTGTGCTTTTTTATGAGTCGGGGGTTTTTAAAATTTTTAATTTAATTTTTATTTCATGCTTTTTATAGGGGTAACTTAAGTATAATAGCTAATTCATTATTTAATTTCAACATACGTATAGTCTATCAAAAATTATTCAGAGCTAATGCGAATTGCGCGGACTGTGGTTACAGAACTAAAAATACATTCCACTCCTCATATCTTTCGAATGGCTTAACCGATTTTCATAAAACTTGCGGTATCATTATGTGTAAGTTATGCCCTTTCATTTGATACCCAACACGGATATATTTGAACACATTAAATTTTTCATCACCCCTTTCACCCCTTATATCTTTGAAATGGCTTAACCGATTTTCATAAAATATAGCTAAGAACACTCTCCCCCAACCCATCTTTCAAACAAAAGAAACAGAATTAAAATCGGTTCATCCGTTTGGGAGCTACGATGCCACAGACAGACTTACAAACAAACACACACACACACACACACACACACACACACACACACACACACGTCAAACTTATAACACCCCGTTCGGGTTTCCGTCGGGGGTTAAAAAGGTTCAAAGTATGAATGTGGAGGGGCAGAGGTAGGCCTAAGAAAAGATGGATGGAATGCGTGAAAGACGATAAAGGGAGTGACTGAGGAGATGACATCGGACAGGAATGTATGGCGGAGAATGAAATGTTGCGCCGACCCCAAATAATTGGGACAAGGGCAGGAAGATGATGATGATGATGATGATGAAGTACGCACCAATAGCCATGAAATAGAGTAGCTACATAGAACTTTTTTATGTGACAACCAAATCTCACAAGGTAATAAATCTTTTATCGAAGATCAACTTCGCAAACGGTACAACGAAACGACAATCTAAATATATATGTAAGCAATACTTACCTACCTAATTATAAACAACTTATGAAAAATGTAGCACCTAATGTAAGTAAAATGTGGGTCCTATACAAATGACCACAAATAATATCCTATGAAGAGGATACCAGAGGGCCAATTCTCTAAATAAAAATATGTTTGAAATTCAGTCGCATCTTCATCGAGACTAGACGTCTCGAGCTGATTCAGATGTCCTTCTCCCAAATGTCAAAAAAGAACTTGAAACCAAAAAATACCTATGCGTGGATATACAAAAATAGGGTAACTCAATAATTATCATCAGCCAATCAAAGTGTGATTGTGATCAAATATGCGTAAGATTTTAATTCTAACGTAGATCTTTCTAGTGAAAAAAAACCGCATCAAAACCAGTTCAGTCGTTTTTATGTCGATCGCTGGTCGCGATGGACGTAAAATAGCGAAAGGTATAGACGTCAGAATCGGATTAAGTGATAAAATGTTGTACCTGGCTACCCCAATGGGAAACTGGGGCGCGACTGTAAGATACACAAGTATGTAAAAACTGTTCTCAATAGACGGCAAACCCACCGTACAAGTTTTTTCGGTGGATATTTTTACATGAAATTCCGAGTTCCTTACTAATTGACATTAAGAATTTACGTCCCTTTTCTACGTAATGTATGTAACAATAGGAACATGGGGACATGACAGGTTATACGAGATACAAAAAAGTAATAAAAGATTCATAAAGTCTAAGGTACAACAAATGTCATTAATGCTTATTTGGTAGACAAAGTAAATCAGAGTTACCTGCGAATTCATTTCTTCAAATGGGAGTCGTATAAGGTGATAAACGAATAGGGCTATTCTCTAACCGACAGTAGGTAAATATTATGTAATAATGCTCGATTTACGGTAATTGACTGGTCCCCTATACGGTTATAGGTAGTCTAGTAAGGGTTCATGAATAGTAACAGGAATATTTATACTCAGGCAAAGCAAAGAAAGTTGAAAGTGGCGACCTTTTTGGCCCTGCGATTGCCGGGCCCCATCCCAGTTCATATCGCATTTACTATCTTGCCCATTCTTAACAAATTAAAGAAAAAATTAATGTCTATTCAGTCTATTGTATTTATTAAGTCTGTAGTGTAGACCGTTATATTTTTTTTACTTTTTTAGTCTGCCTATCTTTTCGTGGATATACGAAGGATAACGTAATGTAACGTTAAATAACATAATAATGTGGATACGGCTCTGTTTAATTCAAATTCTAATATCATGTAAAACAGTGTCGGCGAACGAAATTGAAAACGCCCTAGCCGAATAAACAATCGGAGAAAATATACTAAAAGAGAAGTAAGGTTTTCTAAAGCCTTCAGCACAATACTATCTAGGCTTTAACATGGGCGTGCCGAGTTTGAAAATAGAACACAGTGTATTGTGAAACTCACAGGGGATCCCAGTTTTCCGGACTGGCGCGTAACTATTACACGGGACGTGGGTCAGCTGGGAAATGGAAGATACACGACATATACTAGGTTTGGCTACTCTGAACACAAATAGTTCACCCATAGGTAATTTATAACTTTACACACTGGCATAATGTTTATTAGTGTGCAAGACTGGCGACTTACCTGTTGTTATTGACTATAACACTAGCTTAAGTAAGAGACTTGTTTTCGAGTAAAACAGCTTATACGACGATTTTTTAAACTAAAATTCTTTACAAAAAGGTATGAAATTCCCTACGAAGCACCGCTTCCGAGATGTCGCGATTTCAGACCGTACGAAAATATTCAACAAAATATGCGCATACCTATTTGACGCATTGCTAACCTAGTTTTTGTAGTTTCGTTGTTTTTAGAGTTCCGCACATCAAAAGGAAGAAATAGAATTCTTATTGGGATCACTGCAATGTCCATTAGTCGTCTGTCTTAAGACAATTTTCTCATGAACACATGAAGGTATCAAGTTGAAATTTGTATCAAACACTCATGTCTACATTCTGACAAAGTAGCTGTAAAAAAAACTTCAAGTCAACGATATCAAGAGATTCATCCCGAAGCCATTCAATGGTCGAATTTAAAGTGCCGACTTTGAATTTTAATTTCAAGCCTAATACTTTTAAAATCACTGTATCTCACGTATGGTGATTCGTAGCAGAATAATATCTAATAGCTTATCGATAAATGCTTGATTGTTAACTTTGTCTCAAGTAAATACATATTTTTAGAATAAAACGGGATTTAATTTTGGTCCTTTCCAGCATAGTCTACCTACCTACTATAAAATTAGTCTCAAATTGAAAATAAATTACGACACTGCAAATTAAAATAGTTAAGTCTTTAGTACTATTGCCAGCTTTTGTACCAAAAAATCTCTAATTTATACGTGGTTTTATTAAAATACTACTCGTAGTTAAGCGCCCTGCGCAATAGATTCTCGCTCAACCATTTGCCGTAATGAAATGTAAATCTGACCTTTCAGTACTAATATATTCCTATGCGGTTACCGTGGGTAGATATGAAACAAGGCTAACTGAAAATTTTATAATGCTGCTTCATTTCTGTGAGGTTTTAAAGAATTACATTCTTAGGTGGAATAAGTCTAGAGAATGAGTTTTATTTTAAATCGCAGCGTAGTCAGTTGTTAAACACTAACAAATTTACAGACGAGCTTTACATTCCTCATCCACCACCAGCTAAACCAGCGGACTTTGGAGCTCCGGGTCCGTTATTTTACTCCTCCTAATTCATTTATTTACCGGAGAAAAGTCTGCGCCAGACCATCGCAAGTCTCGACCCAGAATCAGCAGGTGCACCAGCTTGCAGATGAGGTTACTTAGGGCCCCGCAGATCTTGGTGAGACTTTATACACCCAGACGATCCGAAGATCGAAATTCTTTCTAATCGTAAACTAAAATAATATTAATAAAACATTGAACTCCTAGAAGTATTTTTGTAATCCTAAGACGCCAAGATTTATGTTCATATTATTTCGTTTATTGTATTATCGTATGAAAGGTTTCAGAGCTGGGGATCATCTGTAAATTGTAATTACTTTAAGCTTCTTAGTTGTTGACCGTATATGTGACGTCATTTCACATTGATTCTGTAATTACTCGTATTTATTTACTGATAGCAAGGTACAGATAATTCGTACTATCAGATATTGATAACACGAAGTTCACTTAATGTCAGAATTTATATACACTGGTGATTTCTAAAGTATTGTAGGTATGTTCAAGGGGGCGCCTTAGCAAATGCGAATATTGTTTGGTATTCAAGAGTTGTTTACAAGACTGCACTGTCAGAGGTATTAAGTAATAAACACGACCGGTAGTTTTAACTTCTGCAACAGTACCATTCACGCGTTTCCACCTGCATGAAAGGGAGGGAAGAAAGTAAAACGAGAAAAAAGAATGGAAGGTAGGCAAGTTCTCTGACCGAGCACGAGTACATCAACAATTTATTTGTTATATAGGCCACGTCAATATTTATTACTTCACCCGCCGATGGTAAGCTGTAAGTGAAACCTCAAGAATGAACACCAAGAATGTAAGTAGGTAGATGTCAAATGTACAAAAGGTGACCTTATAGCTTAACGCGATTTCTCACATTCAGGACGTACTGGCATGATTTTAACCAACAGTCTCCCGAGTATGGAGAGTGGGGGATCAGACAACAGTCCCTGGACGTAAAAGCTAAAATAAACCGAATTTTGGAAAGGAGCGGAAAAGCAGGCTTCAAAGATTTGAATTTTTTGCAGATTTAGATGCAACCAGAACTGACAAATCGGGTGATGATGAATAATATATTACACTGAACACCAAACGACAAGAATCTATAAAATCTGTTCATCAACAAAAAGGTATATGCGAACAAGTCATCTGGAAATAAAAGATTTCACTCCAGTGTCATGTTGACCCATGTCAGCAGAATGCGCTGACTCTATGACAAATTTCAATATATTATATCGAGATATCAACTCGATACTCAAGCGATTTCCACGTAGATTTTACCGAACATCGATATAGGGTTTCACACTTCTTCTGAGTCATTGCCTCACCGCAATCTAGTTACTTATTCATTAGCAATCAAAATTCATGATTCATAACTTCAATTTAATTCTCACATGATCCATATATCTACGTTCATTGGTGTTTAAATAACACGTGTACGTTACTGTATGATTTTCACTTTTTTTTTCGATATAAAATGGCTGTAACTATTCCTCAACATAATATAATTTTATTACCTTGCTTTAGCTGTATCTTCTAAGTATCTATATAACATAATCTTTCAAATAACTTATTTCCAGAGGAAATAGTTACCGGTTTAGGCTATGTAGAAATTAGTGGGAATATACACTTATTTATTTATCAACGACTGGCAGTTGTGTTGAATAGCACATATTTTATCGAAGAAAGTTATAGGCCATAATATCATCACGCTACAACATAGGAGACCGGAGCAGTACCTAATCATATAAGTCAACAAATCGGGCAAATTGCCATACATTGTTGTAGAACTGATAAATTAAGCGGAAAGTATGAGATAAATAGGTTACATAGGGGGCAAAGCCGCATGGCAGCTAGTTGTAAAAACCAATGTTTGATCCTTTGATTATTATTTTTAAGGTTTGCCCATTGCGATTGCTATAAAACTTTTAACGAACGTGAACAAAACTTTTAGTAATTTTCTGTACGTTTTTGTGCACGAACAAAAAGCTATTTAGAATATCGCTAACAAATTTTAAACGGAACTTCCTTGTACTACAACAAAAAAACGCTACTGCGGCACAACGCTCTGGAGATTTGAAATAAGCACGCTTAACAGCGAAATGCTGATCAAATATGCCGCAACGCACAGGACACGGGATAACTTATTGCCGGGCTAAACAGTAGTCTATGTGCTATGTTTATAATTTACCTCTCTGCCAAAATACATAACATCCGCGCAGTCGTTCGTTTTTGCCTGAATCCGTTGTGACACCCCTGACGTTGCAGGTGTTCATAGGCTACGGTACTAGGTCGATATGTAATCAATTCTAGGGTTCCTCATATCACTGGTGTGTCATAATAATATACTGAATCATGCAAGATATGAAATAGGATGTAAAGATTATTTTGATGTAATTTTAGATGGTTTCAAGTTCCAAGGTTTGACGGACGCTAGTAATTAAGAATGGGGGAAACAAAACCGCAACAAGCCCGAGCCGCAAATGCTTTGTTTACTTCGTTAATTTTATTTTTGCCTCAAACATTTTACGTAATTAATTATACAGTTTAACTGTCCTCTGTACTTAACGCCCACCAGAATTAAATTTGAATTTTTATTCATTTTCAGCCGCGTATCAAGTAGCCCATTCATTTTAATGCCATGATAATAATTATAATATACTAGCGGTACAGAACAACGTTGTTCTGTCCAATTTGAAATATTCGCCAAAAATATTAAATGAAATACCAGAACCCAATCATAGCACCAACTACCGGGGTTACCCTATTCACACCGACAAAATTTAATCAGAATTGGTTTAGCCATTTAGATGGAGTTTTATAGAATTTATGAATACTAAGTTTCAGTGACCTACTTTTAAAACCATATCTGTAAGTTTAATCAAAATAACATTGAAGAACATTCAAATGAGTTGTATTCGTAAATTTTCACATTTGCTCGTTTTTATGCGCAAACGCCAGTTACGCAACCGCATACAGCGGTAACGCGCCAATCAGAGCATCTCAATCCAACGTCGGTATGTGTTTAATGTTACCGCAAATTTGGCAATGTAATTTACGTTCTTAGTATTAAATTTACAGCGAAATTACTATAAAGCAGATTTGGAAGAATTGGTCAAGAACCAATCTGTATTACTAAATACTGTTTGATAATAAGTATGTGAAAGTGTGAAAAGAGAATGGATGTTTGTTACTCTTTCAAGCAAAATCGGCTAAGTGGATCTGGATTGCTTAAAAGGAGTGAAAAATACAGGGCATACAAGATAGAGTAGATAAATAAAATACAAGTTAGGTGAACATTTTTAAGGAAGCTAACTATAATATCAGTTCATAAGAAATACTTGGAAAACCCTATACCTTAAATTAGGTTAACCTGTTTTTATAAGGGACTTTTTTATAAGGGATTTTGATTCGGCATGAAATATTTAAGATTGTGTGTCGCGTGTTTTAGTTAGCGTCAGTGTGCTTGCATGTATGTTACCATAAACTTCAAGAACACTACCTTGGTTCAATCTTCCTATTCGTTAGGCTGCTAGTGTTTGTTTATTTAGGGCAAGGATGGTTTATAAGGTCAGCACTCAGCACCAAGAATTTTTGAACACGAACTCACAGTAGATATAATTATACAGGAAACAACAAACAAAGCTTTGCGAGTTAAATATTTATGTTGGGTAGTGTTAGTTCAACTGTTTGACCTAATTATATCCCAGAGAAAATGCGAAAGGCAATCAATTTTGCTTAGCATCAGTCTAACGGTTAGAATATTGCTTTGAATATTTACGTAGGTACATTCATTAACTTACCTCTTTTGGCATGGGAGAATCATCTATTGTACTTAATAGACACGACAAATAAAAAAAAATACTAAAAAAAAAAATTCACCATTTTCATAAAAAATCTTCATTTTCAATTTTATTTTCTTAATAAGGAAATTTGCAAAACTTAATCATCTTAATATTAATGAAAATTGAACCGTACCTTTCTTTGTCGTGTCCTGTCTGCGGATACTGCAGAACAGTCTGCTGGGGTTCCATTTCCACCACGCATTGTGTACCCAGCTCGAGTTCTGTAAATAAAAACTTTTATTAATGCAACTCGCTAAAAAATTACCTGATTGTATGAAAGGTTGTCGAACCATGCCCGCAATGTCGAACCGCAAGTAAGTCTATAAACTTTAAACGTGTATTGTATTATTGACTACCAGGAAACTTGTGTAAGCAGGTAATTTCATTCAGGTATACAACTACCTAAGTACCTGATTACTGATACTTGCAAAAACGATATCTTAAACATTTATCTGGATCGAAAGATTCTACTCAAATAGTAAAAATGCATAACAAAAACCGCAGTAGGTTATGTTACAAAAACCGCAATTTCATTACCAGAAACTGCGATTCACGACCTGTCAAGTCCGCTTGTTTCAAAGATAGATAACGTAATCGAACGCGTAAACTGGTGTATTACAAAACGAGAATATCTTATCCTGACTGGAATTCTAATAGCTCTGAATTAGGTATTTCATGTAAGGTTAATGGTGGCAGACCCGAAAACTAATAATGTCATTTGGTATTCAACCTAGCCAGTGTGTAATTAATGTTTATGTCTAGTATTAGCGATATACTACACGCATTTCGAGATTAGATAATTTTATTTCAACTCAATTTTTACTTAGTGTGAAGATTATTTTTACCGTAAATCAAAGTGGAGATGGCAAGAGTTGATTAGAAATAAATAGAGGTCATTAGAAATTTCTTTATAATTTATTTCACATAAGGACCTAGGTACGTAACTTGAAAGGCAATTCTCGTAGGTACTTGATAAAAATGAAAATGAGAAACTTCTGTATTATACAGTTGATATTACAAGATTGCTCGTGATGTTTCACTATAATTTTAATTTATTATAAATCAAAAAACCTCAACGATGCATTATTCACCGACCTCGCGAATTGTAAAATGGCCTTAGATTTATTTACAAGTAACAGAACACATACACATAATAATATATTATGTAATACCGGTATTCTCTTCTAAAATCTCACTTCACGAGCTTTCTTTACTGTCATGAAACCTTTCACGCAAGCCTGGTCAAGGTTTCCTGTCCTAACACAAAACCAGTTCGTTTTTTTTTTTTTCAAAAAAGATGCCTGCGAGGTCGATTCCGACTAGCCCAGATATTCATAATTTGACTTATACAATCCTTGATTTCTCATGTACTCAAATCATCTAAGTATACCAGCAGTAATTACAGTTCTTGTCACCGCATCTCCATTCAAGTCCAACCGGTTTTGTATATCCTTACTCTTCTTTTTGGAACCCTACGAGGCCTTACTCCATAATAAACAAGCTTCAACCTCATCCACTCCACGTCCACAAGCAATCTCGTCAATTTGTTCTACAAATAGTAACAGATTGTGTCAAATATTCTGTGACCTTAAATCGCTCTCAAATATAGGTATATTCCTACCTATTTTTCTTTTGTGGTTTTACCTACCAAAACCTTTAAAATACGATTATAAGTATTTATAATCCTTCCTATTAGTATTATAAATGTGATAGTTTGCGAGGATATTATGGATATATTGAGTGAAGATGTGTCTAAGTCTAGATAAAATTTGTCAAAGAAGGGGATTATAGGCGAGAATAACCCATCGTGTATAGATCTGTTTCCGTATTCCTGTAGAACGCTAGAACAGGATGAGTAAGTCACGCGGTCGCAAGCAACAGCTTGTTTGCTTATCGTATTTTATAAAATCATTGAATTAAACATTCATAAATATGAGGTTAATTTGAATATTAAGTAGGTAGAATAGAAGTGAGTCACCGAGGTCAGGTGAGGTAGTGTGCGCCCATGGCGCTGCTTTTTCAAATCCGGTTTTACATCTAAATGTGCGCTTGGCTTATGTAACATGTATACAGAGATAGACTTTAATGTTATACATCACATTTCCTGCAGTAGGTACTTCGACTAAGCTCAACAAACGGAACATGTCTCCAAGTTCTAATAAAAGACACTTGTAAGCGGTTATGAGGAAAAATATAGTTTGCTAATTATAGTGCTTTGCTTAGGTATTTGCGCGTAACGATGATAGCACTTCAAAGTATAATACAAACACGAACAACTATTGCGAATTAATCATCATTCCGTTTATGTATTCATGGAAGACCATAACCAATTTATTAATATTCTCTTATTGAGTTCTGTATGATTCGTTTTGATCGGAAGTAGGAATGACACGCATGTTTATGTTCATATCGTGACTTCCGATTGTTGGCAACATCGACGCATTTCCGCAGTAAATCTTGGACAGCACTAAATATTGCGAAATCAAATTACTAAAGGTACTGCTCATCCAGCCGGTTCATTTGTTGCAACTTACGGACAGTGGTGGCTAGAATCGATTTGACAAATTACGTAAAGAAGTTTCGCCGAAAGTAGAGCAAGCAATCACAACGAGGATTTCACGCGTTTATTTACCATGACGAATGCAAGTGAGTGTGCATTTTTGTGCTAAAATGATCTCGACTTACCCAACTATTTACTAACAATGACATTCACACATCTCTGTCAAGGCTAAAATGAATAAAGATATTAGTTCTTAGATTCCGAATGTATTTAAAATAACGATTTTATTTATGGGTGTGAACTGTGCGAAGCGTTGACCACGTAGGTACGTCTTTTAATAATTGTTTCTATAAAAAGTTTATAGCTCAACATTAACGCCGTATTCGAACAAGGGTAGGCAGATATAATAGAGCGACGCTCATAGACATCATCTACCTAGATAGGTATATTGTTCTTTAAACTTGTTGGCCAACAAGCTGTTAAACAGTAAAAAAAAAGAGTTTCATGCTCGACTGATTGAGCTAGCCAGGCAATGGATGGATTTATTACATTTCTTACACCTCTAATTCACTTCTCATTAGTATCATTCTATGCTGATTCCAAGATAGTTTAAAACTTTCTCTGGGCTTTACTCAGATTTTTCCACCATTTTTCACTGGGAATGAAAGTGGGACACTAACCAAAAAATTTAAATACCAGCAAACAAGGAACAGTAAATTACCTTCATACAAAAGTACTGAATACAACTTTTATGTTTATACAATTGAGCACACAATAACAATCCAGGTGCCAGTTGAAATAGTAGAGACACAAGTGTTGTTGTGATCTCCTGTGATCGCTGCTATTGCATAAAATTATTTTAATTATTGCCTAATTCATATCCACATTTAAGTACTGTCTAACAGTATAGTACCTTAAATATAAAAATTCATGTTTGTTAACTATTTATGTGCTAGGTACCTACTATAAAGTTCATCTGATCCGTGTGAAGTCAAGGTGAGTTGTTATTAGTGTCTGGTCTATCCTGGCTCATTGCCTCTTTTTTCCTCATCAAACATTTATAGTGTTATCAATTTTGATTATTCTATAAATAGGCAACAAGAAAAGAAGGAACAACTTTAAGAAGGAAAAAGATTTTTAAGTTATCTACTTAGTTAAAGTCTATATATATTTCTTATTGGATTTAATAAATAACTAACTTCCTTACAAAATTAAATATTATAATTGCAAATAATACAAATTGCAATTTGGATATTTATTTTAAAGATGATTGTATTGTTCGCTGCTTGTATTGCCATTTGTGTGTTGGCCATAGTAAGAGTTTCATTAAATATAATACTGATTCTGTCAAAAAAAAAGAAGTAAAAATGATGTGAACTTCTTTAATTTCTTTTTACATTTATTTTTTATTTCAGCAAAATTTTCACATTGTGTAGGGTATACTATGCGATTCAGGTAAGTTGATAACTGTCATAATGACATTTTGATTCCCGTTGCTTACTTCATTGCATAAAGTAAGGTCAGCAAATACATTTTTTTACATCACTATTCCATCTGAGATAAGTACATACAATGATAAATTACGAAATAAACTATCGGTTCTTTTTTATATTTATTTATTTTTAATCGGGCGGTAACACTTCGAAGCCGCTTATTTTATCCTTTGCACTGTTATCGGAGCCGCACGAACAATTTCACGTGCTCGTGAATGTTCCACTGTGCCTTCCCTACTCATTTTAATCAAATTTAACTGTACCTAACAAAATAAACTTATCAAAACAATAACAAAAGTCTTTATCAAACACAATGTAACAACAAAAGTCAACAAGGACGCAACAAAATGGAGAAAATCGGAAATATATATCAATGGCTTTGGAAGCGTAGCTAGCGGCACACTATGACACCAATCAATTATGAACTATTATTATAAACTATTACTAAGAAAATATGTTATGTATTTAAGGAAAAAAAATAAAAATCAAGTCGTTGTTACCATAACAGGTATGAACCTATCCGACGCGCCGTGAAAATTTTGTTGCTAGCTGTACAATTTTGACGAGTACGGAATGAAGTTGGTGTCAACGCGATTATCTTCTTACTTGAATCGCATAGTACACTAATCTGTTACTATTTGTTACAAGCATATTGCTATGCTTACTTTGGGCCTAGATAGTACCACTGAGTAAGCTAGAATATTTCTTATTAGAAATAACATTAGGTGGGTGCTTCCTTCCATGAAACTCCAAATGAATGACAGTTATACTGATGCACTCTTTATCAATGGAAATTGAACTAAGCAAATGTGTGTAATACCATGGAAGTCCTAGTGTTAAGAAAAACCAAACCACCAAAGGATATTATGCAAATCTCACATGAATTACCCTTCAGATATATTCGATTCCAGTGATACAAATATTATCTTTTAGTTAGTGATTTTTTGCTATGCAAAAATTATACATGTTTAATATGTACTATATTATTATTATATTTACATATTATTTCACTGCAGGTGTGAATGTTGAATTATTATATTTATACTAACATACTTTTTAGTCAGTTTTTTGTGTAGATTTTATAATACATTTCATTTTTTAGTGTACACAACTTTTGCACTGGCTTTTTTTTCACTCAAAGACTTGTAGCATAAAAACTATGTTGAATTCAACTAAACCTAAATAATTTTCCATAAAATAAGATGAACACTAATTTGCCTTGATGTTACTAAAAGACTTGTATTCAGTATTCTTGATAAATAAATAAAATTCTGATGTCAATGATGACAAATACTATTCTATGAATATAAAACTAAGAAGCAACCAATACATTTAGTAAGTTTTATGCATAGTTTGTAAATAAACATTATGTAGGTGTTGGTGTAAAAAAATACGTAATTACCAAAATTACTTGCGTATTTGTAATTAAAACTTAAATATAGACGAATAACGCAATGAGTACGTTTGACAACTTAACTAGTACATGCTATCTTTGTTGGAATTCAAAATAAAAAGTGTTAAATACTCAACAGTAAGTAATTTACGACAGTGCACTGAAATAACAATTCATTACTTTATCATGTATATTTAATACACAGTACACAGTACACAGATAAACCGAGGCAACACAGTCACCTGAGTGATAGCGATTTCTTATTTATTAGCAAAACGAAACTAGCTTACCTCGCCTGTTAAAAGGACGAACTCGAACGGCTACTTTAATCTTATCCGAGGCCATTTTCACACTCAAATTACACTAATACAATTAAAACACAACACTTTTCACACTACAGTGTAATAAATTATTGCACATATTCACCCATATTCTAAAACAACAAAATTCATTATTTCACGTTACGATCACGACGTTCCCGGATTGACACTGTCCGCCATGTTGTTTTTAGATCCATAGTGCTGCTCGGGGCTTGACGTTTGTTAGTTTCGAATATCGATACCTTTGAAATTGAATTGAACATTACTAAATTGAAATTCCTATAAGTTATTTGTATGAAGCCATGGCCCAGACAGTCGCATGAAGTTCTGTTTCATATATAAAAAAATAGACATGACCAGCGAGATACGGTTAGTTGGGCACCCAAATTGCCAGACTATAAACCCATCATCCGTGGTGTTCTCTTATTACATACATACGATTTGCATGAATTGCAGATATCCACGCATGCATGCGTCTACTCCACATACATTAAGCAGCGGACCCCTAATTTTTCGTCTAAAATACAAGTAGCCTATCATATGTATCTCTTTCTAATATTATCGATCTGCCGGTCATAGTCCCCTCAAAATCGTTCCAGTCCACAATCCACAATTACCACATTTAAAACAAACAGAAAGACAAACCAAACCAACAGACAAACAAGAATTTTAAGAATTTAATTAATAATTTTACTCCTCCACAATCACTCCTCTTTGGTTAAATATATACAATATATAGTAACCCACTCGGCTAGCCGTCCGATTCGCGCCACACGCGGAACGATACCGAAGCGCTATGCGTCTCCCTCTAACATATAAGTTCGTCGCGCGACTCGTGTGCTGTTCGTTTCTCTCACAAGCCACGCGCCGCGCGCCTCACTCGGGCTCAAACCACATCATGTAAGCGCACACGCTCCTTGCCCGCTCCAAGTACCTACTTGTCGCCGGAGTCCTAACTGTGTTCGAAGTAGTTTTATAACTTTCAGGCATTGTACCTACGTAAATAACTTCAGTGTATCTGTGATAAATATATACTCTTGACTCACACAACGTGTAGTAATTCATTCCCTGGGATAACACCTCCCTATAAATATTAATAATATATTAGGCAGTTATTGAAAGTCGGTTATTTTGATGTCAAAAACTGTCTTCAGTTTTATTTTTGTATAGATTTGGCGAGAGTTGAACCCGTGAATATTAAAGCGCTCTAGCCTCGTTACATTAAATTACCCATCTTAGAACATTACATATACACCTACTCTACTCATTGTTATTTTTCATTAGTATTACGTATATTACATACATATATACAATACCCCTCTCATTTCATGGATATTATAACACTCTGCATGACTCATAATGATATTGACCCCATTTTGACCCCATTCCCGTTCAATAATGTATAAATAGAATGGTAACATTCGTAACATTCCATGAACAAGAAGTAGAAGTAAGTGGTTGTCTATAGCTGTTCTGTTGACGTAGTTGACGTTGTCTCATTATCAAATTGACATTTGGTTTGACACTTGACTGACAGCCGAAGCAAAACATGACGAGTCTTTTTCTCAACGAATTTGAGAAAAATACGTGAGCTTATTAATAAACATTGAAGTAAAAAAATATCTTGATCACATCACACTCTTTTAAAAAAATCGTTTTTAAAAGAATCACTAAAATGGCGTCAGATCCACTATTCGGTTGGGATTTAACTTACAAAATTGTAGAAAAGGATATAAAACGGAAAGCTGATGTTATTGTTGCATTTATCCATTGGAACTTAACTAAAAGGGGTTTTAGAAGTATTGGCATAGGAGATGAGGTACGTAGTAGTGTTTGCTATTATAGATAAGTGAATTATACAAAGTGGAATCATAATTTCTGTTTTATAACTTATTATTGCAGAGAACTTTGTCTGGAGATGAAGAAAAAACTGAGCTTTTACCTACTGGGTGGAATGATAAGGATAACTACGCACTGAGATATCTTCTAGAAACTAAATTATTTATACTACATGCACTAAATACTGATGGAAACCTTATAATCAATCTGATGGTAATTATAACACTACGGTAAATTATATTAGTTAAGTGATATTTTGAAGATGGAAAAAAATTTAAAATTTTTGCTACCATTTGCAGTGAAACCTTTTATGAAAGCCTTGTGTCTTAGAGTAGGTACCTTCTTCTGATTAGGCTTTTTTAAATATTTCAACAGTTATTTAGTATTATGGAAATCCTTTAGAATCATTTTGACAGTTTTAAACATTACTTTTTGGCTTGAACAATTTAGAAAACCAGCAGCCTGCACTTACAAATGTTGTTTGATTTAATTGTAATATAAAGTTTGGAATGCTACACTATAAATACTACTATAAAAATAAAAGTGATATTGAATATTACCTTTTTACCTAACACTGGAACTGATTGATTATGATAATGACATGTTGTAGAGACATACATTACATGCATACATAATCATGCCTTTTTCCCATTGGAGTAGACAGACAACATCTTTCCATTTGCTATGATCTTGAAATACGCCTTTTGCTTCTTCAACATTCATAATTGTCTTCATACATGCCCGTCACTTGTGGGTACTCTTGACCTGGCCTTCCTTACAACATGTTATCTCAGTGATCATAATATATGCGTCTTATCACATTTGTTTTGTTTGACTACCTGTAATATTCTCTATGGTATTTCCACAGAGGTCAGAGGATTTAGCAGTATCTAATATAGCACTTAAAATAGATGATACAGTCAAGGAAGTAACAGGCAGTATAGATAAGATGATTCCAAACCACATGGAGCTAATCTACAATGTGAAGAGAGACCTTATAGACACAGTCACAGAAAGAAGCACAGCCACCGCAGAGACTCAAACTTCAAGACGTAAGTGTCAAATTAATATATTTCATATCATTATTTTTTCTGAGTCTTCCTCCTACTCAGTAGGAGTTCAATATTTCAATATTTTTCATGATGTGACTGCCATCTGACCTCCACAATGCATTGGCGACTTTAAAGTTCTGTAGTTGACCTGTTGTTGAATGTTTTTTGGGACTACCTGTAACAACCTTAAAAATCAAGACAAACTAATCTATATATATAAAAATGAATCCCTATTTCTCTTGGTCATGGCATCACGCGTGAACGGCTGGACCGATTTGGCTGAGAATTGACGGGGAGGTAGCTAAAAACTATGAGACGGACATAGGATACTTTTAGAGACATGGGGCACAGCTGGTTAATAAATAAAGAAGTAGTAGGATAGCTGATGAATGGAGCACAAATAATGAGTACTATTAATGCCATAAAACACTCAAGCAAAGTCATTCTTTCTAGATGGTGGGTAGTTACCAATGTCTATAAAAATTTGAGTTCTGGCAACCCCCTACCTAGAAACACCTTGCAGTGCTATCCTACCCTTATCGTTGTCAGATGATAAAGAATTAATATAATCAAGTTTACTTTTCTTATGATAATAACTGCTCCATATTTTTTAATATCCAATCTCAATCGACATAGTAAATATTACTTCAATCCATTAAATTGTTCAAAAGTTGCACTATATATAAAAATCAAATTAAAGATTGTATAGATAAAAACAAACATGTAACAAATTGTTTCATTATGACCTTGATATGTTTACATGTTTAATCTACCCAAGGCCACATAACATGTATGTAGAAACAGAAAAGTTTAAACTAAGTAATTAGTATTTTTTTATTAGTCCAAGTAGTGAGTCACTTAAGGAAATATGTTTCGACAAAGATCTTCCAATTATTTAGTATCTGTTCTGTGTTAATAGGCAGAGGCTTGCACAATGGCTTTAAGAAATCCTTTGTTGTTAAGTGTAATTGGTATAATTATCACTTTTAGTGCAGGGCAAAGTAAGTGTTAACACTATTGTAGCATAATAACTAAGGAACTTTTGTGGAACAGGTTAACTTTGAGTCATACTATCATGTCATATAAAATGTAGTGGTCAAGATAGACAAAGGATTGCTTGCATGGTTAAAAGAAGCAAGTTTAATGATGTTGTTTCTGCCTACTTGGGATAGAGTGTGTAAAAAGTGTTGTATAGTTGAGGTAGCATTTGGTAGCCAGGACGTAGCCTTTGCGGCTGGCATGGCCTCCGTACCCTCGGTTGACGAAATTATCGTGTACATTTTAAATTGCGAACAATCACTTGTGCTTTCCTGCCCAATGTGAAGTTGAACTTAGGTTTTTAATTTTCTTTCTCATAAATGACACCTTTATTGTTGCACACATTCATAGGCCACGGTGACCACTTCCCATCAGGTGAACCGTGAGCTTGTCTGCCACCTACGTGGTATAAAAAAAAGGCAGAATATTATTGATTTCATCAAATGCATTTAAAGATTTCTAATCTTGATTTTAATTTCGTTTCAGCGCCAAGCAGTACACGCCGACCAGATGATCCGCTGAGGGTGCCAACCAGACCTGGAATTATTTCAGACCCCCCAGGCTTATGGTACCTTTAAGTAAAGCCCATTACGATTGGCAACCTCAATTTGTACTATTAGACTAGTAGTCTGCATCAACAGTACAGTCAAGGATAAAAGTTGGTTTCAAATTGTATTTCAAATTGTGAGAAAATTTATTTTTACCCAACTGCGCGACGAAAAGGAGTGGTAATGTGTTTATCATTAAACAACGTAAAAATAACTTTCAGCCATTTTTTTAAAATAGGTTAATTACAGTTTTCGCAACTTTGTCATTTACGGCAGATTTTAAAAACTTTCTAATGAAAAAATTGACTTTATTGAAAAAAATATCAAATTAGAATGTTATCGTTGACTGTACTTTGATAAGCTTTATTTTAAATCTCATTTCTAGTTATGGGCGGCCACCTTCCGCACCCATAATCGCGGGGCCAAAGCGCCATATGTGGGTCATTACAGTTTACCGACTACAGATCTAGGACAATGGTTTCATTAATTAGGGCTGACGACATGGTCGTCAGATTCTTATCAATACAGACTGCTTATCTTCGTTTTAAAAAAAATATGCATATTTGAATGACATGACTTAATTGCGAATATAATTGGTCTGTAATCTGTCGAACATTTAGAATTGCAACTTATTTGAAATTATAGTTAGTAATTGCCCATTGCTTCCATCTTTTGGACTTCAGAATCTTAAATAAGTAGGTAGGTACAATAAGTATGTAGACACTAAACCAAACTAGCTATTTTTCCTGAGTTAAAAACTTATATTTAAATCTACCCACATCGTTAATATCCACTATTCATCCTTTGAAAATGATGCACCATCCCTGTACACTATAAATAATAAAATAAAACTATCATTAAATTCATCAATTTAATGTTACTGCTAAACAATGTTACGGTAGTTCATAACTGAATTATAATACTACGGTGAATACACTGTTCAATCGCTTACCGAGAACTGAATTCAATTACTATAAAGTGGCAGTGTAAAGTCAATTTACTGATTACACGAAATGTCTGGTCATTAACCCGTACAATTGTTTAAAACCCTGTGTGTAAAGCAATCATATAAAGTACAAGCTGTTTACGCGACTTTGTCTGCGTGGATTTAGATTTTAAAGCTTTTAATTATTTTACTTACGCGGAAACCTAATTATTTGTTTAAAACAAAAGAAAGAACCATAGAGCTTTCAGCCAAAAGCTTAGAGCTTCAATTCCATAGAGGTTTTAATAAAAAAAAAAGTTACAAACATAGACACATTCATGAACAAAAAGTGATGGGCTATGTCCTGGCACTTCGGGCAAAATACCAGGGTATGAACTTATAGATGGGTTTATGCCCATTGATAGAACAAATGCCCGATTTTCTATTGAAAACATTCAAAACCACTTATTCTTCCCAATTTCTGAAAACGGCGTTTAAAACTGTCCCTTGTATTCAAAATTGACTACATATTATACTGTTATGGTAGTCCTTAAATGTATGACATGTATTATGTTTATTCTAGGGGAATATCACCTCCACGTATACCCAGCATCGGTAGGTCAGACTTGGACCCTTTCGCACCGGGCGGCAGTGGCGGCATGCTTTACAATCCATTCGAGCCACGCAGGGATTTAGAGAATCCTGGTCTCGGTATACCAGGCGGATTACCAAGGTAATAAATGAAGGAAAACTAGTGTCGTCAAACTCTAAAATATTATTATTTGCTAGCCGATGCCCGCCGCATTTTTGCGCCCATCGTGAACGAAGCAGTCACGTCTATATGACTTCACTTGGCCTGTTTTACCAACTATAGGAAAAGTCTTAAGAATGGAGATCAACATTACAGATTCCAATAACAATGCAATGGTGGCGCTCCGATCCGCTTGACGCCCTCATTATATGCTTTTTCACGCCACACGTGAGGCACACCCGGGATTATGGGAAGAAGAGGTCGATCACGTAAACTGTCCAATATGTAAACTTTGATGTACTTTGTTACATCCAACGTTGGCGCTCAGATCGCCCGTTAGCGAGTTCTTGGTGAAGTGAAATCCGAGGGCTCTTGTCTGTTACCATTTTCTGTATGACAGTAAACATACAGCTCTTAAAAACTGTCCGGGTGACAGCACCTATTTCTTCTGGTTTTCTAAGGTAAATTTTTTTTATTTTTCTAATGCGTGTTTTATATTAATTCGACAGAGGAGCAGTACCCCCAGGAGCCCGCTTCGACCCGTTCGGTCCACCAGGTGCCCCAATGCCAGGTGCCCGACGACCTGCGCCGCCAGACGCCGATCATCTCCCCCCTCCGGGCTTCAACGACAATATGTTTATGTAGCATCAATCACTGTGTATCTTACTTCTGTTAAAATGACTGCATAAACTCAATTGGAAAATAAATGATTTACTTATTAACTTTCTTTAATTTTATTGCAGAATGAGTGAGATAAATTTAATGAGATAATAAATATTATGGGTAAAGGTATTCAACTTTGAGATTAATCTCAAAGTTGATTTGGCATATTATATTTATTGTGCCCATTCAATTCAACTTAATTACACGTTAATTATCTAGATCTACTAGGTACTTAGCAAATTAAATTTTGTCGCTTTTTCGCATGGTAGAATAATTCTACCATTATGAAAGGTATAATCGGTCAAAGTTTTCATTATAATGTAGCCGTTTTATTTCATTTTGTTTTTTGTTCTTCATAATTCTGTTGCAAGTTGTAACTCTTGAAGGTCTGTCACTGTAATATATTTAATTTACAAATAAATATATTTAATTTATAATAATACGCTCAAAATTCCAGCGCATAAACTTATCTAAGTAGATGTGTGACAGTCAGTGTGCTCCTTCCGGCATATATTATACACTATATACCTACAGGAATTAGTACAAACAATGTGTATCTTCAAAGTACATATAAATACCTAACATAATTCTGCATGCATGGGCACTCATTTGGTGTTTCTATGTAGGTATTTACAGAAAAAACATAAAAACCTTCGACCTAGTAATAGAATAGTCCTATGACTTGGTCAAAGTGAAGAACCCATTATTAAAACAAGCTATACTTTGAATACTTTGGTTCTAGGGAGCGCTGTGTAAAATGTCGTAGAATATTTATTTAGTATACCTAAATAAATATTCTCGTACTCTGTTCTGATGAATTAAAATATTGGCAGTGTTTGTGGAGCAACAGACTGTGATCGTAATATCGTTATTTTTTTAATCACTATACAGAATTAAAAGTTTTGGCATTGGTAGAATATCTAAATTGTGAAGGGCAACATATACTCTTTTTTTCGCAGCTGGCATTACTAAACTTCAGTTTAAGCAAGTTATTTGTGCTGTGCACACGTTTCTCGCGTGTGTAGTGAATTTCCTTGGCTGCTCACGGCTGCAACCGTTCAATTTCTATTCAATGTGTATGGCTGTGAAGGTAAGTGATACTTTACTTTACGTTTTTCACGCTTACATTTACAAAGTTGCTATGAAATATTAAAAGGTCGTGCCCCCGCAGCACGACGGACGTCATCAGGCGTCACGAAACTATTTAAAATTGTATTATAATTTGACTTGTCCTATTGTGAAAAGCTTCTGTAAATGAGTCTACATAACTTCAGTACCCTATATTTGTATCTGTAACGACTTGACTTACGATGTCCCCACCCTGTTGCAACTATCGAAATGGAACTATTGGTACCCACTCTTGTGTCTTCCTCGTGATATTTCATTGTTCCTATCTATAATCTGCCTTCTAAATAGCCGGTCGATATAATGTGGTATTGTCGAATGAGTCATTTGGTAATTATGTAGAGTTACCTTTTATAGCATTTCCAATTTGTAATACCCACCTCAAAAGTAATGTACGTACCTATATCTATGTTCGAGAATCGAAAGTTTATTACCTACAAATCAGTTTTCAATGAACAAGTGGTTGTGAATCTAATTTTAGATTTCACAATATCCTAACCTACTTGCCACTTGTTTCAAAAGTTGTGTATGAACTTATGTTTTACATTTTTCAAGTGAACTAATAATTAGTACACAATATAATTATTCTGTCTAAACTACCTATATTCTACTTACCTATTTTACTCACTACCTGTTACTGCCCATAAAGAACACAATTCTATAAATAGGTACTTTCCATGTGTTGTTGGCACATTGAGAATATTCTAGAATTAATATTTCCTGTATACCTACTTTATTATTATAATAAATTATTTCTTGAATCGTAAATGTTTATTGGGAGTTACAGTGAATGATTGATTGTTGCAGCATTTACTTATAAAATAGGCAGTGCTGTTTGATTGTTTCCACTTATAATGACCATTGTCTTTCTTGTTAAGCGCTTATGCTGTGTTTGATACAGCCATAAAATGATTCAAATGTACTTTTTAATTTGTTATTTTGTAATTGAAGTACTTTTATTATTTAGCAGTATTATAGTGTCAGGCATTTTCTCCACGTAAACCTTAAGTAATATATTCTCGAATAGTTATATTTGTGTATTCTGTACCAAACTCTTTTTATAGTATACCGAGATGTATTTTATTAATCGCTCGAACTCCTTATACGCTCTGTAGCAGAAGGACAGATACGCAAAATCCCGGAATTCACTATGAAACTACTATAAAAGCAAAACAATAAAAATGCAGCCGCCTGAGTTGTAGATGTTGTAACCCAACATTTTACTATTAGAAATTATGCTACCAACATAAGAGGTTTCTAACAAATAACTGAGCTTTTTTGTTTGTAAACACAAAGAATAGATTCAACCTTCTGCAGGTAAGGTTGCTTACCTGATCTCAAATAACTTTTTTTTTGTTGAGAAATGTGATAGTAAAAAATTTCTACCTGTTATTTTTTGTTACAAATTTAAATAGAAAATTGTTAACTTTATACCATCTACCCAACCCCGAGATAACTTTTTCAACCGAGTTATTTGGATTGAATTTGAATCATCTACCTACCTCACTTGTTTTTTTACACATCATAACAAAATTGTTTTGTTGATGACTGACTATGATAAAGACACTTTATTATATAAACAATTTAATTTAACCAAAGATTTTGTTTATACATACTTTCATTTGCCAAAATAATAAAATTATAATCTAAATATTTAAAGTTACACTTGTGACTATCAAAATTTGTTAACTACCTTCAAGATAAGACTAATTTATTATCTTGCGTTGATAGAATGCATTGTCATAAATTACACATTTGTTACTTGCATTACAATGTTATGACTAGGGCCCAGTTATTTTTCAGTTGTGATTTGTGAATTAAAATCTTTACAAAACAGTTAAAAGCAACAACTTATTAGCGACAGGACCTTACTTCTAAATATTTTTATCGCAACTTTTCACGCATTAATGGAGTGTAGGTAATTGACGTCACACTTACGTACATTTTGCTTTGTCCACTGTAATATTCCAAGTTCTAAACAGCAATGCAATTACGTCAGTATTGCATAATAGACTCTCGACACGTTGTAAAACATTAGCTGCAGCATACTCAGTACACACTATTTTATGCATGTGTAAATTTTATGGGTTTAACATGGTAACGATATAGGTAATGATCGGACTTTTGAAAGCGACTTGGTGTAAAATGTAAGTGACTGTATCGTTAGATAACTAAATCTTGCCAATTTAGATGCCGTGCTAGTGCACGGCATCTAAATTGGCAAGATTTTGGAGTAGTGTGGGCCCCACTACTCCAAAACCTTGCCAGCTAGATGCCGTACACTATAGGTAGGTACTTGTTTCTAGGCGACGCGTTTTGCCACAAACAAGTATAGTGTCGTATAGTGTACGGCCCACATTAATCTAAAATCTTGCCAAGTTAGATGCCGTGCACTATACCTACGCACTCCCATGACATAAGTTGCACTTTATGATTGTGAGCCTACTCCATTTTCGAAACCGGCAGTATTGCTATTGAATATTTCTGTTCGAATATTCTTAGTGGAAGTACAGACTTTCGCAACGTACAGAGGCACATCTCAACATCTGCCTATTCTTCTCCCATATTTATTAGGTATCTACGCAACATCTGCGCTTCTCAAATTCATCTCTGCTACCGCTCAACTCAATATTCACGCCCTTCCTGGCTGTATCATCTTTCACACAGTCCATCCACCTTCTCTTAGTTGTTTCTCCGCCTTGTAGGTAGCTATCCACTTCCATACATAAGGCCTTCTTTGCATCATTACTCTCATCCTTACGAAATATGTCTAAACCAGGATATTGACTGTTTCCTCACATAAAATATAGCTAGGTAAATGATGTTGTTTTTGTGTTGTAACACACTTTTTTTGGCTACCCTTCGACGAGTAGGTGTGTGAGTATGAAACGTAATTAGATACAGCCATGGTCTAAGGATACAGCTATTTTGTGTTTAATGTTGTCGTGGCTATAAAATCACGACATATTAAAGATAGGTAGGTAGGTAGAGTACATAATAATACGTGAGTACGTGACTAACGAGGTAATTTTTAAGTAAATGAAACTTGATCTCTTTCCATTACTCATTGTGGAAAAATAATCGCTAACACCTGTTATAAATGTGAAAATTTGTTTCTCAATTACGCAAAAAAATTAGAACAGATTTGGCAGATGACCTACACAAGGTCAGATATTTTTTTATTTCTATTGAAAACAGCCGAGTTCGCGCATTCGCGGTTATATGACAACTCGTGCTTTATAATTGAATTCTGTTAACACATGACGATGACTCATCCAATCACATACTCGCCTCTAAACCTCGCCACTAAAATTCTGGACTCAGGAACGTTGACTCGACCTTGACTAGCGAGTGTGTTGACCCGGCGCAGACGTTGGTCCGTTACCCCGACTACGCACGATCTTGCCTGGTTACTAGTAACAGACTAAGCAAAAATCCCGCCATTTTCCGACGATTAGAATTCTGCCTAGGGGACAGACGGGCTAGTCCCGAGTCACAACGGGCCACTGGTCTATTTTTTAGTTACCAACCAGGTGACTTTTAACCGTCGGCAGACATTGACTTGCAATGATGAGGTCGTGAGTTCGAAAACCCACCCAGTATGCCTCGAGGGGAACCCACTCTTAACACTAGTAATTGACTGGAGGTTAACGAGATAACTGTGCTAGGTCCGTGACTCCCGTGAACCCAATACTGATCTTACTCTACCTATGCCAAATTTCGATGAAATCCATCCAGCCGTTGAGCAACAAACTCACTTTGGCGTTTATATTAGTAGACATAGAGGATGTTTCTTCGAGATGCCTAGTAGTATTTTTAAACAAAAAAGCATTAGAGCTTATAAACCCTTGGCGTCCATTGACGGAGATGACAGCTTGCTACTATCAGAAAGGTTTATAGCTCTTTGCTGGCTGCGGCGTAGCAAGGTATATAAATAGATAATGGTTTTTTTTTCATACGTAAGTGCGACGTTACTCGTATAGTACCTACTTGCGTAGGTATATATAGTGATATGCGTATTACTGAGTGGCTGTCTACGTCGTACCTAAATAGGAATTAACAAGATTATATCGTGCATAAATTTGCAATCTTAGCGCTTTGCAGAAAACCCTTCTCCGGGCCACGGTAGGAGTGGTAGACTTGACCTCATACAATATGGATTCCCATAACTGGAGGAGTAACAGCCGGAAGACGGACCACAGAGACTCAAAGTTAGAGCCTCGGATGCAACCAGGACAATGGAATTATTTTTATTATTTCTAATTAATTCGCCTAAAATGCCAGGGCATAAACTCACCTATTCGGATGGGTTTATACCCTGACATTTAGGGTCCGATTACTGCCCAAATTGCCTTAGTATAAATAAACCCATCACTGGCTATGACCAATTGCAAACGTGGGTACATACCTACCTAATCTCTGGGATTTATCTGTGGGGTTGTGAGGAAATCATCCATGTATCGCACCATAACTGCTTAGTGCGCACCATCTCGGGATGCACCCGCTTCCAATCAAATTGTAGGAGCCAATATAATTTGTATATGTGCCCATTCCCCATATTGTATTTCTACTTATAAATAAAATGTATCTGCCAGAGGTCCTCCACCCATTTATCAACAAAAGTAGGGTCAAATAAAAAAAAGGTAGCCGTCACGGGACGCATGGCAGATGTGAAACACACAGGATAAAAATATTATAATAACATAAAACATCAACAGCTACGATATACAAATACACGTCATGCATACAAGGGAGAGCGATGGCAAAGAGGAACATAACGGCATAAGAGTGCATTTTGCCGTCAGGAGGACCATATATGAGTAGGTAGTTCGCGCTCCAGCATAAACTATTGATTGATTTATAGATTGAATGATTATTCGAAATATAGTCTAAAGTCCGATTGACAGGGCAAAAATACACAAAAGAAACCAATTTCAAAATACGTTGAGTTAATCTTGGTTAGAATTCAGGAAAAAAAAAAATAACTTCATTTACGTTTCAAAGTAACACCTCACGAACGTCTACAAGTCTAACTTAATACTTCTACTTTACATTCACACCCAGATTCAGAAGGCAGATTTCCAGTATTTAAAAAAAAACCGTATCACTATAAAAAGAACTCCCCATATTTCCAGCAAGCGCCATTCAGGCTGCTCAACGACGTGCCCATTAAACACCGTCCATCTTTGTGGCTCGTGGGTGAAAGGGCCTGTGGCAAGCGATACCTAGCTATAGAAAAACATGCCTGTTATTCAGTAAGGGCTAAGGTCGTTGATCCGAGCTTGCATAGTGAGTCTTACGAACTCGTACTCATAGGTCGATGTCCCCGGCCTCGTCCTTTTGACACGCATGTTTTCATTAATAAGAAACCATTAACCTAAGCTAGTTTTAATGTGATTTGAATAGTATTATAGGTGTAGTGGTTGATCACGTTTTTCTAGGTCAGCATAAAACTAATGCGATACGTTCTAAAATTACGAGGAAAAAAGCAATATATCTAAATATCATTTTCCAAACGCAGTAGGAACAAAATACATACATAAAGTCTCTCGTCAGTATATATCCGTAGGGTAGGCAGAGGTGAATTAACACCCACAATGTTACTCGCTCCTAGTAAAACGTAAAATCCTTCAATCAAATTGAATCGGTCATCACTCTTATTTAGGTAAGCACCGTTAACTTGTCTGATAAGGCAAACCGGTACGAATAACGTCTGCTGGTTTGTATCACCGTGACGAATGAAAAGTTTCCTCTTAGTGTAACAATTTACATACGATACCTTGCCTTTTAAGGTTGGGCTACGTTCAGACGACTTAGTGTTAAACGCACGCGTTTAACACCACCAGGAGCTTGGTGGAAACATCACCAGGAGCTTGGTGTAACCAACTCCATGGTTTAAACTTCTATATTATTATTCAAAAACATTCAAAATTAAAACGACATGAATATCTATAACGTATCCATTTTATAATCTTCAATATTCATTGCGGGCTCGATTACAAATTGAGTTGAGGTTATTAAAGGTGCAGAATCTTTCGCGATAACAGCATTCTCACGCCAAATTCTACTTGAAGGAATGTTTGTATTTGACTCGTGGGTTATCTTCAAAAGATAATTTCGTTTGACGACAGTACATGTAAATGCTCTTCGTTCGTGGACTTGCAAAGTCGCCTTTTAAAAACTAGCTTGTTCATATGGTCTTTGGATATTGAACCTACTTTTTACCAAAATGCCTGCTATCTGCTGTTTAGCGTAGGCTTTCTTTTCGGAGTAGTTAGGTTAAACAGAAAGTAGTAGGCTCCGAGGGAACAACATCAAAATGATGATTCTTGCTAACTATTAATTTTATCTTTATGACACTAACAACTTTCTGCGTCAGTTCTACTGTATTGAGTTAACCTAGTAGTCATAACACCAATGAAGTAATCAAAAGTTTAAACGAATTTAATCAACGTTAATTTTACATTCCCGAGTTCATATGAGTATGTGTCAGATCCACAGATAAATGTACTAACAGGCTTAAAATTCTATTCCTGTGTCAAATTTCATCCAGATTCTGTCAGCCGTTCGGGCGTAGGTAATTGAATAACAAATATAGTTCCATCTAAACTTTCGTATTTCAATGGTAGATAAGTAGATAATTATGACGAGACTGCAAAAAAATTCAACGCGTACCGGGCATTTCATAAATGGTTGGTTATAACTTCTATGTGTACCATAGACTAGCTGTCAACCTAAGCTCTTTATCCCGGGAATAACTTCTTCCTGTGGGTGGCGGGAACGGGATCAATATTTCATGTGGGACGAATTGTGGGCAATAGCCAGTATATTATGTTGTATACTATTATATAAGTAGCTGAAAGCGCAGTGAAGGTTTGTTACGAAACTTGTTCAAAGACGGGTTTCGCAATCGCGCTATTTCTGCTACTCGAACTACTAATAATAATTTATAGATACTGGGATGTATATTACTGCTGTATCCACCAAGCATGATGGTAAGAGATCAAAGTTACACTTTTAAAAAGGTAGCTCACAAGATCCACGTGCATTTCGGGGTTACTGGATTTTCTTTTTGAGTAGTAAAAGGCTTTGCATTTTTGCTGGATACGCCTACCACTTTGGTGCAATCCAGAATTGAATAGACAGAAATAACCACTCAAAAATGAATTGAGCAGTCTCTCAAACCTTTAGAATTTCAGGGAGTATTGTAAATTTTAAAGCGGCAATAATAAAAATATCGCATCGATTGCAAGAATGATGTTGATATGGAATGAGTCGTGATTAATCATAGCATTTCTTGTCGCAGCGTAGACCTTATACACTTAACTGCAGGCAAAGCGGGTCAGAGCGGTACACGAGCGAATCCAGGTCACTAAGGCAGGTCGCTATGCCATCACGGTCAAAACGGTCGCTCCTGTTGCCTGGTTAAAAATAGAAATCTGTGCTAGTATGCACTTTAGTGTGATATTTATATATTTTTTATGATGGTTAACAAACAAAACGCCTGTTTATTATAAATTATATTATCTGTTTATCTATATCTTGATGATATTATATCTTATAGATGGCTATAGTACCTATTTATTAATAAAATAGTATGTAGCTGCATCTGGTTGAACATCCCTACCGATCGTGCTACTTTGTAGGAGTAACTTTGCGATGCAGTTAACCAAGGCCTGTTAAAATAAAAAACAATGTTTAATTAAGGAGAAATGGTGATTGCAAAGTACGTACGACCCAATTACGTTTTCTAGGAAGTTCAATTTGTAAGAATGGGGTGGGGTAACGATGATAATGGTAGGCCAACCGCAAAACTGAGCACAGTATATTGACACGCAGGCATTTCATGTCTATTTTTAAATGAGGTAACGCTGACATTTACATTAATTAATAGCACATACCGCTACTTCCAAGATCTAGTTTTGTAATCAGTTCCAAAACTATCCCATCTTTTAAGCTGGAACCAACCATCGATGTTCAAAAAAGATTCTAAAATCGCTTAGGTGGTTTCTGCGGACTGCGATTACAATAGAATAATATTAGTTTTGAAGTTCAAAGTACAGGTAGATCATTACAAACCATTTAAAATTAAGTAGTTCAAGAACGAAACGAAATAACAATATACTAGTGATAGTTTAAAAGATTACTGTGTATAAATAGGTACTATGAATACAATGACACGTGGTTTTTATAATATATGTGGCAAATGTGGCATAGATGACTGCATCCTGTGCGGGAGTAGCCATTTGCAGTCGTTAATAATTTGCAGATTCGGCTTTGTACAGAATCCCCTAAACAGCTGCTCTAATGTATGTTACCAATAAACAGATGCCAGCAAAAATCTTTAGGGTAACTGTATTGTAACACCCACAGCTCCGTCAGCGTGAAATATTGAATCAGTTTCTGGAACCCACAGGAACTTCTACCAAGATAAAAGTAAAACAAGTAACAATTATCTATTGTTATTCTAAACTATAATCCATGTCTGTACGAAATTTCAGAAATGGTCATTCATCCTCACAAACTTATTACATTATGTTATTAATAGCTTTTTATTTCTTGATATAGAAAACTTCCTTAAACAAACGAGCTTCGAAGGTTTTCTCCTTGAATAAGAAATGTGACCTACCTACATTTCCATATAAATAGTACTTATAGATTCTAGGAATACTGTTCTAAATATAGTTTTACGACTTTTGTGCGCGACGTCATGCGTCACAGCAATGACGTCACTGCCCGTTTGCTACGTCTAGTTCCATCCCCATGATCAAGTTGAATGTCATCACCCACCTACCGATGGAACAAATTTTTTTTTTACGTCAGCATCGTTTATTAACCTTTAAACTTTGAAAATTAATTCCGGTTAGGTAGGTACCAAATATTTTTGTATAATAATACCTAGTTATTGTCTCTTGCACGGCAATGTGATACTAGTTTTAAATGGCTCTCAACATAGGATGTGGATTTAATAAACTTCAGGTATGACGTATTCGTTTTCACAAATATAGTATGGACCCACCACTCGGTCTTTTCTTCATTCATTAACATTAAGGCGTTGTCCCGATTGCATCCGAACTTCAAAAGCCTTCACCTCTGAGCCCGTTCTTCCTCCACTTCGCAATGGTATTGGGCATCCGTAATCATTGAACAATGTACTGTATGGTATTTTTCATTTCGAGCAAGGAGCGGTAAACGATGTAGGTATAATCACATGATTGCTAAAATAAATGAAAAATTTTAAAAACAAAGGATTACCTACTATTGAGGATCGAAAGTAGTGGCTGTTTAAAATGTCCGTTTTCTAGAAGATCAAAGCCATCTAACTAAACTACCTATTATGAATTATGTATTAAACGTAATCCCATGTTGTCTTTTCAATGTCACTAGACCCGTTACAGTTATGACCAATGGCAATTTGTCTTTTACAAAACACAAACTAAAGTTTTTAGAACTAAAATTATCTTGTCTTTCTCTTGATCGCAGTTAATGTTACAATAGGTACAATACAATAGAATTGACCATTGTCTATTATTATGAGGCGATAAAAGATAAAACTATCTTTTCTTAGGGTCTTGAGACCACCTGTTGATTGGTTAACTAATTTGTAACAATAGAATTGATACTATTGTCTAACGTTAGGAGGAGTTAAACTGATGCTTTTGACCTTGAGATCTCGGCACCTCGAGTTGTTTATTCGGCATTCGGTTCGATTTTACAGTTTAAATAGAGTATTAATATAAGTGCCAACACTTATGCAGTGGCGAAGAGTGATTGTTGATGAACAAAAATCAACAATTATTTGCATTGTGTAATAATCTGACCTTTAAAAGGATAAGTGTACACAGTTATATCTAGCTTAGAAAATAACTAGTGTTCGCCGGGCGTTGCAGTGCCTAGTTATTTTCTACTTTTTTTGTGAAAAACCTTCTGGGATTCACAATAATATTTTGTTTTTATGTCGATTTCATACTTATTCTGCATTGTGTTGGTATTCATGAGCGCTTTTACTTTTGTCCTTTCCACGATTCCGAAAAAGAGGAGAATGAAAAGAAGCCACCTACACTACCAAGCTGTGCAAAATGTAGCTGACACTGCTAACAGATATAAGTAGTAGAATCGTATCCATGCAATCGAGTCAATTCATACTTGCTAAAGAGTGACCCTGCCACCGATACTGTTAATATATGAGACTCGAAAGAGTCAAGTTTCGTGGTATTCTCATGCAGCCAATGTAGTAGAAAATCATTGGAAATGTAGTACTTACTTCTACTACGCACAATGCCTGTCACAAAGTTCAACGCCATTGAGTTCACACACTATCACGTCGCAAGACAGCCGTTTCTCTACGATAAGGCATGATTAACATAGCATAAAGTACATTTCTATACTATTATGTTGTTATGGTATAAGAATACACATACCGTGATTTGCCTGACATATCGACCAGGTTGCACTAACCGTGGTGACCACCGGAGCGCAAAAGTTTGCAAATCCAATATGACATGCACTCGTAGGTAGATGCCAATAGCCGGATCCACACCAAACGATCCAGCGCGCTCCGATCGCGGGCGGCAGGAGCGCGCTCCACAGGAGCGTTTGATGTGGACTTGCCTCGCGCGATTCATACTGCGCGGCAGGAGCGCTCGCTCCTTGCCGCGAGCGATCCGTCAGTTGTCGGTTTTTGTGAGTAGCACACAGGCGCCTCAGCCTCTCGGCGCGCTCGGTGTAGACGTTTATGTGTGGAGCGCGCGATCACACATAATGGAAAATTTTGAAAGTCGTCGTCTAATATCCCTTTACAAGGAATATACTTAAATGCTTATGCTTATGGATCCAAGTAGGTTGTAGGTTGTTGCTGCCACAGCAATTCGACATCGTTGCTGCACGTGTGACTCCATAGCGAGCGAAAGTTTAACTGTGCTATAGGCGGATCAGTCTGGATCGCTTGGAGCGTATCTTTAGGATCGCACGTTTCCAAAATTGGATCGGTCTAACACGATCCACGATCCTGCTCCGTGATCCTGGATCGCGGATCGCGGGATCGCCGATCCAAGATGGATCGTTTGGTGTGGATCCGGCTAATTAAGTCAAAGAACTCATTCAATCAATGCCACTTTTTACTTTCTTATCCTATGTGCAGGTGCAGGGCTGAATGTCGCCTCTGTATTATGCAAACAGTTTCGTTGGCACACTTTAAAAAATTGTTTATGGAGTCCCTCCTATGGCGTGGTTTTTCAAGAAGGTCACAGAACTGGATCTCTTCAGGCAGTTAAATTGAAGAAGACCACTTTTTTACCATTGCAAATTCTACTATATTAATTTTTACACTCTGGACTACATTAACACCAAACTTTGAATGAAGTCAAACTTACTTATTATACAGCGATTTAATAGCCAGAGAACGCAGAACAATATTTCTGCGACAATTTCTATTAATTGAAAGTGATTGGAAGTATTGGAACCACACCCCTATGACTGCTTTGACCAAGGCGCACCTAAATAGCGAGGAGAAAACGAATAGCTATGATTAGACTAGTATAACTTAGTAGGGAACTATTCGTCCATATGTCGCGCAGATGTCTTTGCAAATTTAAGATGGCACCATTCCTGATGTCAGAAAAAAATGTCTGTTCTTCACAGAAAATTACTACTCCAACGAATAGAGATCCTTATATTTTTAACTTTTCTAAATATAACTTGATATATAACGTTATTTTTGCCGACAGAAATGTGTTGTTCCGTTACCTGACAAAAATACATTCCATTTACAAATATATTTTTCGTAGAAACATATCGCGGAATCTCGGATTTTTACGACTGAATGGGTCGGGAGCACTGGAGAGCTATTCAAATTAATTTTCATTCATAACAATAACCTTGCCACAAGGTTACATCGAAAACCATTTCGTCCTTAATGAATGTTATTAGCTTTGAACCTTTGAAGGCATAATCTTCGGCCCCTTTGTAAGTATGCTATCTGTTTTATGATCAGCTATTTCTTTGAAAGCACATTCTATGCTAATCGATGACCAAGGGCTTTCCTGCTTCATAGGGCATATCTCAAACCCTAATTCGTGTTTGTCCGTAACGGGACAGGAGGGGCAGAAAACGCGGGCGGAGTCGATGACCGAGTATTGATCTGGACGAAGTGGGTCGTGTCGTGACCCGTTTTACGTTGCATTACTCTGTGAGGGAACGTTGCACCGGTCGTCTCGACACTCGGCACTCGACAAAATATTACATCGTTCGAATCACCGATTACCTAATAGTTCGGTTCGAATAGTCAATATTCCCTTCGAAAAGTCATAGAATCGCCTATACGTTTCAATGAGAAAGATACGCCTTAAGTGCATTTTTAGAACACCCCTGGAGGTTTCTTTCATGAATATATCAGTTAGAGAATTTTGAATACAATGTCGAATATTGACAGCATTTTACTAATATAGGTATATTAAAACCATTAACCATTGGTGTTTTACTAAAATAGGACAATATTCTTCATCTGGCACTTGGAGTGACCCCATTTCATACACAATTTATTATTATCTATACATAAATTTCAAAAGGTCTTTGTAACAATTAAATTATTTATAGGTACGGCGGACATAAATATTTATATTGCACGTTCTTCAAGTAATATTTCAGCATTGCACAGGACGGTCGATGTCGTGCGTGGCCTTCGGTTTAGTACTCGACTTGCTAAATATAAGTCACGTCAATTCCGTGTTACATCGTAACCGGTACCAAGTTATTACCCAGCTATCCTGCTAAATTCTGCGTTAATCTTATACCAAACATCAAGGTGTACGCCTTACTTGAAAGACGGTGAAATTTCATTTTCTAATCTTGACGTTACCGCTTCCAGACTTTTCAATGTAATCTTGGCAATATAGAGAAAGTGTGAATAATTTATTCAAAGATAATGAGGTCGGGTATCGATGGATCGCTTACCATCGGGTTTGTTTGTGTGAAGGCATCTAAATTGGCTCTGTAGACTAGTACTGTAGGCGATTGGTTTGTTGGTGGATAGGTGAGTATCCGTGTTGTGAAAGTTGATTTGCACTGTATGTTCCCTCACCTCCACGTTGCGAAAAGGCATGTTTGTGTGCACTTTTCACTAAATAATGAATTATATTTGATGAAATCGTCTGTACAATTTAATACTCATATGCAAAATTCTGCCCGAAATGTACTTCTTTTAAGTGTTGTGATCAAATTAGTCGGTTAGGTTAGCTTAGATTATATTATATGGTCGAAGCGATTCTTCAATACCTTCAGATAATGCGCTGATATCAGTTTTTTAGAAATATTCCGAATCTGAGATTTGTACTATGAATTTATTTTTGAGGTAGATAGATATTGGGGCTCAGATGTTTAAGATGGGTACTATCGAATAATATGTTTTCTTCTTGCAACTTCTTTCCTTCTTGTAAATTTTTGCTCGCTATGATACCACGGGCAAAACATGCACATGTTCTATAGAACCTGTTATAACTCCTATACCATGTTTCAGGCCAATAAATTGGATTTGTTCGAAACGAAATTGTCTTCTTAGTAGTACCTACAAACTTAAGGGATTTTGGCAATGTATTCGTTGCAATCTGTTTATATAAATCCTTTATCTAGAGATGATTTTCATTACGTACTGCCCCAATTTATAATCGCTTAAAATAAGGCGATACGAATTTTTTTTGGACGATAAGACTTTCGTGATGATATGCATTATCTAAAGCACGTAATGTTATCGAAACCTTTAGTGATCAACGTGAATTCATTTTTCACCCAGGTAATTTACCGAGGTCATAGTATAAATGTTGTTTTATTTTCTGCGCATACACAATACCAGGTAAGAACGTTCGGTTATTATGAATCTTGAATTCAGTTGGCTTCTAAATGTAGGTACTTACCTGATAATCCTACAAAAAGACTTGTAACAATACCTTCTATTTATGTGGATGATATAATATTATAACGTAGGGTAAGATTGCAATTTTTTTAAATTTTGATATTGACATTGTTGGAATGAGTTGATTTCTAACAATATCCTAAAGAAAAATTACGCGTTTTAATATAAACTTCAGCACCAAATACCATACAAAAACCTTTTTCAACCTGTTACCTCTCAAAATGAGCATGACTTGATGTTCATAATAGCCAAACGTTCGTACCTGCTATTTGTGTTTATAAAGAAATCGCAGGTCTATTTTGAAATACTGCTGAACGAATTTCTTTTACATTTTTAGTCCATTATGTTACAATAATAATAATAATAGTTTAACAAAAGTAATTTCTGTTGGTTTTTTTTAGTATCCTTGGAACTTTTGCCTATGAAAAAGCCGATTTTTCAGTTTTGTACACCTTTATTTCTAGACAATATTTTCTTGAAATATCTAATGCGTGTTCAGTACTTTTTAAAAATTTCCGTCTGCCGCATAGGTTGTATAAAACATAACTACTTGCATTATCTGCAATGTCATTAAACGTCATAGACAAGGATTTGTTACAGATAAAAATCTGTTGGGATTCTTTATAACCCGTATATTTTCATATCTTGGTAGGTAACCAAAGATTTGATAACCATTTATCAGATAAATTTATTCATATTAATCATAATTATGTGCTATGGAATTTACTAGAGAAGTAGAATTAATTACAGATATAAATATTATTCATCATCACTTCCCGTAAGTGGCGGCATTGTCGTGAAACCAATTACTACACAACGATGGCAACATCAACACGAGAGAAGAAATCCCTAGGTCTCAATCATTACCCAGAAAATCACATCAGGTTCTAGTGGCCAAAGGTGAAAATACTGGTACTAAAATATAGCCATGTACCTACCTATTAATTTCTGTCAGCTGGTGACTAAGAAAAGAAATCTAGAAGATTCCGTCACCTCGCTTTTGCAAAGTACGCGGATATGATTATAATTTATACTTCATATATAGTTGATACTGTAGATTACGGAACTGTTCATATATAAAAATTGTTTCATCGTGAACATAATTCTTTTCAGACATCTTCTTATGAGAAGGATCCTTTGGTTACTCTCCACATTATTATTTTTTTCTTACTTAAGCTGAGCTACAAAACCTCGGTCAATTTAAAGTGTGAAGGCTTATATTACGGCTTAGAATCACGTTCAAGTCGGACTATAATGGAACTTAAATGACTAGAATTGTATTTCAAAGGAAGGCTTTTGATCGAAAAGGCACGTTGCTCTCCCTACCAGTATACCACGTGTTTAGTCACGCGGTCCTATTGTAAGTGGGCACGTTGTAGCAAACTTTGGTTATGAAATGAAAGGGCATATCAAGCTCAACTTTAATTACTTTGAAAGTTTTTAAATTGCTTTTATAACAAGATTATCGAAATGCTTTTTAGATTTGGTGATCAAAAATCAGCAAACGAGAATTTTCTAAAGATTTTGCCTGCTAGGTACGACAAAGTACAGTGAGTTTGTCGAAGAAAGATAAACAGAACCAATTTTCGAACACCTATTGATTTTATCGACTGGCGCAAATTAATATTCCTTCGCCTCTGAACGACCTCCAAAAATAATTCATGAAAGTTAGGAAAGTTAGCGTTATTGTAACCGCTTCGGAATTCAGAAAATACGAACCTACATAAATTTTATTGTACCAATACGAAATGGTTACAAAGAGTCTATGGATAGTTATTTTTCGATCAAAATGTAACGAAGTACCTACAAAAATGCGAGAAGCACACAAATATTATCCATCAACAAATCAAATCACAATAATGCATTATGTTGAGAGAAAGAAATTAATATGAATGTCCAGTCATCAGCACCAGATTTCGTTAACAGCAGCTATGTCAATCAGGAAAATTTTATCGCTATTTTATTCCGTAGCAGATACTCCGCAGGTGATTGAACCTCAAATTACATTTAGCAGGCCGCCTGCCAATAACTTAACGTAATCGTTCGTCAGGTTTTATAATGTCTACATAAACGTTCAAGGGCACAACCACCTTTTTGGATAAAACAAGCATTAATAAAAATATACTTCTAATTTCCTGGCTTTCAATGTACTAGAAATTTTCTCTTAGCGTGGGTGGTTCTAAATTTGTTCCAGGCTGTCTTTAGATTGGTTTTAACTATAAGGCATCTGTATGTCAGAACCTGTTTTTCCAGTAAACCGTGGGAGGAGATTGCTACGGTTACCGTGGCGTGTAATTGAAGTTTTAAATAGAACATTTATTACATTGTTTATAATTTGAAATATACCTATATAATGAGTGCGTCGGAGAAAATTGTTATTTACTTCGCGCAATAACTAATCCATCGTTTCCATAGTATAGTTTTTGATTTTCATAATGATATGGCACTCTCTGTGACTCTTGATAGCGATATTATAGTTAACATTTGTAATGTTTTTGGATAATCTATGATATTTAGGAAAAAAGGCTTGAATGGTCTGAGTTTTTAACTGCTTGTTGTGTATGGAGACGAGCCGTGTGGGAGTTTCTTAATCTGAATTCTTTTTCGCTTTATTTCTATTATTAGAATGTGACCGACGAACGTCGTCGCCACGTTCAATCGAATCTTCTCGGTCACTGATGCGTTATTTTAAATGCAATTGCTTCTGTAATATATTATTAAAATATTTGCTATTCAGTGTATTTCTAAACAGGAAAAAAAACTTGATTCTACTTCATTTGAATTTTGATTACACCGACGCCGTGACATTGTTTAGTCTCGATTCTATACCATTTTGCATATCCTGAACGAAAACGAGATCTATCAAGCGGTCATTGTTTCATTCATATTGAAGACATAACTTGTGAAAAAGTTTGAAAACTTGTGTGAATCGTTTATGAGCTCACGTTTTATGTGTGCGTGTGGGCATTGGGTATCGTACGGCTTGCGGAGTGGCATTCGTCTGGCGAGTGACGCCAACACCCCCGCCAGCGGTACGGGGTACCGTCGGGCGTGACGTCGTCTCGTGGCCAACGTTGGGGCGGGCGCGCCATTCGCCAGTCTCTGCACGACCGCGGCACGGACAGTGTCGACCCGTTGCGATGTAAACGCATAATCGTCTACTCTGTCAACAGCGACAGCTTCTGTTCCGTGCGTGCTCTATAGTTTCAGTTATCTTCAGATTTCGTTTGAGAACTTTGGGTTGTGTTCAGATAACTTATTTTCACTGTGCCGGATTTATGTAAGTAAAGTTTCATAGTATTATGATAAATTTTGGGGTTTTCTATTCTAATATGTCGTAAAGTATCTTCAGTATTCTGTGAAACTGCAGTATTGGATTTTGATTTGTTGAGTTCTTCACATAAATATGTTAAATAAGCTACCAAGAACGTTGTAGAATATTTAAGTAGGTAGTTATAATTTTCTCCATTACTTTCATCTTGTTTCTCTCTGGAATCAACAGGTGAACTTTACTCAACTCATTAACACACAGTGTAGAAAGTTAAAAATAATGTATTCTGTTCTCTTTTAGAAATTTCAATTCGTATTGTATCCTGTTCATTATCAGTTTATCAAGTAAAATCTGCATTTTGCTTTTGTGGCAGATATTGTAGGCTAACTTTAATCACTGACGTAGGTAGATACGCATAGTTTTTCTTTGGAATTTTCATTTTCTTCAACTTTCTGTCCTGCGTGCGTCATACGAATACACCATAACAAAATGTATTGCTGTTTTCATTTACTGTAACAGTCAATGTTGCATTCCAAGATTGAGTTTTATTGATTAGATTTAGATCGGTACAGACGTTAAAATGAATCAATTGTGATAGGTACTAAACTGTCCTTCATTCAACTTTAAACAATTTGTTGAATTAATTAATTTAGTATGGTAGTACTCGTGTTGCTGGAGTGCGACTTTATGACTACAAAATTATATGAATTACCTGTCTCCTGACAGTGGGCGGTTTATTATCTATCTACTTCACATTCATATCAATTTAGGATTCTGGCCCAACATCAGTAAGTGAATTATGTAGCTACGTATTCATACTATCATATCATAGTATATACACCACTCTTTTATGCATATTCATGAAAAATTCTAACGCCTTCTTACTCATCTCTTGACCTCACATAATTTTCCCTTCCCGTGTCACGTCTACAGCAGGATAACCTATCACTCTTCAATTGTCAATCTTACTTGACCTATTTTCAAAATACTTACTATTAAACTTTTCATTCTAGATCCATTTCACTTGTAAAAAGTATCCTTTCGTTCTCTTCAGTAGCGCCGCAGCAACTAAATACAAATATTACCACATGTTTCTCAAATGATCTTGTAATGCTACAAGTTTATGTACCTATCAATTTATTCATTTGATAGGTTTACATAATATCGGATTTCTTGACCACATCTCGTATCAATGTCACGGTTTCACGGTCAATTGTAATGATTCTACGTAGGTACTACATAACATACGTGGTTCGTAACTAAGTTAACCGTGACTTCGTAGTAAGTATACTTTTATCATCCACTGTGTTTAGCAGATCCGTTGGTACACATAATTATTATGTATTTCTCATCTATCAATACCTTGTTAGCACATTCATTTCGTTAAAATTAGTAAAAAAGTTTTTCTATAAATGCACGGATCATCTCATTATGATCTAATTCTTGGTTACATCACATATACATAGATACGCTAAATATAACAGTTACCTTCGTACTGTACATTCGTTCCGGTAGAATTACCTTGTTCTCGTCTATTTGTTTGAATATTGTGGTTTGCACTTATGTTGTGATTGGTGATTTTTCTATAGAATGATCTATATTCACACGTGTGATTTTAATGTAACGGGTAACTGTACTTAATGGCAATGACATAGATATACTCACATTGTATGTAGTTCACTTTGTTTTTATGACACATTATTTGTTTAAGTAGATAGTTAAGCTTCAAATTACTTTCTTTCAAACACGTAACATCTCCTTTATTTTACGTTATGTTAATTTATTCAGTTTTATCTACATTTTGTCTCTATTCTATAAATCTTTAGTCTCCTAGAGTCTCCTTTACAACAATAATCGTTTTGTGTAAAAAGCTTTAACCAACACATTATTCCAAATATCTTTGATTGATATCGTGGCACAGTAGTATTTGTTACTTATGTCATTGGCTATGTATGACCCAGTAATGATGTTGAACGACATCCTAATGGTGCTCTTAATCAGTAAAAAAAATATAATTTAAAAAATTAAAAAACCCGACTGCGTAAAAACCTAAAAAAAAAAACAAGCACTCTGATGTCCGGTGGTCTAGAAACAACAACTGAACAGTCGGGATCCATTATTCGACAGCCAATCTAATTTTACAATGGATCCCGACTGTTAAGTTGTTGTTTCTAGACCACCGGACATCAGAGTGCTTGTTTTTTTTCTTTTTAGGTTTTTACGCAGTCGGGTTTTTTAATTTTTTAAATTATATTTTTTTATTTTAAACTTTTTAGTTATGAGTAGGTACCTAGCTAGCTTGTACCCGATTGGACTTTCTATTGTCTAATAAAAACCCCTTTTTGAAAATGGTTGTTACGCAACTTTAAATCGATATATATTCTAAACGGTCAATCGAATCGAAAAATGTTGAGAGGAAACTAAAACTGATTTTTAAATACTTATTCAACGATACCCCACTTGACATAGTTTATTGAATTTCATTTTTAATTTTCCCAATATGGCGTCCAGTCGTCGCCATATTGAATTTTCACTAACGTCATGTCTTTAGTGACACTCGCCGGACTAAGAGGAATCGATTGACGTGTGAATCATAAAAATCGACCCAGGCGTTTGGTCTGTATAGTGCTTCAAAGGAACATACAAACATACATACATACATACATACATACATAGGCCGTTAAACACATTACCACTCCTTTGCGTTGCGCAGTCGGGTAAAAAAAAGATTCAATTCGCGTCAGTATTATAATGTATTGTCTCCTACAGTTTTCATTCATAATAAAATCTCAGTAGATCCTAAGGCGATTTATAAAAATATTAACCTAAGTATTTCTTTAACATGATTGGAAACAGTAAAATAAAATTATACTATTCATAATTGTTTATGGAAAGAAATCTACAGTAAAATGTGTTTAAAACCACAAATAAACTGTCATAGTTGCCAGATATCTTGCTCTAGATCTATTTTTCTTTGAAAGTATTTATAAACAATTCTTATTCTTACTAATACATGTGCAAAGATGTCGGACAGCTAAAGTAATTACACACAATCATGTTAATATGTAACAAATCTTGAATAAATGAAGACGATAACGCTATTGACGATGATGATACATTTTAGTAAATATTTACTCCTTTTTATTGTGATTCACGAGTGTTATTCACAAGTTCACCGAGGTAAATATTTCAGCTAGTTGATGAATTTACAGACGTGCTTGGTTTTTATTTCGATGATATTTTTGCATTACTTACGTCTTAATTTTTCGGCGTAGTATGAATCATACGAACATTTTTGTGTACAAACGCAGACATTGATGTGTTACACTAACCCTAGCGACTATGTTTTGTTTATTTATGGCCTTGCATTTGTGTTGTATAAATGGCTGAATTATAATTTTCGAGAAACATGAAGAGTAATATCTGAGATAAGATTGACATATCTTTTTGATGTACCTATTGAGCTTTGTCGTCATTCACCAGATTATCACTGAGATGATAAATTTAATGGTCAGTTGCTATAATGTTTCTTAATATCCTTTTCGACGCTAAAATATCTTTTTACGAAATCCTCTTTGTTCCTGACATCTGTACGTTTGACTAAATTACTTTTTTGTTGTGTTAGGCTATAAGCAAACAAATCCAATGTAGGAAACTTGTAAAACATATTGCCTATTACTAACTTTTAATAAGTTATTTCGTTATTTATTATGTGTCGCGTTCGTGCAAAGTTTAATAACAAAATTGTGAAAGTAAACTTGAGAAAATGAAAATTCCAGAAACTCTAAAAGAGCAAAGTAAATGCCAACTGAAGCAAAACAACATCAAGGTTTATACGACCGTTTCCTAGTTCTAGCGGAGTATAACAAGCAGTAATTCAAATATGTATGTTACTTGCTATATAGCTTATGCTGTATTGTATTGTATAACTCGTAAAAATCTATTCATTCGACTCTACTGCGTTGTCTCAAATCTTGTCAATGATATGTGATTATTAATTTATCCCAATGTATTAGATCACGAAAAGGTTTCACTATACCTTGTAATTAAATCTATCTTCAACCACATTATTAAGACTATACATCCACACATCTCAGCAGAACAATTGTTAATACTTGTGCGTGACTTTGAGCAACACAATGAAGTTCAACAATGTTTCTACTTCATGTTTATGGTTGCCTAAGTACTATGTTACAAGGTGTTCTGCACACGCCTCGGGCGTATATTTGCCACGTATCAGCTACATACCTAATTGGCACTATGTTTTCCTAGTTTCATCTATCGAATTCCTTCGCTATGCCAGTGCTATTGATAGAATAATAACATCCGTGCTTGCACCCCGATGTTGTCTATTATGTCAAAAATTAGGTGCAACACTTTGATCAGACTTTGACGAATATAAAATCGGATTTCAAATTGTGAGAGCAATTTTCAATGCACACGAAATTTGTTTGACCTTTGAAATCCGACTTCTTGGCATAAAAGTCCCTGTCAAGTTATTTGCATGCTAACATTTAAGAAAGCTACAAACAGGTCTTAAATTATCTTTAAATTAATAAGTATACAAGAGCATCCATTTTATTCGCGCACGATTCAAATAGTTATCTCGACTAGACGTTTTCTCGGGTCTAGACATTGCAAAAGTTACCCTTAAAATGTCTGCATTGTTACCCATAATATGTATATAAGAAGTCTGGTCCCAGCTTATCGACCGTCGGTCGCGTCTAGCTTTCGGATCCTCTTGCTGCACATGCAGACGTAGTTTCGATAGCATCATTTCAGTGTTCACATATGCCATAATAAATTATTAATTGTTTCATTGCTTTTTCTTTCTGTTTAACTACACTGACATGTATTTTTAAACAACTTTTATGAGCACATATATTATTCTGAACTCGCTTTAAATAACATTGCCACACTAATTGAGATCATCAACATTTTTGCAGGTTTTAGACGTTCATTCTCAATCGAGAATTGTAAAATGTGGCAAATAATTCAATAGGTATGAGGAGCGTAAGACATTCATAAATCTGTAGTGTATGTAAGCAGATAACGTGATATTTCGGGGACGTCGTCACTCGTATTTTTATCTACAGTTGGCCGTCCGTCCACAATAGATACATGGTATGGACCATTATCTCGTGCAGCGAAATTACTTTCTCGCTTTTAATAGATCCCACAAATAGGATAACATCTATTATAAAGAATTAACGGTCACTGTGTGACAACTTGTATCTATTTGCGCCCAAAGGAAATACATACATTACTGAAGTATTTCGCTTCGTTCGTACTGAATACTATTCCTTTTGGCCTGTTCCCAAGTTCATGTACCGGTGCGCGGTCTCCTTGATAAAATTTGAAGGAAACTGCTATACTTCTAATATTTGTAAAATTCTGCGAGCTGCTAGGCACCGATTTGAGTAGCGAGTAGATCAAATCGCTGCCAATGTTTTGCTTTCAGATTGTACCTACATTAAACACGATTGTAAATTTAAATGTAAACATAATGACGTTGTATACCTACCTATGTGAATCCCACGCCGGCACAATGGCTGCCAACATATCGTACGCAGCGATTTTTAGTCTAAACGAAGTAGTTCCCGCGACGACGCCTCCGTATTCTGTGGTCTTTATTGTCTTGTGCTAATTGTGACAAAAGGGTTTTAGTGAAAATCTGCCGATTCGCTTATAACATGCCAAATATTTGGAGGGTAAACGATGTAATTTCTGATGTGATGACTGCATTCTTCTCCGTCGTACCGAATTTCATAAACATATTTCGTGATTTGCAGTTTTTTAGGAATGTGTTAATAAGTGTGTAAATTTATCGTGATATTCGAATTGTCTTTAATGGAAGTCGATCACGATCGTATTAAAAGGTATCGTGTTGTCCTGAGAAAAATATTTATATTATGTTTATTCTATTAATGTTGAACGCTCCTTTCTTATTGATAAAATCGTAAAATGTGATAGTCAGAAACAAATTAGCTATTATTATAATAAATATATTGTATGTATGGTATGTAAACTGTAACAACGAACGCCAGTGGGTCATTGTGGCAATCGATGAATATGTTTCTAATTAATGTCTTTTGTTTGTCGTAGCTGGAGATCCCTTCTGTGGCGACATTGATGGAGTTCCGCTTAGACAGCGCGGAGTACTGCCAGGCCCAACACAAATAAACCAGCGGGCGTTTCGTGCGACCGAGGGAGCAGAGCCTGCTACCGCTGAACCCATGCTGCCGGGAGCGCGTGCTGACACAACGCACCCCGCGCACTTTTCGACACACACCCACCCACAGGTAACTATATACAGTTGTACGACCACGCTCACCTTACTCTCTCTTTATCCAGACGCCATATTGTAAACTAGGTGGGGTGAACCATAGCCGGCGGTCCAACACATTGAGCTATCAGTTGTTATCTGCTCCTGACCAAGTCAAGAACGCGTTACTGATAATGCTATAAAACAGTTTACCTAACGCGTTACATTACATCATTATATGCATACGTGCGCTCGTTCAGCAGGTATTTGTCGAAATACTCAACAATAGAAGTGTTGTTCGGATGGATGGCGTAGTGTTTACAAATTGTGTTATCACCGCTGCTTAGTATATAAGAGTGCAATTTGCGGTAGTTCATACATTCACTATTGACGTGCTCTGTTGGCTTTGGATCAGCGCGCAAATTCCGCTGTCGATCCAAAGAGTTAGGCATTCAGAATTTCAAACGTCCACATGACCGAAACTTCGCTTTACACCGAACACTATTTTTAGATGCCATTTTTTTATTCCACTTCAGTCGCTGCTCTGGCTTTGACGCAAATACGTTTTAAAAATGATATTCGTCGTAAATCGTGCTGTGCTGCCGTCTGGACTGCTGGCATTAACAAATCTATTATTTTTGTTTCAGTTACCTTAAATTTGGAATTCACCGTAAAAAGGGAGCATATCATTCAGTTGCCGAATTTCGCGCTATAGTTAAAACTTATGATTTACGCATAATTTCTTTTAGTTCAATTCCTTATTCTGAATTTTCGTTCGTTCGTCTCCGAATGCGATCAAGTGGTTGAAAACGACATCCATGCGGGTGGTTCTCATTATATAATTGGACCCTTTCTAAAAAAAAGTAAGGAAACTGTCGTGTGTTGTGTGGAAATAGAGTGACAGTTTGTCTGTTAGACTGTGACGGACCGTGACATCTTTCTCTGACGCGTGTGTTGTGAGTTGACCACCTCGGCGCGGTATTGTCGAGCGACACAAGTGAGTGCTGACGGCGAGTGTGACAAAGAGAAAAGCGAACTCGATCACCATGAAGCAGAAGGACATCAGGCCGGCGCCCTCGCTAATCGAGTACAAGACCATGCGGTTCCTCATCACCGACCGCCCGTCCGACATCACCATCCAAGCTTATTTACAGGTAACGCATGGTTTTATTTGACACTTGAATCACTAAATTTAAGTTTTGTTGAATTGAAATTTCACAGACTTCCATAAAACTTTTTGAACTATTTCTTACACACCGAGATAGCACAAATGCAAACGACTAACTTTTGTAACCGATTACTGTGGCCTATGATTGTTTGCAACAATCAGGTGCAGCATTGGCGTGTTGCCATCGCAGACGGGTCGGGTAGGGAAACGAGAGATAAGAAAAGTAGCGAGGTAATGCCTCTGGCATGATGCATCAGAGTCGGGTCTTGATAAGCATTACTTCACTCCCATTTGCATTGGTAAGGTATTTTTGCCCGCACATTCCCTAACTAGAACTCTGGACTAGTGTTATCGTGTTTCTACTGGAATTCCCATCTTATTCATTTAAAATAACGGCTTAGCGATAATACTAATTGCTTTTCAGTTTTAACGAATAGGTACGTGAGCATTTGACTGATTATGATAAGCTGTTAGAGTAATAGAAATCAAGGGCATTTATATTATAGTAACGAATGTTATTCAGAGTTAATAGGTGTGGTTAAAGTTAATAATATGCGCCTAAATCTCTTTAATCCAAAACACAACAATAACTATAATAAGCTACAAATTGGTAGTTCCATGTCATTTAACAGCATTTAACTCATGAGTCAGGACTTGAGTTGGTTAAAGTTGGCCATTTGGGGAATCAGTCTTTTTACACAAATTACAAATAAGGCTTTTACTATTTAGTTTTTTTTTTATGTCGGTCACGTCAACATGACTTCACCTCGCCTGATGGTAAGCTGAGGCAAAGTCTCTAGAATGGGAGTCACCATTGCAAACACCGATAGTGCCAAAATGGTGGCTCTCAGCTTGACGGCCTCATCAAATGCTTTTTCACGCCCCGCTTAAAGGACCCGGGACTGTATGAGGAAGGAAACACGTTCTTTTGAAAAATATGTAACCTTTTTGCGTATTGGCCCTTTTCAGATTATAACTATTTAACGTCACTTTTGCGGTCGAATTAGTCTATTCGTACTGGGAAAAGAATGGCTGATGAAGCCACTGTTAGTTATAGTTACTGCGTGTGTTGTGAGTGAGGGGAGGATAACTTTCCGTCCTTATCCCTCTTGAAGAACGCATATTCCCATGCCGAACCAAACGTGAGGACACCCCTAACTATCAGTTAAATACAGACAGTTGTTTATTTTTTGTCGGGATCCTCAGGGATCGCCTGTCAGGAAATGAGTTTTTTTTTGTTTAAGGCAACCTGCTCCGGCTGTAGATAATGATTTGGTATTGGTAGGTAACCACATGGTTCTTCACCATGTGGTTTAAACCCGATATAACTATTATCGTGTATGGGGTGGAGAAAAAAAAACCTTAGCCTGAGTAAACGTGAATAATAAGTTTGAATCGTGAAAACATATCACGGAATTGCTGTCTATTCAATTTACACAGTTTGCGATAATTTGTTTATCGTATGTTTATGAAGCGCATGGAACTAAATATCTTGATGCACATATTTTTATACAATATGATATCAGTAATCGAAATTACTAGTATTTTCTAGAAACACTGCGTACTGTCGTGCGGTTCAGTATGATGTTTATCGGACAAAAAGTCTCTTGACTGCGCAAGCCTCAAATCTGCTGATATCTAGTAACTTGCTTGTTTTATTGAGCATCATCATCATCATTCTCTGAACCTTTTTCCCAACTCAGTTGGGGTCGGCTTTCCAGTCTAACTCTGATGCGGCTGAACTTCGATATTTTCCGTGGAGCGACTGCCATCTGACCTCCACAACCAATGGTCATTATGACCAATGGCGATATCGAAGTTCCAAGTTAGACTGGTTGGACTGTGGGCGTAACTTTTTTTGAGCATGTTTTATTTTTTCGTTTTATTGTTTTTTTTTTATTGAACAATTGTTTGTTATTTAAACAGGAGCTTCGGAAGCACAACGTGTGCACGGTGGTGCGCGTATGCGAACCGAGCTACGATACGGCGCCGCTGAAGGCGGAGGACATCGAGGTGCACGATCTAGCTTACGACGACGGCACCTTCCCGCCGACCAATGTCGTCGAGGAGTGGTTCGAGATCTTGCGCGACAAGTAAGTACTAAGAATCTTTCTTCACAATTTTGGTATTAACATAAGACATTTTTCCATTTATTCCTCGGAACCAAAAAGTGGGTTGGGTTTGGGAAGTATGTTGTTTCGTATACCAAAGATCTTGTTGTTTTGCTATGGAATATGGTTCCGTACCCAGAGTAAAAATGGGACCCTATTACTGAGACTCCATTGTCCACCTTTCCGTCTGTCACCAGGCTGTATCGAGTATGTAGTAGAAATTTTCACAGATGATTGATTTCTATTGCCGTTTTGTCGTATATGGTATGGAACCATTCGTGCGCAAGTCCGACTCGTACTTGACCGATTATTGACACTATTAGATGCAAACGCTTAAACTTCTGTTTCTAGAAACACTTGGCTAAATAATTGATTAAAACGGCGCGACGCGACGTCGCTAAATAACTGTTAAATAAATAATAACTGTTTGAGTCATACGGTCGTCTTCATCGTTTGTAAATGATATCCCAAACGGGTTTTCCTGTTGCCATCAAGTAGTCTAAAAATACACGTTACCAATAGATGCGGTATTTAAGATTATATTCACGGCTGTGCATGCCTCGTTGGGGAAGACAGTCACATTTCGCAACTAAGTATTACTGTATCTAAACTTAACCATCCACACAAACTTTCGTATTTCTGATATTAGTAGGATTATTCCCCTATTACTTTTGGTCACCTAATCCCTATACATACAATATGCATTATAATACGTATGCATAAATTCAGTTTGTATACATTATATCAAGTTTCTAAATAAATGTCGATATGTTACGTCAGCCGTAATCTGACTGGAGTATCATGTTACAGTTACTATACGATTTGTAATTAAAAAGTCGATGCAAAATAACTACTTAGATGTCAATGAACCCACACCTGTAGTCGGCGACAAAAGTTGCTGAACTATAACAGATTCTTTTTGTAATCGCCAAAAATATTTTTTTGTATACCTATATCTTACTAATAATCTTATGATAGGTTATGGAGCTACACTGATCTATAAATTGCAATGTGTCAAGCTATTTTCGCCCCTAACTGTACCATCTTTTTATATCTTGTTCAATTCCTAACCCATTACCCTTATTTCTAGGGCGCAGAACAAGCCTGAATCAGCAGTGGCGGTCCATTGCGTGGCCGGTCTCGGTCGGGCGCCCGTCATGGTCGCTATAGCGCTTATTGAGCTCGGCATGAAGTATGAGGAAGCCGTCGAAACTATTCGAGAGTGAGTATACTAATATTATAGTTTACTACTTTATACTAGGAAACCGCAGTTGTTTTTATTTTTTTGTTAAAATTTTCCGCACGGAAAACATTACTGACTGTTATCTGATTACATTATTTTTATACTTAGAATGTAAGGTTTTATTTTCGTCCGTCAATTTACTACTACCCGTTAGATGTCCAGTAGATAATACGGGCCACCAATCCAGATACTGTCAATCCTAAAATGATGGTCCCCTACCTTGACGGCCTAGTCAGATGCATTTTCACGCTCCGCTTAAAGTCATTTAGTATGATGTTCGCTAATAACAACAAAATTGATTTTACATGTAAGAATACAACTTATGCATTTAGAATTTTAGAATTTTCCCCATGTCTACAGTCGTTTTACGTAGCCCACTTCTGTATATTTTTTTTTTCTACAATAATATTAAAAACGTGTAGAAGTTATCTGGTTTTTTTTATGTGAATAACACCTGGTTTGTGTGTCAACAAGTAAACAGTTACAAACTGCATGATGATAAAATGCCTTGGATGGAGCAAGTTGATAGCACGGATATTGCGCATTTGCATAATTAACATTTAATTAAACTAAAGGTAAACAAACAATAGCCGGGGCACATTAGTCGCAGCACTAAAGTGTGATGTGTTTGGATAATTAATCTCTATATGGATACAGGATGCTTTTAAATTACGTGAGGGATGTGCAAATGGATCGCCAGTCGCATGAGGCGCTGTAGTTATTATTGTGTGGAGATATCAAAACAAAAGAATTGAAAAATAGTTTTAAACAAAATCACGTTTTAATTTAACTAAGTTTTCCGTGTAAACAGTTTAATTAAACCGAGCTCTCATGTTAACTCGATAGTATGTTCTCTCACTAAGGATATTGTATTGTGCTAGGAATATGTAGTAAATACAGGAAAAACTCTTAAATGTTTGTTATGCTGATGTCACATTATATTTATTGTGGTATTATACATATTTATGTTGTCTATGTAATATGAGCAGTAGGTATACCTTATTTTAAAACAATTGCATCTTTGCCTCTTTCGCCCCTCTATAATAAGATTTTAGACAGATAGAGACTTCAAGTATTTCATAAATATTGCTTATTGTTTACAGTCAACGTCGCGGCGCGATAAACGCGAAGCAACTCGTATATTTGGAGAAGTACCGACCGAAGTCGCGGCTGAAGAAGAACGGCCACAAGAACAACTGCTGCGTGCAGTAGCGGCCGCGTCGAGGAGCCGTCCTGCGCCCAAACAGCGAATGTAGCTCTGCTTTCACACACACACTGACACACGGGAGCATAGAAATCAACCAATTATCTCTTTTAATTATTCTAGTGCCCATGTCGACTCTTTTTGACGACAGTTTCCTTTTATTTGTCTCGTTTCGTTCGTCGTAACCGAATTCTGCCTAAAGCTTCGATAGCTGGAATTAGCACATTCCTTTGTGTTCAGTGACATGACTGAGAATTTGGTTATGATTCGACCCTTTACTCTTCGACGTGTTTATATCGGGTTTTCTATGAAATTTAATTGAGAACTGTATTGTAAGCCACTGTTGGTATGTTGAAACGTAAAGGCGTAACAAACGACCCTCGTGCTGTATTGTGTATTAGTATTATGTATTTTGTTAATAGAAGCGAGCCACGATTTGTGTTCATAGTTGTCAAACTGTTATACATATATACTTATATTGAATCATAATAAATTTCTATATCAATAATAAAATCTCTCTGTCAATCTGTTAGATTTTCTTCCGTTTATATTGTCGTTGTGTGGTGAAATCATGTTTTCCTATTATTTTTCTTTGTAGACTTATATTATCTATCTAATAATAATAATAATTTGAGACATAATAGAGAAATCTTTATGGTTTTGTGTTTCTTAAGACAATTTGACATGAAATTAATGTAATTTTGCTTTAATTAGCATATTGTGAGGAATAGAAGTTAAATGCTGTCCACTAGGCCTGTGTTACCTCTAGCATTCAGCCTTGACTAATTACCACGAAAGTTAAGAAATTCTGATTAATGCAATATAACCTGACTCACCGAAAAGTTCCAATGAAGAAAATAGCTCTTTGATATTATTTTTCTATTTCTAATTTTATGAAGATTATTATCGAAATATATGAAACAAGTGTAACTACAAGAACTCACATTCTTAAATAAAAATATTTATAAGCAAATTGATATTTTATTTTAGAATAATATTGTTTACAAAACGTTAGCTTAAACCTAGTTGAGGTAGAAATGTGGCTCATTCGAGTTGACAATATAATCTACAATATTGCTACTTTAGAATTAGATTCATAGACTTAGATATATAAAACTATTGGAGTTGACAATATAATCTACAATATCGTAAGTATAAGATGCAAAATCGCTAAAATATTACTACATACTAATTAAGTTGTACTCCAAATATGGTAGTAAATGCGAATTAGAATTAGTAGAAGGACCAAATATGATAATCACTTACTTGCATTATCAATAATTAACTATAATATTAAATACTTTGAATATTGGTTTTTGGGCTTTTGCAATAATTTATTTAATATTGCAAATAAGATGGCAGCCATTTACAAGAAGCAGATCTATAGTCTAAAAATACTTGAGTACAAATGAATGCATAATTATTATTAGGGTACTCATATATAAAATACTTATAAACATATATTAAATAATGTAAATAGGTATACCCTAATATGGCGTCTGTATATTTGGTGTTACGTAATTAACACAATTGGACCCATAATGTAAAAATAAATAATCTTACATTGATTATAAAACATTATCAGTTATCTTTTTCATATCCAGCAGTTATATACCTATACCTATATGCAATCAAAAACATACTTAAACACTCAGTGCAACGTTTTAAAACAAAAATATTACGTGCACTTTAACAACATTTTAAGACAGACTAAAATATAACTTACATTAGATTTGTATTGTACTGTAAACAGTTTGTATTTTAAACTAGTTCAACAAGATCTTACGTTAGAGATGTGATGATTCCGCCTCCAGAAAATTGTGTTTTCTTACTTCTTAGGAGGTACGTACTTGTGTACTTTCCCACCGTACCTCGCAATAAATGCTTTGATATCGAACTTCCGTTTGCAACCGTCGTAGTTCATGTATCGAATTTTACCGAATACTGATCGCTCCGCCCAGCCTTGGTCATGAATACCGCAAACTGACCACATGCAACCTGTAAGATAACAGACATATTTACACACATATTAATAGTTTACATAGAGTACTTAGGTTATCTCCTCCATGAATAGTTAGTATCGCCGCATGATATTCATTCGCGTAATTTATAATCCCGTTGGTATATTGGGAGAAAAATTAACCTGCTAATCACTGATATAAAATCTATAGTTGTCACAAAATAAAAGGCCCACTTTGACAGTTCGTGACCATGAAGTTCTTAATTTTTTATGAATTGAAATGTTCTAAAGGTAATTACATTTTTCATTGACAGGTACCGCCCACTCGGCTAAGTGCTGTGCATAACGATTTTTTCATGTTGTCCATAGACTATTAATAATCAGTTAAGGAAAGAAAATATCGAGTCAGATATTATTTTTCAAGTCCGACGCGCACTTTTATTTTTATTTATTTTAATACTTGTGTTTAGATTCTGAAGACTCATTTAATTATTCTTGTTGTTTTTGTGATTGAGTGAATGTTATTTTAAAAAAATATTATGTATAAGTAAATTGACCTTTAATAACATTGTATTGTTTTAAAATACCTACAAAATCAAATGTTAAGTTAATTTTTCTAATCAGAACTTTAATCCAATGCAGTTTACATACATATTCAAATCGATTAAATCCCCATGCAAACTGGATTCGATTCATCCTGAGTATCGAATACCGAATCGAATAGGTACATAACTAGTTACGCCACGAGGACAAACGTCAAAACGGGCCTTTTATTTTGTGTTGAGTATAGCTTCCTATTAGGTAGATGATTTTTTTAAATCGGTCCAATAGGTAAGTAGTGTTTGAATTACAAACAAAAAAATACAAATTACCTCTTCATAATACTTATTGGATTTTAACAATGATGTGACTTTGAATAAGTCATACAGTCGCTAACGAGTTAGCGATACCTGCGTATACATTTTTTGGTACGAAAGCATATCGCCGAGAGGGTACGACGAAACAGCTGTGTCAAAAATGTTGTCCTACTTCGAACCGAATAAAACCATAAATGGTGTCTACGATGTCAGACCTCAGAGGCTACCTACTCATCCGCAAAACGAAATGCCTGCGCCTACTTAACCTCGACGGGCACCAAAATAATCCAGAATCAATGAATCCGCCCATAGCATCACAATTACCCACTATGCAACCTGCTCTAATCAGGACACACGCGGTAAATCCGAGCGACTGCCATCTGACCTCCACAACCAATGGTCATTATGACCAACGCGATATCGAAGTTCCAAGTTAGACTGGTTGGACTTTTGTGGGCTCCAACTACCCGTAACGACTGCCATAGATGTTTGTATGGCAACCGGGACCGACGGCCTAAAGTGCTCTCCGAGGCACTAATAAACCTGCGATAAATACACACAACTTTGAAAAGCATTGGATGCCATTGGTGTGCGCCATAGTGAACCTGGGATCGAACCCGAGACCTTGTCTCAGCCGTCCATTTCCCAAACCACTAGGCTACCGCGGTTTCTAGGTCAATCGCATTATGATTTGCATTGATTGCGTAATATAGTGTCACTAATCAACTTACCGACATAACCATTGGGATCCCGCCCATCAATACTGAAGTGATCATTTAGGTAAATGGCGTATTTCAGCGCATCCTCAGGTGAAGGTGTCCACTCCAGGATCTTCTTAGCCCAGTACATTCGTAAGAAGCCGTGCATTTTTCCTTCCTTTACGAGTTGTATTTGAGCCGAATTCCAGAGGTCGTCATGAGTTTCTGCTTTAGCGAGCTGTTCACGTGTGTAAATGTACGTCCTTTTGTCCTTTCTAGTTAAAAAAATAATATTGTTATAAACAAATGTGCATTGAGAGCATTAGGCGTAATATTTAAAAATACAATAGAAGCATCGGAAGTCAGCATGCCTAATGGTGGGTAGGTAGGTACTCACATACGATATTACTCGATAGTTTTACTCCACTGTGAGTTTTGCAGTCCACACGGTAATATTTATTCGTTTTGGAGTAAAACTATCGAGTAAACCGTATGTGAGTAGGTAGGTACCCACGGTAATTTCGTTCACACGTTTTCGCGCTCGTAATTGTTTGATAATTGCTTGCTGTGTATGTAACTGTGACCAGTTGTCTGAAATTTCGGCATTCGGAAAAGGTGGAAACAATTTACTTATAGGTGTTAGGTAATTATAGTCGGCGTATCTAAAAGCGGCTACACGGCCGATTTTAGGGGTAGGTGAAACATAAAAATCGGGTACAATGTGCCTAAGGTCCTCCCCACCTCATCCCCGATATTGCCACCGATTTTACGGCCTACCTAATATCGGCCGTCTGTGGCCGCTTTTATTGAAGGTAAGGTAAGCATTGGTCAAATTTAGCTACTATACTACTGTAGTAGTATAGTTTTTTTTTTTACTTAATATTGTATAAAATTAATAAATCAGATACTTTGTATGATTATGTAATCGGATTTTTAATACATTAGTATTAATCCAATTTATAATCAGACTAGCATTTTTTATAATAATTAGATCTAAGAGGGGCGCAGTGTCGCATGCCCGCATTCGCAAAATAGTGAGCTAGTTCCATTTTTTAACTAGGATATATTCGGACAGATCTTCGCTCAAAGTTCTGCTGCGGGAGACACCCAAGGCGTGCCGCCTCCTCAAAACTTCTACCAACGAAACGTAAGTAGTCTACGAAGTACAGTTTTTAAATACGTGTTACCAACTTACCTGTGATCATCTAATGTTTTCTGCGCCCACGCACTAGCTCCCTTTATGCTGTCATAATTTTCACAGTAGAAACAGTAGTTGTCGGCCAGTTCACGACGCACGATTGCCTCTTCAAGGAACGCATTCACACTCTCGGTGTATTTCTTTTTGTATTCTTGAACGCATAATGCTACTCTTTGGACTGAGATTTGCCCTAAAATTGGCAAATTTGACTTAAGTATTAATATAGATAAATAATATTTTATGAAATAGATAACATCAGTTTTTGTATGAAGTTCCATGAGAACTTAGCCTGGTTTTTATTATGCTTATAAGTATAACTATTATTTTTTATCCTTATAAGTTTAGTACATTATTACAACATTATCTTGACTCATAGCAACAGATAATATATGGGTATATGATAAATATACAGATTTTTTTAATGCACCCAAATATTTATATATCCATAATGATTGCTCTAAGGCGAACTTTGAATCAATTGTATGTTTTTAAAATAGGAGAATAAAATATATTACCAAAATGGAACCATGGTGATAAATTGCTGAGTGCATCTTTTGTGGGATCATTTCGTTTAGTCGCAAACACTTTTAGTCTGTCGTCAATGAAGCTCTTCAGCATTTTGAGGGCTTCATCATAACCAGGACGGGCCCAGGACACTGGGCCAACATTCTTATCGGCTTCCCTGGATTCTATAGCATCATCCCAATCTATAGGCTGGAATTTTAAGCATCCATTAGTTGAAGTGTGTAAAATATAACTTGATGAAGAATGCTTATAATTATGTGATTGCTTTTAGCTTAGCCATTTTTCTACTGTACGAATTACAGTTTACCTTGATGAGATGATGCCACCCGCACCAGGAGTGGGCAAGAAGTCAATGGTGCTGCTGGATGAATGTGAATGTATTGATTGAGAGTATTTGAGAGAGTGTGCCGTCACAGCTTGCATTATTGTTTGAATTTACGAGTCTGTGGTGTTTACGTCAGCTTAGGTACAATAACAACACGATTCCACTTTATAAGAGTTTGGGTGGTCATGACATCACAAAACACCATGACAGTTTGGAGTGTTTTCGACATAAATTACAATTGACTTTTTAAATCTCAAAATGAACTATGTAAATGATTGTTTTAAAGCAAAATGATATATTTTTGGGGTCATTTGGATATTGTATTAACTATTTTTTCAAATTTAGGACACAAGCCTATTGTAGGAGATGTCCAATCTAAACAGGTAGGCTTCTTAGATTTGACATCTTCCTGCTTTAACCTTCATGTAGATATTATGTAATTTTACTCACCTCTGGTTCAAATTTGCTTGTGTATGGATGCTTAATGACAGGAGGAAATTCTGTCAAGTATTCGTCCAGTTTTGAGTTGATTTTGTTCCTTATTGTTCTTGCTGAATATTCCTGTTTCTCAGAGGCCACCCAACACGGGACTATGTTGTGGGCATCCACCTGTAAAGTTATGTTAGAGGTATATGAGTAGTGTACACCTATTTATTATATAGCACAAACTCTATAGAAGCAAGGTTTTACAAGTATATAGGTCAGTTTAATGGAATGCTGTGACTGTTGGATATCCCACACGCCCCATATGAGAAATGGGTGTTCACTCGCACTAGCAATAAACTACCAGTAACAAATATAAATGACGTCAGTGAAGTTAGAATACTCTCGGACCACAATCTTGGTAAAATGTTTACCTGTATAAGAGGAACATCTTTTTTTAATTTCTTCTTGCACCCTTCAAGCCAGCCTAGAGGAACTTTCAAAGGGTTAAAGTCACAGACAACTGCTCCTATGTTGTGTTTTTCCACCCACTGAGGAAGAACCTCCGCTCCACTGCCTTCTAGCAAATGGAAGGATATATTCAACTTTTTACAGTCTGCTGACACTTTTTCCAAACCTGAAAATATGAGTTTAAAAGTAAAATTAATTCAAGAATATGATATTGGTTTTTATGTATCAAGTAATACACTTACCTTTTATAAGGAAATCGAATTGCCTAACAGACGCATCTAAATATTTGGCGATCAAACAAAAACAGACGTGCAAAGGCACTTCATTCTTGAGTGCAAGTTTTTGTGCGAATAAAAACGCCCAATTATCTTGTACGCGACTGTCCCGCGACATCCAGTAGACTACTCCTTCGCACTTATCAGCCACCATTTGCTCTTGAGACACGATCCTGAGACGCTTTTTATTGAATTTATAGTCCAAAATAGACTTCGCAGTCTCTTCACGTTTATCTTGCAACTTCTTCATAAAGTCTCCACTATCGTTGCTCGCTTTGCTCTCTGATGAGGCAAGTGATAACTTAGCTTTCTTAGGTGCTGATGCCATTTTCAAAGCAGCAGTTAGTATCTTTAGATTCTTGAATATCATAGACTTTTACGAGAAATATTGCTTTCACAGAATCAATTCATAACCAGGAAGATCTAAACCTCTCCAAACGAACACAAAGCTGGTTTTGACATTTCGCACAATCGCGGTTTTTTTTGTGCTCGTGCGTGCGTGAAGCGCCTGTCATTATGATGGTGCGTTTACAAATATACATTTGGATACACTGCGTGCGAGTATTTAACCATACCTTGAAGTGTTGCATCGTTGTATTTATGAAGCTATGTTGTATCTATTATTAATTGATTTAAGATTCCTACTATTGTTTTTTGTATTAACACTATTCTATCTAATTCTATCCGTGTTTTTTGATCACTAGACCCGCAGTGCCTGTGCCATTCATACAGACTACAGACCTGCCTATCAGAATGACTATAAGAGACGCATCCGCGCATCGCATTTAAGATTAGAGGAGCCTCTGGACTGTCAGAAGAACCCATAACCAAAAGGAAATATAACAATAAATATTGCCTAAGAAATTTTAATAGGTAGGTAAGGGTAGGTACATGTACAAAACCTTCATACAATATCAAGATTATCGTCACTAAATTCTGGATTTGGGAAAAATTTCTTCTTTAGGTAGTTACTACATGGATGACAATTATATCTCTCGATGTTGCACCTCATGCATTCGAAAGAACAAAAATCAACCAGCTTACACTTGTTGCAGGTTATTTTTCCTTCAATTAGTGGTATTGCACATTCGAAGCAGACGTTGAACTTGTTGATCTGAAGGTAAAGTGTAGGTAACTGTTACTTGGCACAATACAACATACATTATATCCTTAGGTACTTAGGCTGTAAGCTACTGGTCGCAGGTTCAAGTCCGGTCTTGAATGTTCATTTTATCAGGGTTAAATCTATAAATAATGCACAATACTTATAAAATAAAAAAATATAATTTTACCTCATTTGCGGGGGTGAGTTCGGGCGTTACGTAAGGTCGCTTCAAGACTAGCCCAACTTTAGTAACTAACTTATTTTCGCGAACGAAATAAGTAACTTCTGATTCAATCAATGCCTTATCTTCTGAGGATATTGTCGTGGTACGTAAGCTCTTATTCATCCTCTTAAAGTAGTAAATCACTATACAGAGAACATGTTTCAAGACCTTATGGTCGTTGTATATTCGTTTCTTAGTAGTCTTGAGGATGTCCCAAATTTCAAGACATCTAACTGGATTGAGCCAGAGACCCAAACGTTTCGCATTTTTGTATTCTTTCAGTATCATATTCCAGTGTCGATGTTTAAATCTACGAGCAATGAATTTATTTACATTATTAGATATAGTGCACGGCGTCTAACTTGGCAAGATTTTGGAGTAGTGTGGGTCCCACTACTCCAAGTTAGATGCCGTATAGCAGTATATTGTTTCTATGGGACGCATTTTGTCACAAACAAGTATAGTGTGTGTGGGTAAGTAAGGTTCACTAGGTACTCCTCCGCAGATAAGTGCAAGGTTGGTTAAAAGATTTTCAGAATTTGGTTCGCACTGATGGTCATATTTTCTTTTTGAACGTACCTACCTGCTAGGTATTCACACCTATCATAATTTCTGTGATTCATATCTACGTATAGTAAGTATAGGTACATCGTGCTCAGTGCTGTAAAGTAGGTATGAGTGTGAGGCTACGAAAATAAAATTATATAGATAGGTATATTAGCATTGAGCATCTGAGCATCAACATGATAAGTGTAGTGCAGGTTTCGTAGACTTGCTTATCAAAGTTAACAGGCGGCGTTTCAAAAACGACGGGTATGAACTTTCTAAGATAATGTTGATGAACATACCTATCGACTATTACTATCAGCTCCTTCATAAGTTTAGCTTGTATCCATCGAATAATCAAAAGTCTCGCACAGTCTGTCACTAGAGTCAAAGCTTGCTTGTAATCACTAACTTCATCTGTGCTTGTCACTTTAGCACCCATGGCTGATTTGTTCCCAATTGGGGCTCCATTCTTTGCTTTCTCTTTGCCTTTTATATCGGTTTTGGATTTCTTTGGATCTTGTTTTCCCGCTGTTCAAATGTTTATTTAAGCACTTAAATATCAATAATTCGGAGATATTTTTATACAGGACACGTCAAAATGACTTCACCTGGCCTGTGGTAAGCTAAAGGTAAAGTCTCAGGACCACGGTCACCACTAGATAAACCGATAGTGCTACAGTGGCGGCCCTCAGCTTGACGGCCTCATCAAATGCTTTTTCACACCCAGCTTAAAGGCCCCGGGACGAGACTATAGGAGGAAGGAAACACATGCGCTGGTAAAGAAATTCTAAGTTTAGACTTAGATATTAGATTCCAAGATACTAAAAAATAATCCAATCATGAAGTTCAAATTGTAATTCTTTTTATTTGTTTACTATAGGTACCTACATACTTAGGTATGATTTAGTGTGGTCGTAATCACGGAGCATTTCCTAAGACAATTTATTGTATTATTTTACCCTGTATTTCCTTTGGTTTCAGATTTCCTCATAGCTATACCCAATTCCAGTTAAAGAAAAACGCAAGGTGGAGTTATATACGGTGCATAGCTTCATTGCAGGTGTAGGTACATAAATAAATGCAATTTAAAAGCGCTGCAGTTTTAAAGGGAGAGCCCTGAGATGAACTGCATCACAAATTGCTAAAAGAGCGTCGTGGTAAAATCTCTGCCCACAGAGATCACCTTGATTTTTTTTTATTTTGGTCAGGCCCATGGCATCCGATAAAGTTTAACTAGAGTGAAACAAATTTGAGCTATTTACTTGGAACTGGAGCTTTGGACTTTTCCAATTCTGCTAATGTAGATTTCGCGTACACAAATAAGTTCTCATACACATTTTCATCGTTTTGACATTGAAGTAAAGGATCTGCACCAAATAGTAGTAGATTCGTTAACTGAAACAAGAAAAGTAACTATTTGATAGTCAGAATTTTTTAATGTTATATTACCTATGTGTTTTTAACGGATTCTGCTGCGATTTATTTGGTGTTAAGTCATTTTTGATACTGATAAGTAGGTACCTACACAATGTTTCGGATATTTTTAGTAAACCACGGGGGCCATGGCTAATCCCCATTGATTCGAAGGTTTTACCTATCATCCTAATATTCACGTTAGTCCCGATTGTATTCGAGGCTCACATATCGGAGTACACCTTTTGGTTATTAGGTACTTCTCTACTTTTAGTATAGGATCCCGATATAAAACGACCTTCACCGAAATATTTATTTCATGAAACGTATTTTATATTTAATTTAATATGTCAATAAATAAATTGCATATGGGTTGCCTAACAAATTTTAGTCCAGGGTATTTTTAATTAATAATTTAAAAAAAAAATTTTTTGAAACAATCCACCGCTGGTGTGATTATTAGATAAACTCTATACCAATCGAAAGTATGAAGCCCATAGAATATGCAAACGTTAGGTTGCCCATTTTTTTCCGGTCACAACTATCGGGTAGCCAGGTATAAACAGGTAAATCTACTTATACTAGCATTTTACAATGGTCTGCTTATTGAATTGAACTTAAATAAAAATTAAAGATTATTTAATTATGAACACGGTGGTATAGGGTTGCCTACGAAAAATCAGTCCCTAATTCCGGTTGTCGAATTTTAAAAAGTAAAATATCGCTGCGAGTGAATGTGTACGACTGAGAGGTCCCAACCAACCATCCCATGCGATAGAAGAGGACACAACATAGCAGCTGTTTAAGGTATTTTAAAGAAAGAGAGTGCGCATGCTATTTGTGCTTGAAAATGAAAAGGATAGCGATAAACACGTATATGCTGTGCATCATTTTGGAGTATTTTATTATTAAAACTAGCGACCCGCCCCGGCTTCGCACGGGTGCAATGCTGATACTATATCTGCATGTATTATACATATAAACCTTCCTCTTGAATCACTCTATCTATTGGAAAAAACCGCATCAAAATCCGTTGCGTAGTTTTAAAGATTTAAGCGCACATAGGGATATAGGGACAGAAAAGGCGACTTTGTTTTATACTATGTGGTGATGATAGTGAAGAGAAATAGTCATTCAATTTTTTATTTTTCAATCAATTAATTATTTATGTGTGTTATTTTTTATGTGACACTAACGTATATACACATATTTAGTGAAGAAGAAGGTTATAGTAATACATTTATATTAATAATCTTGCAAATTTTATCTTTATTATTAGAAGACAAAATAAAAAACAACAATTAAAAAAAAAACTTCTATTTATTGTAAAAAATTAAAAATACAATTTTTTTTTATTATTCTAGTCATCGGACATGTAACTGTGATCTTCAACTTCTGAATCTTCTTTGTCATCACACTCTGTTTTAATTCTTTCGACAATGTCTTCTATCTTTAGAGGTGTATGATCCCCAACGAAACCTGACTTTACTGCCAATCCAAGAGATAAACTATTTGCCGGCTTACATGCACCCTTAGTGACAGCATAAATGATGTCACTACATATTGACGTTATTTTAATTTTCAGTCCGTTCGAATCTTCATCAGAAAGATTAGGTCCTTCAATAAGATTTCGCATAAAATCAATTAACTGCTTAGGAATGTCACATTCTCCACGAATGACATCATCAGCAGTTACGTTGCGAGAAAGCGGATCAGCATCTATATTTTTAATGCAGCTTCTTAAATAATATGCAACATTTTCAAACTCATAATCATTTTTTGTCTCCAAAAATTTGAAATTGTTTGCCATTACAGAAACGTCCATGTTTGTTTTATACACAATTTTTTTGTTACGTTTTCCCATAGACGCTTCAATCGTAATAAGATCTCCAAATTTCTTCATTATTTTTTTTTGCAAGGTTTGACATCGGTAGTCTTGAATATCATCGAAATCAATTTCATGATTTCCAAACTCTAATAATAAAGCTTGGTATCTTAAAAATAATTGAGCCAAGTACATAACCTTGTTGTTATCAATTATTTCTGTCTGAATAAAATTTGATATGGATTGAAAGGCCAACTGATGTAACTGTCTGTATTGACTATAGTTGGAATCGGTAGATTCTTCGGTGGACCGCTTATTTTTCGATTGATACACTGCGTAACAAGGCAGATGGTACGCGATAGTTTGATGTTGAAGTTTGGAGAGAATTACCGAATCGCCAAAATTTTCTGCCATATTTTTAATCTTTAGTGGTATTTTGTCACCTTCAGGGAAAGTAAGATTAACCAGCTTCTTTCCACATCTCTTTTGGCTGTGGTCACAAAAAAGACAAATAATTTTGCTTGATGTCGATGCTGTTGATGTTGACTGCTCCTAAACGAATTAAAATAATTCTTTGAGTAAAAATGGATGAAAACAAATATAATTGAAAATACAACTTCAATTAAAAGATTTTCATATTACTTTTTTAAAAAAGCTTAAAAAAATAATATTTTATTACCTTGTCAAAAAACAATTGTTGCGATTAAATGAAAATGTTTGATATATAAAATTTATAAACTTCTTGAAAAAAATAACTATTTTTTTAAATCAACTGATTGAAAACATCCTCATTTAATAATTGTTACAAAAAAAAGGAAATCAGAACATTTTCTTGTTTAATTTATAAATAACCGTTTTTTTAAGTAGATTACAAAAAAATTATGTGTGCTCGACACACATAATTTTTATATGTACTTAATATATATATTATATTATATTATATTATATTATATCTACTTAATTAACAAAACCATAAGTGAATTTTACTAACAATTATTTCCACATAACAAAAATATAGAAGATAAATTAGCTTAGATAATTTAAAAGATTCAATTATTATATACTAACTGTATATTCAGCACTAAATTGAAGAAATTCTTCGTTATATTTTTTATTTAAAACGGTCACCTTTTTGTAGCACGTGGTATGATAACCTACAAATTGGAGTGACGCACTGGATAGCTCAACAAAGTTGTATTTAAAGTTTTTTTTTTTACGAAAAGCTAACTTTAATATACAGTTTTTAAAAGTTTCATCATTAAAATCAATTATTTCGTCATCCGAATCACACAAAAAACACTTTTTGGCCATGATTTCCAACAATAAATAGTAGCACGTTTTTTCACTTGTATCTATAGCAACAATCTATTCCAAAATAATGCGCAGCATTCAGTGCGCAGCATATACGCGTCTATCGCTATCCTTTTCATTTTCAAGTACAAATAGCATGCGCACTCTCTTTCTTTCAATGGGCGGACCTTAAACAGCTGCTATGCTGTGTCCTCTTCTATCGCATGGGATGGTTGGTTGGAACCTCTCAGTCGCACACATTCACTCGCAGCGATAATTTTACTTTTTAAAATTCGACAACCGGAATTAGGGACTGATTTTTCGCAGGCAACCCTATACCACCGTGTTCATAATTAAATAATCTTTAATTTTTATTTAAGTTCAATTCAATAAGCAGACCGTTGTAAAATGCTAGTATAGATTTACCTGTTTATACCTGGCTACCCGATAGTTGTGACCGGAAAAAAATGGGCAACCTAACGTTTGCATATTCTATGGGCTTCATACTTTCGATTGGTACGTATAGAGTTTATCTAATAATCACACCGGTGGAATGTTTCAAAAAATTTTTTTTTTAATTATTAGTTAAAAATACCCTGGACTAAAATTTGTTAGGCAACCCATATGCAATTCATTTAATTTTATTGACATATTAAATTAAATATAAAATACGTTTCATGAAATAAACATCTCGGTGAAGGTCGTTTTATATCGGGATCTTAGACTATTTGCACGGTCTTGGACATCCATAGTAGTTCCAGTAGTTCGATCACCAGATATGTACTTACTAAGGTATACCTATTATTCAAATCGTATGATATAAATCTCGCATATTTTCAAACAATAGGTACCATTTGCATACGTTCATTGACTTCAATAGATTTACAAAACGGCAAGTAGAACATCTTTAAAAGAATACACTGGTTGGATTGGTTAAGTATCGCATTTAGATCGGTGTGTGGACTTTCAATAAAAATGTCGAATATGTCTATATTTTTCGACATAGCTATATCTAGAGATGAGCGTCCGTTATATTGAGCTATCGGGTCACATTTATATTCAAGAAGCATCTCCAATAATTGGTGACGAACCTGTAACAAAATTTGGAACACAATACACTAAGTATAATTTTATTTTTTATTTAAGTATTTAGTTTTCGTATAGATAGTTATAGGTGCTATGTACGGTGTACCACTTGCCGAACACTTTTACTTACTTCAGTTTAATATTGACTTACTTCTTCGTTAGCCTCATCACATTGTTTGGCCAGGACTGCATGGAGTAATGTCGGTCCTAATATATTAGAATTTGAGTCCATATCAGAATTGTTAACAACCAGCCTATGATCCGGTTTGGCTCCAATCTCCAGCAATGTACGAATAACTTCCAAATTCTTGAACGTCAATGGTTGGCTTACTGCTATGTCTAAAGGTGAATAGTCCAAAACCTGATGAAATATTAAAAAGTTAATGATTGGAATGTTTGCAATGCTTTCTCATCACTAAAATTTCTAGATCATCATCGCAAAACCCAACCAAATAAACCATAAAAAGGTACCACGATAATAGCTAATTTCAGTGAACATGATGAGTTTACGAACAAAGCAGTGCATGAAATCTCATTACTCAGGTGTGGACTGAAAAAATAATAATAATAGGAGCCTACGTGCACACAACTAAATTCCGTGCATCGTATCACAGTGATGGCGCTATGACGTGATAATAAGTTACTACTAAACTGCGTGATCCTGGTTTAACAGCATGTGACTGTGGAGCCCCTATGCAGTATGTCACACTTGCTATCCTTTCCTTTATCTCCTGCAGTCATGACCACCTCAAAAAAGCCACGAACAATACGGTCGACGACAGAATTTCATGGCCGAACTATTTAATACGGCGAATTGTTGACACGAAAGAAGAAGACTGAACAGTGAACTTACTAGAGTTAGTAATAAGACATTTAACAATCTAATTTACGTACCTGTGAATATGTTTCGTTTACGTTAGCGCCATACTTTACTAAAGAACGAATGAGATCCGGAGACTGTGCTACTAAAGCGATGAAAAGCGCAGGTTGTGGACAACGCACCAGACTTGGATCTGCGCCGTCTAACAGTAACTGTGTGATTGTTGCCGTCAGATGTTCCATACTGTTATTATATAAAAACACTACTATATATCTCTGTCATTAACTATTTCCATTTAAATGGAACCATTGTCTAACTTTTGACTAAGAAATTAAGTGCACAATAGCAAAAGTGTTATTAGCAAAATAGTGAAGAATATTGATAGAGCAGAGAGAGAGATAGAGCAGTGGACAGCTATAGATTTGTTAATTGTAACTAATCTATAGCCGTCCACTGCTGGACGTATAGGCCTCTCAAGTTATGCCATGACACCCGGTCGTCCGCCTTTTACGTTCAATTCAATTTATCATATTAAAGTAGTAAAAAGTTATTTTTTAGTCTAGCCGGTCAAGCAGAAAGCAAAGCCTTTGTGAATTTTATACTTACTGTTCACTTTTCATTATAGCTTTAGAGTTTAAAGAATTATTCTGTTCTGAAACCAGAGTTGCCATATCTGCGCTCGCCTTCTTTAATGCATCTTTTACAGCCTTGGCGACGTCTTTCTTTGCATCTTTTTTTTCTGCTAACTTTTTTTGTTCTTCTGCCTCAACTATATCAATTGCCTCTACCATATCATTTACTTCAAAAATGTAATTTACTGGCGTTACTTTACCATTTGTCATGAACATATCATGAACTTTAATGGTGAATTCATTAACCAAAAATATGTACATATGATTTTCTTCAGTAGATATGTGACTAGATGGAACTTGCGTGTCAGCTTTCCCATCTCCGGCTGCGGCACCGTCGAATTTTTTAAGTATTTTCGAACCGAAGGATTGTAATGATCTATTTTTTTTGTTCACAGTTGCTTTAGCGCTAGGTGCTTCAATATCTTTTTTCGTTGCGGTAGAAGTTGCGATTGACAAATTTCGATTAGTTTTCCATTCTGAAATAGCTTTCTTGTGATCTGTAACGGAATATTTTATATTAACATGGCAAAGAAACCTATAGATAATAATATTCATTAAAAAATAAATATAATAAAATAAATAGACAGATTAAAGGATTATATTAATTAGAAACTAAAGCAAATCTAACCGGTAGTTGCACCAGTCGAAGTAGGTAATATGGCTTTAATAATATCACTGGGTGCTATATCTAGTTCAGCACAAGCATAGTTAATCAAAACAGCTCCTAGTGGAGTGCAGCAAGCATCGTTGTAATCGTTAATTGCTGCGCCAGCTTCGACTAAGAAGTGGATTACATTGGGTTGATTTCCACACTGTAACATTTGTGATTACTTAATCTTATAAATTATATATTATCTTAGAAATTTGTAGGAGGTAGGACACAACGGTATCTCCCGTCCGAAATGAGCTGTCCGACCTCCGCCCTACTGAACACCGCGGCCATAATAACCATCGTATTGTGTTCCCACCGGTAAGCAGGTTAGCCAGAGCTCACTGTACCCCTCCTCCTCCCATCCCTTCCTACCCTCCCCACCCCTTTCCAGCCCTCCTCCTTCCCTTCAGGGTAGGCAGCGCGTGTGTGACACCCTTAGTGTTGCACACGTTCATAGGCCATGGTGACCGCTTCCCATCAGGTGCACCATGTGCTTGTCTGCCACCTATGTAGTATAAAAAAAAATATTTATATTCATTAAACAATAAGACAACTGGGTGATGGTATCGGGAGATGTGAAAGTGTTACTTTATTACAGTTTAATGTTTATAACATATTAAAAATTCAATAGCCACGTGTTACTTAATAAGTGAATTATCATTAGCTAGCAGTATGGAGTCTGGGAATGAATAGGTACCAATGTGGGCCAATGCCCACTTAGGTACCTACTCATTCCCTGAGCCTTGTACTGAGCCTTGCTCAGCTGAGCTGTAACCATACCAATGTATGGTTACAGCTCAGCTCCGCAAGGCTCAGCTTCCACGTGGTATATAAAAATTACATTTAGTTGGCAGAATTTTATTAGGATCTGATACGAGTTTTATAAAACTCATACGCTAGTTATATTTCATCTACTATTCGTGGATGTAAATCAAGATAATTTGGGCATAAAGATATTTTTGAATGGCCGAGTAATTTGTACTCACTGCAGCATACATGAGAGCTGAGTTTCCTTGAATATCTGTGACATTAGCATTAACTTCATATTCATTTATGAGTTGGGCAACATTTTTGATATGACCCAAGTAACATGCCAGTAAGAAAGCCCTGGAAATTATAAAAAATATTTTGGTTAAAGAAAAATTACTCTTTGCAAAAATCTATTTTTTTTGGATATAGCTTAAAATCCAGTAGATGTCTGACTAGAGCAGTTAATTCAAAAGTAGCAGTTTAAATCAAATTACATGAAGACGACAGAAAAAAATCGACACAGACCTGCAATCTAATTCATGTTCAGCTGCAGGCTTAAACAACGTTCTTGGACCATTTAGAATTGCCGCTAAATCAATATTAGTATTTTTCAGTTGATTTTCATGTTGGTAACAATGCTTCATCATATGTACCATCATAACATTGTTGTTCCAAGAGTAATATGTCTCCTCATCGCTACCAAGAATACTGTTACTTTTTTGACTTCCCACCTGACGAAATTAAACGTACGAGGATCAGTTATAGTTGGAAGACACGGCATATACATACATACATACAGATCAAGCCTTTTTCCCATTGGGGTAGGCAGAGACAACATCTTTCCACTTGCTACGATCTTGGCATACTCCTTTAGCTTCTTCAACTTTCATAATTGTTTTCATACACGCACGCCGGTTGCGGGTACTATTTGATTTGAGCACTATTAGAGAAACTGCCCTTAAATACTTAAATCATTATTATAGCAATGACTGTTGCCAAAACTGTGAGCCAAAATTTCGCATAATTGTGCATTGTTCCCGTGAGTCACAAAAAACAGTGACATGGTTTGTTAGGCATGTTAAACATCTTCCCAGTATTGTGGTACACAAGTGATAACTAAGTAGATGGGAGATGTGGATAAAACTCTTCACAATTATGTGACTGTTTAAAAAGTATTACATAAATAATACTAGCAAAGCCACCTGTGCTTTAGGCTTCGAATCATCAACAAAGGGCTCCAACGTGACAATTTCGTTCTTATAGTAAGCACGATCGAATACATCCGAATGATATAGCTGACTTCTAGGATCAGTGCAATTTTTGGGATACAACTTTGTCCAATTTTCTGCAGCTGCCAACGGCTGAGCGCCATATTGTTTTAAAAGTTCTAGAGCTGGATTAGTCTCACCGATCTGTGACGCCAAAGGGTCAATGATATAACTAACTAAATAAAACATATGAAAATAAAAAGTAATAAAAAGTTTAGGTGTACGTGTTAAGATCTTTAATCTTTAGTATCGTCCCAGAACTTCGTCCAACCATCAACAAGTGTGCCGGAATTCATGTGAATGGCTGGAGGCAAAAATCTTGATAGACCAAGAGTTCCAAGCCTTATAGTAATGATATGATTTCAAATTAGAAAGGTCCTACATACCTTAACAAACAGTCTGAATACAAACAAGACCATTTTATTTGAATGATAGACGTAACAAAATTGTAAAATAGAGGTTTCTGTACTAACAGTTTTTTTGCTAGCAACCAGCACACTCCTATTACTGGCCACTATGTCAATACCGTTAGGTGTAGACATTAGATCAGGAACCACGCTGTGCGTCTCCGGCCTCCAAGTCAGTCTTATCAATTGATCGCCTCTCCATAGACCGACGTTTTCACGTAGACGCGCTTCAGTTTCCACACCGGGACCCCAGCGCAAATTGTTATAGTACAAACCCTATGAACGAAGCAATGATTGGAAATTGGATTACTTATCTACACTTTTTTTAGGCAGAAAAAAATCCCAGTAGTTCCATAATGGAACTAGAGAATGGAACTACTGGGATACGGCAGATTTTTAAACGTTATTTTCAGACAAGCTTTTGGCAAGGCCATAAAATTAATCATGATCTTAATCTCAGCGTCACTGAACGTCTAAAGATCGCAAAATCCAATTTTAGTAAATTCCAAAAAGTGATCATACATAAAATTGCCATGACATAATTATGTAAATTCATCCTTTTTTTATTTTGACTGCACCCCGCTGGATGGCAAGAAGCTGATGTGAAGTCCAAAGATACGGGCCATCATTCCTGATACTGACGAGCCTAAAATTGTGGTCCCTTGACAACCTCAACAGATGCTTAAAAAACTATTCATTCGAACTATATTCGAATGAAATATAAAGTTAATCATACTAACACTGAACACCTTTCCATCAGGATACGAAGTGAATCCGTAGCCGTGCATACAGTTATTGTAGAAATTGCCTTCGTAGGTGAGAGCGAAGTGACTGCCACCGCGGTACCGACAGCGGTACTCGCCGATACCGTGCATCGTATCCCGTAGTAAACGACCAGTGTACCACTCTAGGGACTGGAAATTATATACAGGCGTTGTTATCATCATCACGCACAAAAAGGAAAAAAAAATCACGTTCATCAGTGCTGCTGTTATTGATAAATATATTTTTTTTTTGTTTTGAGTGTTGTTTCGGATTTCCTTTATTTATACTTGTGCATGTTGTGTCATCCGCAATAAAAAACATTTTTTTTCTTTCTTTCTTTCTTTCTTTCTTATCAGACACTGATTATACTACAATGGTGGCCCACGGATTGACGGCCTCAACAGATGCTTTTTCATGCCCCGCTTGGAGGAGTCACGCTGTTGGAATAGGAGTGTTGATGGTGCGACAAAGAAAAGAGGTGCCGAATCGATTGGCTTTGTAGGCTAATTAATCTAGTTTTGAGTGATTATTTAAAGCGTCCGTGTTGTATCTACTTTTTTTAATATAAGATACATTGATCTCTAACTAGCTGATCATCCGCGTGGATTTCTGAGGGCCTATTATCGTGAAAAGTATGTTTAAAATTCAGTCTCAGTCTAGTCTCAATCTCTCAAAAGAACTATAGTGGTATGGCTGCCGAGGCTTTGTAAAGGAGAAGTTATCATTGGTCTCTGGAATCAGAGCTGGGGCATCATGCTGTTTGACAGCGAGTTCTAATCACAGTCGAAACGCGAGAAGACGGTGATTTCAATTGGTTAGCATACAAGAAGGAATCGGTGTAAAACTAAACCAACTCAAATGTGTCGGCTAATACGAACGCTCGTAATTATGGTACGGTTGGTCATTTCTAATAAAGGGCCTGGAAACTCAACGTTCAACGTAATAGTAAGTTTGAGGAACCTCAGCACCAGACCAGTGGTTTCTTCCATCCCCGTTCTTCCGTTGTTCCTCATCTCTCTCCCCTACGTAATACTCGTAGTAAGGCCATGATTTATCTACCGTCGTCTGCGGCGGTTGACATTGTGGAATAGTAGATGCCATGATTACTTTAAAGTTACTTGTAAATGTAATTTTTTTTATAAAACATCCAAAACATTAAAATAATAACAATGCAATTGTCAGTTTTGACAAGAATGCTGTACATAATAAAGTGTTGTCCATGGTGTTAATTTGATGCAAGAATATTAAAAGTAATGGATACTGCAAGGCCATACATTGCAGTGTCTCCATCTAGTTGGTTGGGTTGCGTACCTTTCTTTGCGGTGACCATGTTTAATTGCAAGGTTGGGATATATGATGTAGTTTACGTCTATGCTCATGAAAATAAATGGTATAGTCTACGTTTCCATATTTACTATAGTTTGTCTAATGAAAGCTGGACCAACAAAACCGCGGCAAATTTAAAAAATTTAGGGCAGGTATCACCAGTTATAGTTGGATAAAAACATTTTGATCGTGAAATAAAAGTATGTACCTATTATAGTTTAACTGATATTTTTAAAGAATTTTATTGCGCTTTATTTGGTGTTATCCTTATTTATATTGATTTCTTTATTAAATACTATCCTTTGCCCACGACTTCGCCTGCGTGGGAGTTTGGTACTGTGGGAATATCGGGGGAAAAAGTAGCAGGTTTATTCATGTTGAAATCCCCACGAATACCACCCCCGTTGGCCATTGGGGATGGTTATGTCGGAATCGAACCGACTAAAACCGCAGATGTAGTGAAGATATAGACTAAGACTAGCTGTTGACTGCGTGAAATTATGATCCCGTTCTCGCTACCCTTGGGAATATATTTCACGGACAAAATGTGGCCTATGAACGTGTGCAAGATATATATTGCCTGTGTTATTCCAGACTAAAAACTATCTTCAAGCGGGCTTTAGGAATCAGACGAAATTCATTTATTAGAATAAAATATTATTAATTATAATCAAATTTAGATTCCAAATATTCTTCACCATCATCCGAGCTGCTTGATCACCATTATCAGCCACACTTAAAATTAATTATAATAATTAAATAAATATTGTCGAAAAGTACAAATATCTAATACAAAAGCGAATATTTTTGGATATCGCATCTGATCTGAATCTCGTTAATATTTGATGTGAATACATACAAAGTATCAAAATCATAATGTAAACGCGCAATCACAGAGAAATGACAGGAGGTGACATTTATAGTCTACTGGTGTTGCAAATCAATAAATGTCGTGGTTCAGCTTTCATTAGTCAAACTCTAATATTATAAAGAGAGGCCAAATTCATTGAAAAGGTTATTTTACTATAATATATTTAAAAGCTATTAAAGATGAAAACAGTAATTTTGTAACTTATTTATTTATTAATTGAGACTTACTTATGTAAGCATGTAATAACAAAATAAATTATTGACATTAAATGAAGGATTATGTATTTATTTATTTTATACATACAGTGTCATTACAGGCAAACCCAATGCGACAGAGTAGCAACAAAAGGGTGTTTCCTATAGTAGCGTCACATTAATAGGTAACATTTGACGTTTGTCAGTTTTATATTCATAATGAGGTGACCTGTTAAAAAAGGTCGATTAAAACGAATGAATCGATACGGACTTGAAAGATAATGTGAATTTTAAAAATCGTCAGGTGAATCCCTGTCCCATTATTATACTTTCTTTCGTAAATTTAAGGAACAAAATAAGACAAATACATGATCTATACTTATAATAAAACTGTAGAGAGGTCAATTCTGTTCTTTGCATATATAAATTTACAAAATAGCTATTGGGGGATGATTGGTGATCGATACTAATGCAAAAAATGCAAACAGTAAATTTTTTGTCTTTCTATCTGTCTGTATGTGAAGAATACTAAATATATAATAATATTTTGAGTCAACCTGAGCCTCTACCATGAGTTTAGCATATTTTAAGCATACTATAATGTTTCTATAACTGTGATAGTCAACTACAGCCTGCTCTACCATATATTTTTTAGAACTAGAAACGAAACAACTGCCGTGTATTTAAACTGAATAAAACCGTATGATAAGTGGTAGTTTACTACAATTTGCTACCATAGGTCCACAAATTTGACATTTAATAACGAGATAAACAACAGAATACTCTAAGTGCTCGTATTGCTCTTGCTACGTCTCACTCGCACTCGCTAGGTTCTCTCGCTCGCTCTTTTTACGTATAGTTTACGAAGAGTTTACGCCATAAACTTTAGACTCAAATGTAATATGGCGTCTTTAAGTTCTCTTAAAACAGCTGTTGTGCGAATGCAATTTATAAGCTCTAAGCCGGCTTAAGACTATGGGATTTATTAAACTAAACATTTTATCGCTTCTCATACATTTAGTGTGTGAACGGTCTCGTACAAAATGTATGACGAGCGATAGAATATTATAATAATATCCTCTAGATGTAACCTAGTCAAAGGCCGGCTTTCACATAAATTACTTTGCTATTTATTTGCTTTATGTTCTGTTTCAATGTGATTGGTGATTAGTGACTAGTGACGATATGAATCCTGTCAATTCTTATCTAATTTATAATATAATCGATAGTAGGTACAATGGGAGCCGCCCATACAAGATTTTATTTGAGAGTGAAATGATGTGTCTATAAATAAAAAAATACAATTTGATACAGCGTGATCACCTGTTTTAGTACGTATATACTAGAATTTCAACCTGAGAATGCCGAGAATAATAGATATTCGGGCTAGAACATTTTGTAGCTAACCTACAAAATGTTCTAGCCCATGTATAGTATGTGTCAATTTCTTTGATGAATGGAATGGTGTAGCTACATAATCTTTTATATAAGTACTAGCTTTTGCCCGCATTGAAGTCGAACGACTCTCCACTTCACTCGCCACTCCAAAAATATAGGATAAAAAGTATCCTATGTCAGTCTCCTGGTTCTCAGCTACCTCTCTACCAATTTTCAGACAAATCGGTTCAGCCGTTCTTGAGTTATAAATAGTGTAACTAACACTTTCTTTTCTATATATAGAAATAGATATGTACGTAGTTATATACACATTATTCATCTATATAATTATTCCCGGTTTATACACCCACATTTCGCTACATAATATAAGTATATAATATCCAATAAGTATATTAAATGCTTATATCTGTCGGTAAATCAGTTTTTCTTACCTGCCTATTTTGACATCTGTAATGAATTGTAAATTCTAAACTAGTAAACACATCTAACATCAACCGGTAACGGCCATCCCCCGCGCTACCCGCCGTCACGTCTAGTGTTTAGGTTTCAGAGAGAGAGGCATCGAACAATATTCTTAGGTATCATTGTAGTCTAGTACCTAATAAAGCATTATATATTTTAGGGTGCAAAAATAAACAAAACAAGATTATTTTATAGGAAATTTATTCATCGTCTTCTCTGACAATAATTGCATCTAGGAATTCTGTCGATTTTGTTGACAACTGGCCCATCCCAAGTACCAGACAAGTGTCATCCATCACAATACATGACCATGATATAATATGGGTCATACGGGCGTACCTCTCTTTGTGTGTGTAACCAACATAGGTGGCATACACAATCAGATGCTGCTATCTGGAAATAAAAAATACTATTTTAATTTCATCAACCCCAAGTATTACAATGATGCCTGCATTTTCCCAACATATATACCTATTTACATTTAAATGCATAACACAGAATGGCTTCTCCATGTACTAAATTATTTTTAAAGATTTTCATGGGATGTCACCATATGCATCTTCTTGTCTTTATTTCACAAGAATAATTCTTATTGTTCGGTAATGTATGTACCAAGATGGGGTTATTAACATGAATAATGGCTTAATGGTATTTCATTCAAGTGCTTCCATGCTTAAGAAGGCACGTAAAAGGCAGTCCTGGCTGTCAACAGTCCTTTAGTCAAGATTAAAGCCAATGTAGGTGATCTGGACCACTGTTAATGTTTGGTCAACGACTGCGACTCAGGCTTGGACATCGGCTGGTTGACAATCCCAACATAGAATAAAAACCAAGCCACATTAAGTATATTTCAAAGAGGACCTCGGACTCTAGCACTATTAGCAGAGGACATAACCGAGACAAAAATGCTAAGATGATGACGATGAATTACCATAATATATTGTTCTTAAAAAATAATATAACCAACCTGTCTTGGTGCTCTTCTGCTTTCATAATATGAATCATAGACTGCTGCAGTTCAGATGGATTGTCCCTCAATATTTTATCACTTTGACGTCGTAACAACCACATAAAAGACACACAGTGGTGTGGCCATGGTGTCTAGGTCCGGCTTGCGGTTCACCACTGTGAGAAGCTGCAAATTAACATTCACTCTGAACATAGCAAGATATGCTTCATATACATAATCTTCATCAGTAATCTGAAAAGCAAAGAATTGTAATGTGAAAACACAGTTCTAAAGGTTTGTATTAATCAAGCAATTTAGTTTAGGTTTACACACATAGAATCATTATACTCGTAACTCATACGAATGTCTTTGAGATCACTCAACTAGTTTCTAATGTAAATGTTATCATTGAAATGAAACCACTTCTACGGATTAAATATTTGTTATTATATACAATTATAACCGATGTTTTGGCTGATTGTCAACAACCATGATCGCGGTTGTTTTCGTCTCAATGAGTAACATTCGTGTAAACTTACGATAGTACGATTCTATAATAAAACCCAATAGGTACTTACGATTAGGGAATACATCCAGCTACAAATTAAATTCGTAACTCATGTATCAAGAGTGTATCAAGTTCCAAGGCTAGATCTCAGCGCAGGTGTATTGACACATATATTGCAATATTGATTGATACATAGAATACGGATTGGTCCACCTCCCATTTTAGCAAACAATAAGTTTCTTTCAGAACAACGAGATCCACAGAATAGGGCAAGATCGGAATCCAATATACAAACAGCACAGTCACTCAGGTAACTATCAGAGGCCTTGGGCTCTCAAGAAACTTAAAAAAAACATTAATGGTGATTGAAAACACTCCCATACCAAAACACAACAACGCAAATGTCATTTGTGTCATGTCTTGTCTATTTTGATTAGAGAGTTGTCAACTCGTCAATGTTGCCATAGTAAGAAATATTTTATTTACTTTGGACATGGGGCTTTTAATCATGTTCACTTGCTAGTATGTTTTTTATTTACTTGCTTAATATTATGCTCTTAAAAATATATCATTAACTAACAACTTAATTGATTCAGTTTTTACAACTATAAATCTAAAAATAATTACAAAAGCACGATACTTTACCGCACAGTAGTAAATAAGACCATTGTTTTTCTAGGCATTCTTTAACATACGTGAGACGCTGCTGCCTGCGGCGAATCCTGTCGGGAAGGGAGTGGCCCTCTAGAGGGCTGCTCCGAGACTCTCCACGTGTCCTTCTGAATAGCAGAGGGCACAGTGGAGAGCGAGCGGGTTGTCCACGCGCCGACGGTTGGGTGACAGGACGGCCACCTGTCACTCCACCGTCGGCGAAGTTGCGCGATGCTAGGGCTAGGGCACCCCCCCTTTCGCGGGGTCAAGGGGGCCATCTTTAATCCGTAGATGGCCCAGGGTCAGCTAGGGTTCGAGGGATCTACCTGTTAGGTAACCTTATACCTCGGTAATTAAGAACCGAGATGGCGTGCGGTTTTAGTCGGTTCAATCCCGACTCACGATGGTCACCGGGGGTGATATCCATGGGGATTTCCGCACGATAAAAAAGGAGTACTATATTTTTAGAAGTGAAAAGAATAAATACTATTTTTTTAAAAAAACAGTGGCAACCCTAAGTGTGATCGATACCGAAGCCTAAAAATGTAGTTTTTAAAATTTTTATCTGTTTGTCTGGATGTATGGATGGCCGGAATAAACTCAAAAAGTATTGCATGGATTCACTTCAAATTCGGCACGAATATTATTAAGCATACCAAAAGTTAAACTATTATACCTTGTCTAATTTAGGATGATAATTTTGACAGTTCACGTCTATGAAGTATCATATTTTTATCAACGAGATGATACCTCAAAAATTATCGTAGCACATAGACAGGTACCGCCCACTTGCCGTAGTGAAGCGACTTGCAAGAAATCAGCACAATTGACTGTAGACAAATGAATCGAATGAATCGAAATTAAATTAATTTATTAAAATGATTAAGTACTTATCTACTACATTTTTTTATAATATAACTAGCGACCCGCCCCGGCTTCGCACGGGTGCAATGCTGATACTAAATGAAATACACTACAGAAAACTATGAACGTTGTAGGTATATAAAAACATAGCGGCCTCCCCGCACTGCCCCGTCCGACCGCCCGCCGCAAACGCAAATTTTAAATTTGTAATATCTCCGAAAATATTTGTTTAATTTACATGCTGTAAGGAACCATATTGATCTATATTAATTGCACACTGTATTTAAGGTACTTAATTCGATAAGGATTAATGCCGTATTGCTTAAAATAGCTTCGTAAATAAGCCATTTTTTCACGTAAAAAGAAAACAATAAAAATGGTTAATGTGGGTTATCCCTAAAAGATAAACATATACCATCGCGGACTTTTTTGTAGACCTTTTTATGGTGTACAATACTGTAGTACATTAATTTGATCTAACTCGTAGGGTTTAGGCAGCGTTTTTGCTAAATTGCTAAATAAGCCCAAAAAAATAGGTTAATTTACGACATCACGTTAGAAACCTCTAAAATTAGCAATGTTGCCTTAGTATATGATGCATGTATTATACATATAAACCTTCTTCTTGAATCACTCTATCTATTGGAAAAAACCGCATCAAAATCCGTTGCGTAGTTTTAAAGATTTAAGCGCACATAGGGATATAGGGACAGAAAAGGTGACTTTGTTTTATACTATGTAGTGATTAACTAAGTTTAATACAAAACATAAGTACTATACTATAAAACTTCTCTTTTGTCATCCTGAAGTAAGTTACCTAAAATAATAAAAAAATAAATGCTTTTGTATTTTTGTAAGTATCGATTCCATATTCTATGGGAACGATAATCGAAAATCGAATGATTCATTTTCGATTATACTATATGGGGTACCCTACTTGGAGCTGTCAAAATTATCATCCTAAATTAGACAAGGTATAAGTACATATGAGTATAATATGGTACCTACCTATCTAACAAACTTAGGCCGGGCGTATACATCCATACATCCAACTGTTGCATCGACTAAACTATTTCGTCGAGTTGTGTATTATTCATGATTTCTACTCAACTAAATAGTTTAGTTGATGGAATTGCGCATACAATCGATTTGTATCTCCTCAAATCGATCAGTCTTTATTCAGAAATTTTAATATAGATAAAAAAAAGATACTGTATACATCCTGTACTCAGTGATAGATTACCTAGTGGAATATTTCATACGTTACATTCTAAGCTATAAGAGCACTCAGATAATTAAATAATTTCATTCATTGGTCCTTTTATAAAACGCCAAGATACAAGATAGAGATACCAAAAAATCGGTAGAAATTGGCCAAAAATCGGTAATTCGGTAAATGCACGTCAAGTCCGGGAGATCTATCCAGGTTTTGCCATGCTACTGGCAGTCGGTGACTCCGACCCCGACTCGGGCTTAGTCACGGATCGACTGTTTAGTCGATGGTCAATACAAAGCAATACGAATTGAGCGCTTGATCGATAGTTGTCCAACTAAATCCAAACATAACTACATCCAAACTAAAACCAAATCCAACTAATCGATAGTTGTTAAATCAAAAGTCAGTCGATGAAGCTTTTTGACTTTTTGTCGAACAACTATCGAGTTGACAGTATGCGCCTTTCATTATATATCTTTTAAACATATTATGATACACGATGATACACAAAGACTTGTTCAACTAAAAGTTGTACCTATATATGCGTTAGCCCTTTTTTGTTCTTCGCTTGAGAGTCTTTGAACTAGTGCGTTTAGTGAACATATTTAAAAAATATTAGTTTGGATCACTTCACTGTTGAATTTATGTCATATTCTTAAGAAATTGTAGTAAATTTTATCACAAATTTGAATGAAATTTATTTCTATACCGTTTTAAATTTATTATGTTGTAAAAATAAATAATAGCTTACCTTTTGATTCATAACTCAATGGAAGATCAAAACGTATTCGAAGGCAAACACAAACTTAGCGAAATAATGTAAGATATTATATTAAAGTCATACAAATATAACTCGTAAGTACACGGAATAAAGTCTTCTTTGGCTTAGCAATTCAGCATAGTACTTCGTTTTGTTGTTACGACCTTAGTATCGTGAATTCGATTAGTATACGAGAGTTCTGTTATAAAGTAGCCTCTATGGTAGAGACAACATTAATCCATTAGCTTAGTCGCTTAATGACGTTACGGCCTTCGAATCTGCGAAACGAATCATGTTTCGTCAAGACATAGTAGGCCTGCTGTATACAGTAAGTTTATACTACCGTGGTCTAAGTATGTACAGTCGTGAACAAATAAAAAAGTGTAGTGGTTTTTAAAAACGATAACTTAATACCTACTTGAGTAGGTATAGGTTATGTCTAGAAAGCAATAAATAATAAGCGTCAAAGTTGAAATTATATACTTAATATGACCAGCTTCCTAGCAATGGACGTAAAAAGTACTGAACGAATTTTTATTAGAAAGGTCTTACTTAGACTCAAAATTTATCGTATGTTTGCTTGCAATTGGTTAAGTACAACCGGAGATATGACCAAAAACGACCTAAAAACGAAGCACGGGTGAAGCCATGGGTATATCAGCTTGTATAAAAAGTAGCCTATATGTTGCCCAGAAGTATGAACTATAATCGTATCAAGTTTGATCAAAATCCCTCCAGTAGTTTTTCATCCATGCGTGCACATCCAGATAGACAGACAGAAAGACAAAAAAAATACTGATTGCATTTTTTGCATTAGTATCGATCACTAATTATTTCCCAATATGTAGTTATTTTTTAAATATATTCAACTAGCTGCTGCCCGCGGCTCCGCCCACGTGGATGTCGGTTATCGCAACCAAACATAGCCTATGTTCATTATCTAGGTCTAATCTACTCCTATACCAAGTTTCATCAAAATCAGTTTAGCGGTTCAGGCGTGAAAGCGTAACAGACAGACAGACCGAGTTACTTTCGCATTTATAATAATTTAGTATGGATGTATAGAATTGACCTCTCTACAGTTAGTATTGTAATATATTATGATGGATATTGTAAACGTGCGGAAAGCATTTGACGTTTTGTGGGACTATGCTATGTATTTATTGCAATGCAGGAGCTTCTAGTAGGAGACTATCCCGCAAAATACGGATGGTTGGTCACCTTACGAATTTTTGGTAAACAGTGTTGCTTCTTTATTAAAATGGCTGTCACCCACAATCTAAGAAGCGAATATGTGTCAATTTTTTTATTAATTTCTATAAATATTACTCAATTAATAATAATTGATATGTACGGTGTACTGTGAATTTTCATAAAGCTCAACTAGAATCAAAATGAAGCTCCGAAGAACTCAGCCTTTGCGTAAATTTGACTTTGACAGGTTTGGATTGGGAAATTTTAACGTATCATGGCAATTTTAGGCAGTGTGCGAGAGAGATGACCGCCGGCCGAGATTCAAAAATCCTGGAGACAACCGCTCGTTCGAAATGAAACGTCCAGCTAAGTACAAGGAAATTTCTAATGTTCTTGATTTGATGTCAATTTATTTGAAACGAAGGAGATTTTATTTATTTATTCATTTGAATACCCAGACCAAGAACATTAGAAATTTCCTTGTACTTAGCTGGACGTTTCATTTCGAACGAGCGGTTGTCTCCAGGATTTTTGAATCTCGGCCGGCGGTCATCTCTCTCGCACACTGCCTAAAATTGCCATGATACGTTAAAATTTCCCAATCCAAACCTGTCAAAGTCAAATTTACGCAAAGGCTGAGTTCTTCGGAGCTTCATTTTGATTCTAGTTGAGCTTTATGAAAATTCACAGAACACCGTACATATCAATTATTATTAATTGAGTAATATTTATAGAAATTAATAAAAAAATTGACACATATTCGCTTCTTAGATTGTGGGTGACAGCCATTTTAATAAAGAAGCAACACTGTTTACCAAAAATTCGTAAGGTGACCAACCATCCGTATTTTGCGGGATAGTCTCCTACTAGAAGCTCCTGCATTGCAATAAATACATAGCATAGTCCCACAAAACGTCAAATGCTTTCCGCACGTTTACAATATCCATCATAATATATTACAATATTAACTGTAGAGAGGTCAATTCTATACATCCATACTAAATTATTATAAATGCGAAAGTAACTCGGTCTGTCTGTCTGTTACGCTTTCACGCCTGAACCGCTAAACTGATTTTGATGAAACTTGGTATAGGAGTAGATTAGACCTAGATAATGAACATAGGCTATGTTTGGTTGCGATAACCGACATCCACGTGGGCGGAGCCGCGGGCAGCAGCTAGTTGAATATATTTAAAAAATAACTACATATTGGGAAATAATTAGTGATCGATACTAATGCAAAAAATGCAATCAGTATTTTTTTGTCTTTCTGTCTGTCTATCTGTATGTGCACGCATGGATGAAAAACTACTGGAGGGATTTTGATCAAACTTGATACGATTATAGTTCATACTTCTGGGCAACATATAGGCTACTTTTTATACAAGCTGATATACCCATGGCTTCACCCGCGCTTCGTTTTTAGGTCGTTTTTGGTCATATCTCCGGTTGTACTTAACCAATTGCAAGCAAACATACGATAAATTTTGAGTCTAAGTAAGACCTTTCTAATAAAAATTCGTTCAGTACTTTTTACGTCCATTGCTAGGAAGCTGGTCATATTAAGTATATAATTTCAACTTTGACGCTTATTATTTATTGCTTTCTAGACATAACCTATACCTACTCAAGTAGGTATTAAGTTATCGTTTCTAAAAACCACTACACTTTTTTATTTGTTCACGACTGTACATACTTAGACCACGGTAGTATAAACTTACTGTATACAGGTTGACTCAAAATATTATTATATATTTATTATTCTTCACATACAGACAGATAGAAAGACAAAAAATTTACTGTTTGCATTTTTTGCATTAGTATCGATCACCAATCATCCCCCAATAGCTATTTTGTAAATTTATATATGCAAAGAACAGAATTGACCTCTCTACAGTTTTATTATAAGTATAGATCATGTATTTGTCTTATTTTGTTCCTTAAATTTACGAAAGAAAGTATAATAATGGGACAGGGATTCACCTGACGATTTTTAAAATTCACATTATCTTTCAAGTCCGTATCGATTCATTCGTTTTAATCGACCTTTTTTAACAGGTCACCTCATTATGAATATAAAACTGACAAACGTCAAATGTTACCTATTAATGTGACGCTACTATAGGAAACACCCTTTTGTTGCTACTCTGTCGCATTGGGTTTGCCTGTAATGACACTGTATGTATAAAATAAATAAATACATAATCCTTCATTTAATGTCAATAATTTATTTTGTTATTACATGCTTACATAAGTAAGTCTCAATTAATAAATAAATAAGTTACAAAATTACTGTTACAAAATACCATTTATTTTCATGAGCATAGACGTAAACTACATCATATATCCCAACCTTGCAATTAAACATGGTCACCGCAAAGAAAGGTACGCAACCCAACCAACTAGATGGAGACACTGCAACGTATGGCCTTGCAGTATCCATTACTTTTAATATTCTTGACCCAGACCAATGCAAATAGACATATTCATGCATACAAATATTTGCACTGAGCGGGAATCAAACCCACGTCCCTTGTCGTAGCAGTCGAATGCACTACCGCTACGCCATAGAGGCCGTTTAAAGTCTACGGTGCGCTACGGCTACGGCACAGAATATCTAGATTTGTTATAAGTTTACCCCCACAACGAGCTAGATCGAAGATTTCGCTCTGAGTGCCTTGTGTGAGTATTGCGTTTCCCGTTTCACGCTCACTAGTGAGTGTGTAAATGTAAATTTGTATCGGATTGAATTAGTGCCACCTGATGCCAAACGTGGGCATCATTTTCCATCCCGAGTGATGGACGGCAAACGCAAAAACATGCACTAGGCATTTTGTACTTAAGTACATATTACACTATTGTTTTTTTATTATTGAGGCTTAAGTCAGATATTTCTTAAACATATTAAAAGAAAATATTTTAAAAACATTGTGCTAATTATAGCTGGCCAAAACCGTAGTTTAGTACGAAGAGTTTGGGTCTAATAAATACTCGAGTGATACAAATATAATATTTATTAAGTAAAACCATTACAAACTACATGTCGGAGTTAGTCAATCTAATGTAGGTTAACTAACATCCATTTCTATAAAACATAAATATTCATACAATTATCTATTTTTTCAGTTTTCGATTTGTTGGTTTATGCATTGCTGCCTGGGTACACCCATCGTCTCCTTGAACTTTTAAAAATTATACTGCTGCCGAAAACACCCTGAAAAAATATAAGTTGTGTAAAGGTACGTCCAGCGGGTTCCGCCGCTAAATAAGATGCAAGCCTTCATGGTACCGTCTACCGGCACACATAAAATTAGATATTTTTTTAAACATTTCAACTAAATCTCATGTTAAAGATATATATCATAAAAAAATTAAGAATGCTTACGTCATCGTCCCCTTCTATTTCGCAATGCAGAAGCGTTCATGAATCGTACTTTCCCGAATATTGGTCGCTCCCCCCACGCTGTGTCATGTAGACCGCACACTGACCACATGCAACCTGTAAGATAAGGACACAATTTCCTTTTTATTTACTGAAATATGATAGACACTAACGTAGCTGTTACCCGGTTGCTGGCACTGCAGCATTGTTCAGCGATAAAGGGTTAATCTTGGCAGGCCTAGAAAAACTTTTTATCGCGGAACAATGCTATGCTATGCCATATTGTATATACCAAAGACCATAATAACTAGTTATCATATCGTCTTGGTATATAAGTATTAATATAATAGGTGGTTCCCGTAATCCACCGAAATCTGGATAAAAAGTAGCTCGTGTTATTTTTTTTTATACCAGTTAGGTGGCAGACAAGCACACGGCCCACCTGATGGAAAGCGGTTACCGTGGCCTATGGACGTGCACAACTTCAGGGGCGTGCGTGACACTCGCGCTGCCGACCCAAAATATTTTATAGTCGATAGGCTCGCGTTTGACCACTATCTCACCTGATGGTAAGTGACGATATGGTCGATGACGGAGCACGCTTGCCTAGAAGCAACTTGTTCACTCTAGACTTAAAAACTCCCAGATAACTTGTGTGTTAAATTTTATCAGATTATTCCGTCATTCTGGCGTGTTTGATTAACAAATATATGTAGGTACATCTTCGCATTCATAATTTATTTATTTACTTACCCACATAACTAATGGGATCGCACCCATCAAGACTATAGTGATCATTTATATAAATGGCATGCTCCAGCGCATCTTCTGGCGAAGGTGTCCATTCTAAGATCTTCTTAGCCCAATACATCCTTATCCAACCGTGCATTCTTCCTTCGCTTATGAGTGTTCTCTGAGCATTGTTGTAGAGGGCGTCATGAGTTTCGGCGTTGGCGAACTGTTCACGTGTGTAGATGGAGGATCGAACGTCATTCCTAATTAAAAAAAAATACTGTTGTTACTTTTTTTTACACCACGTAGTGGCAGACAAGCACACGGTCCACCTGATGGGAAGCGGTCACCTTGGCCTATGGACGCGTGCAACACTAAAAGTGACACACACGCGCTGCCTACCCTGAAGGGAAGGGCGGAGGGCTAGGAAGGGGTGGGGAGGGTAGGAAGTGGTGGAGGGGGAGACGTGTACAGTGAGTTCTGGCTACCCTACTTACCGGCGGGAACATAACACGATGGTAGGCCGCGGTCTTTTGTAGGGCGGAGGTACTACCCCAGACGGACAGCTCATTTCGGACGGGAGATCCGTCGTGTCCTACCTCCTTCAACTTACTTTACTAATATACTTAATAATGCAGAAACGAAAAAAATATGGTAAGTAGTATAACAGGTTGGTAATCAACCTACCTGTGATCATTTAAGGTTCGGCGTGCCCATGCGCTAGTACCCTCGATGCTGTCGTAATTTTCACTGTAGAAGCAGAAATTGTCTGCCAGTTCACGACGTACGATGGTGTGCTCGAGGAATGACTCTACACTCTCTGTGTGTACTGATTTGTATTCTTCCATGCATAATGCTACTCTTTGGGCTGAGATATACCCTGAAATAATAAAACATTCCTTAAATATCTCAAGAATTTAACACTATTGATTTCTGGCGGATTATAAGATCAGATCCCGACCGTTTTGAAGAAGTGGAGAAGTGGAAGAAGCGAAAGGAGTATGCCAAGATCGAAGCAAGTGGAAAGATGTTGTCTCAGCCAACCCCAATGGGAACAGGCGTGATGTATATATATTGGTATAAGATCAGGCAAAGATAGTTTTTTAAGACTGATTGCAGAGGGCTACGTTCATGTATCAATCTTACCAAAATTAAACCATACGGATAATTTGCTGCGTGTATCTAAGTTAGGATTTTTTCGTTCTTCTGCAAAAGTCACTAGTTTGTCATCAATAAACCATTTTAGCATTCTGAGAGCTTCATCATAACCAGGACGCGCCCAGGTCACTGGGCCAACACTCCAATCTGCTTCCCTGGATTCCATTGCATGGTTCCAATTTATAGGCTGTAATTTTCAAAGGATGTGTAAATTATTCATGTTCCTTTATACAGCTTCAGTTAGAGAGTTATGTAAATTAAACTTATTTCTACTTGTGGAATCTGCAAATGATGGACCACCTCCTGTCGTGCTCGCTGTACCCAAACATGACTGAAGGAGCTATCAATGTTTAGGGATGGGCACAAAATTTAATATCACTTTTTAAATCTATCTAACAATTATTGCTATTGATACAACGAAAAATAAAAGCTATGAATAAATAGGTAACCTTTATGTCACTTAAGGATTTAGGAGATTTTCTTTGTCAGACTCTATACTACCTACTAACCTCTGGTGCAAGTCGGCTTCTGTAAGGGTGCCTAATGACAGGCGGAAATTCTGTCAAGTATACGTTCAGCATCGGGGTGATTTTATCTCTGAAGGTTTTTGCTGAGTATTCCTGTTTTCTAGAAGCTATCCAGCAGGGAACTATGTTGTGGGCATCCACCTGAAAATGAAATCACATATAATATCCTACTTCCTACCAATACCTTTTTATTTTATTTTAATTACCATCAGGTGAGGTGGAGTCATTTTGACGTGTCCTATATAAAAAAAAAAACCTATATACCCTACCTAAGTGCTAAATGTATCATTGTTTATACTGATACCACCTACTAGGCCATCAGGTGGTGCTGTAGGACGCGGACCGACTAAAAACATACGCCCACCGTCTCGGGTCTCAAATAAGGCTACCCAATAAGACATTTCTATCGCATCCGGGCTGACCTTGGTCCATCTACACGGCACATGGATAGGCAGCCGTCCTGTCATCCATCCATCAGCTTTCCAATTGAGGTGACAACATCTTTCCTATTCTATTTAAAAAACCCGTTTTCGTTAGGCCCACCGCATTAGTTCCATCGAACTAGTGAGAATAATACCTAGTAGTTTTAATGAGTTCGATAATGGAACTCGTGAACAAACTCGGTAAGATGGAAATAAGTATTATTTAGATAGCAGATATCTTAGGTATTAAGTATATTAATACTTATGAAATAAAAACGATCAATCTTCTATAAATGTACAGTCGCCCTTAGAAGTAGCTGAACACTAACAAATTTAAAAACGATAATTACATTGAAATAAATTAATAAATAAATTGATGTAAAATTATATCACTTTTATAATCTTCAGAGCATAAGTTTCACATTCTTTAATTCAGGTTTATTACTTATGTAAAGTTTAAGAGCTAAGAGGGTCGTACTTTGACATGACGTAAGCTAATATCTACCGCAGACGATTGTACCCATATTGACACTGTCTTTATTATGTTCCGGGAATCGCATTAAAAAACAATTCGAATGTTTTTTTTTCATTTGGATAAGGTTTTTTTTTAATAAAATCGTTAAAATTTATAACGTCGAAGATTTTTAATTGAACATCTTATTATTTCATGAATCGACAGGGTCTAACTAAAACTAAACTTTTATAAGCTGATAATGCCTAATAAATGAAAAAATAAAGTTACTTTTGGGGGAAAAACAACTTTTAAATGAGTGTTTTTTTAAACAAATTCTTAAATTCGTGTGTAGGTGCGCCCAGACTGCTTCGACTGAGCAATGGGATGATGCAGTATTTTTATACCTGAGTTGTCCGACTGATCGTTTGGTGCGGTCGGGGCAAAGACCACCAAGGACTAATTTAAAATAGACGATGCGGGTTAAAAGCATAGTGTTTAATATTCACCTGTATAAGAGGGACATCATTTTGTAATAGCCGTTTGCACTCATCAAGTACGGCTCGTGCACCTTTCAAGGGGATGAAGTCACAAACAACTGCTCCTATATTGTGTCTCTTTACCCACCGAGGCAGGACCTCTGCCCCGTTACCATCTAGCAGACGGAATGATATGTTCAATGCATTGCATTCTGCTGCTACTTTCTTGAGGCCTACACAATAAGAGTAAAAACATTAAGCCAGCGTTGAACGCTCTAATCATAGGAATTATTAATCCGATTTGAAAAAATGTTTTTGTGTTGAGTAGCCCATTTATCGAGGAAGGTATTTGGGCTAGCTAATAGAAGAGCGGAGTAGTAGGTAATCACAAATGCCAACAAATCGTGCGAATTTACATACATTATTGTAGAACTATATAATAAAAGTCTCGGAGGTGAAGTGTGTCATTGACGAAGTCCACTATAGTTTGAATTATGGGCTATGCTTTTTGCAACTATGCATATTATTAATTAAAAATTACACAAAACCTGATATTCGTATATATAAAGATTTAGGAATTGAAATAATTACTTACCTCTTATAAGGAAATCCAATCGCCTAACAGAACTATCAAAGGTTTTGGGCAAACAATAACAGACGTACAAAGGAACATACTTCTCAAGCGCGAGTTTTTGTGCGAATAACAACGCCCAATTATCTTGTACGCGATTGTCCCGCAACATCCAGTAGACCACTCCTGCGCATCTATTAGGTACTGTATCTCTTTGAGATATGAATCTACGGCGGTTTATATTAAATCCAAATTCCAATATTGATTCAGCAGTCCCTTCACGTTGGGCTTGCAATTTCTTCATGAAGTCTGCAATTTCGCGATCATTGCTCGGTGTACTTGTTGGTGGGGTATTAGAAAACCTCGCTCTTTTTGCTGCTGTAGCCATTCTGAACAGTAGCCAATATTTTTAAATATTTAATTTGTTTGAAGTGCTACAATAAACAATGTTTAGGCTGATTCAAAACACAATAGGATATTATATCAGGCAAACAAAATGTTATATAGGTACAATTCTAGATATTGATGCGCTTTAAACACGCCAATTTTTTATCATTATCAGTTATCACAGATTAGATATCTGTAGTAATTTTTACTGTTTTAACCGATGACGTGATGCGATATCGTAGATTGCACTTATTACCGATATCGGACAGAGAAATAATTAAGTATAGATTCTTGATGTGATGCGGATGTCATATCCGTTAGGCAATCATGAATTTCGATCAATTTGTGAGGCTAGAACGAACATTCATTATGTTGATAGCCGAATATGTAAGTAATTTTTAAAAATAATATGTTCGAGTTTAAGTCACCTATGCCCGTGACGCCGCTCGCGTGGATGTCAGGTTTCGAGTTTTTAGGGTTCCGTACCTCGAAAGGAAAAAACGGAACCCTTATATGATTATTTTGTTGTCCGCCCGTCCGTCTGTCTGTCCGTCAAGACCTTTTTCTCAAGAACGCATATGAAGAAGTATGAGATTATCGTGCGAGGAAATAATAGCATAATTATATTACCGCAAGTTAAGACGGAAGTGGATATATTTTAGATAGCAGATAACTCAGGTATGTCCTGGATTAACATACTTATCGAACAGATACTATTCCACGAACAATCTTATCTAACGTATAAAATTCTCGTGTCACAGCGTTCGAAACAACAGTCCTCCGAAACGGTTTGACCGATTCTTATGAAATTTTGTGCTAATATGGTTATTATGTGTTTGTGTGAATGCGTTGTCCAATCACAGAAATCAAACTAATTGTCGCCAAACGATTCCTAACCAGGAATCGTCCAAGTAAATAAAATAGACTATAGATTAAGAAAATTATTTTATTGTAAAGTATAATGAGTATAAAATAGAAAATAACATTGCATTACAAACAATTCTCTTGCAATTCTACTTATATTTTTATGTTTAAGTAAATAATATAAATTAAAATGTCAAGCGAATTGTTTGTTAGAAAAATATGTGTACCTACATGAGTAGTTAAAAAATTCAGTATTTCAGTGTTTATTTATTCATAAACAACTTTAACATTGTGTTTGAAATCATATATAAAAATAAACAAAGTTACATAAAACAGTTAAAACATTTCAACACGATTTACAATTAAAATTAATTAAACATACATAATTTAATTAATTTAAGTACAAAATCGTACAAAATCATAGTAAATCATAGTAAATTGTATATAAGAATCACTTTAGAGCTTAAAACCTTAAAAAAAAACGGAAAATAATATATTAGGGTGAATCCGCCGTTTTGATTCTTTCTTATTTATTTTTAACTTTTTTTGAAATTTGTCGGAAATGCGTGTCAAACGCAATAAATTTAAAGGTTTTTTAATAACCTTTACAAAACTATTGGAGGCACTAAAATCCAACAAGAGAATCAGAAGTTATTGATCTTCAAAGTTATTTAATTGAAATGGTAATGACGTCTATAGCATGGTAATGATTTTTCTATAACGGTAATGACAATATGTTAATGGGAATGATGAAAAACTGAATAACACTTGTTTCTCCTTTGTTAAATCACTATAAACATAATAGAATATTGCAAATAAACTTTTTTCTTTTAGTAGAAGTCATATAGACGTAACCGACAGTTACGTCAATAATATGACTTCACCTCACCTGATGATAACTATGGTAAGCTAAAGGCACAGTCTCAGGAAGGAGGTCCCCATTACATACATACATGCCATAATGGTGGCCCTCAACTTGACGGCCTTGTCAAATGCTTTTTCACGCCCCAAAGGACCCGGGACTGTAGTAGGGGGAAGGAATCACGTGGGCTGGTAAAGAATTCTAGGTCTTTATTGAGCGGCAAAAAAAGAGGCACCGAACTTCTTAGTTCTTCATGGCATTGTTCAGCACGGTATGAAGGTGACATCTCAGCCTTGCACGTATTGTTCTGTATAGGAAAGGAGAGGATGGAACTAGTTGGTGGAGCCCATCAGAACACTCACCATGGTAGAGGTACCGCCTCTACCATGGTAAGTGTTCCGAAAACTGCCAAAGAGGCTATGTCTAGACGTAATTGTAACGGTTCGAGAGCGTTGGTAACTTGAAGAGTCCCAATAATACGGCATGTACGTCGAGATGAGAACAGTATTCTACGCCGAAACGGATTTGTGTCTTGTATAGAAGATACCGCTGCTCCGGCGTGAAAAACCACCTCACCTTGTTCAGTTCTCTGAGTTTCCGCGAGGCCGTTTTGATGATGCTTTCGATGTAGTTATTATTAGTCAGTTTGCAGCGAACATCCATGCCGAGTAGATCTAGGTTATCCTGAAGTGGCAGTGGAGTGTCCCGAAGAGCAGGGAGGGGCAGCTCAGTGACAAGAAGCTGTCTTTTTTCCCCTACGTCAGCCTGCTTGTTCGCAGGGTGACCGTGATATCGTCCGTGTAAGGTGCTATCATCTGCATAGCAGTGAATGCTGCCTACTGACAGCATGTCATTGATATGCAGAAGAAACAGAGTAGGTGACAAAACGGACCCCTGCGCCTATCACAGAGCACTCGAATGCGGCGCTCCTGCAGGAAGTTCTCAATCAAGCTGCATAACAGTGGAGATAGACCAAAAGCAGGCAGCTTGGAAATAAGTGACTTAGGCCAGACCCTTTTTTTATCGTGTTGAAATCCCCATGGATACCACCCCTGTCGGCCATCGGGGGTCGTTATGTCGGGATCGAACCAACTAAAACCGCACGCCATCTCGGGTTTAATTACCGGGGTGTAAGGTTACCCAATGGGCATATCCCTCGCACCCCAGCTGACCCCGGGCCATCTACGGTTTTAAGATGGCCCCCACGACACACGAAAGGAGGGGTGGGGTGAGCATCGCGCCATATCGCCGATGGTGGGGTGTAGGGTTACAGGCGGTCGTCCTGTCACCCAACCGTCGGCGCGCAGACAATCAGCTCACCCCCCGCTAGCTCCCCACTGTGCTATCTGCTAGTCAAAGGGACACGTGGAGAGCCTCGGAGCAGCCCTCTAAACGGCCGCTCCCACTCCGGCCGGATTGGCCGCAGGCAGTAGCGTCTCCCGTGGCGAGTGGGAGGCGCTGCTCGCCTCCGTTGCCCAGGTGCACCACGTGGAGGTTCCGGCCCGCATCCACTTGTGCCAGACCCTATCGAAAGCTTTGGCAATGTCAAGACTGATAGCCAGTGACTCACTATACTTGTCCAAAGCCTCACCCCATAGATGGGTGACATACGCTAGAAGATAACCCGTTATATTGCCGATCATTAATTAGGGAATGATCCTCTAGGTGACGCATGAGCTGTGCGTTAATGATATGCTCAAAAACCTTGCGCAGCACTGAGGTGACGGCTATGGGTTGATAATTGCCCGGGTCTGACCGATCCCCTTCCATGGGAATCGGCTGCACATTCGCTTCGCTGCACAAGCTGGCGGTATTGTACCCGAAGTGTTCTTCTTCTATTGTATCGATGGCATTTCTGCTCTCAGATTTTACTTTTCCATTGTGCTGCTACCTGGATTGCGTTCTCAGAGGCACTCATGAGTTCCTCTGGTGTGCAAAAAGTACATGGGCATGCAGCACACGTTATTAGGTGGGCCATAGTCTGCGGGGAAACTCCACATTCGTACCGCAGGCTTGCACTGCCCGAGAACCCCCTTCTTGACCGATTCTTCTTGCTTCGGCCGACCTGTGTCCGAAGTCTATTTAGAGACTTCCACGTGGCCTAGGGAAGGTCGTGTCCAGGTGGGAGGCTTTCCGCCCACGGAACAAAAGGTATCGGAAACGGACTTCGAGCTCTCCAGCGAGTCACTCTGGCTATTATTGGGGGTTCACTGTCAGCGGTAGCGACGCATACCCAAAAGCTCTTTCGGCTTTACAGCCTTTGTGGTACGTAAGGGTGGCCATGCATGGGGTGTCGGTGGTCCGCTTCCAGTTTGCCCCACTCCATGGATGATGCCATATCTCTGCGAACGCCGGGAGGTGCAATGCCAGCCAGTGGGTATAGCAGCCGTACCGGAGTCGGCTTTAGACAGCCAGTTATTATCCGGCAGGCCTCATTTAGTGCTACATCCACTAGCCCAGCGTCACCAGCTGAATAACACAGAACGAGCCCCGTTGCCCGCAGCACGTGTGGTGCGGCCCCCCAGTTTATACTCGTCAGCCTTTTAACAAGGTTATTACGAGCGCAGACCTTCTGCTTGAGGTTTTCGCAGTTCTTCCTAAACGTGAGGGACCTGTCCAGAGTAACTCCCAGATATTTCGGGATGCTTGCAGTGGACGATGTTGATACCACGCCACTGAATGTCAAGCTCACGCTGCCCGTTGCTAAGGTGAGGTGTTTGAGGGGTCGGGCTTCAGCGCATTGCTGTCGTTATAGGAGCTCAAGTCCTCGAGTGCGGCATTCAAGTTTGCCTCTACCTCCTCAAAGGAACCCTGTGACGTAAGAGCGGTCGTCGGCATAGAGAAAGTGTGTCGTGTGCCCGAAGTGTAAGAGATGCAGTACAGACGCGTAAGCATGGGAGACAACTCCACTGCACATTTACGTAGAACCACTGCTAGAATTCCATCGGGACCACTGGCTTGCCGGACATCGAGTGATTGCAGCACTGCACAAATATGACGTTGCCTGATAAGGATGTAGTTGCACGGCCTTGGCCAGGTGCCAGTAGCCACAACTGCCCGTGGGGTGCGCCACAAGCCTACCCAAGCCGTGCAATGCACTGGGCATCCGCTCTGATGTAAGCCTTCTTGCAGCATTACTTTGTGGCTTTGATTTATGCTGCTTTGAACCGGCCTTTGAACCGCCTTTGGATCATGGTTATCAGCTTCTGGTGAATAGCCTCTGCCCACTCGCGCCCATACCAGGAACGCACCCCGCGGGCGATGCTTGGCCCACCCCCCTTTCCCGGTGGCCCAGGGTCATTCAACATCACCAAAATCAGAATTTACATGAGATAAACACACAAAACACATAGAGCAATATCATTACCATTCACTTCTTATCATTACCATTAATAGAAAACAAATGGTAATGATGATAATGGTTATGACGTTTGATAGCTTATGATTTTTTTAAATAAATACCATGCTGCAGAGAGACCAACCAACCATTTTTATGGTATTGTACATAAATTACGGTTAGCGTGGGTATTTTAAAAAGATCTAGTAATTAGTGCTTACCTAAATTTCTCTGATAATGGTGATGATGCAAATACGTGACACACTGCCCCTAAGCAATGTAAGTTGAAAATTTTTAGATTCCTGCGTGGATAAAATTGACGTGCGCTGCGCTCCGCTTCATTAGAGAGACTGGGAAAGGAGATCTAGGGCGTCTAGATCGGGCTAGGTAGATAGAATTTTCGAGGAATACAACGTTGACGGTGCCGCAACGGTGATGACGAATTTTCGTGACAAAATTTATTTAATTTATTTTTATATGATATTTGATATCAAATCACATCATGGTTCGTTATGTTATTGTAGATAATATATACTTTCGAAGTATGAAAGAAAAAACGGAAAGTGCTAGTACAATTTTTGGGAAATAATTGTGGAACTTTGTTACTCGACTTTTTTTTGTAAACGGTGATGACGTTTGGTGCGTGTTTATTGAAATAAAAAATTATATAAAGGATGTGTACTATTTTAAATACCGGCGCCTTACGTGAAAATATGTAGGAAATGTCATGCAAAGTAAAAAAAGAAAGCTATTATGATAACTAATTTATTATTAGCATATATTCGCATTTATTGGTTTTCCGCGGATTGACCCATTAACTTGTCTTCTGAGGTCTCTTAGGATAATAAAACTACTTATAAATCTTATTGATACATGTATTCCAATGTAAAAAAGGTTTGTACATAAATATGTGATAATGTTTTATTAAACTTTTGTCGTTGATTGTACGAGTCCTTTATTCCTGTAGTACTTCAACAGCAAGAACACATACTGCAAGAGGATTTTGATTTTTCAAAATACGTGTATTCCTGAAACAAGACGTTTTTTCAGTCAATCTTTGGAATATGCTCTTAAATACAGTAACCCACTAAGATCTTGATGGATACTGATTGATGGAGACTTTTGCATATATTTAACTTTTGGTGTTAGGGGTGTAAGGTGGCCGATAAGGCTTTCCCTCACACCACGGCTGACTTAGAGCCATTACCCCGTGCTTCATTAAGGTGGAGATCCTAGGTGAAGCACGCTTCACGATTTCAAGAAGGCCCCTACGGAATACTTTTGCCGTTTTTAGTGAAGCTTATTACAAGATGGCCGCCGTGGATGCAGGAGCGGGGACTGGACCCGGAGCCTCGAGTAATCGAGGCCGTCCACGCCCAGCTCCGCCGGGATACCGTGGTGGAGTGGAAGGATCGACTTGGGCAACCAAGCGCGGGGCACGCCGTTGTAGCCGCGGTAAGACCCGTCATGGAGGACTGGCTGGAGAGGCCTCACGGGGGCCTCTCGTACCGACTGACGCAGGTGATCTCTGGTAAGGGGTGCTTCGGGGATCACTTGTGTCTGATTCGGAAGGAGCCAACGCCCGAGTGCCATCACTGCGATGCGGACGAGGACTCAGGGCTGCACACGCTTGCTGAGTGTCCGGCGTGGGAGGTGCCGCGACAGGCCCTCCTGGCAGTCCTCGGGGTGGGAGTCCTCACACTGCCGGTGTTAATCGCAGCGATGGTGCAGAGTGCGGACGCGTGGTCGGCCGCCGCCTCCTTCTGCGAGCAAGTGATGCTCGAGAAGGAGGCGGCGGAAAGGGTTCGGGAGAGGCTGCACTGAGCTCTCCCGGACGGCGGCGGGCGCGGACGCCTAAGGCGTCGGAGGTCCGACGACCTCCGTCCTCCATGAGCGCTGGCCTGGGGGTGACGGGTGAAGCCGCCTGTCATCCTAGCAGAAGCAGGCCGAGGCGGCGGCGCGCGTAAGCGCGCCCCCCCCCTATTCCGGGGGCATGACGGGAACCACGCGGTTCCCAAACCCGAGGGGGCCATCTCGAATCCGGAGATGGACCGGGTCAAGCCGGGGTGCGAGGGAAATGCTCTTTGGGCCACCTTACACCCTGGCGTCAGAAGACCCTAGACGGCGTGCGGTTTTAGTCGGTAAGAGTCCGACATAACCTGCCCCGCTGGCCGCGGGGTGGGTATCCATGAGGATTTCCGCACGGAAAAAAAAAAAAAAAAAGATGGCCGCCGTGGATGGCACCTAATGGCATCTAATCGGTTTGAAATTATTCTTAGAATAACAATTACCAAAAGAAAGCTAGCAGCTAAGAGTAGAGCCTTGTGTTTCGGTTGTACGGCGGCGTTAGGCAGCTGCAGCGTGGTCGTAAAGCTGACGAGCTCGCGGTCCCACCCGTGAACTATCTTGCCCACCTCGCGTAAAGAATCGCCTGTCATTATCTGCAAACAAGAATAGATTATTTCAATAAAATTTTAAAGCAATTAGTATGATGCCAACTAATTCTAGTGATTTTCGACCGGAAAAAGTGAACATCCAAGACGGGACTTGAACCCGCGATCAGTCCCTTACGAGTTACAGGGCGAATGCTCTGACCAACTAGGCTATCTGGACTGGTCTGGATGTTTGAATTTCTCCGATTTATCGTACAGCTTAGGTTTCCGATCAAGAATCATAAGAATAGATTATGTTAGGTAGAAGGTAGTGGTTAAGGAGTCGGGGGAGTCTGTATGTATACATAGGGACCGTCGATTTGTATGTTTTGGAATTCACTCACTTTTAAACACAACAGCTAATCAAGTTAGTCATAACTAAGAATACAGTAAAGGTTACTCACTTTGAATTCTGATAGAACCAGAGACCTCCGCCATAACACAGCAGGCCCTTCTAAAACGAACAACACCACATCGTTAGCGTCTCGCACTTTGAAGAAAGGTACCATACACGTCCACTGCTGTTGGATGCGACCCACATAGTCGCCTGGGGGTGTTGTGACTAACATCTCCTGAAATATATGGAGTGGGTTTTTAGTAACTTTTCTCGAGTCCTCTGACACTATGATAAACAAGCGTCTCATGCATTTGTTTCATACCATTTAGGTGGCAAACAAGCACACAGCCCGCCTGATGGTAAGCGGTCACCTTGGCCCATGGACGTGTACAACAGTAGGGGCGTGACACCCACGCTGTAAAAACCTTTTTGAAGAACCCCATATTGTAGACGCTGGGGAAAACCACAGCAGAGAAATCATGAATTAGAATTTGACTTTATTGAATACTAGCTGTTAACCGCGGCTCCACTCGCGTCGAATTCTGTTCTCGCTACCGTGACCCCACGGGAACCTGTTCCCGGGATAAAATAAAAGGTAGCCTATATGTTATTTCAGACTATATCTCTGTATACCTTTCAGTCAGATGCATTTTTTTTTGCGAGAAAGAGCAACAAACGCACATTGAGACATCCAGATCTCTAGACATCCAGATATCCATACATCCAGACATACACTCTTACAAACTTTCGCGATTATAGTATTAGTAGGAAGTAGGATTAAAAAATGTGTTGTTACCTGTAATCGGCAAGGGAAAAGACAAGAAGCTGACGCCAGTCTCCTTTCCAACACCAGAGCCTCCTGCCTGGTGTTGTCGTGAAGGTGCATCACGAACGCTCGCCCTGAGCCGCAGAGGCACCGCTGTGTGGAG